>OY744476.1:202849218-203483400 GCA_963556175.1 Tipula confusa | reverse complement strand
CGTCGCAGCGACTTAAAAATAGCATTTTTGAATTCTACATATCCAGACCTATCTAAAAAATATTGGTTCAAAGTCCTCCGATTAAGTTGATTTTTCAAATCTTTAAACGGCTATATCTCGGAAACCGTGCGTCGCAGCGACTTAAAAATAGCATTTTTGAATTCTACATATCCAGACCTATCTGAAAAATATTGGTTCAAAGTCCTCCGATTAAGTTGATTTTTCAAATCTTTAAACGGCTATATCTCGGAAACCGTGCGTCGCAGCGACTTAAAAATAGCATTTTTGAATTCTACATATCCAGACCTATCTAAAAAATATTGGTTCAAAGTCCTCCGATTAAGTTGATTTTTCAAATCTTTAAACGGCTATATCTCGAAAACCGTGCGTCGCAGTGACTTAAAAATAGCATTTTTGAATTCTACATATCCAGACCTATCTAATAATATTGGTTCAAAGTCCTCCGATTAAGTTGATTTTTCAAATCTTTAAACGGCTATATCTCGGAAACCGTGCGTCGCAGCGACTTAAAAATAGCATTTTTGAATTCTACATATCCAGACCTATCTAAAAAATATTGGTTCAAAGTCCTCCGATTAAGTTGATTTTTCAAATCTTTAAACGGCTATATCTCGGAAACCGTGCGTCGCAGCGACTTAAAAATAGCATTTTTGAATTCTACATATCCAGACCTATCTGAAAAATATTGGTTCAAAGTCCTCCGATTAAGTTGATTTTTCAAATCTTTAAACGGCTATATCTCGGAAACCGTGCGTCGCAGCGACTTAAAAATAGCATTTTTGAATTCTACATATCCAGACCTATCTAAAAAATATTGGTTCAAAGTCCTCCGATTAAGTTGATTTTTCAAATCTTTAAACGGCTATATCTCGGAAACCGTGCGTCGCAGCGACTTAAAAATAGCATTTTTGAATTCTACATATCCAGACCTATCTGAAAAATATTGGTTCAAAGTCCTCCGATTAAGTTGATTTTTCAAATCTTTAAACGGCTATATCTCGGAAACCGTGCGTCGCAGCGACTTAAAAATAGCATTTTTGAATTCTACATATCCAAACCTATCTGAAAAATATTGGTTCAAAGTCCTCCGATTAAGTTGATTTTTCAAATCTTTAAACGGCTATATCTCGGAAACCGTGCGTCGCAGCGACTTAAAAATAGCATTTTTGAATTCTACATATCCAGACCTATCTGAAAAATATTGGTTCAAAGTCCTCCGATTAAGTTGATTTTTCAAATCTTTAAACGGCTATATCTCGGAAACCGTGCGTCGCAGCGACTTAAAAATAGCATTTTTGAATTCTACATATCCAGACCTATCTGAAAAATATTGGTTCAAAGTCCTCCGATTAAGTTGATTTTTCAAATCTTTAAACGGCTATATCTCGGAAACCGTGCGTCGCAGCGACTTAAAAATAGCATTTTTGAATTCTACATATCCAGACCTATCAAAAAAATATTGGTTCAAAGTCCTCCGATTAAGTTGATTTTTCAAATCTTTAAACGGCTATATCTCGGAAACCGTGCGTCGCAGCGACTTAAAAATAGCATTTTTGAATTCTACATATCCAGACCTATCTGAAAAATATTGGTTCAAAGTCCTCCGATTAAGTTGATTTTTCAAATCTTTAAACGGCTATATCTCGGAAACCGTGCGTCGCAGCGACTTAAAAATAGCATTTTTGAATTCTACATATCCAGACCTATCTAAAAAATATTGGTTCAAAGTCCTCCGATTAAGTTGATTTTTCAAATCTTTAAACGGCTATATCTCGGAAACCATGCGTCGCAGCGACTTAAAAATAGCATTTTTGAATTCTACATATCCAGACCTATCTGAAAAATATTGGTTCAAAGTCCTCCGATTAAGTTGATTTTTCAAATCTTTAAACGGCTATATCTCGGAAACCGTGCGTCGCAGCGACTTAAAAATAGCATTTTTGAATTCTACATATCCAGACCTATCTGAAAAATATTAGTTCAAAGTCCTCCGATTAAGTTGATTTTTCAAATCTTTAAACGGCTATATCTCGGAAACCGTGCGTCGCAGCGACTTAAAAATAGCATTTTTGAATTCTACATATCCAGACCTATCTGAAAAATATTGGTTCAAAGTCCTCCGATTAAGTTGATTTTTCAAATCTTTAAACGGCTATATCTCGGAAACCGTGCGTCGCAGCGACTTAAAAATAGCATTTTTGAATTCTACATATCCAGACCTATCTATAAAATATTGGTTCAAAGTCCTCCGATTAAGTTGATTTTTCAAATCTTTAAACGGCTATATCTCGGAAACCGTGCGTCGCAGCGACTTAAAAATAGCATTTTTGAATTCTACATATCCAGACCTATCTAAAAAATATTGGTTCAAAGTCCTCCGATTAAGTTGATTTTTCAAATCTTTAAACGGCTATATCTCGGAAACCGTGCGTCGCAGCGACTTAAAAATAGCATTTTTGAATTCTACATATCCAGACCTATCTGAAAAATATTGGTTCAAAGTCCTCCGATTAAGTTGATTTTTCAAATCTTTAAACGGCTATATCTCGGAAACCGTGCGTCGCAGCGACTTAAAAATAGCATTTTTGAATTCTACATATCCAGACCTATCTGAAAAATATTGGTTCAAAGTCCTCCGATTAAGTTGATTTTTCAAATCTTTAAACGGCTATATCTCGGAAACCGTGCGTCGCAGCGACTTAAAAATAGCATTTTTGAATTCTACATATCCAGACCTATCTGAAAAATATTGGTTCAAAGTCCTCCGATTAAGTTGATTTTTCAAATCTTTAAACGGCTATATCTCGGAAACTGTGCGTCGCAGCGACTTAAAAATAGCATTTTTGAATTCTACATATCCAGACCTATCTAAAAAATATTGGTTCAAAGTCCTCCGATTAAGTTGATTTTTCAAATCTTTAAACGGCTATATCTCGGAAACCGTGCGTCGCAGCGACTTAAAAATAGCATTTTTGAATTCTACATATCCAGACCTATCTGAAAAATATTGGTTCAAAGTCCTCCGATTAAGTTGATTTTTCAAATCTTTAAACGGCTATATCTCGGAAACCGTGCGTCGCAGCGACTTAAAAATAGCATTTTTGAATTTTAAATATCCAGACTTATCTGAAAAATATTGGTTCAAAGTCCTCCGATTAAGTTGATTTTTCAAATCTTTAAACGGCTATATCTCGGAAACCGTGCGTCGCAGCGACTTAAAAATAGCATTTTTGAATTCTACATATCCAGACCTATCTGAAAAATATTGGTTCAAAGTCCTCCGATTAAGTTGATTTTTCAAATCTTTAAACGGCTATATCTCGGAAACTGTGCGTCGCAGCGACTTAAAAATAGCATTTTTGAATTCTACATATCCAGACCTATCAAAAAAATATTGGTTCAAAGTCCTCCGATTAAGTTGATTTTTCAAATCTTTAAACGGCTATATCTCGGAAACCGTGCGTCGCAGCGACTTAAAAATAGCATTTTTGAATTCTACATATCCAGACCTATCTGAAAAATATTGGTTCAAAGTCCTCCGATTAAGTTGATTTTTCAAATCTTTAAACGGCTATATCTCGGAAACCGTGCGTCGCAGCGACTTAAAAATAGCATTTTTGAATTCTACATATCCAGACCTATCTGAAATATTGGTTCAAAGTCATCCTTAAACTTGCGTCGATGGATTTTTGGTGTCTGAAGAAAATTGAATATACATTCACTCAAATGTCATCAACAATTTATTGTAAATATACACCCGGGTTTAATCCTTCCAGCCATTTATGATAATAAGTTTGTTCAGCACCTTGTCCACATTTTTTGTTAGACCAATTTCGATTTATAAGATATAATTCGTGTTGCCACATTATATCTAAGCACTTTGACGTATTGTCTTGACAGTTTGCATGCTTAAATTTCTTCCATGATATTGCTAATAGCACCAATATGGATTGTTGATGTTACTATTTCTATGCTGATCTTGATTATTTTATTGGCTTTTTAGTGCCTTGCAGCCGTCTCGATAGATTTAGTAGCATATTGTAGTTTTCGTTATTCCTCTTATTTTGTTTTTAACTTTGTTGATCAACTTTACTGAGCAGGGCCGCACTAAGATCTACAGCACATCAGTTGAAGATAGTTTTTCAACATCAAGTACATTTTTCTCGTGCGAATAATTGTTAATAGCACCAATATGGATTGTTGAGATTACTGTTGATTACCAACCAGGGACGCATTGAGATCTACAGCACATCAGTTGAAGATAATTTTTGTTGATTAATATGTAAGTGCCTAGATTATCTGCCAACCATAGCGACGCGTTTTAATTTTATTTGCCGGTTTTGATTTGAAGAAAGTTTTAATGCAATTTTTTACAATATTGTTTAAAAACTTTTGATAATTTTATTTTAATCTAACAAGACCATCAAACATTTTTTTATCAGGTATTATTTAATTTTAAGATTTTAATTTGTACAAAATTTTAAATTTATTTTATTTCTATTTGTCTTAACATTAAACATAAATCTATGGTAAAGATGCAGAAAGCAATTCTTACCACGTCTCTTAAAAGACCATATGATCCACTTGTTACGAATTGTGTGTCAACTTACAGGTTACACACAATTCGGTCATTAGTGTAGGATTCCTTTTTTTTTTTTTTTTATTATTGTTATGGTCAACGGCGAGCTTGGAACTCGGGACCGTGGCATGCTTACAGCCGAACAAATAATTCGTGTACATTTTCTATATTTTTTTTTTGGTTAATTATTGATTTGTGGATATTTTTAATATTTTTTTTTAGTGAATTTTAATTTAAAAATCGACAAAATAGAAAATTTACACTAAAATCGAGTCGATTATTTTATCTTGATCTAGAATACGTATCTAGATTCAAGATCTCTGTGAACATTTTGTGATCTTGTCCTTTATTGAGCACTACTAATTATGCTTTTAAAAAATAAACTATCTTATTCAAAAGATTTGGTTTGTTTAATTAGAACTTCAAAACAATTAAATCCTCCTGACTGATTAGAGATTAGCTAATCCCGATTAACTGATCACTTAAACAATAGGGGCACGATTTGAACTATTTTTCTTAAATTCATTCAATTAATAATTGTAAACAAATACAATTATTAACGATTGATCGTCGCGTTTAACATTCAATCGTATCTAATATAAAAATCGTGACGATTTTTATATTAGATACGATTGACGTTCAAATCACAATATATAGAACACTAATTTAAACGATGAAAATACGCGCATTGAACATTCTTCATATTAAATTATTAATTTATCATAATAATTATCTACTTATACTTATTACACGTTAATTTAGCATAAAATATAAAATCGAACCTGCACTACTCGAAACTTCGTCTTAAAATAATAGTAAAACAAATTGTTTCATTGACAGAACGCAAAGACGGCGTTCTCATATAATAATTATACATTATAACAATTAGTACAGTTCTATTTGCTATATAATTATTCAAGGCAACTATCTACCATCCAATTTCCCGCTTTTTGATTTCAACTTTCAGTCGAACTGGATGTTTTTGAGTGTTAATAAAACGTTAAACAAATACATATTAGTCTCAAAAATTTTAACTGGTATAATTAAAGAAAAATAACTGTATATTAATTTAATAAACATATGACCAAACAACAATTTATGTTTTTACTTTTTTTCTATTTTCAATCAGTCATTTATCCGAGAAACATTTTTTTAGTACTAAAATAAAATTAAAATATACATGTAAACATCTAGGCGACATAGCAAATGCAGCAACAGCACATTAAGTATGGTAAAACCACAAGTAAAAATTAATAGAAGTATAGTTTGATAGCAGTGGATTTATTTTTTAAATGTTCAGTAACTTATCAAATGTTAAATGGTTATTCCTAAACATAACCTGTGGCATTACGATAAATCTCTTGATGAACATTAGGTATTACTTGCTTTCCTGCTAGCAACATGCCCGTGACGTATTTATTCGTACGTTTCTTAGCATAAGGTTGTCTCAAAAGCTGTGAGTAAAAACCAAAGAACATCAACACAGGATTTAGAGACCAAGAATCAATACGCTGACGACCAGTTTAAAGGGATAAAGGCGTTTCAAAACTATTCAGTTTACTGTCCATCGAGGCATTGAATCCAAAACGAGCAATTTGCAAATGAATTCAAAACGTTTGGCGATAAGTTCCTTGCAGGGAGTACAATACCAAACATATCTAATAGGACTCAAGACTAATATCTGGTGGTAGGCCAACATATTGGCCAGGAAATAGGCGGAAGATTCTCGATTAAATAAACCTCTTTGTTGCAAATGGTATAGCTAAGTCTTACCTAATGGCTAAAACGTGTTTCGATCTAACTTCTCATCACTCCTTTACATAAGCATGGGTCGGTTTAAATTTTTGTGGTATCCATATTTTCATTTGTTGGTTTTGTTAACAATTAATTTTTTAACGATGCAGATAGTCCAGGTGGTCCAGCGATCTAATATTATCAAAAAAAAGAGCACTGCATCTTTTTATGATTATTCGTTTGGCAATAAACATAACATATAGGGTTACCCAATAAGAAGTTTCATTTTGAATAGCTTGCTATGTGGGTAGCTGTCAATTTTGAAGCTGTCATCTTTTGACATTTGACAAGTAACAACTACACCATTATTAAAAAGGTACTATATACTCTTCAACAACGCATTGAAATTGTTAAAATTCATTTCAATTGCGCTAACGAGCTATGATTAATGATTTTTTATGGCCGAAATTTTATTGGCGGCCATTTGGCTGATATCGTTTTAAAACGTTAATGGTATATCACCCTCTACAATGAAATAAACATTCATTGATTTCTCTTAAAAAATACTCGTTTTTTTTATATCAAAATGAAACCTCTTATTGGAAAACCCGTTACATAAGATATATAGTGTTCGGGCAATTCAAAATATGAGAGTCAGAATAGAGCCAATGAGGAAGAATACTTCATAGTTAGTCCAATGCAGAAAAAGACAAAATTATAATCATACCCAGAAATATTTCGGGCTTGACACAAGATGTCTCAAATGTGCTGGCAAGCATCTTACGAGTATGTGTATATTAGTTAGAAATACTGCAGCAACTTGCATAAATTGAACGATTGCTATAAAACGGTGAATTCGATCGAGTTTAAACGTTTAATTATTTTATTTAAATTTTATTTATAATAATTTTGGTGATTTTGTGTCGAGTAAGTGATTATAATAAGGATTTGCATGCGAGTACTTTGTGTAATTGCTATAAAACGGTGAATTCGATCAAGTTTAAACGTTTAACTATTTTAATAAAATTTTATTTATAATAATTTCGGTGATTTTGTGTCGAGTAATTGTATATAAGTAAGATTTTCATGCGAGTACTATATGTGATTGCTATAAAACGGTGAATTTGATCGAGTTTAAACGTTTAATTATTTTAATAAAATTTTATAATAATTTCGGTGATTTTGTGTCGAGTAATTGAATATAAATAGGATTTTCATGCGAGTACTTTATGTGATTGCTATAAAACGGTGAATTTGATCGAGTTTAAACGTTTAATTATTTTAATAAAATTTTATAATAATTTCGGTGATTTTGTGTCGAGTAATTGAATATAAATAGGATTTTCATGCGAGTACTTTATGTGATTGCTATAAAACGGTGAATTCGATCGAGTTTAAACGTTTAATTATTTCAATAAAATTGTATTTCGGTGTTTTGTGTCGAGTGGGTGTGTATATGTAGGATTTCCGTGTGAATATTTTGAGTGATTGCTATAAAACGGTGAATTCGATGGAATTTAAAAGTTTAACTATTTTAATAAAATTTTATAATAATTTCGGTGATTTTGTGTCGAGTAATTGAATATAAATAGGATTTGCATGCGAGTACTTTATGTGATTGCTATAAAACGGTGAATTCGATGGAATTGAAACGTTTAACTATTTTAATAAAATTAAATTTATAATAATTTCGATAATAATTTTGTTGTGTCGAGTGGGTTAATATTTTTTTTTTATTATTGTATTATTTTATTATTATTTAGAATAATTTTTAGCTACAATGGGACAATTTAATAAAATTGTATTTTCAGGCGAAAACTAATCCAATTTATTACAGCCTACGGCTTACAGGAACAAAGTGTTTGTAATATTGTCCAGCAGTTAGTCATATTTTTATACATTTCAGTCCACTCATTATTTATTTTATTAGTAATTAAGTAAATTTATTACTTACCTTTAACTTACCGGTTTACAATATGTATTTAGTTTAAATTATTTTTATTTATATTTATTTACAATAAAGTTTTCACTACGAATCACTGGTTTATTCTTGTTGAATGTTCAGTTCGAATGATATCTCGGGTTTCGGCACCAAAAACGTTATTGGTTTTTCTTCGTATACAACTTTTATCGGAAGTTACCGTTAACAGTTGGTTATCGATTTTTTATTTTTGTTGTACTTTTAATTTAGGTTTCTTTTTTGCTTTACTCAACTAACAGATATATGTTTGTATCCGAATACTTACATTTGCTATTAAATATTTACCATAAATTCCATTCCCATATCTCGTCAATCTGCAGATTTTAGTAAATATACGTAAGTTTAAAATTTACAAAATACAAGAAAATATTTATTAGAAAAATATAATTGCTCAACATTTTATTTATTTGAACTTAAAATTAAAAAATAAAACTATTTACTTTTATTATAACTTACTTAGTTCTAAAAATTGCATTATTTTATTAGATTGGCTTCATACATCTATACCGGAGTAATTGTATCTGGTTTTCATGATGAATTTACGCTACATATGGTGTAAATCTAGCACCTTATTGGTTACTGCTGCAACGAAGTGAACGATGTCTTTAATTTAAGTTACATTTATATTTTTGGTAATACATTTGAACACTGTATGATTTAAGGATTCACTGCATAAATTTTAATCGTGAGTGGCTTCTACAAGCCACCATATTCAATATTGCATTTAGTACAAATATGTTTAAAATATTGTTGACTGATTAAACTTGCGTCGATGGATTTTTGGTGTCTGAAGAAAATTGAATATACATTCACTCAAATGTCATCAACAATTTATTGTAAATATACACCCGGGTTTAATCCTTCCAGCCATTTATGATAATAAGTTTGTTCAGCACCTTGTCCACATTTTTTGTTAGACCAATTTCGATTTATAAGATATAATTCGTGTTGCCACATTATATCTAAGCACTTTGACGTATTGTCTTGACAGTTTGCATGCTTAAATTTCTTCCATGATATTGCTAATAGCACCAATATGGATTGTTGATGTTACTATTTCTATGCTGATCTTGATTATTTTATTGGCTTTTTAGTGCCTTGCAGCCGTCTCGATAGATTTAGTAGCATATTGTAGTTTTCGTTATTCCTCTTATTTTTTTTTTAACTTTGTTGATCAATTTTACTGAGCAGGGCCGCACTAAGATCTACAGCACATCAGTTGAAGATAGTTTTTCAACATCAAGTACATTTTTCTCGTGCGAATAATTGTTAATAGCACCAATATGGATTGTTGAGATTACTGTTGATTACCAACCAGGGACGCATTGAGATCTACAGCACATCAGTTGAAGATAATTTTTGTTGATTAATATGTAAGTGCCTAGATTATCTGCCAACCATAGCGACGCGTTTTAATTTTATTTGCCGGTTTTGATTTGAAGAAAGTTTTAATGCAATTTTTTACAATATTGTTTAAAAACTTTTGATAATTTTATTTTAATCTAACAAGACCATCAAACATTTTTTTATCAGGTATTATTTAATTTTAAGATTTTAATTTGTACAAAATTTTAAATTTATTTTATTTCTATTTGTCTTAACATTAAACATAAATCTATGGTAAAGATGCAGAAAGCAATTCTTACCACGTCTCTTAAAAGACCATATGATCCACTTGTTACGAATTGTGTGTCAACTTACAGGTTACACACAATTCGGTCATTAGTGTAGGATTCCTTTTTTTTTTTTTTTTATTATTGTTATGGTCAACGGCGAGCTTGGAACTCGGGACCGTGGCATGCTTACAGCCGAACAAATAATTCGTGTACATTTTCTATATTTTTTTTTTGGTTAATTATTGATTTGTGGATATTTTTAATATTTTTTTTTAGTGAATTTTAATTTAAAAATCGACAAAATAGAAAATTTACACTAAAATCGAGTCGATTATTTTATCTTGATCTAGAATACGTATCTAGATTCAAGATCTCTGTGAACATTTTGTGATCTTGTCCTTTATTGAGCACTACTAATTATGCTTTTAAAAAATAAACTATCTTATTCAAAAGATTTGGTTTGTTTAATTAGAACTTCAAAACAATTAAATCCTCCTGACTGATTAGAGATTAGCTAATCCCGATTAACTGATCACTTAAACAATAGGGGCACGATTTGAACTATTTTTCTTAAATTCATTCAATTAATAATTGTAAACAAATACAATTATTAACGATTGATCGTCGCGTTTAACATTCAATCGTATCTAATATAAAAATCGTGACGATTTTTATATTAGATACGATTGACGTTCAAATCACAATATATAGAACACTAATTTAAACGATGAAAATACGCGCATTGAACATTCTTCATATTAAATTATTAATTTATCATAATAATTATCTACTTATACTTATTACACGTTAATTTAGCATAAAATATAAAATCGAACCTGCACTACTCGAAACTTCGTCTTAAAATAATAGTAAAACAAATTGTTTCATTGACAGAACGCAAAGACGGCGTTCTCATATAATAATTATACATTATAACAATTAGTACAGTTCTATTTGCTATATAATTATTCAAGGCAACTATCTACCATCCAATTTCCCGCTTTTTGATTTCAACTTTCAGTCGAACTGGATGTTTTTGAGTGTTAATAAAACGTTAAACAAATACATATTAGTCTCAAAAATTTTAACTGGTATAATTAAAGAAAAATAACTGTATATTAATTTAATAAACATATGACCAAACAACAATTTATGTTTTTACTTTTTTTCTATTTTCAATCAGTCATTTATCCGAGAAACATTTTTTTAGTACTAAAATAAAATTAAAATATACATGTAAACATCTAGGCGACATAGCAAATGCAGCAACAGCACATTAAGTATGGTAAAACCACAAGTAAAAATTAATAGAAGTATAGTTTGATAGCAGTGGATTTATTTTTTAAATGTTCAGTAACTTATCAAATGTTAAATGGTTATTCCTAAACATAACCTGTGGCATTACGATAAATCTCTTGATGAACATTAGGTATTACTTGCTTTCCTGCTAGCAACATGCCCGTGACGTATTTATTCGTACGTTTCTTAGCATAAGGTTGTCTCAAAAGCTGTGAGTAAAAACCAAAGAACATCAACACAGGATTTAGAGACCAAGAATCAATACGCTGACGACCAGTTTAAAGGGATAAAGGCGTTTCAAAACTATTCAGTTTACTGTCCATCGAGGCATTGAATCCAAAACGAGCAATTTGCAAATGAATTCAAAACGTTTGGCGATAAGTTCCTTGCAGGGAGTACAATACCAAACATATCTAATAGGACTCAAGACTAATATCTGGTGGTAGGCCAACATATTGGCCAGGAAATAGGCGGAAGATTCTCGATTAAATAAACCTCTTTGTTGCAAATGGTATAGCTAAGTCTTACCTAATGGCTAAAACGTGTTTCGATCTAACTTCTCATCACTCCTTTACATAAGCATGGGTCGGTTTAAATTTTTGTGGTATCCATATTTTCATTTGTTGGTTTTGTTAACAATTAATTTTTTAACGATGCAGATAGTCCAGGTGGTCCAGCGATCTAATATTATCAAAAAAAAGAGCACTGCATCTTTTTATGATTATTCGTTTGGCAATAAACATAACATATAGGGTTACCCAATAAGAAGTTTCATTTTGAATAGCTTGCTATGTGGGTAGCTGTCAATTTTGAAGCTGTCATCTTTTGACATTTGACAAGTAACAACTACACCATTATTAAAAAGGTACTATATACTCTTCAACAACGCATTGAAATTGTTAAAATTCATTTCAATTGCGCTAACGAGCTATGATTAATGATTTTTTATGGCCGAAATTTTATTGGCGGCCATTTGGCTGATATCGTTTTAAAACGTTAATGGTATATCACCCTCTACAATGAAATAAACATTCATTGATTTCTCTTAAAAAATACTCGTTTTTTTTATATCAAAATGAAACCTCTTATTGGAAAACCCGTTACATAAGATATATAGTGTTCGGGCAATTCAAAATATGAGAGTCAGAATAGAGCCAATGAGGAAGAATACTTCATAGTTAGTCCAATGCAGAAAAAGACAAAATTATAATCATACCCAGAAATATTTCGGGCTTGACACAAGATGTCTCAAATGTGCTGGCAAGCATCTTACGAGTATGTGTATATTAGTTAGAAATACTGCAGCAACTTGCATAAATTGAACGATTGCTATAAAACGGTGAATTCGATCGAGTTTAAACGTTTAATTATTTTATTTAAATTTTATTTATAATAATTTTGGTGATTTTGTGTCGAGTAAGTGATTATAATAAGGATTTGCATGCGAGTACTTTGTGTAATTGCTATAAAACGGTGAATTCGATCAAGTTTAAACGTTTAACTATTTTAATAAAATTTTATTTATAATAATTTCGGTGATTTTGTGTCGAGTAATTGTATATAAGTAAGATTTTCATGCGAGTACTATATGTGATTGCTATAAAACGGTGAATTTGATCGAGTTTAAACGTTTAATTATTTTAATAAAATTTTATAATAATTTCGGTGATTTTGTGTCGAGTAATTGAATATAAATAGGATTTTCATGCGAGTACTTTATGTGATTGCTATAAAACGGTGAATTCGATCGAGTTTAAACGTTTAAATATTTCAATAAAATTTTATTTCGGTGTTTTTGTGTCGAGTGGGTGAGTGCAGGATTTTCATGTGAGTACTTTGTGTGATTGCTATAAAACGATGAATCCGATGGAATTTATACGTTTAACTGTTTTAATAAAATTTTATTTATAATAATTTCGGTGATTTTCTGTCGAGTAATTGAATATAATTAGGATTTTCATGCGAGTACTTTATGTGATTGCTATAAAACGGTGAATTCGATCGAGTTTAAACGTTTAACTATTTGAATAAAATTTTATTTTGGTGTTTTTGTGTCCAGTGGGTGAGTATAGGGTAGGATTTTCATGTGAGTACTTTGTGTGATTGCTATAAAACGGTGAATTCGATGGAATTTAAACGTTTAACTATCTTAATAAAATTTCATTTATAATAATTTTGGTGATTTTGTGTCGAGTAATTGAATATAAATAGAATTTTCGTGCGAGTACCTTAAGTGATTGCTATAAAACGGTGAATTCGATCGAGTTTAAACGTTTAATTATTTCAATAAAATTGTATTTCGGTGTTTTGTGTCGAGTGGGTGTGTATATGTAGGATTTCCGTGTGAATATTTTGAGTGATTGCTATAAAACGGTGAATTCGATGGAATTTAAAAGTTTAACTATTTTAATAAAATTTTATAATAATTTCGGTGATTTTGTGTCGAGTAATTGAATATAAATAGGATTTTCATGCGAGTACTTTATGTGATTGCTATAAAACGGTGAATTCGATCGAGTTTAAACGTTTAATTATTTCAATAAAATTGTATTTCGGTGTTTTGTGTCGAGTGGGTGTGTATATGTAGGATTTCCGTGTGAATATTTTGAGTGATTGCTATAAAACGGTGAATTCGATGGAATTTAAAAGTTTAACTATTTTAATAAAATTTTATAATAATTTCGGTGATTTTGTGTCGAGTAATTGAATATAAATAGGATTTGCATGCGAGTACTTTATGTGATTGCTATAAAACGGTGAATTCGATCGAGTTTAAACGTTTAAATATTTCAATAAAATTTTATTTCGGTGTTTTTGTGTCGAGTGGGTGAGTGCAGGATTTTCATGTGAGTACTTTGTGTGATTGCTATAAAACGATGAATCCGATGGAATTTATACGTTTAACTGTTTTAATAAAATTTTATTTATAATAATTTCGGTGATTTTCTGTCGAGTAATTGAATATAATTAGGATTTTCATGCGAGTACTTTATGTGATTGCTATAAAACGGTGAATTCGATCGAGTTTAAACGTTTAACTATTTCAATAAAATTTTATTTTGGTGTTTTTGTGTCCAGTGGGTGAGTATAGGGTAGGATTTTCATGTGAGTACTTTGTGTGATTGCTATAAAACGGTGAATTCGATGGAATTTAAACGTTTAACTATCTTAATAAAATTTCATTTATAATAATTTTGGTGATTTTGTGTCGAGTAATTGAATATAAATAGAATTTTCGTGCGAGTACCTTAAGTGATTGCTATAAAACGGTGAATTCGATCGAGTTCAAACGTTTAATTATTTTAATAACATTTTATTTCACTGTTTTTGTATCGAGTGGGTGAGTATAGGTAAAATTTTCATGTGATTACTTTGTGTGATTGCTATAAAACGGTGAAGCCGATGGAATTTATACGTTTAACTGTTTTAATAAAATTTTATTTATAATAATTTCGGTGATTTTCTGTCGAGTAAGTGAATATAATTAGGATTTTTATGCGAGTACTTTATGTGATTGCTATAAAACGGTGGATTCAATCGAGTTTAAACGTTTAACTATTTTAATAAAATTTTATTTTGGTGTTTTTGTGTCCAGTGGGTGAGTATAGGGTAGGATTTTCATGTGAGTACTTTGTGTGATTGCTATAAAACGGTGAATTCGATGGAATTTAAACATTTAACTATTTTAATATTTTATTTATAATTTTGGTGATTTTGTGGCGAGTAATTGAATATAAATAAGATTTTCATGAGAGTACTATATGTGATTGCTATAAAACGGTGAATTCGATCGAGTTCAAACGTTTAATTATTTTAATAACATTTTATTTCACTGTTTTTGTGTCGAGTGGGTGAGTATAGGTAAAATTTTCATGTGATTACTTTGTGTGATTGCTATAAAACGGTGAATCCGATGGAATTTATACGTTTAACTGTTTTAATAAAATTTTATTTATAATAATTTCGGTGATTTTCTGTCGAATAAGTGAATATAATTAGGATTTTCATGTGAGTACTTTGTGTGATTGCTATAAAACGGTGAATTCGATAGAATTTAAACGTTTAACTATTTTAATAAAATTTTATTTATAATAATTTCGGTGACTTTGTGTCGAACAATTGTATATAAATAAGATTTTCATGCGAGTACTATATGTGATTGCTATAAAACGGTGAATTCGATCCAGTTTAAACGTTTAATTAATTTATTTAAATTTTATTTCGATGTTTTTGTGTCGTCGAGTGGGTGAGTATAGGGAGGATTTTGATACGAGTACTTTGTGTGATTGCTATAAAACGGCGAATTCGATGGAATTTACACGTTTAACTATTTTAATAAAATTTTATAATAATTTCGGTGATTTTGTGTCGAGTAATTGTATATAAGTAAAATTTTATTTATAATAATTTCGGTGATTTTGCGTCGAGTAATTGAATATAAATAAGATTTTCATGAGAGTACTATATGTGATTGCTATAAAACGGTGAATTCGATCGAGTTTTAACGTTTAATTATTTTATTTCGGAGTTTTTGTGTCGAGTGGGTGTGTATAGGTAGGATTTCCGTGTGAGTATTTTGAGTGATTGCTATAAAACGGTGAATTCGATGGAATTTAAAAGTTTAACTATTTTAATAAAATTGTATTTATAATAATTTCGGTGATTTTGTGTCGAGTAATTGAATATAAATAGGATTTTCATGCGAGTACTTTATGTGATTGCTATAAAACGGTGAATTCGATGGAATTGAAACGTTTAACTATTTTAATAAAATTAAATTTATAATAATTTCGATAATAATTTTGTTGTGTCGAGTGGGTTAATATTTTTTTTTTATTATTGTATTATTTTATTATTATTTAGAATAATTTTTAGCTACAATGGGACAATTTAATAAAATTGTATTTTCAGGCGAAAACTAATCCAATTTATTACAGCCTACGGCTTACAGGAACAAAGTGTTTGTAATATTGTCCAGCAGTTAGTCATATTTTTATACATTTCAGTCCACTCATTATTTATTTTATTAGTAATTAAGTAAATTTATTACTTACCTTTAACTTACCGGTTTACAATATGTATTTAGTTTAAATTATTTTTATTTATATTTATTTACAATAAAGTTTTCACTACGAATCACTGGTTTATTCTTGTTGAATGTTCAGTTCGAATGATATCTCGGGTTTCGGCACCAAAAACGTTATTGGTTTTTCTTCGTATACAACTTTTATCGGAAGTTACCGTTAACAGTTGGTTATCGATTTTTTATTTTTGTTGTACTTTTAATTTAGGTTTCTTTTTTGCTTTACTCAACTAACAGATATATGTTTGTATCCGAATACTTACATTTGCTATTAAATATTTACCATAAATTCCATTCCCATATCTCGTCAATCTGCAGATTTTAGTAAATATACGTAAGTTTAAAATTTACAAAATACAAGAAAATATTTATTAGAAAAATATAATTGCTCAACATTTTATTTATTTGAACTTAAAATTAAAAAATAAAACTATTTACTTTTATTATAACTTACTTAGTTCTAAAAATTGCATTATTTTATTAGATTGGCTTCATACATCTATACCGGAGTAATTGTATCTGGTTTTCATGATGAATTTACGCTACATATGGTGTAAATCTAGCACCTTATTGGTTACTGCTGCAACGAAGTGAACGATGTCTTTAATTTAAGTTACATTTATATTTTTGGTAATACATTTGAACACTGTATGATTTAAGGATTCACTGCATAAATTTTAATCGTGAGTGGCTTCTACAAGCCACCATATTCAATATTGCATTTAGTACAAATATGTTTAAAATATTGTTGACTGATTAAACTTGCGTCGATGGATTTTTGGTGTCTGAAGAAAATTGAATATACATTCACTCAAATGTCATCAACAATTTATTGTAAATATACACCCGGGTTTAATCCTTCCAGCCATTTATGATAATAAGTTTGTTCAGCACCTTGTCCACATTTTTTGTTAGACCAATTTCGATTTATAAGATATAATTCGTGTTGCCACATTATATCTAAGCACTTTGACGTATTGTCTTGACAGTTTGCATGCTTAAATTTCTTCCATGATATTGCTAATAGCACCAATATGGATTGTTGATGTTACTATTTCTATGCTGATCTTGATTATTTTATTGGCTTTTTAGTGCCTTGCAGCCGTCTCGATAGATTTAGTAGCATATTGTAGTTTTCGTTATTCCTCTTATTTTTTTTTTAACTTTGTTGATCAATTTTACTGAGCAGGGCCGCACTAAGATCTACAGCACATCAGTTGAAGATAGTTTTTCAACATCAAGTACATTTTTCTCGTGCGAATAATTGTTAATAGCACCAATATGGATTGTTGAGATTACTGTTGATTACCAACCAGGGACGCATTGAGATCTACAGCACATCAGTTGAAGATAATTTTTGTTGATTAATATGTAAGTGCCTAGATTATCTGCCAACCATAGCGACGCGTTTTAATTTTATTTGCCGGTTTTGATTTGAAGAAAGTTTTAATGCAATTTTTTACAATATTGTTTAAAAACTTTTGATAATTTTATTTTAATCTAACAAGACCATCAAACATTTTTTTATCAGGTATTATTTAATTTTAAGATTTTAATTTGTACAAAATTTTAAATTTATTTTATTTCTATTTGTCTTAACATTAAACATAAATCTATGGTAAAGATGCAGAAAGCAATTCTTACCACGTCTCTTAAAAGACCATATGATCCACTTGTTACGAATTGTGTGTCAACTTACAGGTTACACACAATTCGGTCATTAGTGTAGGATTCCTTTTTTTTTTTTTTTATTATTGTTATGGTCAACGGCGAGCTTGGAACTCGGGACCGTGGCATGCTTACAGCCGAACAAATAATTCGTGTACATTTTCTATTTTTTTTTTTGTTTAATTATTGATTTGTGGATATTTTTAATATTTTTTTTAGTGAATTTTAATTTAAAAATCGACAAAATAGAAAATTTACACTAAAATCGAGTCGATTATTTTATCTTGATCTAGAATACGTATCTAGATTCAAGATCTCTGTGAACATTTTGTGATCTTGTCCTTTATTGAGCACTACTAATTATGCTTTTAAAAAATAAACTATCTTATTAAAAAGATTTGGTTTGTTTAATTAGAACTTCAAAACAATTAAATCCTCCTGACTGATTAGAGATTAGCTAATCCCGATTAACTGATCACTTAAACAATAGGGGCACGATTTGAACTATTTTTCTTAAATTCATTCAATTAATAATTGTAAAGAAATACAATTATTAACGATTGATCGACACGTTCAACATTCAATCGTATCTAATATAAAAATCGTGACGAAAACTCTTTCAGATCGAGAGATTTTGTCACGATTTTTTTATTTGTACGAAAACTTGTTTTTAAATCAAAAGGATTTAATAACAAGTTTAAATTTATATTTTATGACAAATACATACCTGACACTATCATCTCGAGAGACTGTCGTGTGACCATTTAACTTACATGCAACTTAATACAGAGAAGTTATCATCTAGCTTAGGTCGAAAATGTCCAGCCTATATTTATTTTGACACCACTATTTATTGTACGATTATACATCAGTTTACGTCTACTGCCATTTATTTAATTTTACAATCCCAAAAAATTGTACAATCGATTTAATTTTGTATTTGCTCCCACCAAATTTGTTCCGTTGGTAAAAAAATAAACCGTAAATTAAGAAAGACGATGTTAAGATTCTTTCTGTGAAAAAATATAAAATATTATTATTATGTATCGAATTCAATTTTCGACTAGTTATGTTTTCGATCAGTTGAGGATTACCCATCAACTGTGTAATACATATACGACCTCTATGAAAGAGAGTTGAATGCGCGGTATTGAGTAAGATGGACGCACACGAAATCCATCTGTGTCAATAACAAAGAAATCTAAATATATCAACCAATTTTTACATAATCGACCAACAAGAGTTAAATATCCATCCATAAAAAGATATAACAGTTATTTAGTAAATGTAAATAAAAGTTACAAGATGGAACACTAAATAAAAATCCTTTTACTATTTCCTTAATGCTAATGTTCTAATAGTGGTTTACAGACAGTTTGACGTCATCAAACTTCCATGTACCTATTAACATTTTTCCCGTCCACTAGTGGCTACATATTGCAATATTATTTTCTTTTTTAGGCACATGTTCAATATAGAGGAAATAAAAGTTGTACAAAGGGTACAAATAAAATCTTAATAACGAATTTCTTTACGTCTCTTTTGAGGTTTGATTTTGTCTAAACTAAAACATTTCACAAAAACGTATTCCCTATAAAGTTACTGTAGACTGTAGTAAGATTTACACCCATTGGATTGATTGCATTAAATGCAGGTAATATACAAACATTATTACAAATAACTACCTTCTTTTGGATTTTGTTGTTGCTTCTCTGCTGCCTCCTCCTTCTTATTTTTCTCCTTTGCTAAAAAACAAACTTCTTTTGATACATTATCTTGGGAGGCGTTTTCCTCTTGCAACTGTTAATTTTTTATTATTTTCTGGATTTTCACCACCTAAAAAACATATTAAAAAAGATATTTAAAACTAACTATGGTAAAAAGGCCGTAAACGTCCTTTACCGCGTCTCTAAAGAGATCTTTAAAACTACTTGTTACGAATTGTCTGTGCACGTTTGTTTACACACAGTTCAGTCACTGGCGTAACATTTTATTATTTAATTTCTATTTATTTTAATTTAGGCAAGTCGCTTATATAAAGTAAATATAATACTGGTCCCAGGATGATACTTTGGGGAACCCCTGCTGATATATGTTTTAGTTCGGAACCTTCATATTTAATGCGAAATTACGATAAGTAATGAAGGATTTGCGGATTTGAAAGTATTTTTTTCGTAAGTTCCAGTGCAATTTACAACCCAGGGTAATGGTACCCTGGGTTGCAATATTACAACCCAGGGTACCATACTTTATCGAAGGCTTGGACAGAAGACTTGGGCTACATCCAGAAAGCACATCTTCTATGATTCGTGATCCTAAATACTTGTTCAATGGTAAAGTGATTTTCTCGAAACCCAAATTGAAAATGCGACATTAGATTTCTTTCAAATATTACAGGCTTCATCGTTTTGTGCAGCAGTTTCTTGGCTTAAATGCTTTTTTATCATTAGGAGGCTTGTTTGGTTTCGCTATCATAATAATGTCAGTTACTTTCCACTACTTTTAGTGCTTTTGTAGCTTCCAATAGAGAATTATTATTCTCAAACTAAAACATTTTGGATCACGCTGCAAGTATAGCTTTCTTAATATACATCGTGTTTTGAAATCGACTATTGAAGCAAGTATAAGTGACCACAGTTTTGTATTTTCTAAAATAATATTTAAACCAAAATACAATACAAGAAAGTTAGAAAAGAGAATTGTACTATGTTAAAGTTAACGAGCTTTTTAGTAATTTTCTGTCTTCAGCATCATTTGTTATACATATTTGTAATTCTGATTTATCAACTGGTTGATAAATTTTCCCATATATGGCAAATAAATCTATAAAGAAAATCTTCCCGAATTTGTCCCTGGACGACATATGATCTTTGGAAACTGATTAAACAAAAAAGTTGCTCAATAA
The DNA here is from genome assembly GCA_963556175.1 of Tipula confusa. Taxonomy (NCBI): domain Eukaryota; kingdom Metazoa; phylum Arthropoda; class Insecta; order Diptera; family Tipulidae; genus Tipula; species Tipula confusa. The sequence goes on along the minus strand of OY744476.1, from coordinate 203,462,514 downwards.
ATTGGAAAAGAAACCAAATCGCATTAATTTATCCCGATTGTCTTAAATTAAATTGGGTTCTGTTCATTACAGTAAAAAACAGAACTGCCGAATTTGGGGTACGAAGAATCTGAGAGTAGTACGAAGAATCTGAGAGTAGTGCATTAGCGACAATTACACTCACTCAGATGCACGGTTTGGTGTGGAATTATGGCTGATAATCATTGGACAATTTTTCTTCGAAAATGAAATTGAGCAGCCAGAAAGTGTCTCTGGGGCGAAATACCGGACCATGTTGGAACATTTTTACGTCCAGTAGTTCTTAATAATCGTGACGTATGATTTCAGCAAGATGTTGGACAGACAATGGCGATTCTGCGAAAACTTTTCAATGACCGAATAATTTCAAAAAATGCAATTTCGCGTGGCCACCTCGTTCCCCAGATTTGACGGCCCCTATTTTTTTTGTATGGTGAAATATGTTGAAGTATCGGGTTTACGTCAACAAACCATTATTAGTGCGATAGTCCAGCAAGAATAGTAATAGCCTTTATTACTTCTACCCTGTATCATACAGGCAAAAACAGTCGCCCAAAATGTTGCAAAATCGAAAAATACTAAAACCGAAGAGTGTTTTTTGAAACTCTATGTGACGTAACATTCGGTACGGGATGTTCCACAACCACAAATTACACCTATAGGTGGGTTTATCGTATTCTATTAGCACAGGGTAGGATGGTAAACTTAAAATAAATTTATTAATAAACAAAATATAATATAACCTGTGGCGACGACAAGAATACGAAAAACGAGTGAATGGTTAATAGGGCAGAAGGAGACAATAAAGAAAAAGTTTAGTACGTTTTTTGGTTAGAGTGAAGAAGAATTTTCGAGATCATGAGCTATTTGGCAATAATACAACGGTCGACAAAAACATTACTAGTATATTACCGAAATCAAAGAAAAAAACTAACAACGACAAACTTACCGAAATTAAAATTGCTTAATACGAAGAAAAGATAAAAGTGTGGGGTCATCCTGTAAATGAAGGCGTCGATACATATTTAAATTCAATTTGGTTCATCGGGAAATACTTTTTTGAAAAGGTTTTTTACTTTGTAAATTGACTGTACAAAAATAAACAAGTCAATCTTGTGAAATAAGCAAAGAAGAATAAACGTATTTTAAAATAAAAAGCATTCCTTTACTTTTAAATAAACGACCCATAATATTCCCATAAAAGATTGCCGCATTGTAGCGACCGATGTTTCATTTGTTCGTTTTTATTTCGAATAAATATTTATTCGCGTTCCAATTACATGCGCAATTTTTTACGTTTCGCCCACTGTATTCAGTGTGTATTCAGAAATAATTTATTTATAATTAGTTTGGTTTATCATTTCATCTTCTTAACCGAAGAGTACAACCAAACGTTTGAACTGTTATACTAATATCGAATTGTCTTATTGCGCTTTGTCTCTATCTACATAAACTAGATGAATTTTAACTGAACCAATTACAATAGTGTTTACATGTAATAATGCATGTAAACCAATTCTATATTATATTTGGATAAGTGCATGTTTTTAATTGGTTAAAATATGCCACGTCATTTATTTTTTCTAGAATACTGAGCATGTATATGTACAGCATCTTCGTTTGGAATGCAACACATTCAAACGACTGTTATTTTATTAGTCATCCTTGTCATGGTTATTTAATGTAGACCACTTGTCACTTTTGCTTCATTCAAAAACAGAATAAAGTTAGCTACATTTCAAAATTAAATTATTTGTTTATAAATTGAATGTCAAAATATTATTTTCGAATACAACCGAAAGTAAGTAATTTGATTGTATGCATATTATTAAAATTATTAGAAAATAAATTATTTTTTTAGAATTTTCGGCAACGTCGAAAACCTTGAAAATATTGGAGCAATAGAAGAACCAGTAGATAATGAACCAGTAATGATTGAACCAGTAAAAGAAACTGATGAATACGATGGTGATTTTAGCAGCATTCGGCAAATAAAGGAAACATCGATTTTTGATAGCGACGAAGAGATTTTTCTGCATGTTCTACGTCGGAAAACATGGATGGGTGTCTAGCCCTGGAAAATGGTGGTCATGCTTTTGAGACGCACCATTGTCCAATTACTTCAAAATAAATATAAAAATTGTTGCGCAATCCGGATTACGCTTAAAGTAAAATTTTCGTAAAGTGAAGGCGAGCAAGCGCGTCTATAGTGAATTGTGAGTTGAATTACGAGCGTATTTCGAAAATAAGTGTTTAGTTTTGCATGAGAAATTAAAATTTCGTTTCAATTATTTTATTTTATTTATCTGTGGCGACATCTGATGTACAACATCAAATTAATTCGACCAAAATAGTTTTGGTCGAAGGAGCATCGTATTGGGTACGTAGGGTCGAAAAATAGACGTACCAACTTGAGAGAAAAAAACCACACGTTACACTATCTTTTTCTCAAATAAGGGGATTCCACATGGTTCGCTCAACAAAAGTAGACGTAAGTAATAGTCGAAAAAATAAAGCGTAAATTATCAGAAAAATATATATGGGTGTAATTACTGTTTAATCCGAAATTATTATATAGATAATAACATTTAATTATCTATATATCATCTTTGTTCTCATGTAAAATAGAATTTAATGTTTGCAGACGTGATTGCCATCTACAAATGAGTAGAAAAAAAATTATTCTATGTTTGGCGAATGTCAAATTATAAAACAAATTAAAATCAAATTAAAATCAAATTAGATACATAATTGTGTATCTGGTAGTTAGAATTATAGTAAATGCTAATAGTTAGTTTTAAAATATAAAGTATCAAGTGATTGCTCGTCTTCGGCCAGTTACGAAAGTTAAAAAAAAAAAAGATAAAAACAGTGAAGTGAAACAGTGAGAAAATTAATATAAGGTGTAAAAACAAGGTGGATAAAGGTGGTTTGAAAATCAACCATACGTCAAAGATTTGACGGTAACACAGGAGAATTTTGAGGAAAAAAAATAATTTTGAAATCTAGAAATGCAGAAAAGAATAGCAAGGATAACAGAGATAAGAAGATGGCAGATGCGGCGCGGACCAGAACGAATCAGATAAGTTAAATGTTATATTAGATTACATATTGTATTGGATTTGTGGCAGCGCGATTAATCGCTAACCACAATCATTTAATAAATTCAAATTATATTTGAATTTCTATTGAATGTAAAAATTCTTTTAACTGGTAAAAGATCGCCGCAAGTACGTAATGCGTATTACATAATGAGTGTAGACGCAAACCCAATATTTTCCCAATAATATTATCGGTCAATTACGTACGTTGATGCACGCACATAATATATAAGTGGATTTGGTCAGTCAATGACAGGGAGTTTTTAACGAAACATTTATTAAATTAACATTAACTTTATTAATTTTCTTTGCTTAAATTTAATAAAGGAATTAAGTTTGATAAAAAATAAATAAGTTGAGATATATAAAATTAAGTTGGTGATCAATATAGTGAGACCAGAAGATTTTTGTTTTCTGATTGGCCTGTGTAAATAAACTGTTTCAATAAATATAAATTGTGCTAAGTCAAAAGTGGGTTGTGTATTTCAAGTGCGCGAACGAGATACTGGGCACAGACCCACATATTTGTTCGGTTCACATTTATATTCCGTTTATATGGTTGTGTGTCATTTTTCTATAGTTGTTGTAGATGTCCGATAAATATAAATATACATCATGAATGTATTCTCTAAACCATGATACATTCATGCAAAATGGTGAGTAGATTATGTAGCTAAGTAACTAAATGCTGTCTATCCCCAAAGTATATTAGAGATGAAAACTATAGTTATATTATAGGTAAAAGTCTGGTTCTAGTCAAGTTGTAATGGGATGTGAGTGTGTGCAAATGTGGTGGGGGTACAAATTGTTCGGTTAACACGAGTGCAATAGTCAAATGTAAAGTTACATATGAGTTCTACTGACGAATGAGCCGTTTCCAACATTACCCAAAAGGTAGGCTCTAATGCGTTTTTTTTTTTCATAAAAAAAATCTGCAGAATTTTTCAGTAAATTTCTTCGGCAAAACTTTGTTTGTTTTGTTTTGTTTCTGAACTCTGCAATCTGTTCTGTGGCCGAAACTCTCCCAACTCTTTCGCAGTAATAATTTTTAACGTCCTTCCTTACGCCGCCTCCAACTTAAAAAATACAGTCTTCGTAAACGTAACGCCGTGCCAAAAGGGTCACTACTTCAGATAAATGTCAAAAGAAAAATTATATTTTTGAAAGCAGCTGTGTGTGTGTGTGTGTGTTTGGTATGTATTTTCACAATTAATAATAACATTTTAAATCAAAAATTCTATCTTATTTTATAATTAATTTTAATTTTATTGTTCACCCCTTTTTATATTATTTTGAAGTGTCGTCTATAACCAATTTCATATGAGACACAAAGTGAAGTGATATAGCTAAAGACGTGTTTTGGTAAAAAAAATATTTAAACATTCCCCAAAATAGGCATATTCCTCGAACCAGAGAATCCCAGAACGTCAAATGACTAAGAAAGCACACAAGTGAAACTCTTCTAATAGTATTGTCAGTCAATAGAACGAACGGTTTAATACAACAGCTTCGGAGACCAAGTCATAGGCAAACAAGAGTGATTAGGGATGGAAACAAATCTTAAGTAGGAAATAGATCATAATGGTATGATATCAGGATTTCACAGTTGCCTCAAAGCTTTAAAAAAAAAAAAAAAGAATAACCAAATATCAGGTTTATAGCTCTACTGCATTATCATCTTCTAACAAATCACTAGAATCTGATTCATCAAGTTGGTAGATTTACGTAAATCGTGGTGTGATTGTAAGAAGAGTCCCCATTCACTTTTTAGTTTACCATAGTATAATAAATCATCGTTTAGAGAATCATTCCATGTGAAGGAGGGTCGTCCAGTTTTCTTTGGACCAGCATGATAAACCGAGGCGGCATGTAAAACATGAGATGGTTCACGTCGGTGTATATGCCCCCAATAACTGATTCGATTACCCTTAAGACAGGGTAATGCTGAACTCAATTAATTTTCTTAAGAAGAACTGTTCATATCTTCTTAAACGCCGACGATTTGCGTGCGTAAGAGACGCAGTCTTCACACCATAAGTAATCAAAGGGATAATAGAGACATTATACATGGTAATGACGGTATTAAAAGGCACTCTATTTCTATTGATAAAATCCTGCATTACCCTTGTGATGCCAAGAGCTTGCCGACAGCGAGTGCGAATAGTTAGGGGTTAGGGAAGTTAAATAAGTGCTGAGATAACGCATCGTTTTCACAATAGTGAAGGAAATCCCTGCTAAATTAATGTTAGGAGAAGGCAGGCTAAAGGATCGGGATCCCTAATAATATATATTTATATTATATATATATATATATATATATATATATATATATATATATATATATATATATATATATATATATATATATATATATATATATGAAATATAATAAAATTATATTTTATATATAATATAATAATATATATTATAATAAAATTCTATTATATTATCTATATTACAAGGTTTCATGCTAAACGCGACAAATTCTAGTAAATTATAGAATTTTTTAAATATGAGAAAAGTTAAATAAATATATGAGTGTATACATATAACACGAATTAACTCTCAATTAATAACAAAACTCGAAAACGAAAGAAATACAACCAAAATATGAAATCAAAACATATAATTACCATAATTGCTATAATTATACATACAACACTTGTATACGGAATTGCCCCGGAAATAATCTATGAATATGATTGCGAGCTTCCAAAAGTAGAAAATTTAGAATATTCCGGAAGAAACATCAAAGAATGCATTCCGATAGCAAGTAATACAACCGAAAAAAATACACACGTCTAAATAGTTGAAAAAGATCTTACTACTATTAAATTAATCCAGTGTTAATTATCTATTTCCAATACTGCTTTTCGATGTGGTAAGTCCTGGCAACAATTTTCGCCACTATCTCTATTTACAGAGGTATTAGACTTTACTTACGAAGAATGTCGAAAGATCTTTCAGAACAAACAATTCACATATCAAGGTAAATATCGACTAGCAGTTCCTCAGGAAAATACCATTACCAAACATTCATTAGTAAAATTCGGATATGTTTCTGCTACTGTGAGCCAGGAGGAGTGTATTGTGAGCCAGGAGACTGTGAGCCAGGAGGAGTGTATTCAGATAGAGGTATCTCTATTTGTCTATAGTAGCATCGAGATGTGATATATTTGAATTAATTAATTTATCTGAATTTAATTATGTATATTAATCTTGTTTTTATTTACATTTTATTTGATACTTTAACAGCTATACAAATAGCCTAAATGCTTACACAAATATTATTGTTGTGTTTATAAACCTAATAAATGTTTATTGTTGTGTTTATAAACCTTACAAATATTTAAAAGTATCGTCAATATTGTTGTGTAGAATTTTGGCCATCTGCCACCAACTACCACAACTAAAGTACATATATTTTCCATTATTTATGAAATAAAAATTTGTTACTTGTCAACCAGCGAACTGGAAACATCAATTTTATAAAATAAAAATAATAATTACATTAAAATTTCTTATTTTAAATAAAATTAAATCAACCAGATAAACAGATCACATTTTCAATTATCGGAATTCTTCGCATTCAACACAGCAACACTATTGACAGAGCAGTTGTAATCTCAGAAATGACTATATTTATCAGACTTAATACAGCTATAATCAATATTGAAGATGAAACTCTAAGTCTACAATCAGAAAGCAAATGTTTTTACAAAGACTTTAAATGCTTTGATCCATCTGAAGGCTATACTTATTGGGAACCATTTGTCACAGAAATTAATTGTGTATTGGACCATTATTCAGTTATATATGATGGACCAGGTTTAATGACTCAAGATTCAACTACAACAGATCATAAATCCTATTATGTTTAAACTGAGACATTAGAATACTCGTTAACTTCTTACAGAAATACAAGAACATGTGGATACCCATCAAAAACTACTGAACATCCTAAATATTTGTATTGGAAAAATCAGAGGGATACCCCTATCCATTCAAAAAAGTCGAGTTGTCTGGTTATTATGATGTTGACACGATTACATACTTTACATCAAAAGTAAATTATCTGTATAATCATTTAAAGTCTCAAGTGAAATCTCTCTCTGAGTATATCCAGATGCAAGATTGTATTAAAGAAAGAAAAAGACTAATCAACTTACTTATTACTGTACCTATTAGTTCAGAAAGTTTCACATTAGCATTATTTAATGATCCAGGATATGTGTCTATAGCCAGAGGCGAGTCTATCTATATTACAAAATGTGTACCTCAAATGGTTGAAATTAGAAAATTAAATTCAAATATTTGTAAGTTATCAAAATAAATCTTATTTCTTGACTCCCAATAATAGAATTTTAGTTAAAACAGGTACAGAAATTGATTGTAGTCCAGTATTGATTCCAAAATTTCAATTAAATCAAGTATGGATATGATACCCAAGCGAGGATGACAAATGAACCTTCGGCATTAGATCCACAAGCTAAAAATTATTGGCAATTTAAAGACATCAATAATCTCATGAAAGTCGGAATATATGACCAAAAAGAATTAGAACAGGCTCGATCCGCCATATTATCACCTCTTTCGTCAGTTGCAATAACAAATCAAATCAATCGAGTTATAGAAGGAAAATATAAATATGGTATTGGACATACTTTTTCTCACGGGATAGATATCGATGAATTACGACCAGTAAGCTTTTTAGGAAGAATCTGGGAAGTAATTTATTCTACACATAATATTAGGACATGCTATCTCGTGTATAATTGGAATTATCTTTATATTTAAAATGATACAATTTGCCGTAGATTCCATAATTGATGGAAAAATACTTTATAAAATCTATGGGGTGTCATGCAAGTTAGTGTTTGCGTGTTGGTCAACAGTTTTCAATATATTACTTAATAAAGAAACGTCTAAAGACAATGATGTAACTTTAAATACTAAAATACTAAAAATACCGAAAACATTGAAACTCATTCAGTTCTTAGGGAAAGTTATCCTTTAAACGAACTTTCTAAGTCAACTCTTTTTGGACCTTCTAAAGTGTACCCAAATATCGACATGATGAAAAACAACTCTCAAACTCATTAATATGCAAAAATTAACAGTTTTACATTTCATTCAATCGTAATTCACAACATCAAACTTACTTTCAAGAGAGTTTAAGCTCTCTATTGGCGCCAATAAAATTAGATCTATTGTCACATGATATTTCATCGGGTGATCCTCGTCGTACAATGAACCTTTTTAGGGCAGCCAGGAATGACTCGGTGCCAAGGCTGCTTACAACTTCGAGGTGTACCACTTTAACAGTCAAACACACAAAAACTGCCACATATTCTTTCTGAACTGGAGCATTTTTTCGTTGTCCGACTTTGGAATATAACGGCCCTGCGTAATCTAATCCAATTTTCGAGAATGGACGGCTTTGGTTGCATCAAGCTGTGTGTTGTAATTAATATCAAAACTAATTAATAACTTATTTCGAATTATATTCGTGTGTACGAGTGTAATTCGAAATAAGTTATGAATTAGTTTTGCATGAGGAAAATAAAAATTTCATTTGAACAACGAATCAACACCAAAAAGCGAATGTTTGTTGTTTGTTCACTAACGATTTGGAGGGTCGTACACATTAAACGAACGAAAAGCGAATTTACCGTATCAAACATCAATTTCCTTTGATGTACCGTTCTTGGAGCGGACATAAACGAATGCGAATCAAACATTCGTTTTGCGGTTACGTCATAGCACACATTAAGCGAATTTGCGTTCGGTGTTCGCTTGAAATTCGGTGTTCATTCGCTCACTGTGTACGTGGCTTTATGCAAAATATTATTTACTCTTGCAGATGTTACTGCCACCTACAAATGAGTAGAGAAGATAAGTTATTCTATGTTTTAAGTTGTTGTTGAAAGTCAAATATGCAAAACTAATTAGATTCTTTTGTTCTTGTATTAATTAAAGTGTAAATATTTAATTAAACAAATGCTTGCTCGCCTTCGTCCGGATGTAGCATTTATAATTATAATTATTGAAACAAATAATATACGTTTCAATTTTATAACTATAAAAACAGGAATAAATTTTTATGATTGAAATACAGTATGTATGGTATTGATCATTATCATGATATTTTGATCAGTATCATTTGAGTTGTGCAACTTGCAAGACATAAAATAAAAATAAAAATAAAAATAAAAATAAAAATAAAAATAAAAATAAAAATAAAAATAAAAATAAAAATAAAAATAAAAATAAAAATAAAAATAAAAATAAAAATAAAAATAAAAATAAAAATAAAAATAAAAATAAAAATAAAAATAAAAATAAAAATCTTGCATACGAAGATTAATGAAATTACGTTGTAATATAATAATAAAACCCAAAGCCTTTGTTCAGGTAATAACATTTTAGTGTTAGTGTAATTGTGGAATAAGCTGTACTTATTAAAGTGTGGTTATTTATTTTTTCTTCTCTTGTAAATCAGTTGTGGCGTGGATTTGTGGCCTTGTATGGAAAGCGGCGTGCTTTCCTAGTGGTGACACGTGTCGATTCAGCGTATTGAATCTCGTACGATTCGTATATCTATATATCGATACACATACATTTATTGTGGTCGGGTATTTTAATAAAAAAACGAGAAACTGCGGTGAATCTGGTTATTGTTTTAAACCAGCATTACCTCTTGATAACTCTTGCTTAACGGTGTTAAGCAACGTTACCGAATTTTGGATTTATTAATCAACACACAAGTTATTTTAAAAATCAACGGCAACAGGAATGAATTGTGATGTGTCAATAATTTGAAATACGAAACTGTATCAAATTTTGATGTTAAAATTTTTATGCTAAAGTTATATTATCGTTATATTTAATTTATTTAATTTATTCATTTGTTTAATAATTTTTTTTAGTTTTATTTATTGGTGATGGAATCTATTGGTAGTTATTAGTAGTTTTAGTATCTTTAACGGGTGTTAACCATCGTCGTCCATGAAGCGCTTCATCGAGGTCGTTTGGTGAGTTTAAAGTTATATTATTATTATTATTATTATTATTATTATATGTATATATATATATATATATATATATATATATATATATATATATATATATATATATATATATATATATATATATATATATATATATATATATATATTGTTTTTTTTTGTTGTTAATATTCAACATATATAGTTTAATCGAACCGTTAATTAGATAAATTTAAAGATATCCATCATTTATAAATATGATTTTTTTCTTTTTTTTTTTGCTTTGTTTTGTTTCTAAATAAACTATAAATTTTGCTATAATGTGGTAAATTTTGTTTTAACGGGGAAAAGGGGAGAGTCTTAACATGAACTTATTCGAGGGCTAGGTGTGATTTGGTTTTGTTTTATTCCGTTCTGTAATGTGTGCTTGTGTAGAACACCAAAGCAGCTTCTTATATCCGTTGAAACCTTTCAAATTCACCCACTCCTTCGCCGATTCAGCTAGCAGGCCAATGGCTGCTTACGAGAGGAAACGACACGGATTTTCTGTTAACGGTATTCTTACATCAGTCTATGATGTCTGAATTTCGTTACATTATAAAGAAGAAAAAGTGTAAATAATGTGATTGTGAACATACATATAATGTGAATAAAATGGAAGTAAATCAAACGTCAATTTAAAAGGAATGAAGCTTATATAAGAACAGATGTTGAAGATTTGGAATGATGGCCTATTTTTAGGTAACAAATGTAAAAAATAAAACCTAAAAGTTGCACTAGTTGCTATAATGGTTGTAAATGTCGGAATATATATATATATATATATATATATATATATATATATATATATATATATATATATATATATATATATATATATATATATATTTATATATATATATATATATATATATATATATATATATATATATATATATATATATACTACATAGCCAAATACCAACAACAACCTCACCAAACTTATTTCCAGATCTTGAGTTAATCAAATAAACAGAATTTTATCAATATCAATAAATTTATTTTCAAACGTTTCATATTTAGCAATATAAAGTAATAAAATCGATCTCATTCTACTGTTATAAATAACAGGAAATGAGATAATCTTAATATTATATTTAACCCTATATTGATTTTGGTTACGCCCGGATAATTATACCTAGAATATTAATTATTAATTATTATTTGAAATATTAAATAAATTATGTTAAATATATTATATCATATGTACAATGTATTACTGTACTTAGCATAAATATTATTAGAATTATGTTTTGATCCTGTTTGTCAATTCAATAATGTCAAACAGTTGTTGTTATTGTTATTATTTTTAATATCAACAAAATTCCATTTTGGAAAATGTATTAAGCGGCTACATTAGACAGGTCTTGTTTGCGGCAATCATAGGGTTACCAACCATACTCTTTTAAGAGTATTTATACTCTTTTTAGACTGTAATATTTTATACTCTTTACTTTTTTATTATAGTACTCTTTTTTCATAAACAAAAATTTACTTCTTCAGACAAATTTTTAGTACACAACAAAATCGTTTGACATTATGAATTCGATTAAATAAACTTTTTAGTATAATTTTTAGTGATTCCCACGTCGGATGTCATCTCATATGTAAAAAAAATAGTTTTAATAACTTTTAAACGTTTGGATTTTCGGAAATAAATATTTTTTTAAAAAAATATAATTGATTAGTGATTAATTATAAACAATGATAATAAAACTGAAAGACTGAAACGGAGATTAATAAATTAAATAATTTATAAACAGTTTATATAACAGTAACAATTTATAAACTGAATTGGGACCCAATTATTTATTATTGGGTAGTGTTGTAAGTTTTACAATTACATATTTTTAAACTTTTTTTACCACAGCAAATCACAGTTCATATTGAATTTAAGGTTAAATTTGTTAAAAATATTTTAAATACGGGACACCGTCAAAATGAGCCGACGAAACAGTTGCAAGTTTAATGTGGAATTGCAGAAAGCATATCCAATGTTTAGAAAAACTAATCTGGATACCGAAGCACATTGTGAAGTTTGTGATGTTACGTATTCTATCGCGAATAAGGGAAAAAGTGATCTCGAACAACATTTGAATTCCACAAAACATAAACGACACCTCCAATGCGCAAGCGGAAGCGGTCAAATCTCAAAATTTTTTCTTCAAACGAATACTAAACTCAATGATCAAGTACTAGCGGCAGAGGCTACATTCGCTTTTCATACGGTGAAGCACCACTTCAGATACAAATCCTGTGATTGCTCTTCGAAACTGTTTCGAAAATTATTCAATGACTCGGAAATTGCTTCGAAATTATCATCTGCGAGAACAAAGACGGAGGCAATCATCAATAATATTTTGGCTCCATACTCACTGAAGACGAATATTAACTTCATTAACGAAAAGAGCATCCCTTTTATCGGTGTTTGCACGGAAATCATGGTGTAATTAAATTATTTCCCATTCTTATTCAGTATTTTGATAAAGAGATTGGTATCAAACATTTATTGATTGAAATGAAAGATGTACCAAATGAAAAGTCAGAAACGATAAGTTCGTTAATAATTTCCGCATTAGACGATGTACAACAGAAACAAAAATGCATTGCCTTCGGCGGCGACAACTGCAATACTAATTTTGGCGGTGTTAAAAGAACGGGAACCAATAACGTTTACAGTCGCCTAAAATCAGAACTTGGTGATCATTTATTAGGAATCGGATGTTCAGCCCATGTTTTAAACAACTGCGTTCAACATGGTCTTGATGGACTTCCCATTGATATTGAGTCGATAATATTAAAAATATACAATTATTTTTCTATATATACTGTCCGTACCGAGGCATTTAAGGAGTTCTGCGATTTTGCAGAGACAGACTACAAAACACTCCTCAAACATTCGAAAACTCGGTGGTTATCGTTGTTTCCAGCAGTTAACCGAATATTGCAATTATATGATGCACTTAAATCATAGTTTTTGTCCCAAAACAAAGCACCGGTATTAATCACAATGTTTTTTGAGAACCCCTTTAATGAGTGCTATTTGTGGTTTGTACATTCATTGATGTATGTATTTCATTCCAAAATAGAATCCATCGAAAAAGAGAACAATTCTGTAATGGAAGTTGGTTACATTCTTCGATCGATTGAAAATACATTACTGGATCGAATAGCTGAAGAATTCATCCCTTTCAAGGTAAAAGAAATCATATCAAAAACTGGCGAACAACCACGCAGTCGAGTAATAAGAAATGAAATAATCGAGATATATAAACGGTGCTTAGAATATTTAAAACTTTGGACCGATTCGTTCCGAGAGTATAAAGTATTTGAATGGATGTGCTTGGAGAATGCACCTGTGTGGATTGATGTCGAAAACACCGTTTTGTACCTTAACGAAAAGGGCGTGAAAATCAACGATTCTCTTTTGTTTGATCAAATTGCCAACCTTACTCAGTTTATGAAAGAAGTGGAAGGAAAGCAAGATTTTTCAAATAAACAATGCTGCGATAAATGGGTGGAATATTTTAACAAGCGCAATGATAGTATGTGTTCCGAAATATTAAAGCTGTGTTATTTCTGCTTTGCGATTCCAGCTCATAATGCAAATACTGAACGAGTTTTCAGTTTAATGAAAAGTCAATGGACGGATGAGAGGAACAGGTTATTACCAGAAAATGTTAAAAATATATTAATGGTCCAATATAATTTCAAACATTTAAGCTGTGCAGAATTTTACGACCAATATTCCAATGATAAAAACCTTCTTGCAGAAGTACGAAGCAAAAACAAATATGTTTTTATTACTTGAATTTACACTGCTAGCAAACTTTCATTTTTACTTTTTTAGTTAAAATTACTTTTTGTTATTTTTTTATTATTTATTTATATGTAAAGTGAATTAATACATACATTACGTATGTATATAAAACAATAAAAATATATTTTGAAGTAAAAACATTTTTTTTAAAGTACTCTTTTTGTACTCTTTTATTTAGTATCGAAATCGAAAGAAGTCCTCTTTTGCTTAATACGAAATATGGTAACCCTAGGCAATCAGATTATTTAGCACCAACCAGGTGGTCATTTACACAAGAGGTTATCAGGTATCATATAAGTTAATTAGAATAAATTAAGACTTATTTAAGGCATTTTGTTCATTCTTTAAACGCGGTTTCTCTAGTTACGTTTCGTCGATAATTTATTACTTGCTAGAATTTTTGATATGTCTGAAGACAGCACCAAGCTCGTGTGATTTAGTGGAGTGGATTGTAGGCTCTTTGGTGTACCCAGAGTACAGGTATCAGCGCTTAGTTTTTAAGTGAAATTTATATTTTGTGAACTCGTTGAATAATATTTCGCGAATAATATTGTGTTTTTTAGACTTTTTTATATGTTTTAAATTTAATTGTGTATCTATCTGGCAAATTATGTATCGTTAAAAACTTGATTTTTATTATTATAGTGTATGAATGTACATAATATGTTCTAGAAGAAAAAAAATGAGGTCATTTGGATCGGCGTTGTTGTTGTTTTCGGCGTTGTTGTTGCATTTAGATGTGTTGGTGAGTGCGCGAGTTACGTCATACCAATGGCTCTACCAACAAAACAGCACAATCAACACATTCATTATAACATATTTTAATTATTTATATCAATATCTCATATTACATATTTTAATTATAAAATCAATTGGACCTTTTTCTAATTTACAAGTATATGTTTGTTTAAAATAATAAAATCAATTTATATTTCAAACTTTAAAATCATAGCATAAGCAATTAATTTTTATGTTTACCACATGAGATTATATTTTAAAATCAATTATATTTTTATTATATTCGATCGGTCTTCAACCAATCGAAATAAAGCAAAGTAATAAAAGAAGCGTCATATAGAAATAATATAAAAAGGCATACACTCGATGTCAAGATTGTAATATAGTTTCATCTTTCATAATAAATGTAACTTTGTGTAAACGAAAATAATTAGTGTTCAAAAATAAAAAAATACGTTATATGTAATTTTATTATATTAATACCAATCGCTCAACCCAACATAACTCGCGCGAGAGTTGAGAATAGCATTGTGTTTTTCTTTGTATAATACAAGTATGTTACTTTGTATCAAGAATCACATTCGGTTTTTATATTTTTATTTTTGTGTTATATGTGTATGGATCATCATATTTCGACAGTGTTTTGGTGGTTAGCGTCGTTTAGTACAGCAGCGGTGGTTTTGTGTAATAGGGAAAAAGATGTCTTTGTTAGGTTTTTATGTTCTAAAGTAGTGCCATATTTTGTAATATAGGGGAATTGGGGGATGTTCAATGACAAAAAGAATAAAATGATGAGAAAATTTATGTAGAAGCAAGCTCAACAAAGGACGCTCGCTTATGTAATTTATAAAACTAACATTAAGGTAGTCGGTTTTTGTTGTTGGTAAAATAAAATCGAGTATTATTTTGATTTTTCTATTTTAATTGTTAGTACATTCATGGGCGATTTTTGTACTCATTGAATTCGGGTTGGATTTGTGAATTCACAAATAAACGAACACTACGTTACAGTTACCACTTCAAATACTCTATTTTAACGATGGTACATGAATTTTATTTTATTATTTTAATGTATTTTTTCGCACATAAAATAAAAATGCAATTGTTGGTCGAGCGTTGTTAGTCGAAGAGATCGGACGTGTTTTTTTTCGTTCTCTTCGTTTTTAAGATTTTAAAAATTATTAAAAAAAAAAAAAAAAATGGTTGTTGTTTTTGTGGTTTTTTAGTGTTTTTCTTTGTGTTTTTGTGTGTTATAATGGATTTTGATATTAGGGTGTACGTGTGCATAAAGGACAAATTGGGCAAATCACATCTGGGATGGTGAAATGGATAACATACTCTGTCGTTTCCCAGAGTTCAGGTATCAATGCATCATTTGTAATGTGCATTGTTATTTTATTTTACGTGCATGGGTATAGTAGGTACATAAGTATGTACATGCTAAAAAGTTGTAGTACATATTACATGGTATAAACCATATAGTAAGGACCAGCGCGGGTGTTTTATACAAGCCGTGCTTGTAACTAATTTTCGTACACAGATACACTATAACAATCGGTACACTAACGGTAAAATAAAACGTATATAAAATTATATAAAAACGTAGATAAAACGTTTTTTCTGTACTTTATGTGTTTAATGTAGTGAGAGAGGCAAAGAGATTATTGTTTTCCTTGTTTCCTTGTTCTCTTTTTACTTATACTTCTCGTAGCAATTTATAGTATGTTTATTAACAGGCTTAAATTTTAATTTTTGTTTTTTGAACAATTTTGGGATGTATAGTGTGTGTGTTGTTGTGAAATGATCGATCTATAAAGGGTTGTCCAAAAGGAGTGCCATATATTAATTGATTAATCATGATTGATCAATATGCATTATATTGCATGATTACATTTTCAAGTTTTGAATTGGGTAACAGCATGAATAGTGTTGTAATTTTATTATTTTAAATAGGGTTTTAATTAGCAGCACTATGGCTGGTGGGGTGTCATTGATATTGCTTTTATTAAAGGATTTTTAATAGAGGACATGGAACTCTTGATTCAATTGAAGTGTATATGGATTGGATTTTCGGCGATTGCATGAAGTGTTTGTCGTGAAACGGTTGGTCCGGTTGAATTGTAATGTTTGATTAATTTTTTTGGAGTCTGGTTTGTGTGGATTTTGAGGTTTTGTGTCAGGTGGAGTGTGTAAATTGTTTTTTCGGCGATTGTGTGACGTGTTTGTTGTAGAGCGGTTGATTCGGTTGGTTTGTGGTGTATAATCAATTTTTTTTTTAAATATTTAGTTGTGTAATTGTGGGGGTTTTGTCAAGTGGGGTACATATAGGTTGCATTTCGTCGATTGTATGACATGTTTGTCGTGGAGCGGTTGGTTTGGTTGGTTTGTGATGTTTGGTCAGGTTTTTAGGATCTGATTTGTATGAATTTTGAAGTTTTGTGTTAAATGGAGTACATAAATTGGATTTTTGGCGATTGTATGACGTGTTCATCGTGGGGCGGTTTATTCGATTGGTTTGTGGTGTTTGATCAAATTTTGTGGGATCTAATTTGTATTATTTTGTAATTTTTATAGTTTCATGTTTTTGTAGATGTGATAGGTTAGTTTCATGTTTTGTAGATGTTTTTGTAGATGTGATAGGTTCTATATTTCTAGAAATATAGGCTTCTAAAGATTAGGTGTTTTGGGCTTAAATATTATAACTGTGTATTATTAGATTTTCTAACAAAAACTGAGAAAATATTGTGACATTTTAAAAAAATGTTTTAATTCATTTGAAATTGGATGTGAATAAAAAAAATTTTCAATATATATTCTTAAGTGTCAAGTTATACTGTTGACACAGAACATCACGAATTAATATTTACTTAAATGTAACTTAAATGTCATTGTTATTGTTTGTTTTCATTTATGCACTGTACTTTATAAATTTATATTTTGAAAGGGCGCAAATTCATATATTGGGAAAAGGCGCAAATTTAGTTATAATTATCAATCATAGAAGTCAGTAGTTAAAAGCAAGTTGCATTCGTAATTAAGCTTAAAGTTAAAATATTCTGTCATTCTTTTTCTTGACGTGGTAAAGATAAAACAAATTTGTAAACTATTAAAATAAAATATTAATAAAATAGCGCGAGTGTAAAGGAAACTCGAGGACACTTAAAGAAAATAATTTCGAAGTCTTTAAGTGCAAATAATACAAACGTTCGCTGTAACAATTATCAAGCATATTTCAATCTTAGAATATAAATCAGATATAAATGGAGAGGGAAAGAATTAAAAGTATAAAATAAGAATAATTGTAATAATAAGTAGTAATTATATAGTTGGCACTCTGAAGAGCAGCATTAATACTATAACTACCAACAGACATTCTGAAGAGTTGTTTGACTAAAAAAATAAATAAATTAATTAAATTTGTTTTTTTTTTTATAAAATAAATATTTTTATTAATATTTTTCTCGTGAATTAGGGAGAACCGGAATGTGCAGAGGAAATTAAAAATCTCTTAAAGGTGATTACTAAACAGAATTACTTCGAACATTAAGACATATTCTATGAACAGCAAGACGGACTACCCATGGGAAGCACTTTATCGGGAACTTTGTGACGACTTCTGATAGCGCCGACACAGGTGTATTATTTTTATTTCATGTTATTAAATCACGCTTGAACGACAATGACGTATTAAATATGTATTATCAATAAGTAATGGTTATTACGCCGGAATGACTTCGTGCGAACCAAATTTTTTTTATCATCTTATTTTAGTTGGTGCAAATTAAATTAGATGGCATAATCGGAGTTTTTTTCTGGCAATAATTTTGATTTTTTTTTGTTTTTTTTTACGTGGCACCAAATGGTTGGCCGCGAAAAGATTTGCGCGGGAAAACATATTTTGATGAATGGTCACAAGTAGATAAAAGAGGGTGATCTTGCGTTTTATTTTAGAGAGACAGTAAAATTTAAACCATTGAGACTAAAAGAAAAAAAAGATAAAAATAGAGAGATAGATGATATTTTGGACTGGCTAGTTAATTAATTATTAAATTAATTTTTTTTGGTATAAAGAAATTATTGCTTTATGAAGTTAAATTACAATTTTCTGGTTGTGCAATTAAATTTCGGCCATCTAAATTAAAGACTTGTGAAAGGCATCACTTACATCAGTGATTTGAACATTAAAGTTTTATATAAAAAAAAAAAAAAAAATTAAAAACACATTATCAACAATGTTATAAAAAAAACAATCAAAACTAAAACTATGTTTTTTATTTAATTCAAATCTTGCGTTAATTTTGGAACACCCTTTACAATAAAATCGAAGTTTTTGTTTTCTGTATAACTGTTTTCTCTCATTTACGTCGTTTCTTTCTATAGCCTAACCCAAAAATAAAAATTAATATTCAGAATGTAAAAAACAAATTAGATGATAATATCAATTTTTTTTTTTGTGTACGGCTGTAGAAACGATGTAAATGAGAAAATGTTATAAAGAATAAAAAAAATTGGAGGTTCAATATCTTCACTTCTATCATATAGGATGTTTTTAACAATCTCTATATTTGGCTCTGTCATTCTCGTACTATTAATTAGCTGATCGCTGATCGGTGTTGGTCTCGAACTAAAAATTAGTCGTTCGTTGTCTGCTGTTTGATAAAGTGTTTCTAGTGAGGAAAATTTTTTATTTTGTATTTTTTTATAGCGCGAGTTACGTCATACCAATGATTCTACCAACAAAACAGCACAATCAACACATTCATTATAACATATTTTAATTATTTATATCAATATCTCATATTACATATTTTAATTATAAAATCAATTGAACCTTTTTCTAATTTACAAGTATATGTTTGTTTAAAATAATAAAATCAATTTATATTTCAAACTTTAAAATCATAGCATAAGCAATTAATTTTTATGTTTACCACATGAGATTATATTTTAAAATCAATTATATTTTTATTATATTCGATCGGTCTTCAACCAATCGAAATAAAGCAAAGTAATAAAAGAAGCGTCATATAGAAATAATATAAAAAGGCATACACTCGATGTCAAGATTGTAATATCGTTTCATCTTTCATAATAAATGTAACTTTGTGTAAACGAAAATAATTAGTGTTCAAAAATAAAAAAATACGTTATATGTAATTTTATTTTATTAATACCAACCGCTCAACCCAACATATAACTGGCGCAGTTGATAAAAGAAAAAGTATCTTTTTCGGTTATAATAGAAACAAGTGCAAAAAATTAATATATAACCACTCGTAAAATTATTTAATAATTAAGTGTAAATTTCGTGAAAAATAACATTTCAATCTCCAGTGCATATGGAAGATAAGTGAATTTACCAATAATTACCGAACATTGAAGTTTAAGTATTGCAAAAAAAAGTGAAACAAAAATCTACGGCTGATCACCACGATAACAAGTTTTACAAATTGTCAACCAGACCAATGAAGATGCAATCAATACTAATTATTTTTGGGTAAGTCAAAGTACATATAACAATATCAAACATTAATCCTAACAATAATTACATCCTAAAAAAAAAAAAAAAAAAAAAAAAAAAAGAAAGGAAAAAAAAAGTAAAATAAAATAAAAATAAGAAATCTTGTGTTGAAATCGTATAAATCTTAAATAATTTTTTTTTAACGAGAAAAAGAATATACGATAGTTTAATATCTATTCAATATTTTCCACGGCTGATGAGAGATAAAAAAGATAGTAATAGAAAAATTATTAGAGAACATACAGTTCAAGAAATAAAACAAAAGTTAGAAATAAAGTAAATAAAATGGATGAGTTATATAATAAATTTCGTATTCCCGATGCTGTAAAAGATATACAGAAATTCGACGGACAAACAAAAAATACACTAAATTATTTTATTAAAAACGTAGAAAGTATATTAGAACTAATGCCAAAGAAAGAACAGGGGTGCTATTCTTGAACTATGACGAAAATTTTCGGTATCTTAAATATTCGTAACGCTGTTTTCGTAATCGTAATGGAAAAATCATTAATTGATATTCTTGAAACTATTACGGAAACAAACCCGTGGTGAATAAAAATTATGGAATAGTTCATTTTTTGACAGAAAAAATTGTTCGATTTTGACATAAATTGAAATTTGTGTTTTATATGAAAAAAAGTTAAAAAAAATGTTTATTTGTATTTCTTTATTAATTAGAAGGATAAAATTGAATTTTAAATGATTGATACTTAAATTATCGTAAGTTTATTACGTGAAACCAAGTGATTATTTAAACAAAATGAACTTCTTTTAGTTGTAATTTAAAAAAGAAAAATGTGGATTGCGAACAAGGAATTTATTTAATTCATATTTTATGTTTTTATTAACTAATTTGTAAATAATTCCAATATCGACCTCGGTGCCCCAGTGTCAAGAAAGTATACGGTCAAAATGGCCACCTCATATTTAACAATTTCCAACAAAAAAAATTTTATTTAAATTTTTGTGTTGCAATATTTTTAACATCGATGACGATTGACGAACTAAATTAATGACATAAGACACAGAAAAAATAATCTATGTTAATTTTTTCTGAGCATAAGAGGATGCGTTTCGAATAATTATATTACTAACAATTAATTAATTAATTAATTTAATAATTACTATACAAATTATGTTTGTCTTCTAAAGATATTAATTTTACAAAACACACATGAATTTTTTACGTTTGTTTGGTTATCGCGTTAACACAAAAAAAATCATAATGCAAGCAAGATTGGATCTATACTGTGCAATTATTATCATCTTTTAATGTATCAATTAATTTAAAAGTGAAGACACATAAATTAATTATTGTTTACCAAATTTATTATCGTTTTCTCTAATTTTGATATAATATATCTTACTCTTATTCTTGAAAAATAAAATTATTCCATGCAATTCCATTACAGAAATGAAATAAGGAACCAAAATACCATTACGGAAATTTTCGTAACGTTCTGTTGCGAAAATTTTCGTAATCCGATTTCAAGAATACCATTTTATGATTTTCGTAATACTTTGACACTAACTCGGTACCGAAAATATTCGTAATGGTTCAAGAATAGCACCCCAGGACGAAAATGTAATTATTTTGCAAGCTATTTGCTACAGCCAAATTATTTTAATTGACTGAAAATCCAGTAGGTAGCTTACCAACAATCTTTGATTATTGATATATTATCAGACCAACAATGTCGAGAAAATTCGTATTATTGAGCGCTGATGACCCCTTGGTTATGTCTTTTCTTCAGGAAAATCGACATTTAAACCGCAAGCCCACCGCCGGTGAAGTCATAGACTTTGTCGACGCGTTACCGCGAGAGATTCGGCAGAAAGTTTCTGCCGCTATGTCTCAACCGATTTTAGATCGGGAAAGAAGGACACAACAGATCATAAGAAATGTTGCTCCCCCTCCACCAGCTTTACGGACAGTATCGGAAGCTGGATTACATAAACCTTCATCTGGGAGAAAGGTCGTACCTTTACCTTTAGTTCCCTCAGGGATATGAACCTATCAGGTGTTAGGCGAAATAAAATAATAGACAGGGTTAATGACGTACTTAATTTGTATAATACCCCACACAATTAGAAAAATATTAAAGAAAATCTTATAGCAAACTATTCCGATAAACGTAACGAAACATCTCTTATACGCGACTTACATAAGTTATACCAAGGTTCCGATACAATCGATATTTATTATGCAAAAATTATAAACATCTATAGTACAATTATGGATTGTATAAATATTAACGAAAAAACAGTGGCGACACGAAAATCCAAATCAGAATTATACGAGTCGATGTGTCTCGATGTTTTCCTAAGTGGATTACGAGAACCATTTAGATCGACGGTCAGGACTAGTCAGCCTGAAAATTTAAAAAATGCATACGAATTTTGCATTAACCCTTTCGCACGTGGCGCACATTTAAATGTACATCATATTAGAACGCCATTTATTCGTTTAATATAGACATTTTCCAATTAGAAATTATACCGGTTGATATTGTTTTCATTTCTCTTTCACTCTCTTTTATTGTCAATACGTAAAATTAATTTTTAATCAGTTTAATATTAGTTTTTGAGTAAGACGGTATGTCATTAAATATTTTTGGACGAACAAGTTTTTTTATAATTATTTAAACATAAAATTAGGTAATTTTAATTGATATATATTATTATTTTTTATCAAAATATATGTAATAAATAAATATTCGAAGAGTTATTGTGAGTTATCCTATTTTTTTTAAATAAAATTCATAAAAAACTCGGTGTACATTATAATGTACATTTCTTTGTAAGTCTAATGTACATTATAATGTTTTGTACATCATAATGTACAGTGCCGTTCAAATATAAATTAAATTATATTTGAATTTTTTAGAAAATGGCTCGGCGTCCTTTAACGGAAAAAGAAATATTCGACTTATTAATGGAATCGGGCATTTCAAGTGATGATGAAATCGGGGAAGAGGAAACCAGTCATCGTAGAACAGAAAATTACGATGATATGGTAATAATGGACACCATGAAGCAATTAGAACAACATAGTTCGGACATTTCAAGTGATGATGAAATCGGGGAAAAGGAAACCAGTCATCGTAGAACAGAAAATTACGATGATATGGTAATAATTGACACCATGAAGTCATTAGAACAACATAGTGAGGACATTTCAAGTGATGATGAAATCGGGGAAAAGGAAACCAGTCATCGTAGAACAGAAAATTACGATGATATGGTAATAATTGACACCATGAAGTCATTAGAACAACATAGTGAGGATGATGAAATTGAATGCGAAAACGATGCATCGAACAATGTAACCAAAGTATCCACATTAAACGACGAAAATATATTATTTACAAATAAGTGCGACATACAGTGGCGTCGAAAAAATATTGTCCCACAAGGTGTAGCTGATTTCGAAGATGCATCAAATGGTAATGACAATTTATTGGAAACTCCGTATGAGTTTTTTCAACAATATTTTACAGATCAGCTTTTTGAAATATTTTCGTTCCACACAAATGCATATGCATTACAAAAGGGCGTAATTAAACCAACAGACAAGAATGAGATTAAAAAGTTATTTGGACTACATATTTTAATTGGATGCATGAAACTGGCACGCTTGAGATTGTATTGGAACTCACTTTTGGGAATTCAAACTTTCAAATCTGCCATGACCTTAGATCGATTTAGTCAACTGAGGAACAATTTGCATGTGATAAATATCCTAGACATCGCAAAAGATAATAAAGATAAATTTGTAAGAGTTCGTCCACTGATTGATGCAGTTCGAAACAGGTGCTTAAAGCTATCTGTAGAAGAAGTAGTTTCGGTAGATGAGCAAATTATCCCTTACAAAGGTAAACTGTCAGTCAATGAAGGGCAAACCAAATCCATGGGGGATAAAAGTATATGTACTTGCTGGAAAATCCGGGCAGCCTTATGACTTTTTCTTGTACCAAGGATCAACAACTGGATTATCTGCTACTTGTCAAAATAAATACGGGTTCGGGGCGTCTGTGGTGATTAAATTAGTAGAAAGAATTAATCAAACAGGACATGTAATAGTATTTGACAACTTTTTTTCAACGTACCAATTGTTCGAGTATCTTCTGAGCAAAAACTTAAAAGCCATTGGAACATTACGAATAAACCGATTTCATAATCCTTCATTTCTTTCTGATAAAGAAATGAATAAAACAGGGCGAGGTTCATATGATCAACTAGTAAGCAGAGATAACAAAATTGTCATAGTTAAGTGGCAAGATAATAAGGCAATCCACTTAGGTTCAAATTTCGTTGGAATTGGAGAACCTGACATCGTCAAACCGGTGGAACAAAATATTGAAGATATATCAGGATGTTTCCCGACCTGAAATTGTTCGCATGTATAACAATGGAATGGGAGGGGTTGATTCTCTTGACCAGTTCATTTCCTATTATAGGGTGTTTATAAAATCACGAAAATGGACGCTCAGAGTAATCACTCATTTTCTGGACTTTGCATTAGCAGCTAGCTGGATAGAATACAAGAAAAAAATGAAGCTTCAGCAGTCAAAACAGGATACTCTAGACCTACTTCATTTTAGGTTAGAAGTAGCAAATGCTCTTTAATATTGCGGTCAATCAACTTTTACGCCAAAGCGCGGACGGCCATCAACATCTCGGGACTCTTCACCATTTTCGCCGGTACTAACAACATCAAAAAGATCGATGGAAGTTCGGCCAATTCGTGACGTTACACGTGATGAATTCAGCCATTTCCCATTCCATGATGGCAAGAAGGAAGCAACCCGATGCAAAATGAATTGCAAAACATCCAACCAGGCAACAGCTGGAAGAACCCATTTTGCATGCAGGAAATGCAACGTACATTTTTTGCATAACCAAGGAAAGAAACTGCTTTGAAGAATTTCATAAATAATAAGATTAGTTTTATGAAAAAATGTTGTGATATTATGTATATTATTTGTATACAATTTTTTTTTGACATGAAGTTCCTATATAGTTTAAAATAATATTGAATTATTTATATTTTTGTGATAATTAGTATATTTTTATTTGAAATAAAAAAACATTCCATTATAATAATAAGTTACTATACAAACGATTTGTACATTAAAATGTACGTTTTTATATACCCCACCCTAAAACATTTTTGATTCCAAATTTAAGTTAATTGTCTTCTTATGACCTCTAGTTACCCAAATTTACGGAAAAAAAATTTTTCAATCGCCCCATTTTAATTCCCGTGCGAAAGGGTTAAAGAAGAAAATATTTCATATTTAAAAAATAAAAGGTTCCAAAACTTTAATCAATATAATCAACCAAAATTTTATCAACCACGTTATGAATTTAAACCTTTTACACCAAATATAAGTTATAAACCACTTAATCAATATAAGCCACCTCTTCAAAATCTTCAATCACGAAACCAAAATTTAAATTCGAATTACAAACCATTTAACCAGTATAGACAAAATTATAGACCAGTTCCAAACTCACAGTTAAATTCTAAGCCTTTAAATCAAGGATATAATCAACCAAATTTCAATTATCAACGAACAAACTAACCTATACGGTATAATTATTCATATCAAAATAATCAACCAGGTTATTCAAACTATAAAAGTTCAAACCAAAATCAAAATCAACACCCTCAAAATCAGTTGAAACCAATTAAAAAGGAAGAAATGTATAATATCAATAATGAAATTAACCAAAATCCAAATTGTAACTCTAATATAGAGGATTTTCCGATAAATGCCTCGGAACAATAATATATATATATGTAACGGCGAAACAAATCATTCACCATTACCATATATAAAAATTCTATTTAAACCAACAAAAATAATCAAATTTCTTTTGGACACAGGTTCAAACAAATCCTTTATAAATCCTAGTTTAGTAAACCAAAGGGAAATAATACAAATAAATCCCATCACAATCAAATCAGTTTTTAATGAAAAATCAATAAATACAAAAACTATAATAAACGGATTAAAAGAGTTCAATATAAATAACCCTCTCGAATTCCTAATTTTTTAAATTTCATTCACATTTCGATGGATTAATCGGAATGGACATTTTAAAACAAATAAAAGCTAACATAAATCTTAAAAACTCCATGTTAGAAGGGGAAAATTTTTCATTACCTATTTATTTCCATCCAAACCATGTAGTTAATAATAATAATATCAATTTAATAAGCTTACAACCCTATGAAAAACAAAGAATTTATTTAAAAACAAATATTAAATAATAACTAATGCAAACATATATAATTCAAGGAATAATGAAAGTTTAATGAAATTATAAATTTATCAAATGAAAACGTAAATACAAATACTATAGTTCAAGCAGAGAAAATCGAAGGAAATTACTTCGAAATAAATAACTATTCAGTAATAAATCAGTATGAAAATGAAAAAGTGATAAATATTCAAGATAATATAAATATAGAACACTTAAATGATGAAGAAAAGAAAGCATTGATAAAAGTATGTAAGAAGTTTGAAGACATTTTTTATAAAGAAGACGACCAATTAACATTTACTAATGAAATCAAACATGATATCGATTTAACCGACAATAAACCTATCGTTACTAAGACATACAGATATCCGTACATACACAAAACAGAAGTTAGGGTACAAGTAGAAAAAATGTTAAGACAAAATATCTGTACCAAAAAGCGAAAATCGCTTATGTTAACTTAGGCGATTTTGCATTTTACATAATATTTCAAATCCTTATACTACTTATACCATAATATCAATTTTTCATTATAATACTTTTAAAATTGACCAACTTATCAATAAAAAACGTTTTGGCCTAAGTCTGATTGATTTTTGTTTGCAAACGGAAGAATCGCTTAAGTGATTCAAAATATTGTTTTTAAAATAATTCTTTTCAATAAATTGATATACCTAGAAATTTTATTCAACATAAGCCAGTTTTTCGTTTCATACTTTAAAGTATTAAATTAGATTAGATAAAAGCGAAAATCGCCTAAGAAGACTTAAGCGATTTTTTCAAATTGCCCTCATAGCAAAAGTAAATACCTAACATAACATAAGCTATTTTTTCATTTATATTTTGAATAAAACTATCCTTTTGTATTAAACTAACTTACTTAAGCGATATTTACGTTTTTGTATTGCGAATTTTTCATATTTTATGTGATTTTAAGCGTTTATTTCGAGTGCTAATCAAACAAAAAATTCTAGTCAAGTGCTTTTTTATATAAAAAATTATTGTGTTTTGTGTAAAGTCGATTAGTTTAGTTTAGTGTGAAACCAATTTATTTGATTGGAAAAATGGTATTTCGAGCGATGAAAATGATTCAACTTGCAAGACAATCCGGGGAAACCCCAATTTCTAAGAAACCGGGTTGCTCAAAACCACATGTTTCAGGTAAAATTATTGATTTCTATATTATTAGTCTGACAACTAGAATTAAACTGTATTTGTCTGTAATTATAGATATCCTGTCGAAATTGCGGACACGTAAAACAACACTTCATGAGGATGGTAACGTATTTAAAACAATTGTTGGAAGAGAGACGGCACAATTTTTAATATTGCTCACAGTTCCAAAGTGGCTAGCGAAGAGTTTGAACAGGTATTACGGTTACAAGAAGAATATAAGGAACAACTTGTGAATATTAATGAAGCGACAAAGTGCAATAGGTTGAATGATAGTGATGATGATGAACCGTTCGACGACAGTGACAATGATCCCGACTTCCCTATACCAACAAATTCAAACTCAGATTCCTCTGTAGATTCTTTCGACATAGAATCAATGGCTAATGCCATTGAAAAAAATGTTATTAATGAAAATCTTTATAATTTATCCCAATCTTCAAATGAAAATATTCAAAGAAATGAACATAACTTAACAAAAACTATTATAACAAAATCTAAGAAAGGTAAAGTTAAAGAAAGGGAGTGTAAGCCTCTAGAAAAATGTCGGATGAATTGTCAGTCCAAGGTAACATACGATCAGCAAAAAATGATATTTAAACAATACTGGAGTCTTTCATCATACTCTTCTAAAGCCTTATTTGCTTCCGGTTTAATGGAGGTTAAAGAAAAACACCATACACTTTTAAAGAAAAACGTAAAATCACAACGAAACAGAACACATAATTATTCATATCATTTACAAGTTGAAGGTCAAAACATCTCGGTGTGTCAAAAATGTTTTCGTTTCACTTTAGGTGAAACCGATAGTTTCTTAAAAACCATCGGGAAAAAGAAGCTTGTATTGTCTGACTCAAACCAAATTGTAGACCAACGTAGGGGCAGAAAACCTGTGAATAAATTAACAAATGATAAACTAGAAGAAATTAAAAGTCACATTAATGAATTCCCTGCATACGAAAGCCACTACACACGCCAGCGGACTTCTAAGAAGTACCTACAGAGTGATTTAACATTAAGTAAAATGTACCAGTTGTACACGGAGAAATATGAAAATCCCGTTTCAATAACGAAATATTCACAAATGTTCAAAGGTAATTAGCTTTATCATACTTTTTAAATGTAATGTACATTTTTTATTAATTCATTATAATTTTAGAAATGGGTTTGGCTTTCAAAAAGCCAAAAAATTGTAGCGACTGATTTAAACATTGTTGTATTACAATTCAATTAAATTTGTAATTTAATGTGAATTGCAAAATGTTTAGAATCGCTACTTATATAACTTTCATTTTTGCTTACTAAACTGCCATCTGACATTTCAGTAGCAGGGAAAAAGACAATTGTAGAGAAAATAATACTGTGTCTCCGATTATTTTTATGTCTGTAGTATTTGTAGCGCTATCTTCATTTGGATAATGAATTGATACTGTTTATATTGGTGTTTATCGGTACACACAAAATGTTAATTTTGGCGCTGTACACCATACCATTTTATGTCGAATAATTTCCGGCATCTTCATATTTCGTGTTGATAACTCGCATGAGCGATTATCATACGAATGAATACTGTCATCCCTGTTTGCCACGAAGAGTGCGTTTGTTTTTTTCTTTTTCTTTTTCGTGTTCGTCAATATTCTATAATCGATCGATATCAGTAGCAGTCAAGTCGCGTTTCGATAGACATATTATGTCAATTTGTAATTGAATAGTCTTTTTATATAATATTATAAAGTTGTAAAAAAATATAACAATAAAACAAATAAATAAATAAATAAAATAAAATAAATAAATAAAATAAATAAATAAAAATAAATTATTTCCCCAACTGGGGGAAACAACATTTGGTGACCCCGACGTCCCTTTTTAGGGCACAGGAAACCCGCAGGAGCGGGGATTAGAAAAAACGAAAAGACCAGTTTTGTAAAACGTGAAGCGTAATTACTAATTACGTACCAAACAAAAGAATCCAGTGTCGCAACAACAACAATAATTCGTTGTTAAATAAAAAAACAAAAAATACACTATACGTTTTGGACCAGAAAAACCATAAACAAAAAGTGATCAGCAGCAGCACATGGTTCATCGGCATTATACTTCCTTCGAGAACGTGATCAGCAGCAGCACATGGTTCATCGGCATCATACTTTCTTCGAGAACGTGATCAGCAGCAGCACATGGTTCATCGGCATTATCATCAGAACATTATCATCAGCAGCACATTTTTCATTAGCAGCATCATTATTAGAGTAATTAAATTATGTAAATATAGAAACACTATTTACGTGCATAATCGGTTCGTATTTTTTTTTTTTATTTAAATTATTAATTTGATTAAATTATAGTTATATACTGCTAATGATATCGTCCGCTATATATATATTGTTATATTATAAAATTTTTTTTGGTTTCCAAAACTTGGTGATACGCGTTAGGAAGTCACAGTGTACAAATATATTACACATATTTCACATATAATTCGATTCACGTCGTCGTCATTTTGCAAACTTATATTAGTAAATATTTCATTATCTTTTTTAAATCATGGGTAGTGACGACGAAGCGAAAATTCCACGAGACATAGAAATGAAGCCGGAAGAGTCATCAACTGCACTAAAATTGCCTCCATTTTGGGCAAATAATGCCAAGACGTGGTTTGACTCAACCGAACTTCAATTTCGATTACTAAACGTGACGTCAGACAAGAAGAAATTTCTTCATGTACTGACAGCACTGTCGCCTGAGGTTTCCGATAAGATATCGGATTTAATCAAAAAACCGCCTGATACGGACATGTACGCTGCTATTAAGAGCGTATTACTAGAAAGGTTGACTCCCTCCGACGAAAGTCAACTCGAGACACTTTTGAGTGGTCTCGACCTCGGCGACAGGCTCCCGAGCGATTTTCTTCGCCAAATACAGACCTATTCAAGAGATAATTTTTCGATTAGTGTGATCATGTTGTTGTGGATTAGGAGACTTCCCGAAGTGTTACGATTGACACTTATGCCACAACTTGACATAATGAACCTTGACGATTTGGCGAAGCTGGCGGACAAGATATTTGAAGCCATGAATCGCGGTCCGAGGGTAATGTCAATGGATCAACCATCGGCATCCTTTAAGAAACCGACGACAAATATAAAAAAAGAAACTTTACTGCAAAATCAAAATCAAAACCGATCGAGTAGACAAAGTTCGCCACCGACGTTATAATCCATTGTAAATAGGTTAAATTCAATGGAAGCCCGATTAAACAATTTAATCAATCGAGCGGGTAGAGGCAGGTCGCGATCAAGATCGCGTAGTAACAATTTTAAAAATGGTAACTGGCGAAATCATTCAGCAAATTCTAATGATGGGCGCGGTTATTCGGCTAGTGCCAATAATAATCCTGATAAAACATCAGACTCTTATAATCAGTTTTGGTGTGTTGCACACAATAAATATCGGCACAAAGCTTTTGTATGTCGTCCGCCATGTTCGTTTAATCAAAACATGCAGGTTTTGCCGGACATTTCGACTCAGTCAAAAAACGAATAGGGCGCAACAGGGTAGAGTCGGCGAATAATATTAATTTTCGCACTAGTCGACTCATTATTTTCGATAATAACAACAATATGAATTTTTTGATAGACACGGGCGCTGACCTGTAGGTCATCCCAATTAGTTTTTATAAACATTTGAATTTTAATAGTTCATCAGATCTAGTTCTGACAGCAGCCAATGGATCAAGTATTCGTACTTTTGGTACGAAATTGATCAAAGTAAATGTCGGTTTAAAACGATTATTCACGCATGCATTTATTATTGCAGCGGTGAATCGTCCGATCATTGGTGCTGATTTTTTGGCAAAATTTGGTTTATTAGTTGATCTTAAAAATAAGAGATTAATAGATGCCACTACAACATTGTCTGTACAAGGTTTGATTAGGAATGCTATTTCTCCTACTCCCGTGTCGATTTTACAATCGACAATGGGTACGGCAAGCTGCTTAGTAAATTTCCTAGCCTCACAGCTTTGCCATATTTTAATTTGCCAGTCCGTCATTCAGTTGTTCTCCATATAGTGACAACTGGTCATTTACCTGTGGCGAGACCAAGAAGACTAGATCCTGATCGACATAAAGCAGCATTATTAGAGTTCCAACATATGGTGGAATTGGGGATTGGTCGTCTTTCGGCATCCCCTGTATCGTATCCCTTACATATGGTGAGGAAGAAGGATCTCGATTGGAGACCTTGTGGAGATTATCGTAGGTTGAATACGGTTACTACACCGGATAGATACCCGATTTCCCACATTCACAATTTTTCTATGAATTTAAATGGTTGCACAATTTTTTCTAAAATTGATCTTGTTAGAGCTTATCACGTGATACCCATCGCTGAAGAAGATATTTATAAAACGGCTATTACAACACCGTTTGGTCTTTTTGAATTTGTGCGTATGCCGTTTGGTTTGCGTAATGCCGCACAAACTTTCCAGCGTTTTATTAACGAAGTCGTCCGTGGACTTGATTTCATTTACGTCTATATTGACGATATATTGGTTGCCTCTAAATCAGAAGAGCAGCATCTAATCCATCTTGAACAAGTGTTTCGTAGATTGGTTGAGTTTGACGTCCATATTAAAACAGCAAAATGTGTTTTTGGATCGCCGTCACTTGATTTTTTAAGCCACAAGATTACCCCCGATGGAATATTTCCTTCTGAGGAACGTATTCGTGCCATCAGGGAATTTCCGGCCCCTAGTTCTATTAAGCATATTCAGCGGTATATCGGAATGATTAATTACTATCACCGATGTATACCTAAATTGGCTGAATACCTTGCTCCAATTCATGATCATTTGTCTGCACTTAATAAGTTGCATAAGACAGCCAGAAATTTTTCTTGGCCAGAAAATTGCCAGCAGGCATTTTCCACTTTAAACTCTGAATTGTCTAAAATTACACTTCTTGCGCACCCATTGAGCGACGCAATTATAAGTATTACAACTGATGCATCTAACACCGCCGTTGGCGCTGTTCTGCAGCAGTTAAATAATAAGAAGTGGGAGCCTTTGGGTTTTTACTCAAAGAAATTATCGAGTCCTGAACTAAAATATTCAGCATTCGATAGGGAACTTTTAGCAATATATCTAGCTGTTAAGCATTTTAGATATTTCATAGAAGGCCGGGAATTCACAATTTATACCGATCATAAACCTTTAGTTAGAGCTCTTCAGTCTAAAACTGAACGTAATCCTAGGCAATCTCGCCATTTGGATTACATTAGCCAATTTACCTCAGACATTCAGCATGTGCGTGGTTCCGACAATGTCGTTGCAGATACTTTATCTCGAACTACTAACATTGACTCGGCTAAGATTGAGACAATACTCTCTTATGATAATATCATTTTGGCACAACGATCGGATGATGAATTACAAACATTACTTTCTGGTTCCGGTCGTAACTCAGATTCCAAATGGAAACTGGAACTTTTTACTTTGCCAGGCCTTGAAGTCTATTGCGAAACATCGACGGGTAAAAATCGCCCATACATCGCAAATAATTTACGTCGAACAGTTTTCGACACATTACATAATTTAGCACATCCTGGAGTCCGAGCTACTCATAAATTGATCACGGCTCGCTATTTTTGGCCTAGTATTACCAAGGACGTAACCCAATGGGCTAGCTCTTGCGTATCATGCCAACGTGTAAAAGTGCAACGTCACACTATTTCACCTCACGGACAATTTAATATTCCCCAAGGTCGATTCGAACATATTCATTTGGATATAGTTGGGCCTTTGCCAATTTCCAATAATTGTTCATATATTCTTACTTGTGTTGATCGTTTTACTAGTGCCACTGGCAATGGACAGCTGCCACCATTGCCCTTTTTTGTAAAAAACAAATTCCAACGAAAATCAACGCCATATAAGGTATATGTGGCATCATTTGTGTGCTTTGCCACAAAATCAGTGCATTTAGATGTGGTGAGTGACCTCACCTCACAGTGTTTTATTGCTTGTTTAAAGCGATTCGTCTCCCGACGTGGACAAGTAGCCAATATTTGGTCAGACAATGCATCTAATTTTGTTGGTGCGAGTCGTGAACTCAAAGAATTATTTCTAAAATTTATTTCTGAAATCGAACAATCCAAAATATCATCATTCTGTGTTGAGCAACAAATAACGTGGCATTTCATCCCACCTCGAGCTCCCAATTTCGGGGGATTATGGGAAGCCTCTATTAAATCATTTAAATTCCATTTAAAACGTATTACCAAGGGTGTTGTAATGACGCTAGAAGAATTTGAAACGTTAATTATTCAGATTGAAGGAATCCTTAATAGTCGACCTCTAACCCCTTTATCAGATGACCCTCATGATCCAGAACCACTAACGCCAAATCATTTCTTGACAGGAGGGCCTAATATAGGTATATATGAACCGTCGTTATCGAATGTTCCTAACAATCATTTAACGAAGTGGCAGACCATTAGTAAAATGGTTGAATCCTTTTGGAAACGATATTCTATTGAATATCTGCACACCCTACAGAAACGAGTTAAGTGGAAGGACGACAGTCCGAACATAAAAGTGGACGATGTAGTAACGCTTGTTGACGAAAACCTTCCATCAATTAGGTGGCCCTTAGGTAGAATAGTGTCGGTTATTTCAGGCACCGACAATAAGGTCAGAGTGGTGGAAGTGCAAACAAAAAACGGTATTTTTAAACGCTCAATATCCAAGCTTGTCAAACTTCCGGTTGACAGCGAGTAGTGTTGAAAGTTAAAAAAAAAAAAAAAATTGGGATGAAGAAGAAATTTGTTATCTGAAGTTTCACGGATTTATTTATTTTTATTTTCTTTGTTGAAAGTTAGATCTTTCAAGGCGCGCGGCATGTTTAAGATGTACTAAAACTGAAACATTGCTTCGTGTACTGTATTTTTTTATATTTATTATTGTATTATATCACACTTAAAAACATAGAGAAAGGAGAGAGAGAGAAAACATTATTAAGCTTAGGGATAGAAAATTATTTGTTTTTGTCGAGTAGTATCATTTTGGAATTTGTACGATTAATAACAAAAATAAAACAAAAAAAAAAATATAACGTGATTAATCACAAACAAAAAAAACGTGTTTTTATAAAACGAAACTTTCCGTAAAAGAACAAAATAGCAAGCAGCAACGATATACATTGAGAGCAAACAGCAACGAGAAACATTTTGGTCCTTCGAGCCGGATTGTGCGGAGTAAAAAATAAAAACGCATCAATAGTTGAATAATATTATCATTCACGCTGATGATGAACTTGGATACTGGTGCTTAACCTTGAATTGTGTAATCAACAACGCATGTAATTCGTCCAACGTTTTAATAAAATCGCTACCATCCGAAAGAATAATATTATCATTCACGCTGATGATGAACTTGGATACTGGTGCTTAACCTTGAATTGTGTAATCAACAACGCATGTAATTCGTCCAACGTTTTAATAAAATCGCTACCATCCGAAAGAATAATATTATCATTCACGCTGATGATGAACTTGGATACTGGTGCTTAACCTTGAAGTGTGTAATCAACAACGCATGTAATTCATCCAACGTTTTAATAAAACTGCTACCATCCGAAAGGCAACGTCAACAAATAGTGCGTAAGTGTACAGTAATCACATCTAGTTTATTATATTTTAGAATAATATTATAATTAACGGTAAAACAAAATTTGTAAACGCGAAGCAATAAGTTCAACATTAATGCGGCCTACTTATCACACCTCTTTATCTGGTGGTGAATAGTACTACTTTCATTTATTCAAGTTTTAAACCATCGAATATACAATTTTCATTTATTCAAGTTTTAAACCATCGAATATATAACTTTCATTTATTCAAGTTTTAAACCATCGAATATATAACTTTCATTTATTCAATTTCTAAACCATCTCGTATGTTTGGTATTGTCAGCCGGACGCTACGAGACATTCAAGCTTATTTTTTGGATTTAATTTAAGATTTCGTATTCGTGTGTTGGTGGTAAACTTAATTTACTTTAAACCTTTGTTTGCGCTTTGACAAAATGAGTGAGCAAGAAGTAGCTAAGAAGAAATCAGATTTCAACAAACGGTTAGGGCATATGAAAGGGCGCCTAACAAATATTGAAAGATTTTTAGAAACAAACGTTATGTTGAGTTCAAACGAACTCAAACCAAGATTAGAATCGGTAGAAAAAATATACGCAGATTTTGAATTAATTACCAACAAAATGTTAGACCTTCTTGCAGAGGAAGACTTTAAGGAAACTTGTCAAGGTCATGTCGAAGAGTTTGACGAAAGGTATATGAAGTTAAAAACAACCATTTTTGATCGATATGAAGTGATACAAAATTCAGATAAAATCTCGGTCATAAACAAAATTGAAACTCCTGAAGTGGCAACTATTAAACCACTAATTAAATTGCCAGAATTGAATATTCCGAACTTCGATGGTGATCCATTAAGATGGATAACATTTAGAGATGTTTTTGACGCGGTCATCAATAGGAACGCAGCGCTTACTGATATAGTGAAGTTTACGTACCTTCAAAATAGCCTCAAGGGCGATGCCAAGCAATCACTTGGACATATCGAACTGTCTGAAGCAGGTTACCAACGTGCCTGGTCAGAACTAGTTAACCGATTTGACAATCCGAGATTGATTATCGAACGACACATTGATGAACTTATTGATTTGAAGCCTATTCATACTTCAAATGCTAATGACCTAAGGCGATTTACCAATACGGTGCTTTCTCATGTTACAGCATTGGAAGCATGTGACATAAACTTCGACGAATGTTCGGAAATTGTCGTCATGCGTCTTGTTACACGGAAATTAGATAAAGAATCGATTAAAGACTGGGAGAAACAAAACTCTTCGAAAGAATTGCCTACCTGGAAACTATTTCGGGAGTTTCTTGAGAAAAAGTGTAGAGTTTTGGATTCTATAACTAACGCAGGTCAGTGTAGTACCAAGTCAATGTCAAATAACACCCAAAGACCAAATAAATCAGGTAATAACTCCAAGAGTCATACATTCACAATTCCCAGTTCAAACACAAATAAGCAAAGGTCGAATTGCAATTTGTGTAATGGCATTCGACATGCATTCTTTAATTGCCCTTCGTTTCTAAGCTTCAATCCAATAGAACGATTTAATAAAATAAAGGAGATGAAGGCTTGTATCAACTGCCTTAATCCATATCATACAGTAACCGACTGCCGAGCGTCTGGGTGCAAATTGTGCAAAAAAAGGCATCATACATTGTTACATATTGATCAAAAGCAGTCTTTCAGGGAAAATACACACCAAATTTCGATGAATCAGGGAGACAACATTCAAATAAATCAACTGGGTGATACGAAACCTACCATGGCTATGCCAGTGGTTGATCATTCAGTCGAACAAAGCTTTAGTATGCAAAAGAATTCAGTAACAGGAAGAGTAATATTGCCAACGGCAATTATACTCTTAAAACGTGCAAATGGAAGCTACATAGAATGTCGAGCACTGCTGGATTCTGGGAGCCAGTCTAACTTCATAACGAGTTCCATGGCGCAAAGGCTCCGGGCAAAAATCAGTAGAATTCAATCAATTGACGTCACTGGACTCAGTTCAACTTCTACGAAAATTGATGAAATGGTGTCGAGTCAAATAAAATCACGGTATAAAGATGCATTGTTTAATGTCGATTTGTTCGTGATCAATAAAATTTCAAACAATTTACCACAAACGACCTTCAACATTAATCGGTGGTCTATACCGTCGCACGTAAAATTAGCCGACCCCAATTTTAACGAAGCACGCCCAATCGATATGCTACTAGGCGCAGAACTATTCCCAAACATTTTAATGCCAAATAAAATGTATTTACGGCAAGGCTTGCCAGTTCTGCAAGAAAGTTTATTTGGATGGGTAATCTTTGGTAAGGAAGAACGTTTCAACCATAACGTCAATTTTCACTCTGCGTTTATTCAGGAAGAAACCGAATCCATTTCTCCATTATTGATAAAGTTTTGGGAAACCGAAAATCTCCCACCCCGAAAATTCTTATCAGCCGATGAGGAGAAATGTGAGAAGCATTTCCAGGATACACATTATAGAGATTCTAACGGAAGATACAATGTATTTCTGCCGTTGCAGAAACCATTTACATTAGGTGACTCAAAACAAATAGCTGCTAAACGGTTTTTGTACCTGGAAACCAAATTAAACTCCAACCCTGAATTAAAGGAACAATATATCTCGTTCATGCGAGAATACCTTTTGTTAGGTCACATGAAGGAGGTTAATGAAAGCGATCAAACTGATTCATTAACATATTACATTCCTCATCACGCAATTCTTCGTCCAAACAGCTCATCCACGAAGCTAAGAGTCGTTTTCGACGCTTCAGCAAAGAGCACAAACGGGATTAGTCTGAATGATGGAATGCTTGTTGGAGCAACAGTGCAATCTGGGTTGTTTAGTATAATATTGCGTTTCCGGCGATACAGGTATGCCATGACCTCCGACATCACGAAAATGTATCGGCAAGTGCTAGTCGATCCAAGCCAAACGTGCCTACAACGGATTTTATGGAGAGAAAACTCTCATGACCCGTTAAAAACATTCGAACTTTCAACGGTCACCTATGGGACTGCAGCAGCTCCGTTCTTAGCGACCAGGGCTATTAAACAACTGGCCGTGGATGAAAATTGGAGATATGCTCGTGCCTCAAAGGTTTTAATGCATGATACCTACGTTGACGACATCGTCACTGGTGCTGATACATTGTCAGAGGCACAGCTACTTCAAGATGAATTGTGTAAATTAACACAAAGCGGTTGTTTTCATCTGCATAAATGGTGTGCGAATGATGAAAATCTGGTAAAGAAAATCCCTTTAGAGGACCGAGAAGTACTTCAAATTAACGAGTTCAATAATGGTCAATGCATCAAAGCACTTGGGTTGCTTTGGCAACCCAAAGAAGACGTTTTTTCATTCAGAATGCCGAAATTCGGAAGCGAATTGAAAATGACCAAACGAAAAATCCTTTCAGATATAGCAAAATTGTTTGATCCGCTGGGGTTACTGGCACCGATCATCATTACGGCGAAAATCCTGATGCAAGAATTGTGGAAAGACAAATTGGACTGGGACGATCTAGTGCCCTCCGATAT
Source organism: Tipula confusa (assembly GCA_963556175.1). Lineage (NCBI taxonomy): Eukaryota > Metazoa > Arthropoda > Insecta > Diptera > Tipulidae > Tipula > Tipula confusa. Next base: position 203,423,616 of record OY744476.1, on the reverse strand, counting down.
CGAAGAAACCTGGTTATTATATCGAGATAAACTCTCAAATATAACCAATATACAATTACCACGATGTATCATTGGAAAGGAATCAACCCCTCAGCGTATAGAACTTCACGGGTTTGCAGACGCGTCCGAAAGGGCTTACGGAGCGTGTGTTTACATAAGAACGGTCGACAAACATAATAATGTAGAGGTAAATTTGGTGTGTAGCAAATCACGTGTGGCTCCTCTAAAAACCATCACTTTGCCACATCTAGAACTCTGTGCGGCACATTTATTGTCTAAAGTCATGAGTGCGACGATTGAATCATTACAGCTCAAATGTCATGATGTGGTACTTTGGACAGACTCTACAATTACACTATTTTGGATTGCAACTCCACCCTACAAATTAAAAACTTTCGTCGCCAATAGAGTGAACGATATACAGGAACAAACCATCAACTTTGGTTGGCGTCATATTGCGTCACAACTGAATCCTGCGGACATAATTTCACGAGGAGTAATGCCGCAACAATTAAATGATCTTCAAATGTGGTGGAAGGGTCCACATATTCTCCACAATGGAGACATTATCACAGACAAACCAATATTTAATTTAGAAAACGAGAACATTGACCTTGAACTGAAACCAAACATCATCGCTGCTGTTGTCCAATCGATTGACAAGAAGAAGCTAGACGAATTTTCAATTTTCAATAAGTTTAGTTCATATAAGAAATTAATTCGCATCACAGCATATTGCATTCGGTTCCTCAATAAATGCAAAAGAGTGAAAGGCAACAGCACTCAGCTAACAGTTCAAGAATTGGATACTGCATTGACATCCTTGGTCAAGGTCGTGCAGATGAATGCATTTAAATCTGAAATTAGACTCTTGTCATTAAACAAACCTATTCAAACTAATAGTAATTTGAAAACTCTCGCTCCATTTTTAGACAAATGTAACGTGTTGAGAGTGGGTGGCAGATTGAAGAATGCCAACATTGATTACAATTCAAAGCATCAGATGCTGTTGCCGGCAAACCACCTTTGCCAGTGGCAATGGTGGCAGCTGTCTAATATGACAGCTGCCACCATTGCCACTACGTTTGTTACCAATTATGTATCTCGATTCGGTGTACCTTCGTATATTACTACTGATCAAGGAGCCCAATTTGAATCCAAACTTTTTAGTGAATTAACTACACTACTTGGATCTCATCGGATACGCACTACGGCTTATAATCCTAAAGCCAATGGCATGGTTGAGCGTTTTCTTAGACAGCTTAAAGCTGCTCTTATGGCCAGAGGCAATGTTATTAATTGGAGTTCTGAGATTCCAATTATTTTATTAGGAATCCGAGCTACCGTGAAAGAGGATCTAAAGTGTTCACCCGCAGAGATGGTTTATGGACAATCCCTTAAACTACCCGGGGAATTTTTTGTTGACCACCCTCTCTCACCAATGCCTACTAGCGACACTATAATCGACCAATTGCGTGATGCAATGAAAAATCTTATACCATCACCAACGCGTAAAGCAAAACAAGAACACATATTTGTTCCAAAATCTTTGGAAAACTGTCATTTTGTTTTTGTGAGGTCTGATAAGGTTCGTGTTGGACTTACTCCTCTCTACGAAGGTCCATTCAGAGTAGTGAGACGACTTCGAAAATTTTTTACAGTTTCAATTAAGGATAGAAATCATAACATTTCTATTGATAGACTGAAACCAGCCTTCGGTATTTTGAGTTCGGTTGATCGGATAATACCATCCCGAGAAATGAAAGTAGTGAATTTCATCGTTTGAATTCTTGTTTCACTAGAATTAACTAGGAGGGGAGTACTGTAGCGACTGATTTAAACATTGTTGTATTACAATTCAATTAAATTTGTAATTTTTATGTCGAATAATTTCCGGCATCTTCATATTTCGTGTTGATAACTCGCATGAGCGATTATCATACGAATGAATACTGTCATCCCTGTTTGCCACGAAGAGTGCGTTTGTTTTTTTCTTTTTCTTTTTCGTGTTCGTCAATATTCTATAATCGATCGATATCAGTAGCAGTCAAGTCGCGTTTCGATAGACATATTATGTCAATTTGTAATTGAATAGTCTTTTTATATAATATTATAAAGTTGTAAAAAAATATAACAATAAAACAAATAAATAAATAAATAAAATAAAATAAATAAATAAAATAAATAAATAAAAATAAATTATTTCCCCAACTGGGGGAAACAACAAAGTGACACTTGTAGCAAATGCGATACCTACAAAATGCAAATAGATATAGCGCAGTCTGAGGAAGATAAAGCAAAGATCAGAAAACAGCAAGAGAAACATCATGAAGCAGCTGACATTGCCTACAAATCTAAAGACGGAGATAAAATTCAAGCCAAAAATTCGTGTTCCAAAATCAAAATGTATACATTTGATTTGCAACAATGTCTGCCGACACCATTACTACGTTCCAATATTTCATTTTACAAACGACAGCTTTGGACTTACAATCTTACAGTCCACGATTGTGTGTCCAATAAGCCACATTGCTATATGTGGCATGAAGGATTGGCAAAACGTGGTGGCAATGAGATAGCGTCGTGCTTGCTTCAACATCTTCTATCTGAACCGAGTACAACTGAACATGTTGTCTTATACAGTGATTGCTGCGGCGGCCAAAATAAAAATACTTTAGTTGCTTCTATGTTCAATATTTTTATGCAGACCGTTGAGAACATCAAAATAATTGACCATAAATTCTTGCTTCCTGGACACACACATATGGAGTGCGACGTGGATCACTCCATCATTGAGAGGAAAAAGAAAAAAACCGTGATTCAAATCCATCATCCACGTGAATGGTATCAGTTTGTGCGAACAGTTGGTACCAAAGAACAATTTGAAGTTATTGAGATTGAACAAAACATGTTTCTTGATTTTGGAAAGGCAGCGAAAACAAAATTTATGTGGAGAGCAAGTGATGTGGATGGAAATAAATTTAAATGGAGTGAAATTAAATGGTTGCGGTATACACAAAAATTTGGTAAAATTCAGTACAAAACATCGTTGAAGGAAGAAGAACCGTTCAAGGAATTAAATATTTGTCGGCGTGGGATTAATACTGTTAAAATCTCAGATGTTAACAATTGTTTCGATAGCCTTCTATTAATAAGCAGAGAAAAAAAACAAGATTTACTGGACCAACTTCCTCTCATAAATGAAATCTATCAAAGTTTCTACAGACAATTAAATGATGGGAACGTGCCAAATAACCAGTCTTAATCGAAAGCTCAGTGAGCATAGACCTAAAAATAAAATAAAAAATATATTCTCTAAAACCAAAAAAGTGAACATAGAAAATAAAATAAAATTTTTATTTTTCAAATTTAGAATTTAAATTTTAATTCTACAATTTAAAATTTAATTTAATTGAATTAAAATTATTTTAATGTGTGCCGTTTCTTTTTCCTCGTTATTGTGTGTGTGTGTGCTAATTAAATATTAATTTCTATTATAAATTAAGTGTTTGTACAACGGGAGCCCTAATTTGGGGCTACCCAAAAAAAAAAAAACATTTATTTGAAAATTAACTATAAATAATTTAAATAATTGTGTTATGTTGTTAATAATTTTAGGTGTGGAGCTCTCTCTGTTGGAAGCTCTCCTTAATATTTAAAAAAAAATAATTAAAAAAAAAAAAAAATAAACTATTATATAAATTATACGTAATAAAATTCGTGCTCAAATCGCGCGCAAATATAAAAGGGAACTATAGTGGAGTCCCAAAATTAGGGTAATACCAAAATTAAAAAAAAAAGGTGTAAACACAAAACTTTTGTTTTTTTCTAAAACTTTCATTATTCCATATAAGGACACGTATCCTATAAAAACAAAAAAAAACAAAAAAACAGATAGCTTGTGAAAAAAAAAACTCTTATTTGTTAAAAAAAAAAAAAAAACACTTTTGGTGTTTAATGTGAACATTTTCTTTTCCTTATTTGACCTTTAAAGGAAAAATATATCTAGTGTTAATATAATTTGGTATTTCGTATGAACATTTTATTTTTTCTCGTTTTGTGTGTTAATATTGAATTTCTAATTTAAAAAAAAAAAAAAAAAAAAAAAAAAAAATTCCAATATAAAAAATTAATTTTAATTTATTTAAAATTAAAAAGAAAAAACAAATTATAATATCCAAAAATAATGGTCGGAATGTTCCGACAAAACAAAACTATATTACCAACCTTCTAAAATATAAAAAATCTTTAATGGCTACACCACATAACTCTGTTAGTGAAAATTCACTACCAGCTTCTTTACCTCTGCCATCGCACACCGATTCCGAAGACGATATTCAAATTCTAACGGATCGCGTAACAATTAAAACGACACCAGCCATTGGACCAAATACACCGTCAACATCATCAAACACCGAAATTTCAAAACCGATATCAACAAGGGCATCAACGAATCGGCTATCTTTACAAGCCAACAAAAGAAAAATCACAACTGATGACAATAGTGAGTCTTGCGATTTAAATAATATTATTAAAAATCTCCAAAACGAAATTAAATTACTAAGGGCGCAACTACCAGACACGCACAGTAATAACTTTATTAAAAAAATAACTAACGAATCAAATCAAAATAATCCTTTTGTCCAACAAAATAAATTTGCTCCACTAATTGAGATGATGGATGACAATGACGAATTTGTTTCTAATATAAACGTCGAACATACCGAAACTAACGATGATGGTTTTGAAACAATCAAAAAAAAAAATCAAAACTAACAACACATCAAAAAAACCAGCCCAACAATCGGCCACCAAAACTCATCGAACAACAACAATAATAGTATGGCGAAAAAAAATTACTCAATTAACAATACGACAAAATCAAACACGAACTCTAATACTACACCAACGACAACAGTCAATGATGAGGAGGCAACAACAACAACAACAACAACAGTTAATTCATCGACAACGCCCAAAAAGCAACGACGACCACCGCCCATACATATTTATGGGCAAGAAATAAAAAACACAGTTTTGTTGGCCAAAGCTCTAAATATTAAAGACTTTGAGGTAAAACGGATAAATTCCTCAAAACACACAGTGACGACAGACTCATTAACAAATTTTAACGCACTGAAGACAACTTTCGATGAGGTCAATACACAATACTATACGTACACACCGAAGGAGTACAAACCAAAATCGCTAGTACTAAGAGGACTGACTGAGACGGAAAACCTCGACGAATTGAAAACGGACATAGAATCAGAAAGTGAACAAATTCAAATCGTTAAAATACTACAAATGAAATCAAGACGGACGGACCAACGAAATAAGTTGCTGCCCCTATATATTGTCCAATTTGTGCCAACAACCCCCCTCAACTTGGTGTTTAACATCAAACATCTAAATTATCAAAAAATCGAGTGGCAAAATCTGAATAAGACAAATGACATCATGCAATGTCGAAATTGTCAAAGATACGGGCATACTGCTACAAATTGTAGTTTATCGTTCCGATGCGTGAAATGCTCCAACGAACATGTACCTGGCGAATGTCAAATAAATGACGAAGTCTCGAAAGAAAACATCTATTGCACAAACTGCAAAAAAACTGGTCATCCGGCCTCGTATAAAGGTTGCCCTGTCTACCAAAATATGATCTTACGCCTCAAAAAAAGGATTGAGGAACGTAAAAAAGCTCAACATCAAGGAAAAGCTGTACCAAAACTCTTTAGCTAGGTTAAAGTATCGAAGGAAAATGGCACGTTTGCGGAAATGATGAAGGGAGGACCAACGTCAACACGACAAACAACTATAACCGCTCCACCACCACAACCGACATCAACAACAACAATGACACACACAGATTTGGCCATTCAAGATCTTTCGACAAAATTCGACCAAATGTCAAAAATAATAGAGCGACAAGCTTCACAAATAGCGCAACTATACGAGATCCTTTCACAAATCTAAATTCACAAAAATATGTCTAATTCAACAACAACAAACCTTACGACCCGGCGTAATCAAAATCAATTCTCTTCGTCTAAATTCAAAATTATATCGTTAAACGTTAATTCGATTGTCAGCGTTCAACGAAGATTAAATCTTTTGGAATTTTTAAAAGCACAAAATCCAGACTGTCTCTTGGTCAACGAAACCAAATTAAATGAACGCCACAATTTAGAATTCAAAAATTACCAAATTATACGGAGCGACCGCATAAATGCGAAACAAGGAGGTGGTACGGCCATACTTGTTAAAAATAATGTCAAGTTTAAACAAATTGATTCACAACTGGTAAGCAAATGTGAAGGAATCGAAATTGCAATAATTCGAATAAACTTTAAATTTTCGGCCAACAAAATTTACCTCATCTCAATTTATTGTACGGGCAACCATTCACACATCACGGACGACCAATTCATCAAGGAATGGAACAACATTTTTGTAAAACTAAATTTAGCGGATCCACAAAATTATTATATTATTGCGGGCGATCTAAATGCCAGACACACTAGCTGGGGTAACGCTGGAAATAATACTCGAGGCAACCGACTAAAAATCTGGATGGACGACTATGCAATGAATTACCGATCTAAATTAATACACAGCGACAAACCGACAATGATCCGTTCAGGAAATTACCTCGATTTGGCCATAGTGGACCTACGCATCAAAATTAAACAAAATTTGAAGCACGAAATACCCACTCTTCATTATGACAGTGACCACAGAGGGATCGAGATTGAGGTTCATGATATGGGAGACCTCGAACGTGGCATCAATTTCATCGACGACGACGACAATCTAAATTCAACGACTAGATACAATTTTGTGGGCATGGATTGGAATGATTGGCAGCAAAATTTGGAAAAAGCTCACCGTTGGGCAGTACAACAACAACAACAACTTTCGCTCGAAATCGACACTCCTCTTCAAAATTTAATACCAGCGGACCGAAATCTGTCGGACGACGAATGCAACGCGTACATCGAACAACTCACTCAACTAATATTGGACAATATCAAGCAAAACATACCGAAGAAGCGCCGAATAAATAATATGGTTTGTTACACAAATCATATTATAGAAAAATTATATCGGCATAAATCTTTCCTCATCACCAAAATTAAAACGCTAAAACGCAATTTGGGCAACGTAAATCATCAAAATTCAAACTTTTCGGGCCTAACTCAAAGTCAAATCATCGCGAAGAACAATTCAAAAATTTTGGAATGGAAGGTCGAAATTAAAAGAACGGTGCAATTAATAAGACAAAACATCAAAATTCAAATTGAGAAATATTGGACTGCGGTGATGCAAGGCATTCGACCGGGAGTCAAAATGTGGGCCGAAATTAAAAAATTTACAAAAAATCAGAAAAACAAGCAAAATTCAATCAAAATTAAGTCTTTGGAAATCAAAACAGCCGATATCTATCGTTATAACAATTTGGACATTGATTAGAGCGAAATTCAAAAAAATTCAGCAAACGACTCGTATAAAATATTCGATACAACTACAAATCTTAACATTCTCGGACACTGTTGCGGGTTAATTCAATTTAAATATAAATTGGTTAACCACAACAAATATAAACTCCGAAATATAGTCGAGACATATTTCACCTCAGACGCAAACCAAAATCAATTATTGCTCAGTTTAACCTAAGTGCAAACCATGTATTTCCCATACGTTACAATATACGGCGCTACTTCCACTCAGAAGAGCATTGATCCGTTAATCAATATGAGTGTGTGTGCGACAGGTGCGACAGACATAAATAGGACAGATATATTCCGATAAAATGCCGTTTTGCATTCATCGCGTATTCTCGTAAAAAAAAAAAAACATTAGATTACAATTTTTTGACACGGTCGTGCGGACATTTTTTTGAAAGAAATTAAACGTGATAAAAGTTTGATAAAAATTTGGAAAATATTTTGATAAAATAAAATTAATGTATTCAAATTATTTGTGAAAAATAAAAAGATAATTTAAGTGACAATAAGTGTTTGGTATAACATAAACCCAACATTTTTAATTTAAGTGACAATAAGTGTTTGGTATAACATAAACCCAACATTTGGTGACCGCCGATTTCGGTTTTTACCGAAAATACGCACAATCGCGGAAAAATATAAAAATTCTGAGCCAAACCCTACCGCGTGAAAAATAAAATTTTGGAGTCAAAGCCACAAACAATCGCGTAGGAAAAATAAAATTTTGGAGTCAGAGCCGCGCACAATCAAGTAAAAATAAATTTTCGGAGACATAAACCCCGCACAACCGCGTGGGAAATAAAAAGGATTTTTTACATTGAAACCTAGTATAACACCAGTTATACTAGGTAATGGTACGTAACCGATATAGTAGAAAAGAATTTAAACAAACAATTAACATAATATACACATTTTTATATAACAACCACACGACCGCCGAAGATACACACAACAAATCACTTCGGGAAGACACTTGCCGTTCGAGAAAACGCAGATATATTAATAATCAACTACACGCACCGCCGAAGATACACACAACAAATCACTTCGGGAAGACACTTGCCGTTCGAGAAAACGCAGATATCAACTACACGCACGGATCTTGCTCCGGAGAGTAAGAACCACGTGGCACCGGGGGAATACAAAAGAACCGTAACTAAACCACTATAATATTAAGTTTTTTTAAAAAAAAATTATTTATAAATGATAACGTAAATTTCACATTGACAAGAGCAATCATATATTTTCTGTAAATTTTACAAGTTTTTTCAAACAAATCACGGGTAACGGTCGTCTCGCACAATAACAAAATAGACTATACGTAAGTTTCTCTAGCTAGCTAATTTTTAAATCTTTGCGCAACAATCGTCATCATAAAAAAAAACGTTTTTTTTTTTTTTTTGCTTTGATAACTAATAAGGTCGGGTAAGCCATTTACTTACAACCATGGGACTAGACCAAGACGAAAAAACCGGTACGTTAGTCCAAAATTCACCCACACAAAATAATCCGTCAGGTTCCGAAGTTGCAGCAGTAGGTGCAATAAAGCTCCAGCAGTTCTGGACTCAAAAACCTGCTGACTGGTTTAAACTGGCGGAAATCACATTTGAAATCCAACTGATTAAGTCAGACAAGCAAAAATACTTGCAAGTCCTGTCATCTCTCTCACTCGAGACGTTTGGTCTTATAAGCGACCACCTTGCCAACCCACCGACGGCAAACCACTACAACACAATAAAAAAGTTGTTAATAGAAAGACTGGCTCCTTCGGACGAGCAACAGCTCGACGCTCTCCTATCAGGCCAACACCTTGGTGATGGCAGGCCGTCCGAAGCGCTCCGCAATATTCGCTCACTAGCGGGGACAAACGTTACCGACGTCGTAATTCGATCATTGTGGGGCCGACGAATGCCCGAAATCATTCGCATCGCACTAGCTGCTCAACCACAAACTCAACCGTTAGACGCGCTAGCGCAGATGGCAGATCGAATGCACGAAGCAACTCAGTCTACGTCGTCCTATAATCCTACCATAGCCAGTACAATGGTAGCGCGGGAGTCAAGACCGCAACAACGCACACACACAAATCATGAAAAGAAATACCGCTCTCCCTCAGTAGGCGTCACACTAGAAGAACGACTAGCAAATTTAGAAAGAAAATTCAACGATTTGGAGGTATATAGGAATAGACAAAGGTCACGAGGGCGACGGTTCCCCTCACAATCTTTCTCCCCTTACCGATCTCCATCGAGAAGCACAAACTTTGGGAGATACTCTACATCTCAACATGCACGCCCGAACCATTGGGTTGGACTGTGCCGGCTACACAAAAAATATGGAGCCGAAGCTAGAAACTGCATTCGACCATGCAGCTTTAAAAGGCCATCGCCCAGTATTGCGATGGACACTGACTCTCAGACAAAAAACGCCTAAACTGTCCTTCGGTCGCGACAACGCTAACTCCGACCCGTAATCCTAAACGTCTGTTTGTCCATGATAAAAAAAATAACCTGACTTTTCTTATCGATACGGGAGCCGACCTTTCGGTGCTCCCCGTCCGACGTTCGATAACGTCTTATTATTATAAAAATGAATTAGTAAAAACTGATCTAGTCTTATCAGCTGCCAACGGATCAACCATAAATACCTACGGAACAAAACTTCTACAGGTAGATCTCGGACTGAAACGAAAATTCACACACGCTTTCATCATAGCCGAAGTGAGTCGTCCGATCATTGGCGCTGATTTCTTGAGCAAATTCGGACTCTTAGTCGATCTAAGAGGCAGAAAGCTGGTGGATCCAGCTACTAAGCTGTCCATCAATGCCATATTGGTTAAGGCCGACACGCCTACACCACTGCACTATACAATCGATAATGGTTATGGGACACTACTCAAAAAATTCCCATCGCTAACTGCAGAGCCGAACTATAATTTGCCAGTTAAGCACAACGTGGTCCACCACATCGTCACATCAGGCCATTTGCCAGTGACGAGACCTCGTAGACTAGATCCAGTACGACACAAGGCTGCGTTCAACGAATTCCAACACATGGTGGAATTGGGAATTTGCAGACCGTCTGCATCCCCTGTCTCAAGCCCATTACATATGGTGAGAAAAAAAGATCTTGACTGGAGACCATGTGGTGATTATCGCGGGTTAAACACGGTAACTACACCAGACCGCTATCCTATCCCACATATACAAAACTTCTCTATGCACTTGCAAGGGAAGAACATATTCTCCAAGATTGACCTCGTCAGAGCATATCATCTTATTCCCGTAGCACCTGAAGACGTACAGAAAACGGCACTAACAACACCATTTGGACTCTTCGAATTTACTCGAATGCCATTTGGCCTACGTAACGCCGCACAAACGTTTCAGCGATTCATGAACGAAGTAGTCCGCGACCTCGATTACGTTTTCGTTTACATTGACGACATTCTTGTGGCTTCACAAAATGAGAATGAGCACAAACTCCACCTGGAACGTCTTTTTCAGCGACTATCTGAGTTTGACGTGCACATTAAGAGTTCCAAATGTATATTTGGCGTCACAACTCTCGATTTTCTCAGCCACAAATGGTACGCCAAATGGTACTCTTCCTTCCCAAGAGAAAATTAATGCCATTAGCGAACTCCCAGCTCCAACAACAATAAAGAAAATTCAGCAGTTCATCGGGATGGTAAACTACTACCATCGTTTCTTACCGAGACTCGCTGAAACACTAGCCCCAATCCACACTCACTTGGCGGTTCTTCTCAGAAAACCCAAAATTGCCAAGAACTTTTCTTGGCCGGTCGAGTGTCAAACAGCATTCAACACACTCAAAAATGAATTGGGCAAGATCACTTTATTAGCGCATCCACTGAACAACGCTTGTTTCAGTATCACCACGGATGCTTCAAATACTGCCATTGGAGCAGTTCTACAACAATATAATAAAAACTGTTGGGAGCCATTGGGATTCTTCTCGAAGAAGCTTTCGAATGCTGAGCAAAAATATTCAGCATTCGACCGGGAATTGCTCGCAATATATCGAGCAGTGAAACATTTTAGATATTTTGTCGAAGGTCGGGATTTCGTCATATACACCGACCACAAACCTCTGACGAAAGCCCTTCAGTCCAAAACTGAACGTAATCCAAGGCAATCGAGACACTTGGATTACATTAGCCAATTCACATCTGACATCAGGCATGTACAAGGAAAACACAACGTCGTCGCCGACACACTGTCGCGAATAGTAGACACAGAAACGTCTAGCGTCGAGCCACCACTCGACAGTAACATTATCGAGCCACAACTCGAGTATAATACTATTATCTCAGCCCAACAAAACGACTTAGAACTTCAGAATATACTTTCTGGTTCTCGACGTCAAGCTAGTTCCACTGTGCAACTACAGTTATTCAAACTGCCGGGTTTTGAGATTTATTGCGAGATTTCAACGGGTAACAATCGCCCATACATCGCAGAGCCATTACGACGTAAAGTGTTCGAAATACTACATAACCTTTCACATCCTGGTGTCCGAGCTACTCGTAAGTTAGTTACGAATAGATACTTCTGGCCGAGCATAAACAAGGATATTACCCTGTGGGCCAAATCTTGTTTATCATGCCAACGTTCCAAAGTACAGAGACACACAAAATCTCCCTTAGGACAGTTCACTATTTCACCTAGTCGATTTGAGCATATCCATATAGACATAGTGGGACCTCTTCCACCATCTAATGGATACTCATACTTACTTACTTGCGTTGATCGATTCACACGTTGGCCGGAGGCGTATTGTATGGCAAATATGTCAGCAGTGACAATTGCCACTACATTTGTAAATAATTACGTCTCACGATTCGGGGTTCCCTTACACATCACAACCGATCAGGGAAGTCAGTTTGAATCTAAACTTTTCACCGAGTTGACAAAGCTTTTGGGGTCACACAGAATCCGCACTACCGCATACCATCCTCAAGCTAATGGTATGGTGGAACGATTCCACCGGCAACTCAAAGCCGCGATAATGGCCCGGGGCAACTGAATACATTGGAGCTCCGAAGTTCCAATCATCCTCCTCGGAATCCGAGCAGCGGTAAAAGAAGATTTTAAGTGCTCACCAGCGGAACTTGTTTACGGACAAGCCATCAAACTTCCTGGTGAGTTCTTTATCGAAAATCCTCTTCCTACATTGCCCACGCAAGATACAGTTATTGACCAACTCCGAACCACCATGCACAATCTTATTCCAACACCACCACGAACGACACAAAGCGATATTTTCATACCAAAATCGCTCGAAAATTGCAACTATGTGTTCGTGCGAATCGACAAAGTTCGTACTGGTTTGCAACCCCCGTATGAAGGCCCGTACAAGGTCATCCGACGTCTGCGGAAACAATTTGTAATCGACGTTCGAGGCAAATTACAATCTATCTCGATTGATAGATTGAAACCAGCGTTCGGAATTCTTTGTTCTGCTGAACGCCTCACCGGCAGAAACAGCCCAAAAACTGTTCATTTCACTCACAACACGGCCTAGCACACAGACAATCCATGGGGTTTCTATTGAGAGAGGGGTGATGTTGCGGGTTAATTCAATTTAAATATAAATTGGTTAACCACAACAAATATAAACTCCGAAATATAGTCGAGACATATTTCACCTCAGACGCAAACCAAAATCAATTATTGCTCAGTTTAACCTAAGTGCAAACCATGTATTTCCCATACGTTACAATATACGGCGCTACTTCCACTCAGAAGAGCATTGATCCGTTAATCAATATGAGTGTGTGTGCGACAGGTGCGACAGACATAAATAGGACAGATATATTCCGATAAAATGCCGTTTTGCATTCATCGCGTATTCTCGTAAAAAAAAAAAAACATTAGATTACAATTTTTTGACACGGTCGTGCGGACATTTTTTTGAAAGAAATTAAACGTGATAAAAGTTTGATAAAAATTTGGAAAATATTTTGATAAAATAAAATTAATGTATTCAAATTATTTGTGAAAAATAAAAAGATAATTTAAGTGACAATAAGTGTTTGGTATAACATAAACCCAACATTTTTAATTTAAGTGACAATAAGTGTTTGGTATAACATAAACCCAACAACACCATATTCAGGCGAACACTATTCAAAATTCCAACCTTTACTCATCGACACAACATCAAGAACATGAGCGCGAAATTCAAAATTTAATCGTGCCCATCATTGAACAACACAAACGAGATAAAATTGGACACATTACCAAATCTCAATTTTCGGTCACAAATCCGGCATTCGCACCAAAACAACCGCTAAATGATCAAAATTACTATGTCACGGTTGACCAACTAACCAATATTCTAGCTCTGGCCAATAATAAAAAATCTTTCGGTCCTGATTTGCTTCCAAATTGCGTATTTAAACACCTGCCTCAAACAATTATCGTTGAAATCTGTATTTTATTCAATAACTTACTGAATAACAAAACGTTTCCTGTATCGTGGAAAACTGCTCGTGTGTTCCCCATACTGAAAAAAGAAAAAACTCCCTCGGATCCCGAAAATTATCGGCCCATCTCGCTGCTCTCCAACTTTGGTAAATTATTCGAAATTATCCTTTATGAAAAAATCAATGACTACGTAGCTGATCACAAATTAATGCCTGATAATCAATTTGGTTTCCGTCAAGGACACAACACTGTACACGCTATAACTAAAGTTGTATCGGATGTGGCACATAATCTAAAATCCTACTGGCGCCGTTCTTATCGACATCAAAAAAGCTTTTGAATCTATTTGGCTCGATGGTTTACTTTCAAAAATGAATTTCATTTCATTTTTTAATTAAAATGAAATTCCCTTCCGATCTTATCAAAATGTTATTCGAACTCTTATACGACCGAAAATTCATTACAACAACTGGCGGCAATCAAAATTCTTCAACTACCTTCAAAATTTACAACGGTGTTCAGCAAGGATCGATTACTGCGCCCATTCTATTCAATCTATACACGGCAGATTTAATTGGGCACGAAAAACTAAATTCTAAAATTACGCAATCATGTGCATATGCAGATGACATGATTGTTTACAGTTCGGCGTACCGTGTTGGAGAAATTCAAAAAAACCTGCAAACATCTTTGGACTATATACAAAATTATTTTAATATTTGGCATATCGAAATAAATTCAACTAAGTGTGAGGCTATCCTTTTTCGGCGACCGCTAAAACATGCGACGAGAGATCTTAAAAGAAATTGGCGGAAACTTTCTCTTAAAATCTCACAACAACCAATTACCTTACGGGAACAAATTAAATACCTGGGCGTATACTTAGATAATTTGTACTATATGTTAAAAATGTTACGAATAAAGGTAATTTTTGTTTGAAAAAAAAAAAACGTGCCAAATAACCTGAGAAACGTGAATTTATGTTTTTTATAATTTTTTTTAAATAATTTTATATTATCAGTGAATACAACTTAGAAGATATGAATAAATGAATTAAATTTTGAAAGACTAACTTATGTTTTCTTAAGCTTCAATTATTTTGCAGAAAAAATTCGTAAAAATCGCTTATCTTACTTAAGCTAAAATTCCCTTACTGGCAAAGAAAAGCGAAAATCACCTAAGTTATAAAAAAAAGGTTTTTTAAGGATATAATAAAGTTTTTTTTTAGGTTTTGTTAGATAAATAAATAGATTGATCTAAAATCATGTTTATAAAGTAACTAAAAGTTCATTTAAAGTTCCTACTTTTTTCACAAAATATTTATTAACTTCAAACTCAAATTGTGAATATTTGAATATTCGAACTTATGCGCGACTTTCGCTTTTTGGTACAGATATAATACAACCAAGTATTTCACCATACTGTAGTCCAGTATGGATAGTTCCAAAAAAACTAGACAACTCAGGAAAACAAAAGTGTAGAGTAGTAATCGACTACAGGAAAACTAATGAAAAAACAATAAATAATAAATATCCTATACCAAATATTACACACATATTAGATAAATTAGGCAAATTCACATATTTTACCATCTTAGATTTAGCTAGTGGTGTTTACGCCTGAATGATGCCTCCATTTTACAAATTATAAAAATAAATTTAACTAACCTACACTAATATACTACAGTGGAACATAATTTTTGCAACAGGCTTAAACCTGTTGAAATAATAAAAAATCAAGTTCCACCTTTAGTTTTTTTTATCTGAACTGTCATTCTTTAAAAGTAAACTTTTTCACTTTGATCGAGACCGTACAAGGGAGAACAATTAAGGAAATTTCGACTGATTTTGCTGATTTTGGTAATAAAAAAAAAAAAAGATTATTTTTATTTTCATCTAGTTTTCATAATTTTGCTCACACATTTATGTACTAATTAACCGTTGAAAATGGTCATTACGAATTTCTTCGTATGCCATTTGGCTTTAAAAATGCACCATCAACTTTCCAACGAGTAATGAACAATATTCTACGCGAATATCTAGGTATCTAGGTATATGCAAGTGCTATATGGACGATATAATTATTTTTTCTACCGGGTTGCAAGAACACATTGAAAGTATAATGAAAATATTTAATAAACTTCGACAAGCAAATTTTAAAATCCAACTCGACAAGAGCGAATTTCTGAAAAAAGAAGTAAAATTTTTAGGTCATATTGTAACAGAAGATGGAGTTAAACCAAACCCTGACAAAGTTCAAGCTATAAAAAATTTTCCTATTCCTAAGACTACTAAACAAATTAAAAGTTTTTTAGGGCTTACAGGATACTATAGAAAATTTATTAAAGATTTCGCAAAATTAAGTAAACCATTTACTAATTATTTAAGGAAAGGTAATAAAATAATATTAAACGCAGAATATGTAAATTGCTTTGAAATGTGTAAAAATATTCTATCAAATGATCCTCTACTCCAATACCCCAATTTCAATAAAACATTTAATCTAACCACCGATGCATCAAACGAAGCAATAGGTGCAATCTTTTCTCAAGGGGAAATAGGTTCAGATAAGCCAATATGTTACGCTTCAAGAACACTAAGTACCACAGAACAAAATTATTCAACTATAGAAAAGGAATTGTTAGCCATAGTTTGGTCATGTAAGTATTTCAGACCGTATCTTTATGGTAGTTAATTTTTGATCATAACTGATCACAAACCTGGAGACTTAAATTGGTGGAATATAATTACAAGGTTGTATATAAAAAAAGGTATACAAAATAGCAATGCTGATGCATTAAGTAGAATTAAAATTGAAGAAACTAAAAATCATATAGAAATAAATATTAATGAGTTTTCTAACCAAAGTAACGAGAACATATTGTTAGTTGGTGAGGAGAATAATTTATCATTGATAAATTTAAATAATGAAGCAATTAACAAAAATAAGGATTCTAATATCGACGGCATATCGATATCATCAAAAGAATCCAATTTAAACAAAAAATTGAAAACAAATAATAAAGGAATACCGATAGTAAATACGACAATAAACGAATTTAATAATCAAATTATCGTATCGATAGATAGTAGTATAAAAAATAATATCATTACATTACACGTAGATACAAAATATCGATAAAAGAATTAAATGAAAAAAATATTATAGAAATATTAAAAAAGTATACAAAAATAAATAAAATAAATTGTTTAGCATGTAATGATGAAACCTATAATTATTTAGTCGAGATGTATAATAAACACTTTAACACAAAATTTATATTAGTTAGGAGTCTAATCTTATTAAAAGATATTGAAAGTAATGAAGAAAAACAAGAAATTATCAGTAATTATCACAGCAACCAAATCGTAGAGGAATAACAGAATGTCATTTGAAATTAAAAATGGAGTACTATTTTCCAAGAATGAAAGAACTTATAAATAAATTAATTAACATATGCGAAATTTGTCAAAAAAAAAATACAATAGTTAGAGGCCTAAACTAAAATTGGAGATAACAGAAACACCAACACAACCTTTAGAAATACTACACATAGACATATACAGCATACATAAAGAAAATTTTTTAACTATCATAGATAAATTTTCAAAGTTTGGTACAATTTACATTCTTACAACAAGAAGTAGTATAAATATTATATCTTTTTTAAAAAATTACTTTTCCGTACATGGGATTCCATCTAAAATAATAACTGATAACAAATTTACAAAATTCATCATCATCTTTCAACAGCAAAGTCATCTACAGGTGATTCACCAATAGAGCGCTTTCATAGCACAATTACAGAGATTTCAAGAATCATCTATTCCCAAAACAAGAAAAAACCTATAAAAGAAAGAACATATAATAATAGTATACACTCCTCAATAGGTATAACACCATTTGAATTATTAAAAGGTCATATTAACAAATGTAGTAATCCATTTCCGGAAACAAATAGGGCAAATCCGACAGTACAAGAATATATTAAAACACAATTGAATGATTACGAATTATTAAAAGAAATAATATTTAATAAAAATAAGAACTCAAAAGAGAAGAATATAGAAAAATTAAATAAAAATAGAAAAGATCCACAAGAAATAGGTATAGATGAAACAATTTATGAAGAAGACAACAGACGAAACAAACTAGCACCAAGATACAAAAACAAGACAACAAAATAACAATTTTAACAGATAAAAGGAAAGTTCATAAGAAAAAAATAAAGAAACCAAAATTATTTTAATTCCAGTTTAATCACCGCAATAAAAACTCAGACAATCAACATACAAGACCTAGAGACGAACAATAAGGGACTATAACCAATTTTGATAGGAAACGCACGATTTAACAACGGTTCAATGAGACTAATACACACAATAAATTTAAAAATTTATAAGGATAACATAGAAACAACACAACTAAACATAAACAAAGTAACAGAAATATTGAAAAGTAATAACGAGACAATAATTTTAACAATTTTGGAACAGAGACAAAAAATAATAAAAACTGAAATAACTAAATTAAGGGAACTATTTGAACATATTTATCCATACGAAAAAAAAAACGGACAAAAAGAGGATTAATTAACGGACTAGGGACAATAATAAAATCAATAACGGGAAACTTCGACAATGGCGACTACATTGAAATAAGTAATGTATTAGAGTTAGTACAAATAAATCAAAAGAAATCAAATCAAATCATTTATGAAAAGTCGTTAATTTTTTCGATAAATTTAATTGAAAAAAAATAATTTAACTATAGTAAAGACGTACTTTCGATTCAGAACTGCATACGCACGCTGATAGTAGAACCAATATTGTGTCAACTAGAAATTTTGTTAAATAAAATATCAATTGTAGATCCTCAGAAAAAAAAAATTTGTAGGAATATGTAAGTCATCTTTCCATCAAGTGGTTTTGAATGTAGAACTCTTGCTTTAGGTGAAACAAAATGCACAGGTGTACTATTGCCTTTACGATTTTAATTTAGGAAAACTTTTCAAAAGGATGACAATCTGTTAAAATCAATTAAATTTACTAACTCATAAAGTTCGTCTACTCTCTGCATTACTCATTTTGTTCAAGGTCAAATATGGCAGAAAAAGAAAATTTTGTTTGATGAAAACATCACAAACATACATAGTTACGGACTCACGATCCTGTAGCGTTTGCCCGTACATCGACTGATGACATCATCATCATGCCAACGCACAATGGAAAAAACCCAACAACGCATAACAATGGAAAAAACCCAATATTGTGAATAACAAACAAAAACACATTTCACAACAGAAAGGATGCTAAATTACAACAACAAAGTTACGGGTATATAAGTTGAAGGAACGTAGCAACAACAGCAATTGTATTCAGAACCTCAAACTTAAATATTGTATTTGTACTTTAATTTAAAGATTATAAAAATAAAGAAACACGTTAATAAGAAAATAGAAAAAGTATTCGATTACTTAATTGGCGCAGTTGATAGGATTACGGTAAAGAAATTATTTCAATAATTTTCCTGCTGCAAATAACGTAATCCAGTGTTAGAATCAGTGAAATAAAATTAATCGACCGTTTATCGATTATATAAAAAAAAAAAAAACAGTGAAAAACACAAAATTCTTTTATTTTTTTTTTAAAAAAGTGCAAATTAGTGATTACCACTCGACGGTTTATCGGGTCAGTAAATCACAGCAATATTTAAAAAGACAAGTATCACACAAATTTAGTGAAGTTTTAATAAAAACTACGACTGTTTATCGTAGATAATAAAGTAGAACTACTTCGACTGTTTATCGGAGGATAGTGCTAGACTGTGTAAAAGTTAATAAAATCGAATGTTTATCGATTAATAAAAAACTCTACACAGGTAATGTGTGATAATAATAGGAAAATAATAAAATTATAAACAAAATAACCTACTGGGGTACGTACCAGAAAAGTGAAAAAATTCTATATATATACAAATTAAAATCAAAAGCTTATTCAAAGGACGACAAGAAGTAAAATGTAATTAATAATCACCTTGATCACAATATTGACTTGGTAAGTAAATTAAATAAACACATATATATACTGATACAATTACTCCTTCTTGATCCAATCCTTTATATAAAATCATTATTAAAAAATTAAATAAATTAGGAAATAAATTAATTAATAAATTTAAAATGGCTCAAAACGCGGAAGAATTAGTAGCATTAAATAAAATTTTAAATGAGAGAGTTAACAAAACATCTATCATTACTCGAATGATAAAGGATGTACCCTCATATAATGGAAAGCCGTCAGGTCTCCATAATTTCATATCTCAGATGGCTGATTTCATTGAAATGGCTAAGCCCGAGGCATCAGTTTATCCGGACACAATAATTAGGGCAATTCGAAATAAAATTATAGACAAAGCTTCAGACGCATTAGACCTGTATGGTACATCCAATACATGGGAAAGTATACGTAGGGACTTAACAGCACATTTCGCTGATAGGCGCGATGAGAGTACCTTAATACAGGAACTTCACAATATATCTCAAGGAATAGATAATGTCGAAGATTACTTCGCAAAACTATCATCTATATTAGGAGCTCTTAAAAATTGGGCAAAAATTAATGAAATATTAGCTTTCGCGCAAAAAAGCGCTTGGTACGACAAAATGGCTCTAAACATTTTTGTGAATAAACTCAGAGAACCAATGGGATCGCATGTTAGGTCAATGCAACCCGAAACTCTGATTGATGCACGCATCATCTGCATCAGAGAACAATCCTTGTCGAATTTTAGATATTCAAATAAACCATCACTACAGAATATCAGACCCCCAATTCCCTTCAGGAATAATTTCAGCTCCACTCCTCAAAGGTACCCAGCTCAAAACCCCCAACCTTACAGACCACAAAATTACATTCCTCAAAGACCCCCTTTTGTGAGTAATAACAAAGGACCAAATCCATATTACAATCACAGACCGTTTACGTCTAACAATAAACAAATTATGGGTAAACCTGAACCCATGGATACTACATCCAATTCAAATAAATTTAGACCACCAACTAATGGTCAAATCCCAAATAGACCATTCCAAAATAGATTCCAGCCAACAGGACCTCCACGGTACTTGGCAACGGAACTCCATAACAATGAGTATGAAGAAACACCTTGCTGTAGCCACCAGGCCCAGCATAATTCTTATGACGATCCATATTACAACGTTCAAATGGAACCCGAACGTACTCACGATACTATCATAGAGGAAAATCCATATGAAAATACCCCTATCATAGAAATCGAGGAAGACCTTGATTTTCGTTCAAGCACACTACCAATGCAGGATACCTAGGATTACATAATAGTAATACCAATATGAAAGGCATCCAGTTACCTTTCATTACCATAACAATAAATAATCAACCTGTAAAAATGCTAATTGACACCGGTGCAAATCGATCTTTCATTAGACCGGCTCTAATAAATTCCAACGAATCTAGAAAAATTAATCCTATAAAAATATCTACCCTGTTTAACAGTACTGAATTAAACAGAGAGATAACTATAGAGGTGAAAGAATTCCAAAAACAAATGACATTCTTGATATTCCAATTTCACACCTATTTTGACGGATTAATAGGAATAGATCTATTAACAGAATTAAAAGCAGATGTTAGTTTAACTAAATTCCTTTTAATAACACCTGAAAATCAAGTGCCAATAGAATACAAAATTGATTTCGTCTCACGACGTCACACATGTCCTCCACGGAGTAAAACCCCTTTGGATATACCCGTCACGATTAAAAACGGAAGTATATACCTTCAACCAACACAACTACCAAATGGACTATTAATCCCAGAAGGAATTTATAATAGCACCAATCACTATATTAGAACGGAAGTAATCAATTACTCACCAAGAATAAAGGAATTCCTAATTGAGCAGCCCTTACATTGCAAAATGCTAGAGGAGCACGCTGAAGTGAAAGAAGTAAACTTCTGCCATTCGACTAAATCGAGGGAGGATATAGGAAATTTAATTCGAACGGATCATCTTAATGATGAAGAAAAATACGAAATTCTAAAGTTATGTTCACAATATGAACACATCTTTCAGAAAAGCGACAAAGAATTGAGCTTTACCAACCAAATTAAGCATAACATAGAGCTTAAAAAGGAAACTCCTATCTTCACTAAAACATATCGGTATCCTTTTATTCATAAAAAGGAAGTTGAAGAACAAGTTACCAAAATGCTGACCCAGGGTGTGATTAAACCTTCATTTTCCCCTTGGTGCTCTCCTGTATGGATAGTGCCAAAAAAGGCAGATGCATCTGGTAAAACAAAATGGAGAATGGTAATTGACTACCGCAAACTCAATGAACAGACAATTGATGATAAATATCCAATCCCAAATATAACAGACATACTCGATAAATTAGGAAGATGTCAGTACTTTACCACCCTTGACCTTGCGTCTGGATTTCACCAAATCGAAGTGAATCCAAAAGACCAAAGCAAGACCGCTTTCAGTGTAGAATTTGGACATTACGAATTTGTTCGAATGCCCTTTGGCCTGAAAAACGCACCCAGTACTTTTCAAAGAGTAATGGATAACGTGCTAGGTAACTTGCAAGGATCAACGTGCTTGTGTTATATGGATGACATAGTTATCTTTTCTGTAAGTTTGCAGGAGCATATCGAAAGCTTAGCAAAAGTATTTAATAAATTAGAAAACGCAAACCTAAAAATTCAACTCGACAAATCCGAGTTTTTACATAGAGAAGTCGCGTTCTTAGGACACATCGTTACACCCGATGGCGTCAAACCAAATCCAGAAAAAATAAAAGCTGTAAAAAATTTCCCTATTCCTAGAACGGAGAAGTAAGTAAAAAGCTTCCTAGGACTATTAGGATATTACAGAAAGTTCATTCCTAATTTCGCCCAAATTACAAAACCAATGACGAAATACCTAAGAAAAACCGATAAGTTGGATATAACCAATCCACAATACATTCAAAGTTTTGAAAAAGCAAAACAAGTATTATGCCAGAAACCGATCTTGCAATATCCTGATTTCTCCAAACAGTTCACTCTGACCACTGACGCTAGCAACTATGCTTTAGGCGCTGTGTTGTCACAGGGACTAAAGGATTCTGATCTTCCTGTTTGTTATGCAAGCAGAACACTTTCAACCACCGAGCAAAATTACTCTACAATTGAAAAAGAGTTACTCGCTATTGTATGGGCAGTTAAATACTTCAGACCATACCTTTTCGGAAGAAAATTTAAAATTATTACCGATCATAAACCTTTAACCTGGTTATTCTCATTAAAAGAACCAAATTCAAAACTAGTTCGATGGAGATTAAAACTGGAAGAATATGACTATGAAATAGTCTATAAAAAAGGAATTCTTAATGCAAATGCAGATGCATTATCACGCATAGAAGTAAATAATTCAAACAGTTCATCAACTTCAGACGACACAACAACAATGTTATCAACACAACAAACACCTATACCCGAAACTGTTAATAGTATTAATACCTTTAATAAACAAATAATCATGAAAATAACCGACGGTGTTACTCAACCCATAATACGAAAACAATTACTATTCGAACACAAAGAAAGAACTTCCATATGGTTACCTAAAAGTAATCCCCGAATAGAAACAACAATTAAAGAGAATATTCAGGAAGTCATGGGAAAACAAAGGAAAAACGTCACAAGCATATACGCTGATGACGACACTTTCGAGATTGTGAAAAAAGTATACATTAAAATGATCAATGCTAGACCTAGGACAACAAACCCTAAAGTCAGGTTAGTTAGATCCAAAATATTTCTAGAGGATATAATAGATCCTTCCAAACAACAAAAGAAAATAAAAGACACACATGAATTAAACGAACACAGAGGTGTTAACGAAAATTATGAACATATTAAAAAACTATTTTATTTTCCCCATCTCAAAGAAAAAATACAAGTATATGTTAGCAAATGTGAAGTTTGTCTTAAAACAAAATATGACAGGCAACCTCCTGCCATAGAATTATCCTTAACGGAGACACCCAAGAAACCACTGCAAATCATACACGCAGATATATTTCTACTAAATAATCATACATTTTTAACTATCATTGATAAATTCTCTAAATTTGGTGCAGCATATCTCATGCCTACCAAAGAAGGAATCCATATCTCAAGACACTTAAAACAATTTATAGCTTCTCACGGGATACCCAAAAAACTAGTTACAGACTCTGAACTATATGTACCAAGAGCCGTACAAACTTTAACCCAAAAATATAACATTGAGCATCATGCTACAACCCCATACAATTCCACCGGAAATTCACCCGTGGAACGTTTCCATTCAACCCTAAAAGAATTATGCACAGTAATTCAAATCATAAACCCTGAAAGTAGTATACCCGATATTATGCTTTCAGCAATTATTGCATACAATAACTCCATTCATAGTACCACAAAGATGACACCTTTCACCCTCCTTAACGGACATTATTACCCCAACACACCAGAATTTGGAACCGAGCTAGATTATGCTGGCAAACATAGAGAAATGTTTGAAACAATCTATACTAACTTACATGAGAAATGTACTCAACAGAAAGAGGAGTTAATAAGGAAATTAAATAAAAATCGAAAGCCACCTGGTAATATATCAATAAACGTACCTGTATTTGTAAGAAAAAAACAAAGAGGTAAACTAATACCCCTGTTTAAAAAACAAATAGTCAAGTCAAAGTCAAAAGGTCCAATCATACTAACCGATAAAGGAAAAGTTCATTATTCTAAAATAAAAAATACTTTCCAGGTTGCAAAACAGCCAAGGACAATCGCTCAAAATGACCAGACTACAGGACAGTAAAGGAATCATTCCAACCTCTTTAGGAGAAGTATATATACAAGAATCCCATAAAAAACTGATCCACATCATACCTCTACAACAATACCAAGAAACCATTAACTTAGCCAAAAACGTATTAAAACAGGTATTCGATAATATAGAAAAAGATAACAAAAACTTATTAGACAATAAACTTGAAATCATTTCGGCAAAAATCGATAAAGCACAAAGCGAATTAAACGAAATTATGCCAAAACGATTCAAACGAGGCCTAATCAACGGATTCGGAACAATTATTAAAGACATAACAGGAAATCTAGATAACGGCGATTTAGAAGATATCCAATACGCACTAGAACAAATACAGATTGGACAGAATAACTTAATTCAAAATAGCAATAGACAAATAAAAATCAATGAAAAATTAGCTACACGAATAGAAACCCAAAATCAAAACTTTCAGACAAATATAAATACGATAAACGATAACTTAGGAACAATATATAAGAAAATTAACGGCTATACCGCATTCGTAATCATAGATTCTCAGCTGTATCGATTAGAATATACCATATCAGAATTAAACATACAATTAGATAACTTGCTTGATATAGTAGCCTTTTCAAGAAACAGACTCATCTCGAGACACTTACTAAATACTGAAGAACTCCAATATGTACTTCGGACTATCAATAAAGATAGTGTAATTATTTCGCACGAGTTAGCTGTGTTAAATTTATTAGAAATAAAAGGACTAATTAATAAAAACAATCAACTCATATATATAATTAACATACCCATATTTAACCCCGTTACATTTCAATTATACCACATCACAACAACCCTAATTAAAGACCGAATCCTTTATCCTAAACCACCTACCAATCTAATCCTCAACGAAAATCACTATATGTCGTATATTCCGAGTCAATGCCAAACAATATATGGAACACATTATTGCAAACCAAATGAGGTGAAATCCAGCAAAGATACCTGCATACCAGCTATCATCACTCAACAAAAGGCAAGATGCAATCACACCACGACCACATCCATCAATCAAATTATACAGATTGATGACAAGTCATTATTTGTATCACCGGCCGAAAACAAAACAATAGAATTCCATTCAAACTGTACGAGAAATACTGACAAAATTACAACAGCCACTATACTAGAATACTCAGGATGTTATATCGAAATCCAAGGAAAAATATACTCCAACCCAGGAAATGTTATCTTCAAGTATCAACTTAGTCAGCTTCCATGGAATCAAGTAGCAGTACAAAACGTAATCCCGAACATCAATATCCATGAAGTAAGTAATTAGACAATTGAAAACTTAAAAGAACTTCAAGAGAAACACCAAGCACAACACTTTCATCATGTTACACATTACTCATTAACATTTATGATTATAACTGTAATTATAATATTCTGCCTGTGGAAGGGAAGATCTACGTTGGCCCGTAAATTCCAGAGAAATCCACGCGTCAATCTTAGAGGGGAGGAATTACGGACTCACGATCCTGTAGCGTTTGCCCGTACATCGACTGATGACATCATCATCATGCCAACGCACAATGGAAAAAACCCAACAACGCATAACAATGGAAAAAACCCAACAAATCATAACAATGGAGAAAACCCAATATTGTGAATAACAAACAAAAACACAGTTCACAACAGAAAGGATGCTAAATTACAACAACAAAGTTACGGGTATATAAGTTGAAGGAACGTAGCAACAACAGCAATTGTATTCAGAACCTCAAACTTAAATATTGTATTTGTACTTTAATTTAAAGATTATAAAAATAAAGAAACACGTTAATAAGAAAATAGAAAAAGTATTCGATTACTTAATTACATATAGCAGGCCTCATTAAAGCTGCAAATTTTAAAAAATTTAGTAGTAATCATTGTTTTTATCCATTAGTTGAAGAATTAAAGGATTTAGAAGATAATCCGTTAGAAATCAGTACATCTAATGGTTGTGTCACAGTTTTGTATTAGGATTGGTGTTAGGCGATAATTTAGCATTAAACTCTGCTTTGGGATTCACTACTTCGTTCTCCGAAAATTATTCCTGCCGCTTTTGCAAAATACATAAAATGGATCTTCATGTTTGTTCAGATGAAGATCTCTTACAGCTTCGTACTGAACTAAATTATCAAAATGACGTTGATATTAATAATGTCGCTTTAACCGGAATTAAAGAAAATTCCATTTTTAATCAGCTAAAAGCTTTTAAAGTTATGAAAACTATAGTTAGAGAAATCGCGCCTGGAAATTCTCTTTTATCCCTCTTGGATAATCGTAAACCACTAAGCGATGAAAATCGCTATACTTTGGTTGACATTATTGTGTCATATTTTATAAACAAAAATTTGAAGATGGGAGTTAATGTCATCTATCAAAGCTTTACAGCTATATAACATTTTTGATTTTATTATACTTTCAGTCGGTGTACTTCCTTCGAAGACCTAACATGAAATCAAAAAGACATTTATATGATAGCAGTTATATAATAACCTATCCTAAATTGCGAAACGCTGATTTAATGCCAAAGGCAAAATGGGTTAGAAGTTCTACAACCGCAGAAAATAGTTTGGACGGTATTTATATTTAAAATAAATTAAAATTCATTAAAATTAATTAAGAAAATTCTCAAAGTGACAATTCTGTTATTATTACAAAACCTTTAATTACATAAATGTGTGGTATTACTTATGAATTAATTTTAATATAATTATAATTGGCTATAGATTCAAATCAGATAAGTTGGTTGAAATTCTTTCCAAATGGTCGCCACCTACATCATATCGATTACATTGGATTAAAACGTAATACTGATAAAAATATTGGCTCAATAATTTAAGAATGGTTCGCTTATGAGCAAGCATACGGCCCAAAACTAATTACAATTGATTTCGAGTCTCTATACCCAGATGCCCGTAATATTTTTATATTGTTTGAGAGGTTGTTACGTGGCCAAAAGTGCACGTTTTTTATAAAACAAAAGGTTAGAAATCTCAGCCGCAGTAAGTGAAAAAAAATATAAATAAATTTGTACATTTAAAGACTTGTTTGAAGAGGGGAAAATATGGTTAATGGTGGGGACGAAGAAAAAATGCGGGTGGTGAACGCATACCTAATTAAAAATAAAAATTATAAAAGTATGTTACTACCTTTATATATAGTCCATCTTCATGAAGATGGCTACATTTTATTCTAGTACAAAAAAAAAGAAGAATAAAATAGTATATATATATAGAAACAAACGTCATTATGTTAGTTGAACATGAACATCGAGAGTGGTCGCATATAATGTTGCATTTATATAAAAATATAAATTAATAAATTATAAAAAATAGATGATAAATTGTGATAAATTAAAATTGTGATAGTCACATCGAATTATTTATTTTGTTTTGTTTTTTTTGTGAACCACCTCTACTGAGCACGTCCAGGTGGTGATGGTTTTGTTTCGGTTTTTTCTTTGTTTGGGACGCGACACGATATGAACGATGAAAAAATAATAATTAATATCGTGGTCAGGGTCGAGAGTAGAAAAATACATATATAAAAAAAAAAAACAAACAAAAAAAAATATATCCAAAACCAAGAAAACAAAATTCACATGGTCATTAGTACTAGCCAAGGGATATATTGTAAATACTTAAGTTGGTGCGTGTATGATAGGAAAAAATACCAGAGTCATTTGTATATATTAATTTTTTATATGTCACCCATTTATTGTTAGGGGGTTGGCATTTGTTTTTTTTTGGTTGGGGTTTTTCTTTTTGTTTTGTTGCAGCTCGGATTCGGACCGGAGCTCTATGGCCACATCTGAGAAAACTGACGCCGCAGCAGGAGACAGGGGAACATCAACTACTAATTGTCCTCGACTTGCGACGGTTCGACTTACGACAATTCGAAGTTACGACGGCGAAAAAACACGTTTTTTTTTTTATTTTCTTTTCGATCAGTTTTTTTTCGAAAATTACTGTATACGAGTACATACTCATACTTAATATCATTTCATTTTTGTTTCCTCTTTAAACATTCATTTTTTATTAAATGTGTATTCCCCCTTTTTCATTCCTCAAAATAAAATTTTATTTCATTTTACAAAAAATCAGTAAATTTATTTCTTTTCAATCATATTCGGAGAAAGAAGTTAATGTTAATTTTTCATACGTTTCATCATAGTTTAATATTTTTATGTTTGTTTTAAAGTTAAATTCAGAATTTTGTTAAGTGCTCAGTAAGTAAGAAGATTCAGTTGATTTTTATAAGCAATTAATACCGTCATTTCTTTAAATTGAATATGTCAAATAAACCTGGGCCGAGTAAACCATTCACAAACGGTCTAGAAGTGTCATCGATTTAGAAACCAAATTAAAAATAATAAAAGATAAAGAAAAAGGAAAAACAGTAACTTCAATAGCTCGAGATTTTGGATTCAGCCATTCGACGATTTCAACAATTTTATTAAAAAAGGATGAAATTCAATCAGCAGTCAAAGAATGCACGTCAATAAATGCCACAATAATATCCCAGAAAAGAAAAGGGCCTATTAACGAAATGGAAAAACTATTGATCATTTGGATGGATGATCTTATTCAGAAACGCATGCCACTTAGCTTAGCTATAATTAAAGCAAAAGCGCTTAGTCTTTTTGATGACATAAAGAAAGGTAACAGCGAATACGCAGAAAATTCATTTTTTGCCAACAATGGTTGGTTCCAGAATTTTAAGCGTAGGTCTAAATACCATAATGTTAAAATAAGTGGAGAAATAGCCAGTGCCGATGACAAAGCTGCAAAAATATTAGGTTTCAAGGTGTCTAAGGAGCGCGTGACACTTTTATTGGGTGGTAATGTGGCTGGATATAAGTTGAAACCCTTATTAATTCACAATTCGAGAAATCCTCGAGCTATGAAAGGAGTAAACAAGCATATGCTTCCGTTGCACTATTTTTCTAATAATAAAGCGTGGATGACAAGAATAATTGTTGACGAATGGTTCAGAAAATATTTCATACCAGAGGCAAAAGCATATTGTGATCAGAAAAAATTTCCATTTAAGATACTCTTGCTTTTGGACAATGCGCCAAGTCACCCACCTGGTATAACAGATTTGGACGTTAACGTTAAAGTGGTTTATTTGCCTTCCAACACTACCTCAATTTTTCAGCCTTTGGATCAAGGTGCTATTTCCACTATGAAGGCATATTATCTACGAAAAACTTTATCAAATGCTGTTGCAGCGATAGACAAAGATGAAAGTTTGACTTTACTACAATTCTGGAAAAACTACAATGTTTATAGCGCAATAAAAAACATAGGAGAAGCCTGGAGTGAAGTGTCAGGAAAGTGTATGAACGGTGTTTGGCGGAATCTGTTGAAACGTTATGTGGGAGATTCATCATCGACAGATGAAACATTGGGCGAAGTCAATAGTGGAATCATTGAAATAGCCCATCATCTTAACCTAGAAATAGGAAATGAAGATATTTTGGAAGTTATTGATGCTGCTACGGAAGATTTAACTAATGATAAGCTGTTGGAAATTCAAGAAGGAATTGTTGAAAATTGGAGCGATGATGATTGTGATGTAGACATCGTAAGCACTGCTAAAGAATTTAATACCAAAGAAATGACGACGGCATTTAAACATATTGATGATGCATTAAACATCTTTGAAAATATGGATCCTGATGCAGTATACGATTTGCAAAAATAAAACGATCAGTTAATGATTCTCTTGTTTTTTACCAAGAAATTTTGAAGAAAAGCAATCACGTAAAGTGCAAACACAAATTGACAATTATTTTAAAACTGCCAATTAAAATTATTTTATTTAAAATTGGAGCCGACACAATTTTAAAAAACAATAATATAATGTTTATATTTTTTTTTTATTATTAGAAATTTGAATTATATAAGTAATTTTTCAATTTTTTTATATTTATTATGAAATTATGTATTATGTTATACTTATTACTAAAAAGGAATTCTTATTTTTAATTTTGTGGATTAATAAAAAATACTTAAGTAATTGAATTACTAAAATGGTTAACATTATTTGCTTAGCTGAGCTGATTTTATCACAAGTAAGTACTTATTCCATAAAATAAACATATTCCTCGACTTACGACTGTTTCGACTTACGACGGACGTTCTGGAACTGTGGCTCGTCGTAAGTTGAGGACTATTAGTAATTCATTTTTATTTGTTCATAAAGTTTTGTTTAACGTAGCTATAACATTTTGGGTCACATCAATTGTTTTTTTTTTGTTCGAATTTCACAGTAAAGTTTTATAATTTGGTTACTTAACTCAATAAATATGTTGGATTACATATCAACAATTATTATCAAATCAATAATGATGACATTGAAGTTAACATTAAATTTTAATATTGAATTTTAATTTGTAATAATATACACAACAACACCACAAAAAACAGAGATCAGCTGTTCAAAATACATAAAAGGAAATGCCTAAATTAATGCAACATTAACCCAAGTCAGTAAATATATTACACCATAGGTAATAGATTATACTATTTAGATTCAGTACCAATTATTGATTTAACTAATTATTAAGGTGCTTTACAAATATAAATAAATTGCATTATCATTAAGAAAATTTGAACTACGCACCAAAATGTATTATGTATATTATAGTAAGTAAATAATCATGTAAATGTTTATAGTTAAGGTTTCGATATAATAAAAGTCAGTGTTTGTCGCTCTCTTATTTCAACTGTTGAAGCGACAACACTTTACATCAGTCTGATAAATAAAACATAAAATATAAACTACAACCCAAATTTGATTTTGCTTGGCTTACATTCACTTGAGAGTTCTTCACATTTCTCTTGGTGAATCACGCGTCATTAAATCACTACTTTTAGTAGTCAGTTTAATATGTGTTGTTAAAATATTAGTTTAACTGATCAGGGAGTGATGCAGTGCTGAGTGATGTGTGTGTGTGTGTGTGGTTGATTAGTTTCAAAAGGTGATAGCAGCTAATCAAGTCTCTCTCGGGCCTCGACCAAATTAGATCCACCCCTCTGAACTGAGATTTATTTAGCCGGTATAAGCTGCAGGTCGGGGACGAGGAGATATATTCTGTTAACGGACATAAAATAAAACATTGCCACAACATGCACTTATAAAATTTAAAAACTGTTCAATTACAATTCAAAATAAAACATACAAAAACGACGAAATAACGTTCAACGAGATGTACAATTTCATGCCGTTTAACCCATTAACGCCCGTCGTACCTAAGCGAGTACACCTCATTTTAACGCTATTACTTTTTTCCCGTTACATACAATTTTAATTTTTTCCTTAAAATGAAATTGTAATAGAGTAAGTAAGATAATCTAGTTATGTTTTTACTCTCAGAAGTGAATAAAGTGTTTTATTTGTTGCGTGTATTTTTAAAATGTCTGAAGGTAAATTGCACCTGATTATATTATTTCTAACGGTAAAATTTGACCTTGTATTTTATTTTTAATATTTTGATTTACCTAAATATACAATAAATTTTATTTTCTAATAAAATTTGTACAAAAACAAACAATATCGAAACCGTTACTTCTCGAAACATTTTACTGTACTCAGCCGAGTACATTGGGCAGTTGTATACATAATACATATATAATTTTTTAATTTTTTTTTTTTTTTTAGAAATGAGTGTACAATTTACAGAAATAAACACTACCAGTTTTTATGGTCGAAAATTATTCAATACCCTTCCGGACGCCTTAGATGCGTTAAATGAAAATGACAATGAGGAAGATATCGTTCTGTTGCCCCCAGAACCAAATTATTTGACAGATGAAGAAGAATTCGATGACAACGATCTTATGAGTGTAGCGATTCCTAATGATGTGCCAGGTCAAATTGAAATTGGTCCCTATACCTTACAAGAAGATGATATTTTTTCATCTGGCGACGATGAACCGTTAAGTGCCCTGACTGCTAAAAAAAAGAAAACAAATCATACATTTTCATGGAAAAAAGTGGAGCCAGTATATAGCACTCTTGGACGTCCTATTGAATCACTTCAAAGCGCGCGCAGAGACGTACTTATCTCGGAATTAAAAAATTTAACACCCACGGCTATTTTCGAAAAAATTTTGGATGAATCAGTTATTCAACTTATTGTTGACCAAACGAATTTGTATGCTCAGCAAAAGAATAACCACAGCTTCAACCTAACAGCTATGGAAGCAAGAACTTTTATTGCTATTTTGTTTTTGACTGGTTATCATCCACAACCACAAGAGAGGATGTACTGGTCCCTAGACGAGGATATCGGAGTAGAGCTGGTCGCTAAGTGTATGAGTAGAAACAGATATCTGGAAATAAAAAGATATATACATCTAGCAGATAACAACCAATTAGATAAGGACGACAAAATGTTCAAAATTCGTCCATTGATGAACATTTTAAATTCTAAATTTATGCAGTGGGGAGTTTTTCATACTGAGTTAGCGATTGATGAAGCTATGATAAAATATTTCGGCCACCATCCAGCCAAACAATTTATTAGGGGAAAGCCTGTACGATTTGGCTATAAGGACTGGATGTTATGTAGTTCTTCTGGATATTGCTACGCTTTTGACACATATTGTGGTAAAAACAATAATAAGTACAGTACTACAGAAACTCTTGGAGCTAAAGTAGTCCTTTCTTTATTAGAAAAGCTCGAATATCCCGAAGAACATATAATTTATTTCGATAATTATTTCACTACGTTGGAACTGATGAGACTTCTCAGAGAGAAAAAAATCAGAGCTACAGGTACTATAAGGGAAAACCGCTTAAAAAAATGCCCACTTGAAGACAATAAAAAAATGAAGAAAGCAGAGAGAGGTATTTCGATTATAACTTTGATACTAATAATGAAATCTTAATTGTGAAATGGGTCGATAATAGTATTTGCACAATGGCGTCAAACTATGACAAAATCGAGCCGCTTTCGAAAGTCAGAAGATGGTCGAAGATACAGAAAGCTGTTGTCGATGTACAACAGCCTCTTCTTTTTAAAAATTATAATCGAGGAATGGGCGGGGTGGATCTAAACGATCAAAGCGTTAACACCTACCGTATTGGTATAAGAGGAAAGAAATGGTGGTGGGTTTTATTTACCCATATGATAGATTTATGCATGAGAAATGCTTGGAAGGTGTCTCAGGTGGCTTCTGATATCAAAATGACACAACTGGAATTTACGCGATGTCACACGGTCGTACCTACTTACTGCAAGAAGTAGGACTTCCAGAAAGCCGTTGATACCTATCAGCGTAGTTCAAGACGGCTATGGACACTACCCACAGAAACTTGTTAAACAACTAAGATGTACAATTTGTCATGCCAGAATTAGATGGTGTTGCAAAAAATGCGATACAACCCTTTGCATTGAACGAGATTGTTTCGATGTATACCACACCCGAGGAACCTCATATCTGCCCAATGTACTCACTTAAGTACATAGCTCTATTTTCTTCCAAACATGAAAAACCAAAGAATGAAATATATTTTTAGTTATTTTTATTATATTTGTACTGAATTTGAATAAAAAACATGGTCTACACATTTTACTTTTCATTTGGGAGTTAATGGGTTAATGACATCAAAATAAGAAACATAACAGAACCATTAAGGTTAACAGAAATTTCAAACCAAACTATTCAAAATATGGAAAAATTAATATACTTCGAAAACATTCATATACCTGCCCAGCATCACCACACATCATGGGGACTCACATCCATCATCATAATAATAATAATTATATACTTATTTATACTTAGATACTGCCCTAGCTGTACACCATGCCAATGGTATAAAAAGATTTCACAGACACACGACTTAGATTTCATCAAAGATCTGGAGGAACCTAAATCAACCAGCTTTGATAGGGACATCAAAGATCTGACGCCGAAGGAGTTACGTTCGGTCACATCAACATTGTACCCAAACTTACCATCAAAACGATAACAACTATTGTCCAAGATCAACTAAATAAAATAGAACTACGGTAATTAGCTTAAATTTTTGAATTATATAGAATCAGAACTTCACTATCAACCTGATAATTGTTCGGTCATTTGTATGATAAATATAACGCCTAAATGTACATGTGATTTAGTGTGCGACGGGCAACACTAGAATTTGAAAATGATGTAAAATCTTAAAATATTAAAATCTTTTCTTACTGCGACTGTCGAGGCGACAACATAAAAAAAATATAAACAGCGATCATAGCCAAGCGATTATTAAGGTGATAATTATATATAATATATTTATTTTACAACAAAAAAAAACATAAAATAATTCGTGAAAATAAATCCATCAAAATTTGAGTTTTATTACAAAATTTAATTGCGAAACATTTCGAGAAGAATACGAAACACACAACTATGTTGTTATCGATATAATATTAATTACATCCGGTCACACCATTCTCATTCTTAAAATCAAATAAAGTATCGCATACCGTAGCGATCAACACATTCTTTTATTGTAAACAACATATTGAATTAATAATCAAATAAAGTAAAGTATCGCCTAACTTAAACAATTAAATCCAATTTTATAAGATTAAGCAAAATATTGTATTAGCATATCATTTTTATAGCATAAGCAAAATATTACATTATTGTTTATACTAACCCGTTTAAACCGAATAATAAAATATGTAACAAAATGCAACCCATTTTGTTGCAACTTGTACCACCAATGTATTTCACATCCATGTGAATCACCCTTTTTGTTCAATCATACAAAATAATACCTGTTTTTTTTCTACTAATATACTACGAAGTAGTAGATGAGTATGGGAGAAAAGAGGGGTGATCTATGCGAATACCGTTAATTGATTTGGTTATATAAAGTGTGATCTCGTGTGTTCGGGGGAGAGTAATTTTTGTTTTTTTGATGGGATAAAAACATATTAATTGATTGTAATTAAGTTTATCGAAAAATAAATAAAAAAGAGGAGTAGGAATATAAAAAAAAAAAAAAAAAAAAAAAAAAAAGAATATAGAAGTATATGAGAATAGTAAGAAAGGAATTGTGGAAAGTAAAACGAAAAGAGATTGAAATTTGTGTGATAACGTAAAATATCAATTGAGTTTTGATTTAATAGAAAAAAAAATCAAATGTTTGATTTATGTAGTTATAATAATACTTAACTAAAAAAAAAAAAAAAAAAAAACAATTTCTAAATATCAATATAGTTATTAATGTTAATAATAATAATGTTTTAAATATAATAACAAATTATTCAAATGAATAATTTTATGTACAAAATAAAGTAAAAAAGAAAACAAAAATGTAATAAATAAAAAAAAACTTTACACATCTTGAAATAAAAAAAAAAAAATTATAAGAGACTGAATAAAAAGAAAGTTATAAGTGAATAAAAACTAAATAAAATCTTACAAATTAAATCACAAGTTACCACAACAAAAACAACGAAACAAAATAAAATAAAAACCACATGTTCTGGCCACACAAAAAAAGAAAAAAAAATTTGTGAGAATACGGTTTTTTCGTCAGCAACGTCATCACCAGCAGTATCAGTTTAACAACAAAAACAACGGAAAAAAAAATAAAGAAAAACACATGTGCACAAAAAAAAAAAAAATTAGTGGAAATATCATACTACTACGGTTTTTTTTTTTTCATCATCAACTACGTCATCATCAGCAACATCTATTTCAACAACATATATAAACAACGAAACAAAATATAAAATAAATTATATTTTCTTAATTTTAAGGCTCAGGATGGTGGAGGGGATATTGTAAGTTTTTTTATTTTAATTAAGAATATTATTTTTTTTTATAATTTTGTTCTAAATATATATATTCCGAAATATTTATTATTGTTAAATAATTTTTTTTTTCGTGTTGCTTTCTTCTGATTTTTTTTGCTGGATTCATTTATTTTTATTTTTTTTTTTTGTTTTCTCCCACGTGATGTGGTCTAAACATTAATACAGTTGTGTAAAGGTTGAGAATGTTGTAGCAGTCAACGGTTTCAGGATATGGTAAGTTGTGCCTCACCTTGTTCCTTTCCTTGTTACTCCCTTTCCCTATGTTCTTTCG
This sequence comes from Tipula confusa, assembly GCA_963556175.1. Lineage (NCBI taxonomy): Eukaryota > Metazoa > Arthropoda > Insecta > Diptera > Tipulidae > Tipula > Tipula confusa. The sequence goes on along the minus strand of OY744476.1, from coordinate 203,386,635 downwards.
ATTCCTTTTCCGCGGTCTAACAAGACTTGCTGATGTTTTGGTAAACCCCACGACCTACCCTGAGCTTTAGCCGGCCCTAGATGACCGCACCAAAACCTCTCAGCTCGTAAAATTCTGATAACAGTTGATGAAACTGTTACAAATATTCAACGCTCTACTGTTTACACAGTAAGCGTATCTTATATAAACGAAACACTAATATAGACCAGGGGTCATTATTGTAAAACTTGTATCGAAAGTAACTTCGTTCGTTCATTTATTTGTTATACATATAATTTTTTTTTGTGATTTCCATCGAACCAAAATATTAATACGCATAACTATATAAGTATATATATAGTTACGTCCAGAGACTACACACAGCATATTCCCTAAATTACCACGAACCAACTTTTAGATAAAACAATTTCAAATAGAACATATTATACACCAACCACTAACATGAAGGGTTATCATGAATCTGTAGCGTCTGCACAAAGATTGTACATTGCTACAATAAACTCAGTGCACCACAAAAATCTGGTGCACCACCCGGTATTTCATTTTCATATTTTAATTCGCCAGAATGTTGCCATGCAATGAAATACAAGATTTCGATTATTGGAATCGCGGGTTATCCAACACACACTTATAAGTAATACACAGTGTGTTTATATTTACCAAGGTGGCAGCAGTATTTAAAAACAAAATACTGCGTTATTAAAGTACAAGCCAATCAGAGGCACACCTTCGAAAGTCCAAGATTTACAAAGTGTCTCCCAATTAAACCTCAATCAAAATCAGAGGAATTCGTAACTTATAATAATTCTGAAACTACTCAGCACAACGATCTTCTTATGGCAAACATATATCAAATTAAGCAAGGTAATAATACATCTAACAAATATGTGAATGTCAACATAAATGTTTGTAAACATAAAAATTTACCATTTTTAGTAGATACAGGAGCGGACATCTGCATTATAAAAAAATCGGTTCTGTACGATAATACAACAATATATATAGATGCAAAATGTAAATTAAAAGGCATATCTAGTGAATTAATAGAAACGCTTGCAGAGTGTGATGGTGTCATTCAATTTGCTAACGGAAAGGAAATAAATATCACATTACAAATAGTTGACGATTCATTTCCAATAAGTGCGTTTGGTATCATAGGACAAAATTTCTTAGCACTAAATCAGTGTAATATCAATTTTCAAAAGTTAATCGTGGAAATACCCATTGATTCTGAAATCATATCTTTAAGGTTACATCCAGATATTCAATTAGAAAGTTCAATGCCAATTGAAGTTCCTCTTCGATCAGAAAGGATCATTACGGTACCAATTAATCTTCCCAACGAATTTGAATTTATTTGCCCGTCACAAGAAATTGCTCCTTCCATTTATTTAGCTAACTCTATTCACAAAGTCCATGAAAACAATATTATCTTGCCAATTCTTAACGTATCCGATAAACCTTATATTATTCCAAATTTAACCTTTAAAATAGAACCTTTTAACACATATGAAATCTACTCTTTAGAAAAAAATAATGAACATATTAGTAATCGCTTATCAATTCTTAAGTCATCTATTAGTTGTAGTCATCTTAACGAAGAAGAAGAAGATTGTCTCATGCCAATACTAAATGAATTCCACGACGTATTCTATTTAGAAGGCGATAAACTTACGACTACCGATGTAACTCAACATAGTGTCAGAACATTACCCGATTCAAAACCTATTCACGTGCGTTCTTATCGTCAACCACATTCTACTAAAAGTGAAATTCAAAACCAAGTAAATAAAATGTTTGAAGAAGGTATTATTCAAGACAGTATAAGCCCGTGGAACTTTCCTTTGTTACTTGTTCCAAAAAAATCGACGAACGGTGAGAAAAAGTGGAGAGTCGTAGTAGATTATAGGAAACTAAACCAAATCACTATTGATGACATATTTGCTCTCCCTAATATCAATGAGATTCTTGATAAATTAGGAATGGCTCAATACTTTTCTACTTTGGACCTGCAAAGTGGATACCACCAAATCAAACTCAACCCTTCTGATTGTCCTAAGACCGCATTTAGTACAGATGAAGGTCATTACGAATTTACCTCTATGCCCTTCGGTCTAAAAGGAGCGCCAGCCACGTTTCAGCGTATGATAAACAGTGTTTTAAGTGGTCTTAATAATATAAAATGTCTTGCATATCTTGATGACGTTGTTGTATTCGGCACAACACTTATCGATCATAATAATCGACTGAAAGAAGTATTACAAAGATTCCGTCGTTATAATCTAAAGGTAAATCCGTCTAAGTGTCAGTTTCTTAGAAACGAAATTTATTATTTAGGTCATATTGTTACAGCAAAAGGAATAAAGCCAGACGAATCTAAAATAATTGCTGTTAAAAATTTTCCTTTACCTAGAAATCGGACAGAAATCAAATCATTTCTTGGATTAGCCGGTTATTACCGTAAATTTATTCCTCAATTTTCAAAACAAGCTAAACCCTTAACAAATCTTCTCAAGAAAAATACACCATTTAATTGGAGTTCTGAATGTCAAAAAGGATTTGAATCATTGAAAGAAAGTCTTATAAATCCTCCTATTTTACAAATGCCAAACTTTACTAAACCCTTTAAACTTACATGTGACGCTAGCGATTTTGCGCTGGGCGCAATTCTTTCACAAGAAGTAGATGGATTTGATCTTCCGATTGCATACGCGAGTCGAGTACTCAGTAACGCTGAAGTTAACTATTCACCTACTGAAAAGGAATTATCTGCTATCATTTGGTCTATGTCTCACTTTCGACCTTACCTTTATGGACATAAATTTTGTGTTATAACCGATCATCGTGCTCTTCTATGGTTATATAAACTAAAAACGCCGAAATCACGACAAATACGGTGGCAACTATGTCTTGATGATTACGACTTTACGATTATCCATAAACCAGGAACTCTCATACAAAATGCAGATGCACTTAGTCGTATTCGAAATGAAAATAAAGCATTAGATACTTTACCTGAATGCAGTGTAATAACACGGTCGAAGAGGAATTTAAACGGAAACAACAACGATACAGACAATTTAAATGTTCCCGAAATTGAAGAAGATGAAAATAAACCAGAAACCTTTAACGAATCTGCAATCCCATCAAATTTTAATAATCAGAGTTTTTCAAGTGGTCTTAATTTTAATAACTACGTCAACCAAGAAACTGTTATGGTTAAATATATTACAGATGGCTCTGAAATTCAACAAGTGATACAAGAATTTCATATTTCACCACTTGGTGGACACCAGGGTGTATATCGCACATTTAAAAGATTGCAGAAATATTTTAACTTTCCCAATATGTTTTCGACTATAAAACAATATATTTCCAAATGTAAACTTTGCCAAATAAATAAACACGGAAGAAAAACAAAGGAACCTTTGAAAATTACTTCTACTGCATCCAGGACTTTTGAAAAAGTATTTTTAGACATCGTTGGTCCTATGCCTTCTTCACACAATAATAATAAATATATCCTTACTTTACAAGACGACCTTACGAAGTTTTCAGTTGCTCATCCTATTCCTTCTCAAGAAACGGAAATCGTTGCACAAGTTTTTGTCGAAAAGTTTATCTGTTTATATGGAATTCCGAATGAAATACTTACGGACCAGGGTACAAACTTTATGAGTAACCTGTTTACTCAAATATGCAAACTTTTAAAAATAAAAAAATTGTCGACCACAGCTTATCACCCTCAGAGCAATGGTGCTCTGGAACGTTTCCACAAAACGCTTGGAGAATATTTAAGGAATTTTTCTCAATCGGATACACTTAACTGGGACATGTGGTTACCATATTTAACATTTTCCTATAACACAACTCCACATACTTCAACCGAGTATATGCCGTACGAGTTAGTGTTCGGTTTTACTCCAAACATTCCGTCCGCCATTTGTAAAGACCCAGAACCTAATTATACCATAGATGATTACTATTTCGATTTAAAATTTAAATTACAAAATTCCCTTGCTATTGCGAAAAGTAATCTGCTGAACTCAAAAGAAAAGTCCAAATCCTATTATGACAAATCTATAAATCCTCATCAATTCCAGTTAGGCGATCAAGTACTACTTCAAAATATAAAAAAAGCAAAATTAGATCCAGAATGGCTTGGTCCCTATGAAATCGATAAAATTATTTCATTAGAAAACTCCTCTATTAAAATCGGTAGAACATCAAAGATAGTCCACAATAACCGTTTGAAATTGTTTAAAATTTAGTCATTTATCTATTTTTATTGAACTAAATTAAATTGCAAAGGAAATAAAATTTTAAACAAAACCATTTTGTATTAAAATATTGAATTATATTAAATGAAAAAAAATAAAAATAAATAAATAAAAAAAATAAAATAAAAATAAAATATTATTATATATAATTAATATTTAATAATATGCAACTTTCAATTAAATATTAATAAAATAAAAATTAAAAATTAAAAATATAGTATGTATGAATAAATATTTTCAAAAGATTATTCGCAGAATAACTTTTGTTTTAAGCAGGGAGGTGTGGTGAATTCATCTCTGTTCTTTAATTATGTATTAGTTATTAAGTTATTATATATTACAATTATCATTGAATTTATATTAAATTGTATCATATACCAATATTGTATACATTATTATTATATACTTTATGTACAAGTGAAATACCAAAACAATCTTGATTGTACTTGTTACTCATTATATACTTGTTATGTATGTACGAGATTAGCTAATAATGAGAGGATTAAAGACAAATGAGTACTGTTGTGGGATTGGAAACGAAATCATTTAATGAAAAAATAATAAATAAAATTACAAATTTCAAATAATTAATTGAACATCAAGTCTTTTAAAAACCTACTTCCGCTCGGTACACAACAGTACAATGTTATAAGGAGTTAAAGGTTCTCTTCGGAAATAAAACGGTTTACTTGCAACCAAAAACGAAGCTCTTAACAACAATCGGTACGGAGATTGATTGTACCTCTGCAATGGCCCCTATGTACAAAATTAATGGTGAATGGTTTGTGTCCGGTAAAGGAGGATTGTATCATACTAAAAATCCAGAGATTGTTATACCAGATGCCATAAATTATACATTCAATGTCATCAAATCCCTTGCAGAAGGAGGAATTTACAGTCAGGAAACCCTTGACCGTATGCAAAGTTTACTATTATCTCCAATGAGTTCAACTGCAATTAACATTGGTTTCCTGATTCAGCAATTAGTACTTCAACAGGACTGCATTTTGAGACAAAGACAACTTCACCTAACAATACTGCTGTATATCCTGGACCTCCCATTAGGTTATAGGCAAATTCTAAGGGGTTGCTAGTGGCTTGTGTGAGAAGATTGCTTGTTATTCTATTCTCAATTTTACAACGTTCGAAAGCAAATAAATTGTACAGTTTTTCGACTTCATTCTTGGTGTGCCTGACTATATGCAAAAGTTTTGAGTTGAAATAAGTGGCTAAGTTAACATCTAATGCCTTTACCTTTTTGTACTTTATGGTGAAATCAACTCCCTCAATCTTCTCAATTACCATGAGTTTAGGGTGTTCAGTTCTAAAAACTCTTAACCCACAAACCGTAGCTACCATGTTAGGTTTGATATAAATCTGGGTTGTATATTCAACATTTATAGTAAACACGAAAATCCTACTAATGGAAGTAAATCAAAAACCATATCTTTAGAAAGTATTTAGAGAGTGCAAATATGGCATCCAAAACTGAAACTCTTACAGCTAGTAAAGTTAAAATTAGATGGTAAAGCTAACGATATAGAGAAATACGCACAAATAAATTTTTGGACTGAAGGCATTGCAGCTGCTCAAGTACTTAAAAACCTCAACGAACATTTAGCTTTAAAATCGTTTCAAGAGAGCTTAAATGATTCAAGAGAGCTTAAATGGTTTCGTTTTAAAATGATAATGGCATACCTTCCTCTTTACAATGAAATAAACATTCATTGATTTCTCTTAAAAAATACTTTTTTTTTTAATATCAAAATGAAACCTCTTATTGGAACATCCTTTACTTTTTCTATTCCTTTAATAATTTTTTTGTTTCTCTTCCCGATGTTTATGACAATATTGTTGTTGTAATTTGTAAATGTAATTTTTTTATTTTGTTACACCTTATACAAGAATATGTATAATGTATCAGTATTTAATATACATAATTGGTGAGTGGTGTTAATACTAAATTATTATAGGAATTCATTATAAATTCTTATTATTTTCGTATGGCTTATTTCACTTATTAATTGTTTTTATCAAAAAATATTGTTATTATTATAAGACCCAACAGAAATTAGAACAATTAGTCAGACCAGACAGTAACACAAGTTTAGACACAGGAATTTATAAACTAACATGCTCAGATTGCCCTTCATTTTACATAGGACAAACCGGTAGATCCTTTAAACAAAGATTTAAGGAACACATAAAAGACATCGGTAAAATAAGAACCGAATCAAGATTTGCTCTCCACATAAATGATACCCAGCATAACTACATTGATATGGATACAAACCTAAAGATTCTGTACAAAATGAAGAAAGGCGATAAAATGAACAGGGTCGAAGAATTCGAAATATACAAAAATCGAAAAAGTAAAAACCTACTTAATAATAAAATTAATACCACGACTAATAAATTATACGAACTGATTTTATATAATAATAAAAAACGACGACAATAAGCCACACCCCATTAATATTACAACGATCAATTTTTGAAATACAACGACTAAATTTTGTATATAAGCATGAAAAAATTAAATTTAATTCTCAGTAGACAATACATTATCACAGATATACAAAATAGGAGCAGGAGTCCCTCAAGGTTCACTGTTATGGCCCATCCTATACTCACTTTACACATCAGATATCCCTTCCCCAGCTCCTCTCCCATCTCCCATTAATTCTCTTGTTTACGCAGACGATATCATCTTATACACATCAAAAAAGAACATCAAGAAGGCAGAAGAAGATCTGAACGTTTATCTAGGAACCCTTAGTGAATATTTTAATAAATGGAAGATCAAAATCAACATCAATAAATGCGAAGCAATAGTATTCAAAGGGAATAAAGTACTCACGAAGGCACAACAAATAAAAAGCAGGAACATAGATATTAAAATCAACAACACAACCATGAAGAGAACACGTCAAGTCAAATATCTAGGAATAACATTAACAGAGGATCTTAAGCCATATAAACACATCAAGTCAATCATCCAGAAAGCTTTAATATTAAGCAATAGAATAAAGTCAGTTCTACACTATAAAAGTTCACTGCAGAAAAGGATCAAACTATTATGCTACTAATTAGACCAATTCTAACATATGGTTTCCCAGCTTGGTCGGACCTATCATCAAGTCAAATGGAAAAATTAAGACAATTCGAAAGAAGAACACTAAGAACATGCACCAACATACAACGCAAAGCCGATTCCTACGAATACGTCAACAACACCATTCTCTACAAAGAAGCGGACATCTCCAGGATTGACAAATTCGTCGTACAGAACTGCGTCAATTTCTTCGAACGTGCGGAGAGAAGCAGAAACCATTTGATCAAAAAGAGCGCCAACATACCAGAAAACATCATAGAAGAAGAAGTCAAATATCATCCACCATGTACCATTAAACATCTCAACGACACAAATCAACTTTACAACAACAATCAACAATTAACCCATTACCACAAACCAGCAAGATCTAATATACAACACCTAGTTTATAACATTAATCAATAGAAAAATATATCATGTATAATAAATAATTTGATATAAGTCAGATCAAAAAATAAAGATCATTCCCCTGTAAATACACTTCAATAAAATGTACTATATTCATAAGGTGAAGTGGAAAGCAGCACAAATTTGTACGTATGGTCTATATAACTTTAAAGATTTTTTTTTAGCCCACCCTGAATTTATTTTCACGAGCCGCCACTGATAAATCTATAATTAATCTATAACGAATCTATAATTTATATTGGTGACCCCGACGTGATCATCAACCATTAATAAAATCTATATTGGTGAATATATTGGCAACTATAAAGAGAACATTAAATCAGTGTTAAAAGGACCCGAGATTTAAAAAAAAATAAAAAAATAAAAATATTAAACATACAAGTGTAAGAACAGTGAGCGCAGAAAAATAAAAGTTGTATTTACTAAAAAAAAAAAGTGACACACTTTAATAAACGTTTACCGTTGTAACCATAGTAACGTAAATACGTAAAAAATTAAAATAGTACATCACCAAATTTGGAATTGGAAGTTTCCAAATATATATATATATATATATATATATATATATATATATATATATATATATATATATATATATATATATATATATATATATATATATATATATATATATATATATATATATAAAATCACAGGAGTTAGAGAAACCACATCTAACAATAGGATTCTCATATACACGAGCCAATCACAACGCCATCGGCTACAGCAACAAAAGATAGATTGTACCCAAGTGTCTTATATACCAACGAAACAAATGATATCACCGTGCAACACTCATGATGTAAATATAGAAGCCAATTGTTCCTTCCGTTGGTCTAGAACAGTTCAACTGCTTCAATATACTCAAAGTTTTAAAATAAATTGAAAAAACCTACAGAACCAGTGATTCCTTCCGTAGGTCTAGAATCACTCACTATTCTCTAGGTTTTGAAATTGAATTAATATAAAAATTGAAATAAATAATAATAAAACCGTCAAAACTTCAAAAACTTGCAAAATTATCGGACCCTCCAATAATTGTAGAGTTGCAGATATCTCTTCAAGTTTCGATATTGACTTAGTATAGCAGAAAATTACACAGGAATCCAGGCACTCCTTCTATACGTCTAGAGTGCCTCAATTTTCTTGTGGTTTTCTTTTTAAAATTTTTAAATTTACATAAATAGTATTAAGATTTTGTAAGATAAGATTAAAATAAAAATGAACTAACAGGAAGAATTTTGGATTTCCAGCGAAATTTGCGATTAGAATTTGGAAGGTAATTACTTGCATCGGAATATTTGGCACCAATTTACAAACGTACTGGTCAACAAAAGCTCTAACTACGGTGACAGGTCTCATATCAACAAGTGATATTGCTTCTGGCCAGCGCGTAAATCTATTTATTATTGTAAGTATATAGATATTTCCATTTGATGGTGGTAGTGGCCCGACAAGATCTAGGTGAACATGTTCAAACCTGCCGGAAGGAACATTAAAATATCAATGTTCTGAATGAGTATGACGGTTAACTTTAGACTTCTGACAGGGTATACATGTTTTTGACCAATATCCAGTATCTACATTCATGGACGGCCAAAAATATTTAGAAGCGATACCACTTGTTGATATGAGAGCTGTCACCGTAGTTAGAGCTTTCGTTGACCAGTACGTTTCGAGATTTGGCATTCCACTCGAAATCACGATTGACCAAGGCAGTCAATTTGAAAGTACACTCTTTGAAGAACTTAGAAATCTGCTAGGTTCTCACAGAATACGGACGACGGCATACCACCCTCAAGCAAATGGCATGGTAGAGCGTTTGCACGGCCATTTAAAAGCTTCCATAACTCCCATTTGTCCTCCTTGGGATCAGAACATCGATCAAAACTGATTTTGGATGCACTCCTGCCGACCTTGTCTACGGATAACCGCTTAAGGTTCCAGGAGAACTTGTAATGCATCCCAATCCCGCGCAATCGACAGATCCTACTTCACTGGTCGATCAATTACGAAAGTCGATGCGTAACGTCGTTCCAACAGAAACGCGGAATACCCCTCAGAACAACATTTACATACCCAAAATTTAAAAGACTGTGACTATGTTTTCGTTCGGGTGGATAAAGTTAAGGTTGGATTAACACCACCATATGAGGGGCCATTTTTAGTATAGCGAAGATTTCGTAAATTTTATGTAGTTGATTATAAAGGCAAAAATTCATCAATCGCCATCGACCGACTCAAACCGGCGTTAATAAACATTAACAACCAGAGCGCTTTAAAGTGGAGTCTTTCAAAAAATCTGTTTCCTCGTGACGGTCGATTATTCAAAACGAATGGGAGGTGTCATTTTAAAAATATATGGCTCAACACGCATTGAAAATGGAATACGAATAGAAGAAAATAACGTTAGCTATGCCAAGGCTGTAGCCTCGAAAGCAATAGCTCCAGATGCTGTGCGTATATATATCATTCATGGTACAGGAAACTTGTTTCCGTTACCGAAATCACGCTTAGTTATTGATTTGAATTTTTTGTATGCAAATAAATGGCGAGCTGAAACCGACCGAACTTCCAACCCGCAGGGCAGGTTAATACATTGCTTAACTGATAATCAAACATTAATTGAAGCTGTTCATGTCTCAGCTATAAATACAAATATTGAAATCGACAACGTACATTTACGGGCGATTACAGATAAAGAAGCATATGAGTATAGACTAGCTAAACGACAGGAAAAAGAAAGAAATCGACAGGAATATTTTCAAAGAATGGGATTAAGCCAGCCATCCAATTCGAAGAAAGCTTCAAACAATGCAAAGAAAGATTCAACGTCAAAAGCATCGAAATCCGAGGCCGATTCATTTACATATCATCTACCCATGGTGACTAAATTTCAAAACAAAAGTAGTGCTACCCAAAGGGGCCATAGTTACCCAGTACCCAAAATAACCAGTACAAGGCCTCTTAACCGGTGAAACGGCCGGATTAGTAAGACATTTCACGGTAACTGAAGCCAATTATAAAGAAGCATGGGACAAAATAAAGGAGAGATTCGATAAACGGAGACTTGTAATTTCAACTCTAATTAAACAGTTCTTAGATCAGCCAACAATCACCAAAGTTTCGGCAAAAGCTCTACATCAAATGGCTGATATTTCCGATGAAGTACTCCGGGGATTAAAAGTTTTAGGAGAAGAAGCGGAAAGAAGGGATCCCTGGTTAATTAATATTTTGGTCCAAAAGTTAGATGGCACTACTAAACAAGCTTGGGTAAATGAAACTGCCGAGGAGGATTTTCCTTCCATGGCAAGATTTTTTAAATTTTTAAATAGGAGGAGCGAGACGTTTGATGCGATTGACTCAAATAAAGTATCCATACAAACAAATAGTCTCACTAAAAGTTTTCATTCCAACTCTGCCGAGCCCGTTTGTGTAAAATGTTCTAAAAATCATTATCTTAGTAAATGCAATGAGTTTTTAAGTTTGAGTATATTTGAGTATATATAGCGGGCGTCGTCCGCTAGTAAATATAATAAATAAATTACATAAAAAATTTGGTGAAAACTATAATAAATTCACGACTGTTTATCGTGAAAAATAAAAATTGTTAATACGAGTGCATATCGTATATTAGTGCCAAGCTTAAGTGATTAATAAAACATACGAGCGAATATCGTATCATAAAAATATCACCTTAGTCAAACGTGTAATTAATAAATAATAAACAAATAATAATACCAACAGGGGTTCGTACCTGAACAGTTATAAAATAATAATAATAATAATAAAAAAAAGAGAAGATTCAAGAAGCCAATCAACCATCAGAAGAAGATGCAAACAACTCCTTTAATCATCATATTATGGTAAGTGAGAAATATACCGATTATACTATAACGACGGCAGTTGACGTCATTATTTTAATTATTCAGATGTAGATGTTGTGCAAAGCAATGCTCAGTTTCGATCTGATGAGGAATCGTAAATAATTTTGTTAAAAATTATTTGTCATCTCATCAGGCCATGGCGACCGAGTGCTATGTGTAATAGCTATTTTTACGCTCTATATATATTTATGTACAGTGTACATGTAGCGTTAGCGAATTATATTGGAATTGCACGAAATATCTGAATAATTTTTAATTGTGTGTGTAGCGATGGTCGCTACAATACAATAAACTCCTTCTTGTAATCTCCTCCTAAAAATCATAAATCATCCAAAATTAAAATAAATTCAACTTTGCCTTATAAAATAAAAATAAAAATTAAACCTCAGATTTCTAAATAAATTTATCAAAATGGTCGGTGAAAACATTTTACAACCTCAAAACCCAACTCTTCAAGCAGCAGCTGACGCAAATATGATTCAAGCATAAAATGAACGTGTAACTAAAACGTCCACTATCACTCGTATGATACGAGATGTCCCTGAATATAACGGTGATTCTGCCAGATTGCATAATTGCATAGCTCAAATAACTGATTTTATAGACATGGCAAGACCAGAAAACTCAGTATTTCCAGATACAATATGTAGGGCGATAAGGAATCGAATAACTGGAGAAGCTTCTAAAGCTATTGACCTTACGGTACAGAAAACAACTGGAATGATATCCAAACAAATCTTAAAGCACACTTTGCTGATAAAAGAGATGAGTCTACACTCATCCAAGAACTTCATAATCTATCCCAAAATAATAGCAAAATCGAAGATTATTTCGCAAAGCTATCCTCTATATTAGGTGCGCTTAAAAATTGGTTAAAAATAAACGATGGTGAAGACCATAAAATTAAAAATACCTGGTATGATAAAATGGCGCTCAACATATTTGTTAATAGATTGAGAGAACCATTAACAAATCATTGAACAATCGTTAACAGAGTTAAGAAATTTTCATTACCTCCTATTCCTATATGAGAAGTAAATACTTTCATAATCAAAATCAAGTTCAAACTTCAAAATTCCAACCAAATTTCACACAACTGACAAGAAATCTGAATACGCAAACTAATCAAGTAACAAAAATACAACTAAAAGGACCAAATCCATATTACAACCATCGTCCATTCGCACCACATAATAAACCTATAATAGACCATTTCTGAAAAAATTTCAACCAAGCGGACATTCAAGGTTCATAGCGGAAGAATTGTAATGAATTCAATGAGGATCATTACGATCCTGAAAACCAAAGGTATGAAGAAGATAATAATGGTTATTACATATATCCTTCTTACGGTGAAAGTACCGCCTATGAGAATGTAACTGATGAAAATTCACAAGTACAAATCCCGATTGTCGAAATCGAAGAGGATTTGCTCGCAGGGTACTTAGGGTTACATAATAGTAACACTACTTAGAAAGGGATTCAACTTCCTTTCATCACAATTATAATTAATAACACGCCTTTCAAGATGCTCATTGACACAGGTGCAAATAAGTCTTTTATCAGACCAATTCTGATCAATCCAAAACAAGCCAAGGAAATTAACCCAATTAAAATTTCTACATTATTCAATTCTACAGAACTGAATCAAGAGGTAACAATCAATAGTAAAGAATTTGGTAAACCACTAACGTTTTTGTTATTCCAATTCCATACCTATTTTGATGGCCTTATTGGAATCGACTTATTGACCGATTTGAAAGCAAACGTTAGTCTCACCAAATCGTTATTAATTACTCCCAATGTTCAAATTCCAATTGAATATAAAATTAATTTTGTCTCACGACAACACATTTGCCCTCCACGGAGCAAAACACCGATCAATATACCGGTAACAATAAAAAATGAGAACGTGTACCTTCAACCAATACAATCGCCAAAGGGCTTGTTAATTCCAGAAGGAATTTACACAAGTTCTGACCATTATATTAGTGCAGAGGTCATCAATTATTTTCCTAGAATAAAACAATGTTTAATAGAGCAGCCATTGCACTGCAAAGCCCTCGAAGAAAACATGGAAGTACATGAAATAAACTTCTGTCATTCCACAAGTTCAAATGAAGATATACTAGATCTCATAAGAACGGACCACCTGAACGGTGAAGAGCAAAAAGCTATACAGAAACTATGCCTAGAATATGAACATATTTTCCATAAATCTGATCATTCACTAAGTTTTACAAATCAGGTAAAACATAACAACAAGCTCTCAAATGAATCTCCGATCTTTACGAAAACATCTTTACGAGAATGGTAATCGATTATCGTAAACTCAACGAACGAACGATTAATGATAAATATCCGATTCCAAACATGACGGATATTCTCGACAAGCTAGGGAGATGCCAATATTTCACAACATCGGGATTTCACCAAATCGAGGTAAATCCAAAGGGCCAGGCAAAGACAGCCTTCGGTGTCGAATTTGGACATTATGAATTTATTCGTATGCCCTTCGGACTGAAAAACGCACCAAGTACATTCCAAAGAGTAATGGATAATGTATTAGGTAATTTACAAGGAAGCACGTGTCTCTGTTATATGGATGACATTATCGTCTTCTCCGTTAGTTTATAAGAGCATATAGAAAGCCTCGTAAAAGTTTTTTCAAAAGCTAGATAGTGCTAATTTGAAGGTGCAACTTGATAAATCAGAATTTCTCCACCGAGAAGTTGCGTTTCTGGATCATATAATAACACCCGACGGAGTCAAGCCAAATCCGGAAAAGATCAAAGCAGTGAACAATTTTCCAATCCCAAAGACCGAAAAACAAATCAAAAGTTTTTTGGGATTGTTAGGCTACTATCGAAAATTTATTCCGAAATTCGCGCAAATAACAAAGCCGATGACAAAGTATTCAGGATCCCAGTTATATAAAATGTTTCGAGGAAGCTAAAACGGTATTATGTGAAAATCCAATTTTACAATACCCCGACTTCACTAAAGAGTTCACATTGACAACTGACGCTAGCAATTATTCCTATATTCTATTATAGCATATTCGTTTTTGCATTTATTCTAGAAGTTTTAATTTTAACGAACTTTTCATGAATTTCACCAATTATTTTTTTATCAGTTGATCAGTGCATCGCCTAAGATACGGAAAAAATAAAAATACGTTGTGTAGTAAAAAAAAAATTTCTGTTTTGTTACAGATTACAGTGAAAAAATAGAAAATTATATATATATATATATATGTGGTAAAATTGTGCAGGTAGTTTTTAATTATATTTTCCGTGAAATTACATGCGCTGCTTTATTAGAATTGGTTAAAGTAAAATTCTTTATGCATGCAATAGTGAGTTATATTTTCTGTTTAAATTATACGCGTAGCTTTGGTTAAAGTAAAATTGTTTGTTAAAAACCCCGTTATTTTATGGAAGAAAACGTACGGTGTTCCAGACAAAGACTCTGACAATAGAGGTCGTCGCAATCCAATGTATCAGGAAGAGATATAAAAAAACATAGATTTACTTAATTAAAGTGAAATTGTTTGTGAAATAGTTTTCCTTATTATGTTTTCCGTTTAAATTATATTCACAGTACAAGTCGTGTTTTTCGACGTTTTCGAATGATTTCAAATAATATTAATAGTGTCGACGAAAATGAACTTAATACTTCTACTACCACAATTGTTCTAGAAGAAGATAATATTATTTCAAGCCTGGATGGAATTGAAACTTTAATTTGTGGAGCAGATTTCGAAATAGAGCTAAGTCCCGCATTCAGAAGCCAGAATGACGATGATTTAGACATCTTTCAAATAAAGGCATTACTGAAGGAGTTTGATTTGGAAATAATACTGCCATTTTTTAGAAGTATGTGTTAAGAAATACTAAATACGTTGTAAAACAAATCACTTTTATAAACATTTGTAGCTTTCGAAATTACGTTCTGAAGTTTAAGATATTTATCGAAAAAGTAGCCCTGGATAATGGTGGTCGTGTTTTTAAGACGCACCATTATCCAAATACTTTAAAATAAGATTAAAATATATTGTGATGTAAAGTTTGTGGAAAAGTTTCAC
Source organism: Tipula confusa (assembly GCA_963556175.1). Lineage (NCBI taxonomy): Eukaryota > Metazoa > Arthropoda > Insecta > Diptera > Tipulidae > Tipula > Tipula confusa. The sequence goes on along the minus strand of OY744476.1, from coordinate 203,370,858 downwards.
TTTTCGTAAAGAGAAGACGCGCAAGGATGTAAAGAGTGAATTGGTGTGGCTAAATGCGAGATATTTTTTACGGGAATAATAGTTTAGTGCGTTGGTGAAATTAAAATTAAAATTGCATGATATTTATTTTATTTTAACTAGTTTCATCTCTTTCTCGCGACTATTTCATGGAAAATAATGTATAATGGACAGGTATTACTGCCATCTAATTATAAGTAAAAAAGTAGAGTTGAAAAGGCTTTTTTTTTTTTTTTGTTTAAAGTAATTGTTTATTGTTTGTTATTGTCAATTGTCAAAATCAGTGTTAGATAGTGTAAAAATTGTAAATAAATTGTATAGTTCATTTATATAAACCCAAATTAAAATACTTAAACTGCTTGCGCGTCTTCGGCCTGTGTACACTGTGTATACAGTGTCTAAGTTCGGGGAAAAGTGAAAATAAAAATGATAGTGAGAAGAAGTGTTAACCCATGAAAAATAAAAATAATATCTATATATATTGTCTAAAAATATAAAAAAATTGGAATAATTCATAATCTAATAAAATATCTCTATTATGGCATTCAATACGGAAAATACCGTCAAACTAATCGACATGTTTCGAAGTAACGAATGCTTGTGGAAAATAACTAGCAAAAATTTTAGAAGATCAGATTTGAAGAATGCTGCGTACCAAACGTCCATTCTGTGGTACTAATTTTTGTAAATCAATTCAATATAAAATTGTTTAATAAAGTGTTTGGTAGCGCACGATTTTAATTATTGTCAATAATCACCGAATTTATTTGAATTATTTGACATTTATCTTGAAATTATTATGAAATTATCATGAAATTATCATGAGAGTAAAATGCCCAGTTATGATAATTTATTGACAAATATTTATCAATACATAGAAAAAAACATACACATTCATAAAATCTCATGAGATAAAATCTCAGCAATTTTGCATAGTGTAGACCCCGTGTCAGATATAAGCGAAAATAATCATTTATTTGATTTAACGGTTTTTTGTTATACATTTTCTCTTTTCGAATATTTTTTATACATCGCCACCAATAAGAAATATAAACCATTGGAGATTTTCCATAGTAAAATGAATTATATACAGTAGTGTTGGTAATTTTTGCTTTCTCTTGCTTAAGTCGATGAAGCAAGCTCGTTAATCGTCGCACGTATTCGATTTTCTTCAATCCCATTTTCAACTTCATTCGAATATGACCAAAGTAAAGAAGTTAGTATAGTAGAATAAAGTGAAAAAAAAAATTTTGCTAATTAGGTACAAAGGTATTCATAAAAATTATAATTAAAGTATCGTGTCGTGTTATTAAAATAAATAATGTTTCTCGCTCAGCTGTTTGCATAATATATAATACATTATATATATTGTAACCCGTACCTCGTGGTACGCGCTACAAGGTGTGCCCACCCCTGACCAAATTTTGTGTTTTGTTTCATGTACGAGTATTGGTTGAGGTGTGCGTGTTTGTGTACCCGCTCATTTCTCTTACTCTTTTTGTTTACAAATTTAGTAACGGGATCTGAGTGGGTATATAAATGCGTACACCTCCATGCGGGGGGACAGTTTTTAAGTAAATTTTTGGAAAATTAGTCAATTTGTGAAAAATATATATATAAAAAAAATATAAAAAAATTGTATACAATAATAAAAATAACAGTATACCAACATAACCAGAACAACATTGCAAAACAACAACAACCGCGTACAATATTAAAGCGCATGCTGGGTGGAGGGTACACGTAAGCTTTGTTTGTTTTATATAAGTTTATAAATTTTTTGGTGTTTATTTTTGTAAATTTAATTAAGATAGTTAAGTTAAGTTAAGTTTAGCTAAGTTTAGTTAAGTTTAGTTAAGTTTAGCTAAGTTTAGTTAAGTTTAGTTAAGTTTAATTAAGTTTAGTTAAGTTTAGGTAAGTTTAGTTAAGTTTAGTTAAGTCGGGGTTTTTCTTTTATTTTTCAAAATTAAATTTTTTATTGGTATAATGTCTAATTAATTAATTTTTTTTTAAATGATGATGTGATGTGCTCGTCGGTTTGGTCACGTGCGTGGGGGCACTTAACGACCCACAGGTGAGTATGTACGTCCACTATCTCACCTTTTCTTTCCTTTTCCTCTCCTGTGTCCTTCTTCTGCGGTTCTCAAGCTTCGGACTATGCTGAGCAAACCCCACGCCCTTCCCCTGAGTCTAGCCGGCTCAAATACCGCAGCTCAAAACTCTACGACATTACCCTCACCTTCCTATTCCTTTCCTTTTTTACTGTCCATTCCAGTGGTCACATTCATTCGGTTGGTTTCCAACGTTTGCGTTGTTTGACTTCCACCGAATGAGTGTGGTCATTGAGTTCAATCTCAATCCTTCCCTGACTGATGGTCAGTCGCTTCGGATGGCTTCCAACGCTTTCCGTTGTAGACTGCATCCGAAGTGGGTGTCCATCAGTTTCATCCTTTCATCTTTCCAGCTCTCTGTTTCCCGACGGGGTGGTCGCATCCATTCGAAAGGCTTTCCAACGATATGCGTTTTTTGACTGTCGTCGAATGGATGCGTCCATGTAGTCAATCCTTTCCTATTGTGTTGGATCTGGGCCGAGTTCCGCATCGGTTTGGATCGGGAACCACGACCATTTCCACTGGTTACAGTGTCCGACTTTGGCGTGTTTCTCGATCCTTGCTGATGTTTGATGCCGGTGCAGGTCAATCCATCCCCACCTTTTATTTTGTTTTAATTCGAGCCGAGTTTCTTCATCGGTTCTGATCGGGAACCACGACCACTTCCACTGGTTTCAGTGTTTGATTTTGGCGTGGTTCTCGATCTTTGCCAGCGGTTGATGGCGATTCGGGTCAATTCATCCGCTCCTTTCCTCATCGGTGGAACATGCTCTTCTCTCGGTCAGATACCCACGTGCGTGGCTGGATCGGCGGGAGCATCACATCATCATTGTTTTTTTCTGAACCAAACAAAACATTTTTTTTTGTTTATTAAATATTGTTTTTTTTCTCTTTCTTTGATTTTTTTTCTTCGCGTCTTTATGAAAAACAACAATAATTTTCAAGAGAAATTGCTCTTGTATTGTTCTATATATTTATTTTTTCTTGATTTAGTTAGTTAGATTTTTTTTTTCTCTTCTCATTGCGCGATTATATTAAACAATATTTTTTTTATCAAGCAAATTAGCGGTACCCTAAAACACAATTAATCTTTTTGTTACTTCGGCTGCAGGTATTATATGACCAATATTTATATAAATATTTATTAACACTACAATAATACCTACATATCTCGCTAAATTTTCTATACGGCGACATCTATTCATAAATCTCTGTTTCACCTATATTACTTATATTGTTTATAAAAATGGACGTGTCTTTCTTAAAACCTGATGAGCTGGAAGCGGAATTCGAGATTCGTGACATTCCGTCAAACTCGGCTGATGCTGTCAAGCGGCTTAAAGATCGAACGGTCGCTGAGGCTAAAGACGCTACTCTGGTGCCTACAAAAATGCATGCGAGGGCCAGTAAGAGACCAGATCTTGAGTTAGAGAAGTGTCGCAACAAATTGCTTCAGCATCAGGAGGGTCTCACGGATGTTGAGGCTTTTCCTATTGACAATCAAAGTTCAGCTGTGCAGCGAATTCACTAACGCTTGCTGCATGTGCGTGGTCGTTTGGAATGCCTACGGCTTTCTCCTTCGCTACAAGCACAACCGCTGTTGGAGTCTTGTACTAATATTATAAATTCCCTGCAATTGGGTTTGACTGATGGGAATCAATTAAATAAATCTTTGGATCAAGTACGTAAAGTGGTGATCGAGTCCGAAGGTTTTGAAATGGAAGGTGCTCTCAGCGATAATATAGAAGGTGAGTTCTGTCTTTCGGGTGCTAAGGGAAGGTCTTCTTCGGTTTCTGAACCTCCACTTGATGGGGCCGTCACTTCTGATACTGCAGAGGCTTTAGCAGCTGTGGTCGCTCAGCTAAACGTGGTCTCTCAGCAGTTGGCCCGTATGAACGCTCGACAGGATTCGTTCCAACAGCAGTTGTCGATTCATGGTCAGGGGACTGTTCCAAGCTCTAATTCTATTCCTCCCGTAAGTGAAAAAACACCGGTAGGCCTTCCATATGGTTCTGGTTTGATGGACGCATCTGGTACATCTTTTGGTTCAGGTCGGGTGCCTTTATCGCGTTGTGGCGTGTCATACACTGGTTCATCTTCAGGAATAACTGTAGATATGTTTTTGTTCCAACTGGACTCTGTTGTTGTTCACAGTACTGTGTTGTGCTATACATTGGGTTATAGCAGGCAACTAGTACATTTGTACATTTTGTGCTATAATAAAGAATAGTTGTTCTATTACTAATAATTTGTCATTGTATGACAATGACTGTAATAATTTTCTTTTTAATGGAGTCTTCGAGAAGAAAGGTAGTCAGTAACATTATAAAAATATACATAATTGTACTGTTTTATATACCACTAAACCAATAAAACCAATAAAATAATTCATTTGTTTTTGTGATTAACGTGGAGTGGTTTTTCTTTTTGCATCACGCGCATAAAAAATTGGTGGCAGCGGAGGGATAATAAGTATAATAATAATAATTTTTATAAAATAAATTTTTTAAACGGATCCGAGGTTATATTTTTTTATAATGCTGACCTGTGCTCGTAATAAAATAAATAAGAGAACATCAGTGTAAACCATTTTGAACAGTGATAAAGAAAAACAAAAATCACATGTAGAATTTACACAATTTGACACAGTCAACTATTATTCAACATTTTACAACATCAAAATAAATCCTACAGTAATTTTATCAACATCGGATATCACGTGCAACGGAATACATATACATATATATATATATATATATATATATATATATATATATATATATATATATATATATATATATATATATATATATATATATATATATATATGTATATATATATATATATATATATATATATATATATATATATATATATATATATATATATATATATATATATATATATATATATATATATCAATATATACGGACAATTAAAGTTGCGTGTCTCTACATATTTTGACACTTGGAGGAGATTAAAACAATATTTAAAGAATAACACTACCCAAATTTGTGTTATATATTTGGTGCGAGAATTGGATTTCAACTAAACAGATGGGTCATATTGGATTATTAAAATTGCACATCATTCATCATACAACATTTTAAAAAAATTTGTAAAGGTTAGTGATTTTTCATTTTATAATTCGATAGTTTGCTTTCGCGTGCTCCATCTAAAAAAAAAAAAAAAATTTTTGTTCCATTATAACTTTCATAGTATTTAAAATTTATGATTGCACCTGAGCGAGTTCGGTTAACCTTTACATTGTCGAAGAGAAAAAAAACGCAATTTTGACTACGACTACCCCGGTAAAGAAAAAATTTCGTATACATTTCAACGGGATTTTTTTTTACTGCTTTACTTTTTTGAGTTTTTAGTTTCGTTTTCATACGAATTTCTCTCTTTCTCTATAAATTATTTGGTTAGTTGAGTGTTGAGTGTTGCGGAAACAGTTCAAACAAAAAAGCAATACAGTTTTTGTTTTATTGTATGTAGTGCGCACACGTGTATAATATGGAGGATAAAGAATTCAAATATTTATCTGGTGAACAAATGAGCAGGTAATTTGGAATAAAATAATTTATAGAGTTGTATATATTGAAAAAAATTATTAAAACGGTTTGTTGTGCAATACATATATTTCCGCTATAGACTCTCGTACGATGAGAAGCAAAAATATTTAAAAAGCGTTTTAGATCATTTTGACTCCCATTCGGAAGATGATAATGAGGTATTTGACGACGACGATATTGACCCCGATTATGTGCCTATAAATGATGATGAGGAATCAGATGTGGAAGTCGAAAACGTTCATCCTGAAATAAACGACAGCACTGACTCAGAAGCAGACGATGAAAACTTTTGTGTTGAAAATATTGATAATGCAGATAGCGGTGAAGAAATTAATCCGGATCTGCTGAATGAATTCTACATTAGTAAAGATGGGACGAAGTGGAGAAAAAATCGACCAAATATGAATCGTTTATCTGCACAGAATATAATACGAGAATCGTTGTTTATGGGGCCAAACCCTAACACTAAAAATTTAAACAATGTGGATACATTTTGCAAGATATTTAGCAAGCCAATGCAGTCTATAATTTGTAGACACACAAATAAAAAGGCCAACCAGGAATACAACAAATATAACGCAGCTAATCCTGATAAAAAACCACGTGTATGGGAATCTGTTCAAGAAGAAGAACTTCTAGCGTATATTGGAATTTTAATTGTGATTGGAACTCATAAATCAAATTATGAACCAGTAACGCAGCTGTGGAAGAAACACGCATATCCTTTATATCGAGCGACAATGTCTGTTTGTCGTTTCTTCAATATATCGCGGTTCATTCGATTTGATTTTGATGTTACTAGACAAATGCGGATGGAAACAGACAAGGCAGCACCCATAACCGAAATTTTTGGAATGTTGAACTCAAATTTACAAAAAAATTTTAGACCTTATCAGTCAATTACTATGGATGAACAGTTATTTCCTTTTAGAGGACGAACCAAGTTCACCCAGTACATTCCTTCCAAACCCGCGAAGTACGGCATAAAAATATGGTGGGCTTGCGATTCAGAAACTGCTTATCCATTAAACGGGCAAATTTATACAGGAAAAATAGGCAATTTCCGAGAGAAAAATCAAGGTGAACGGGTTGTTAAAGATCTTATAGCACCCTATAAATATAGTGGTCGCAATGTGACTACTGATAATTTCTTTACTTCCCTTCCACTAGCTAAAGATTTACAAGAATGGAACCTTTCTATTGTGGGAACTATGAAAAAAAAACAAAAGCTGTATTCCAGAGGAATTTAAGGCATCGCGATCCAGGGAGGTTTTGTCTAGCACTTTTGGGTTTCGAGAAAAAACAGTGCTATGTTCATATGTTCCGAAAATCAACAAATCGGTGATATTATTATCAACACAGCATAGCGATGATGGGGTTTCCGGATTGAAGCAAAAGCCGGATATAATCTTGTACTACAACGCCACAAAAGGGGCAGTGGATACAATGGACAAAATGGTGTCCCAATACACTACGAAACGTAAAACTAACCGTTGGCCGCTTGCAATGTTTTTCAATATTGTAGACATTGCAGCTCTTGCAGCGTATATAATTTATTCAACCAATCATCCTTCTAACAAAACAGTTAAAAATTATCGGCGAAGACAATTTTTGGAAGAATTAGGAGAAGGATTCTGCATGTCGCTAATAAAAAATAGAGCATTAAACCGCAGAGTTGTGCAACATTTTCCTATCAGAAATGCAATACAATGCATTCTAGGTTGCCAAATAGAAGAATTACGAGAACCCAATGCGCCTTTCATTCCAGATCAGCAAGACGATCGAGATTCATCGGGACGACTAACACATAAAGGTCAATGTTTTATGTGTTACAGAGAAGAAAAGAAAAAGAGATCTACGAGAAAAGCTTGCGTTCGATGTTTGAAACCAATATGCCAGGCACACAGCCTAACTCAAACCGAGTGCCAAGACTGCCATATGAGTAATTGAACTGAGTTAATTTTTATTTATATATTATATATTTTAGTTTGTTTTGAATTTATGAAACTGAATTGTGATAATTTGAATAACGAAATGTGATAAATTTCTTATGAAATAAATTTAACCAAAAAAAATTATAATTTTGTGCGTATTTTCATAACAAACATAAGCGGAAAAGTATCTTTACCCAGGTAAATATTGTCAAAATGGTTGGAAAAATGTAAAAATTGGTAAATTAGTTAAGAAAATAATGCAATTTTCACCAAATTTTCAAATATTCAGAAAAAACAGAAAAATTTGGTCAGTGAGTCGTACCGCTTTCGAAATTAAGTTAAAATTCACCGAGATATTGGAAACTAAAAATTGCTATCTTTACCCGGGTAAATATTGACAATGTGAAGGTTAAAACAAGGTTCCTTATTTCGTTTTATTAAAATTAAAAAAAGAATAAAAACAAAAAATAAAAAATATATATATATATATATATATATATATATATATATATATATATATATATATATATATATATATATATATATATATATATATCAATTTCACAAGAATTGTGAAGGCGACTTCACAGTTCAATTTCTTCATTCATTCATTCATTCAATTTTCTTCGTTCATTCAGTAATTTTTTTTTGACGATTCACACTTCTTGTGAAACTTCAGAACGAATATCGGAACGATTTGGTTTCCATCTTGTTTAAAATTTAAATCTTTTAACATCATTGATATTATTTTTGGTTAAATATTCTAATATATATTGTGATTTGATAATTAATATACAATTAGTTGCAATAACATATTCAATATATTATATATTTGTTAATATAGATATTATTTCCGCGTCAAACAATATTTTCAAAACCAATGGCTTGGCTTTAAATCTTTCTCTTTTTATTATGGTGTTTCTTTTATTCGATCTTCGTTCAAACAAAAATATAAAATTACACCAACTCTTGTGTAAATTTTCTTAAGAAAGTCACATGATTGTTTTGAGCTATATAATTGGTTGAAAAAATTGTTTGAATAAATAAATGAACGAAGAAATTGAAATGTGAAGTCACCTTAAATCGTCAAAATAAAATTACTGTATGAACGAAGAAAATTGAATGAATGAATGAACGAAGAAATTATACAGTGAAGTCGCCTTAATATATTATTTTTTGTACAATATTTTAATTACTTTATTTTATTTGATAAATACTTCTTTTGACTCTTAATATTAAATGTGTACAAATATTAAATACACATATGTTTTATATCAATTTATGTAGTTTATTATATTAAAATAATTTATGACTCTATTTGTTTTCCATTCCCTTTAGTTTTAAAACAAATATGTTTTATATCAATATAGTTTATGTTAAAAAGTGCTTGTATGTAAGGATTAGATTTTCAGCATAAACGATACCACTAATAAAAAACTAACAAACATCTGTACATGGATTCCGGTTTGATGAGATTTTTTAGTGGGATAAGATTTTGTACTAATCGAGATTTTTAGATTCCGGTTCAGTGGAATCGGAAAATAAATTCCACTTTTGTGGAATGAAATGTCAAACAATCTCGTCGCGGAATTTGAAGCATTAATTAAATTATTACATAGTGGAATTTTAAGTGAAAAAATAAACAAAATAAATATGGAAGTTAAAAAAATTGGAAAAAGTATCGGCTAACCAAAAAGAAATTTTGGTTAGTTTTTTAGAAGAAAACTTGAATTTGGCTCGTGGAAAGTAAGTATTTTATTTAGAACTCTCGATTTCGATAGACAAGTAATCATCTTTATAACTCATCGAAATCGATATTACAAAAATAAAATAATTTCACAAAAAAGTGAAGTTAAATAAATAATTAAAAATAAATTAAATTTTGTTTTATTTTAATAAATATATATAATGGTTTTATAATGGTTTCTTGTAGATTTGGAGGAATAGATGACAATCGTGAAATGAGAGAGAAGTGGAATGAGGTGGCCGAGGTTTTAAATGCTGCAGGAGGAGCATCTAAAGATGGCGTTGCTATTTCTAACTCAAGCAAACACACTAAATATGTAATATTTTATTTTAATTTAGACTTTATGTTAAAAATAGAGCGGCCGAATTAAAATATATTGCAAACAAAAGTGGTATCAATGTGTTGGGTCGCCAAAAACAACTTACAGACCTTGAAGAGCGTATAATTAATATAATTACTTGGAATTCCGTAACAGGGGATGAAGGCGCTGCACCGGAATCTAGGTTAATAGCAGTAATAATGTACAATAATTTTATTTGGCATCTATATTGATATAATCTTATATTTTTCAGAACTTAGCTCGAATCGAACCGAATATCCCCTCAACATCTACAAATATCCGGGAAGTCAATGAATATGTTCTGGATATTGTCAATGAGCCGATAATCGTCAGCGCTGATAAAGGTTTGGACTCGCATCACACTGAAGAAACAAATGTCCACCAAGGCACCACGGTGCTTTCTTCTAATCCAGCTTCGAGAAAACGAAGACCGCACTGTTTAGAAGAAATATTGGGGGATTATTTGGTGGAGGAGAAAAGGTGAAATACCATCCTCGAGCGCCAAATTGAAATAGAAGAAGAGAAGCTTAAAATCGACAAACAAAAATGTGTGTCTTTGCAGAATATTGCCGAAGCTATTCGGAGCAATCCTAATAGTATAAGAAACTTAGAAAATAATATTTTTTAGTATAATTTATGCTTTATTAGTTTTTAAGTTTATAATTAAGTTTATAATATTTAAGTTTATAAGAGAGGGCTTTCACACAAATTCTCTGAATCTAACATCGGAAATGCTAAATAGATCACTGCAATCCCTCAATTGTCGACGACGCCGTATTAAACCTAGTCTTTGATTTCTTTGTTGTGACACTATTATTCAAATTCTCATAGACAAATCCATTTTGTATTATGTATCGTTTTTTATTCAAATCACAACACAAATATTAAAACACAAAATGACTCGATACACAATTTGTAACACTAAATAATTTGATTATTATATTTAATAAAATTTAAAAATTAAAAATGCACAAACACGAAACCAAGCCACAAAAATAATTAAAATGACAGAAGTTTTCCATTTCTGGACACTGAACTCGATTTAGAACTAGTACTAAAAATGTTATCTCGAAAAAAGAACAAGAATACCAATTGATGAAATTATTTGGTGAGAAAACCAAATTCGAGATAATCCAAAATCCCATTTTAATTTATTCCATCTCATTAACCCGGAATCCTAGTGCTGATATACTATGACCGCTTTAAACAATTTTTTCAATTTAAACTGAGGACTATAGGCTTTAATTCTAAAAACATAATTGTTATTATGGAGACATTAATATAAACATTTTAAGTACGACTCGGAAGAATGTAAATTTACTTTAATGATGTTATGAGGAGTCTAGCTTAATACAAGCCGAAGATCAATATTTCTCTGCAGTAGCCAGGCTTAACAAAAACATACTTTTAAGAAGTGTTCAAGAAACGGCAGTTATGGCCATGAATTCAACCGACGGAAGTGTTGCATCTGTTATAAAGCTAACCAAATTAAAGATTCTAAACTTTTCTGGAGACTACACGGAGTAGCATAGCTGCATTGATTTATTCACGTCCAGCTTCCATGAAAATTTAAATATTCTATTCGTGCAGAGCTAGTGCTGACAACATTTGAAAACTTCTAGATACATCCGATGACGTAGCACGAGGTCTAAGAGCTCTGAGTGAAAGAGCTTAGTCCAGAGATCCGTGGATGATTTATCTAATGTTGCAGAAGCTTGAAGGCGAAACAATAAGTCAGTGGTTACAAATAATGACGAAAGAATATTCGACATTTAAAATGTTATCTTGAGTTTCTTGCTAAACAAGTAGATGCACTTAATTCATTGAGATATGATCAAGAACGATCTGTGATGCTCAACCTAGAACAGGAAATTTTACGGCAATAACAAAATTGACATGCATTCCTTGCATTATAAACGAACATAGACTTATCGAAAATCACAATAGTTGTTGCATACAACTAGTACTTGGGACGATGGCCGCTGGAAAATTGAAAACAGCAACCTAGTAGCGCAAAACCAAAGTTAGGCTGGGGGATTGGGGGATAGGTGGTGTAAAACCACTGGTGGTGTATGTACACGGCGAAAGAATAAGCTGGTTGGCGATTGTTCCGTTCTACCAGAACGAACAAAAGCAAATTAATCAAACGTACATAGCGCAGTCGATTGTTTGTAAGGAAAATTTGAAAAAAAATTTCGGACAGAACAAAAACATAATGATCAATTCTTCAGTGCAATCAATTTTTTCGATATTCTTTTACGTCGATAACATCGATATGTACTTGTCGGCGATAAGGATGATGCAAAACATCAACTAATATTAAGGCGAGATGAAGAACAGTATACAAAATCCTTACGTGCTAAACACGGTGACACGGCCACGAGATGTTTGATGGAACTGGCTCGACTGAAAATAAAAATATTTCCCGAAATATCACAAACTATCGAGCAGGACATCTATGCCGATGACGAGTGCTTCTATTATTCAACAATTACAAGAGTTAAAGAGCAGCATTGTGTCTTTTTGAGACATGTTCCCTTAATGGATAATCCCACGAATTATGCAACTCTCGGTAAAACATATCGTGAAATTTTGTAAAATTAACTTTAGTGGATAGTACCAGAATACTTGCCTCAAAACGAAGACAAAAAAAAGATCGGATACAGTAGCCAAAATAAGAAAATAGCAATTAAAGCGAAACGCCAATTTGGAGCATTGAGAAAATCAGCGATCTGGCCAATCAGATTGGAGTTGGCCAATTAATTACTACATAAAAAAGTACAAAGGTTGGATTTTCCAGAGGAGTACATTACAATATTAAACGGAAGACCAACCCTAACCCATAGCCAAATAAGAGCACTGAATCCGGTTCTTGATAATGCGCAAATCAAATACAAGTTGAAGGAAGGTTAGAAAACTCAACATTTGGTACAACGAGAAACATCCGATTATTTTATCGAGCAAGAACCGTTTATCGACTCACTACATCCACAATGAGAATCAGCATCGTGGTGTCAACCTGTTAACGAGCTTGGTCCGGTAAAATATTCGGATCATTAGAGTAAAATGTTCGGATCATTACTTTTCTGTTCGTGGTGATGCGCCCCATTTAACGTGTATACGGTTCGAAAGCGTGGAGCAGTTCCAGAAAAAGTTCGTTTTTTTTAATACCCACGCATTACATATAGAAATATGACAAGACCCTGGATGATTTGAAGTTCTACCTACATATTTTTAATCGAGAAAACATTAAATTTTTTTTTAGCAGACAGTTTTATTTTAACCCGTTCGCCACTCAAGCATTTTTCTGTAAAATTAGTTCATGTTAGTTATAAATTTTAAACTAACATTATCTGATTTTACAGAAAAATCCTTGAGTGGCGAACGGATTAAAATAAAACTGTCTGCTAAAAAAAAAATTATGGTTTTCTCGAATAAAAATATGTAACTGTAAACCGCAGGTTTTCGAGAATCTCAACAATTTAATATCCAAAATGTAACTTGATAAATTTAATTTTTTGGCCAAATGCCAAAATTCATCACAATGCCGTGATGGCATCTGTTTTACAACAATTACAAGAGCTAAAGAGCAGCATTGTGAAGCTTTTGGAGACATGTTCCCTTAGAGGATAATACTGCAAATTTCGTAACTCACGGTGAAACATATCGTGAAATTGTATTCACAAATAGCACGTGTGCTAAGATTAAAGATTCACCGAACAAAATAAAAGCCATTATGTATCATTTTCCGTTTTCATATAATGCAGCCCCACAACACTTTTACGTCCATTTCAATGAATGAATTATATTATAATATTTTAATTAGAATTTCACTTACCTTAAATTCGTTCAATGTACTTACTAAGAATTATTTTTAAACTTTTATCTGAAAAAAAAAATTGATACACCATTTCACATGTAAAAAATTCTAACCAATAACTTTTTAAATTGAAATCACTATCATATCAGATATAACACTATATATAAATAACTATAAAAATAAATATATTAATATTTATCTTGATTAATTTAATATTTATAAATTATTCAAACGCATATGTTACTTAAACATTACAAAAATAACAAAAAACAATAAAACGCCACCATCTTCAAACAAAATCACAACACAAATGACATAGACATAACATTCTAAATTAGTACAGTTTTATATAGTTTAACTACGCTTACGATGCGAGTCAATTCAACTCAAACTCAACTTTTATTCAACAAGTTGATTGTCTGATGTACCGTTTATGATGCAGTTTGAGCATGTAATGGAGTTAATTGTTGAATCTATATTTTATTATAGATCGACGGCAGCAATAATGAATTCTAATAATTGAGAATAACGTTTAGAATTTTTTGTATTAAATAAATTCAAATTATTTATTGCTTAGTATGTCGCACTATCAAAATTTTTTCAAGATATCTGGCAAGGAAAAGGTTGTTTTGGATTTTAAAGCAGTTGATAACTGTATTTGTTAGCTACGCGACTAGCCAACCTGTCAATGATTTGTCTTCATGCTCACTGATGTAAACCAACCCAAAGATAAAGACCTATTTTATAATAATTTCGATCATCTAATGGTATTTATACCGGACTACGACATCAGAATAATGATTGGTGATTCAAATGCTAGAGCTGACAAAAATCAGACTGACATGTGAAAAAATAGGTCTGAACTCCCGACACAACCTAGCGACCTATAATGGTACAGATCATCCAAAATATGAGATCTTATCGGTCTGCTTCCAAATTTTTTGGCATTGATCATCAATTGGAAACAGCAAGCCTAAAATGATAGTTTTCGTACAACTCAGCGAAACCAAACCTAACTTTTTAAATGAGAAAGTCTGATAAGCGAAGATCAGAAAGCATAATATCAGAATCTTGTTAGCAGTGGCATTATGGAAACCAAACACCGTTCTGATGATGTAAACGCTCTATAGAAGATATTGAAAACTATGGTTGTCGGTGATTAAATTAACCCCAAAAATAATTTGTTTGATAAGGAGTGTCGTCGTGCTGTCGAGCAACAGAATATAGCATATATAAGAGCAAACCTATAAAAGAGCAATACGGTGCTTGTTAGAAAAACAACCAAGCAAATTTGTCGACGGAAAAAACGTGAATGGTGAAAGGCTAAAGTCTTAAGAGAACCGGACTGTACCAAACGTTCAGACCTAGATATATCGCTATTCGTGCAGAGAATATTCGATGCAATGCTCGGTACATGGAAGGAGCACTTCTTTGATTTACTTAATATTCAACAAGAGTGTCGAATATTGTAAAGTTATCAAACACAGACTGCGGAGATGTGCAGCACTTATCCTACGAGGAATTTACACTGATCATAAAAAGACTAAAACGAAACCGTCCTCTTTGATTGACATTAATTCCGAGCTCTTAATATTCGGAAGAGGTAATTTGTGGAACTATCTTTTTACCTTATTCGATTAGTTTGGCAAAGCAAAGTTATGTCTGATGAATGGAAAATTACTGTGTTGTGCCTTATACTTAAAAAAGGAGATCGCTCAAATCACGAAAACTACCGCTGCATAGCTCTCCTTTGCACAGCATCCAAATTACTGTCTTATATTATATTACTACCATCTATATTAATACCATCTTGGTATAACTTGATGGTAGGCTGATGGTATACAAAATTATGACATTTCCTTTTTTTTCAAAATGGCCTCATTATGATTATGATTTTTTTTAAGTTCAAACTTTGTATTGTGTGGTTTTTGTTTGAAACCCAATTCAAAAATAATATGCAAAATATATTATAATTAATAAATTTCTATAAAAACAATCAGTGTATATCGAGGTTATACTCCATAAACACTCATTGTCCCGAAATTCAAATTTAGCCGCCAAAATATTTGAAATAAGCTCCGCCCACATTTAACAAAAATATAACAGAAACATAACCTCACTTTTTTCCCCATACGTCCGGATTTTTGACCACCTCTCCATAGTAAATCTGAGTGTAATTCGGACATGATTTCGGAAAAAAGTCGGACATGAATTCATCAAAGTGTCAGAAATATCCAATTTTTTTCGGATATAGCAATACTTGGGGTAAGTTAAAATTGTAGTAGAAACTAAAAAGTACGTACTTACAATTTTAGTGCTAATAAAAGTAGCAGCTCTGCTACATTCGGAGTAGGGTCCCAAGTAATATTGGATATTTCGGACACTTTGATAAATTCATTTCCGACTTTTTTCTGAAATCATGTCCGAATTACACTCAAGCTCGATTCATAATGTTAGACGAAAATCCAAAATGTTTGCATCCAACTATTGCTCAAATAATATTGATCTATTTTATGTGTCATTTTGTTTTTTTAACATTCATATTCGTTTGGCTTTTACAGTGAATGGAGTGTCATAGATTGTGTTGATTGTTTTTTGTGATTATTAAAATATTTTGTTAGTTTTATTGTTGTGTTGTTAAAATATCTTGTGTTTATATTAATACCGCGCTAATTTTCGATTTTAAATATCTTTTGTTTATATTAATACCGGGGTAGTTTTTGATTTAAATATTTTCTTTTTTTCATTAGATTTTCGGCCGCGTCTTTTAAGTTTCGATACTTTTTTCGCTTGTTTTCTAAATTTTAGAATTTTAATTCGTGTTAATTTTTTTCGTTTAAATTTTTTTCGTGTTCATTGTTTTGAGGATTTAAAAATGTCTTTATCAAGACAAGATATGACAAATATTGTCATTGGCAATATGCGAATACTGTCGTCCGTGTTTCGCTTGTATTTAGAGCACGAACGACTTCGTAATGCGGAGCAGCGTCGTAGTATCAGACGATTTTCAGTAAATCCAGTGAATCGCAATAGACGACATCAAGGTTTTTACCATAATCTTGTTGCCGAATTGAGGTTAGACGACACAACCAACTACGTCAATTTTCATCGAATGACACCAGCTACATTTGATGAACTATTGTCACTGGTTGGTCCCTTAATTCAAAGGAATAGTATTGGTGATAGATCAATATCAGCCGGTGAACGACTGTCATTAACCCTACGGTAATTATTCCATTATTTATTATTATTTTGATTTTTTTTATAGTTGCATTGATTATTTCAGATATCTTGCGAGTGGAGACAGCATGGTATCTATAGGAAGATATGGTTATAGATTAGGAAAAAGTACCACATCAATGATAATCCGGGAAACGTGTCAAAAGCTGTGGGAAGTTTTGAGGGGCACCGTCTTCCCCAACCCTAGTGAAACGATGTGGCAAAGTATAAGCCAGGGTTTTCATGAACAGTGGAATTTTCCCCATTGTTTAGGGGCAATGGACGGAAAACACGTTATAATACAAGTAAGTTAAATACTATAATGAATTATTTCAGTCCAGAATACATTTAGTTTATTTTTAGGCATTTCCAAATTCTGGTTCAATAGACCGGAACTATAAGAACAGCTTTAGTCTTGTGCTCTTTGCCGTATGCGATGCCGACTACAAGTTTGTAATGGTTGACATTGGAGCTTCGGGTCACACTGGAGATAGTAACATTTTCAGACGCAGTAACTTTGGTAGAGATGTCATATGCGGTGGTACAAAATTAAAACTTCCACCTTCTGAGATGCTTGAAGCTTGATTCATAATGTTAGACGAAAATCCAAAATGTTTGCATGCAACTTTTTACCCAATAAAATAATTTAAACGGACGAAAATATACGCCCACAATAATCCCATTGAGTTGAAATAATTTTAACTTTGGGCAAAACATCCAACAAACGACCAACTTAACAAAAAAAAAAAACTAAAATTTATAGCAAAAATATTGCCCAAATATTTTATTTGTTGCTTATATATGACAGGCAATTTCATTTTTTATTGTTGACAACCATTTTTCTTTGTGCACGATTGTGTTGTGTTTTGTTTTTTAAATTATGTGATTTTACTAGTATATAGAGGACAACCATTTTTTTTAATTGTTGGACCAAATTTGTCTTTAGCGTAAATGAATTGTGTTTTTTAATTGTTATATATTGTAAAATGTTATATATTGTGATAAATTTTAAATTATTTATATAGAACAGCCATTTTAATTTTTTTATTGTTGTATATTTTTTTTGGTTTAACGTAAACAAATGTGTTCAAATACATAAATTGTGTTAAACGGTGAATTTTGTGGTTATTTAAAATCGAAAATTAGCGCGGTATTAATATAAACACAAGATATTTTAACAACACAACAATAAAACTAACAAAATATTTTAATAATCACAAAAAACAATCAACACAATCTATGACACTCCATTTACGTAAAAGCCAAACGAATATGAATGTTAAAAAAAAAATGACACATAAAATAGATCAATATTATTTGAGCAATAGTTGGATGCAAACATTTTGGATTTTCGTCTAACATTATGAATCGAGCTTCAGATTTACTATGGGGAGGTGGTAAAAAATTCGGACATATGCGGAAAAAAAGTGAGGTTATGTTTTTATTGGAATTGTGGGTGGGGCTTATTTCAAATATTTTGGAAGTTTAAATTGACGTTTAAATTTAAATAAAAACAAAAATATTGTATATATAGTTTTATTTATAAATTTATTAATTTTTCTTAATAAAATTAAAGTTAAATTAAATTTCTTAAGTGATTAACTTAAAATTAACAAAGATACTTAAATTATTTTTCTTATAAATTAAAAACAGAATAAATAAATTAAATTAATATATAATCTGTCAAACAGATTAAACAAATTAAATCAATTAGGCTAATTAATTAAAAGTAGCTAATAACATTTAAATTTATAGTTAATAAAAGAAAAAATAATCACACATAAATTAAATTTTTTTTTAATGGGGAAAAATCGTATTGGAACTTGCCCATGCACAATCTGAAATGAAACATAATATAATTAACATTTATGTACTCGCAAAATTTGCTATTATAAATAAATCAATATTTACCTACAAAAGATTATTTCTGAAATTTAAGAATACTTTATCTATCAACACAATGCATTAAAATTTAAGATTAAAAACATAAAAACTCCAAAAAACTACAATACACAATGTCACAACTCCCAATACGATTACGCAATATGGCGTCTCAAACATGTATCACAAATTTCACTTACGCCATAACAATATAGCGAAGAAAGTTGGAAATTTTAATAATTTTCCGAATAATTTTCGATTTATTGACCAAAAAGCGGAAAAAAATTGTAGTAGAGCGATTTTTTCAGTTTTGTTGTACTTGGGGACATCACTGAAAATAACACACAAAACATCAATAATGGTATTATGACACTGGCTAGGTTTTAAATGTTATAAAGTGATGCAAACCAATTTTAGCAAGATAGAGAAAGAAACATGAGACAACACTATTATAATGGATGACACGTGCGTCAGCATCACAAAACATAAACAAAATAAAAATGAAGAATGACACTTTGCGAAATTTTATTTATAATTGTTTATATTTAAAGGTTATTGGTCTAAAATTTAATTTCTGATTTTATTTTCAAAATGTCACTAACCAAATTTTCAAAATGTCGAAATGTCAAAAAAAAAGTGCGTATGTCAAAAAAAAAGAGAATCAAAATGTAATTCTTTTTTGCTAGAATTACCCACTTTATTTGCTAGAAAAAGCAAATAAAAGCATAGCTTGAGCTATGCTGATTTTTTGGCATGTAACGGTTTTAATATGTACTTTACTGAATTCAGTTACATGTGTGTATTTTGTATACCTGTTATTTTTCTCGTTCAGTTTGTCTTTTCTAGCCGCTAGAAAAGTCGGAAAAAGCCAGTGTCATAATACCATAACAACCACAACAGCAAATTGAAAAATATAACTATAACAAAATGCTTATCGGTATCATTTTGTACTTCTGCACTTAGGCTAAAAAAGCAAGAAGTGGCAACCGTTTGTACTTTATTTAAGAGTATTTTCCACGATGAAACATATTTTATATGCACGAAAAACGTGAGATAAAAATATAAATTTAACTTTTGTACGACTGAGACGGACAACTTTTGCTGCACGCTGTGCATACAAAATTATTTTGTATTTTTTTCATTCTGTCGCCATAATTATGGCAGCAAAACGAAAAAATATAAAATTGGAATACTTTTTATGGCTGAAAATTGCTGCAAAACAATACATGCACATAAAAATTGTGTATGGACGAGAAAATATTTCTCGCACACACACATAAAATTTTTGTTTATTTTTTTTATAGCTAAATTCATTTTATTTTTATTTTCGGTGTGCTAACAACTAAAATTTTGAGGTTAAAAAATTAAATAAAATTTTTATATTATTGAAATATTTTGATAAAAGTGTCGTAATAGATTTAAAAAAAATTATAAAGTATTGTCGGATCATTTATTCGTATTTAAAAATAAATAATCATTAAAATAGGAGAATCTCATAAAAAAAAATAAATACCACAATTTATTTTGGAGATGTGCACATAAATTTGTGATTTTTTTAGGTTATATAAAGGCGTCAACTTTTATAAACTATAAAATTTAGCTATAAAAAAAAACAAAAAAAACTGTTGTCTTCGTCACTCAAGTGTAATTTAACACTATCTTTCCTGTTTTGGTTTTGCTGCAGATTTTAATGTTTGGCTGCAGAAAAAATATGTTTCATCGTGGAAAAACACCATTAGTTGTTTACTTTTGTTGCAAATATTTAACACTGATATACTCTCATACTCATACTGAATCATAAACGGTACCACCACATGTTGAATTAGTTGAGTATTAGTTGAACTGAATCGTATTTCAAGCGTAGTAAATCTATATGAAACTGTACTAATTTTTATTGTATTGCCGATTTGCCGGTATCAAGTTAACTGTCAATTGTTCTGTAATTTTTTTTGTGTAATGTTATTATTATTTGGTAATACATATAAAAAGTGAAATGTGCGTTTATATAACTCATTAATATTAAATTAATCAAGATATATAATATGTTTATTTTTATAGTTATAATATAGTGCGATATCTGATATGAATGATAGTGATTTCAATTTTTATAATGTGAGATTGTGTTATGTTTGTGTATACATTTTTTTCAGATAAACATTTGAAAATTATTAGTAAGGTTAGTGAAATTTTATATCTAACAATATAAATCCAAAATTTATGATTCACACATATGGACCTACAAAATAAAATGGTTTAGTAATAAGTATTATATTTCCTTGCAGTTTATATTTTCGTTTCGTTTTCGAACTAAGAGGAACGAACGATCACATGAAATTTGCTTATAAATATTTGGTTTCAATTTTGAGATAATTTTCATTGTTTATATTGAATAATCTGTATTTATTTCCCAGGAATTTAGCAACTATAGCTATAACATAATGTTATATTATATTTATTTCCAAATTTATTGTACTTTATAACTATCTATAACATACATATTCCAGCATTCGTGTTTTAAGTAACATACAAGATCAACTTAAGACTAAGTGAGTAACAAACCCGACAGACTAAAGACCACTGTATGTGGTACAATGAATCGTCAATATGTAGTTGATTATATAATATGAATTGTTGATGACACTATATTACTCCGCTGCCAGACCGACTTTATGTTTTATGGAACAGCCAAATTTAATGATTTTGGGCGATTTTTGCAAATACGTGTTTTACCAATTGTGGAATAAACGTTCTGTAAAAATTTATCAGCTCGATCTTGGTAGTTGTTTGATCACCTCAACCGTATATGGCATTGGTTTCATAGCAGTTGGAGTGATCAGATGGCCTAAAAATGATTTATTCCTCTGACATAATTATTTACATCTTGCGCCATTTTGGGCCAGTAAAAATATCGTTAAATTCTCTCAAGCATTTTCTCAGTACTAACATGTTAAGTTAGAAACATCGGATAGCGAAAACGCAATATTTTTATTTGCCGAATTATTAACAAGAATTTTGCCATCAGATATTTTTAAATTTGGAAAAGAATTTGGTGAAGATGCAATTTTTTAAATTAAATCTAAATATTCAGTAAAATTAAAAGATACTGAATCGAGGTTAATATTAAAGCCAGAATCATTTAGAACAATCTCTTCCATAAAAACTCCTGAAAGTGCATCTGATACGACATTTTGTGATCCACTACGATGCTGTATTGTAAAGTTGAATCCTTGAAGTTTTAAACTCCACCGCGCCAGCCTGCCAGTGAGCTCTTTTTGGCTCATAAGCCATTTAAGGCTTGCGTGATCAGTAATGATGGTGAAAGGATACCTCTCGATACATGCTCGAAACTTCCTAACATTAAGCACAACGGTGAAACACTCTAGCTCGGTAATGGAACTTTTGAGACATATATGCAATGGGATGTTCCTCTCCATCATCACCTTCCTGCAATAACACACCTCCAACACCAGTAGTACTAGCATCGCACTGAATCACGAATGGTTAAGAGAAATTTGCGTGCACCAACACTGGAGCGTTTGAGAGGGCCAATTTGACATTCTCAAGTGCTTGCTGGGCTTTCGCGTAACATATAAATTTCAAGTTCTTTTTGGTGAGATCGGTTAGAGGAGCAACAAGAGATGCGAACGAAGAAATAAAGCCCAACCACATAGTTCTTCCAGATAGTTAATACGCTTGAGGAGGAAGTGGCTTTTTTCAAGATTTACCGTTAAACCAGCATCAAACAAATTTTTTGCAATAATTTTTAGTCACTCGTCTTGCATCTAAACAAAGATTAACTTTTCCATTCGATTTCCGAACTAAAGTCAATGGTGAATCCATGCACTCCTAGATTCTTAGATTACTCCCAAAAAAATCATCCGATCAATTTCAGAGTACAAATCCGCTTGTACCGCCGGAGAAACAGAGTAATAACGTTGTTTAATGGGTGTGGCACCTTGAACATCAATATTATTTGACATTATAGAAGTTTTGTCCAGACCGTTTTTATTAAACGATGGAAATTGTTGGATAACAGCATCTAGGCGAAATTTTTGTTCTAAAGAAAGGACGTGAAAATCAGGATCACCCCTATCGAATTTCGAGATGCATTTTAGGATTATATTAAATAATTTCCAAAAGTCAATACCCAAATATAAAGGTTGTTTCAGATTCGGAATCAAATAAATTTTCATTAATTTATCTTCACCAATAAAATAAATGGAAGGAGTGAAATAACCATGAACACGTTGTTTTTGACCACCTGCTGTTCTAACTTCCGAAGATACACCGTGAATTTTAAGATTGGGATTTGTTAGATATCTTTCACATCTGCGTCCAAGAGCAGTAATGGATGCACCACTATCCATTAAACCTTTATATGGTTCACCATTAATTCTCACGTTAGCATATGGCCGATTATCTAACTCATCCGTAATAAAGGTTTCTGAAATTGCAATTTAGGTCTTTACATTTGTTCCAATAGTTATAAACACAAAATTTAGCTCTGTTCGAAAGTTGATTTTTAAATTTGTTTGAAATGACAGGGCGATAGCTTTCAGCATTAGCAGTAAATTTAGAATTTGGAATAATAAAATTAATTGTTAGTGAAAAATTTAATTTTGATTGATCTGGTGATTCCGATTCAAAATGGTTATCGGTTTTGGTTGTTGTTGGAAATTTTGTTGTTGTTGTTGCTTTATATTTCGAGGGTCGTTCCTGGCAGCTTGCTGAATCCTCATATGGAAGTTTCCCGTCGTATATTTTGGACGATTATTTTTAATTGGATTTCGAAACCGAATTTTTTGGATTTCGAAACCGCAGAGTAATGGCCAAAATTTCGTTATAAAATTCAATAAAAGTTTCATCTGCTTTTTGCTTACGTGAATCAATTATTCTCCTAATATCGTCATCTGTTCGACGATCTTGAAAACGTTCTATAATTGCAGCTCTGAGTTGACACCATGTTGAAAAAGGATTGCGTTCAATGAAACACCAATACCAATTAGAAGCAGATCCCTTTAAAAGTATACTGAATTGATCTTTGACCACATTTTCAGGAACTTCATATGTACGTGCTAAATGTTCGACCTTAAAAAGAAATCTCACTACCGGTACGCCATCGGTTGATCCATCACACTCAATTTTCCAGTGAGATAATTGAGGTTTTTTGACATTGCGGGAACCAAATTAGAAATAGGTTTGGTGGTAAAAACAGGAAATTGCTGTCCTAAATTAGGTAAATTTATATTATTATCTGTTTTTGAAAAAGTAATCGTTGAAACATTATAATCAAATTGGGGATCAGAAAATTCTTGTGGACTTCGATTTTGATTAAAATTTGGAAGAGAGCTAGTCGCCAAATTTAAATTTTGATAATTTGAAGTTATATGTTGCGTTTGATCAACTTTTCTTTACTATTTGATCATTATTTACAACACTGGTTCTTCCTGCAAAATTAACGGTATCTCTCGAATGTTTTGAATAAATTGATTCATCACACGACTCGTCTTCTGAAGAAGATAATTCTTCTTTTACAATTTTAACATTTTCTTCGACCAAACAAATTAAATTATTTAATGAACATTTGTTATCTAAAATATTATAAATAAGTTTTTCTAAAAATATGGGCTTCTTTTAAAGTGTCTAAACATTTAATTTTGTAACGCTTTGTGACAAATGCCAAACGTTCTAATCTATGCGTAATGTGATAAATTCTAACTAAGATAGGGTAAAAGTCCTCTCTTTCCAATTTTTCATTCTTTCGAGTCACAAACAAAGCGCGTTGTTCTTGTATTTTCTCCATACATTTCCTAATTTCGCGATCTGGATTCTTTGAAGCTTGTTTATGTGGTTTGCAAGGCTCAAGAACCGGATTTTTAATTTCATCCTCTAATAATTTCTCCAAAAGTTTAAATTTTTCTGATGGGCTGCCAAAAAGATTCCTAACCAAACATTCAACTAAAAATTCATGGGATTTCAAAAATTAAATTTGACGAAACTCCATGATTATTTACAAAAATACTATAAGTTTATAACTTTATATACGCGAGATATTAATAGATATTGTTATGTACAGTAGTAATCTATATACAGTAGTTAATGGATATAAAATAGGATTTTAAATAAAATTAAGACCAACAAAAATTTAAACAGAACTAAAAATCTGACCATAAACTATATAAATACAAACAAGTGTAAACGTGACTTAACCAATAAAGTATTTGAAATTAAATCTATAACGGAATAAAAAAAATGTTTTGATCTATTAAAAATCTATTAAACCGTTCTTGGGCGCCATTATGTTGTCCGGCCACTTGGAGCTCCCACACCGGCTAGCTTGTTCGGCGAGGGAATTATGGTCGTGGATTAAATAGTTGGGCTCTGGCCGGGAATATTAATTCTTTTTGGGAAAACTACACCCCGCTCTGTGACCTCACAATACTTAACTAAAAATTCATCACGCTGTGATAAAAAAAAAATAAAAGAAAATTCAATACATACATACACACATAATCATATAAATATAGGAAATAACTTTACAGAAAAATTTAACAAAAAATTAACACAAAAATTAACAAAAAAAATTAACAAAAAAAAAATTAACAAAAAAATTAACAAAACAAAAAAAACTAGCCCCACCGCAAAAATGTCTGCAACCGGAGTGTTCAGCAACCAGGTCCCAAAATTACACCATCCACAACCAGCAACAGAAAAAATCTAGCTTTCTCGTCCATAAGGTTTGAAGCAATATTTTGATTGTTATAATGCACGGTGAAATCAAGCCCAGCGAATCAAACACTCGGCTGGCCTTGCTTAATATTTTCCGTTTCGTGTGGTTTGTTTTATTTGGTACACTAATTGTGAACGTTAAGTTATTTTCCAGATCCCACAGAAGCCCCAACACCTTTACCATAATAGTTGTCTTTTCCGTGTAATCACTGCTATGTGACACTTCTCTGGTGGTATACTGGTATATCACTTTGCCACTTTTTTTGCCACTATAATTTGACGGTACATTTTTTGAATGTCAGTGGTAAACACGAATTGATGTATCCTAAATCTGAGTAAAATAGTGAACAATGTAGACTGCATTGATAGTCCATTCCTCATAATTTCATTTATTGATGCATCAAACAATTTTTTTACGATCATTTGTAATTTTTTAGATTCCGTGATGTGGTATATAGTACACATGTTGTTGAGTTTCTTGACTTGATAATCCTCGCATATAGCCAAAGTAAGATACTCATCAATGAATTGTCTGTATAATTTAGCAAACTCTTCATCGGTGGTGAAGCGTCTTTCAATTGCGTGAAATCTTGAAATGGCTTGATTGACTGAATTTCGCAATATGTTCGAAGGTGATTCACCAAATGGTGATCGTACTACAAACCAGAGTTTGTTCAGAGTTTTTCTTCATAAAAGGTTTCACAAAATTGTTATTCAATGAATCTTATGATGTATGCTACTATTCTGGTGAGTTTGTGAAATTATAAACACCTGGAGAACAGTTCGTTGAAGATGTCTTGTTCTACTATGATAGTGTGAATTAGAAGTGAAGGCTCAGTTATGATTTTGTCTATTTTGTGTTATGATAAATATTCCTGTGTGCTTTCGTCGACTGTTTGGCATGCCTCGTATGAAATTTTCCTCTCCACATATGTTGTTACCGGCGGAATAAAATATATGTCCAACATTTTCGATAAATATACGTATTTCTTTTTGTGAGGTTCTTCGGGTTTCCATAGTTCATATAATAATTTATATGTTTTTGGGACGCATAAATTTACCAAAGATGCCACTTTTTTTTATCATCTATGATTTCCGTTAATCTCAAAATAGCATTCTAACCTCGCTTTATATTCCTTCCACGATTCAACCTCGTGGTTAAAATTTGGCATATTTTTGTATACCACTTTATTATTATTCATTTTGTTATAACATATTTACGATTAAACTATTATGCTGTCGTTGAATTCTGTTCACTCGTCGCCAATGTAATGTATTTCTTAAGCAAGATAAACACGAAGTTATAATAAAACACGTTGCCTTTTTTGTTATCTATTTCATTATATTTATTCCACAGATTTTACTTCTTTTATTAACAAACGCTCAAACATTACTGTTTTAATCTTTCTACATTTCTTGACAGATGTAATGCTTTTTAGTGTTGTCATACGTACAACAAATCCCAATGAACAAACTTCATGGAAAACATCACAATACTCTTGATGGATTTGCCAATATTCTTTGATGTAATTTGACCAGTAAGGCTTCTTCCACCACAAAAGTTGTAAGTTTTAGCACTTGTGAAAATGTTTTTCTTGAACCGATATCAGCAGGGTTATTTTGGGAAGTAACGTGTCCCCAACGTGTTCGATTGAATAAAGTAAGTATTTTTAATGTTCGATTAGCTATAAATGAAGGCCAGCGACGTGAGTGAGACTAGATCCAATCTAATACGATCATTGAATCAGTCGAGCTCAATTGATGAACTTGTTTCGCTGTTTACTGTGTCCATTAACTTATTCTATAAAAGTGCACCGCAGAGTTTCAAACGAGGTATGGATTGTTGTTTTATTAAAGAAACCCATGTGTGTATTTCGTATTCTTCTCGAAATGTTTCGCAATTAAATTTTGTAATATAACTCAAATTTTGATGGATTTATTTTCACGAATTATTTTATGTTTTTTTTGTTGTAAAATAAATATATTATATATAATTATCACCTTAATAATCGCTTGGTTATGATCGCTGTTTATATTTTTTTTTTTATGTTGTCGCCTCGACAGTCGCAGTAAGAAGAGATTTTAATATTTTAAGATTTTACATCATTTTCAAATTCTAGTGTTGCCCGTCGCACACTAAATCACATGTACATTTAGGCGTTATATTTATCATACAAATGACCGAACAATTATCAGGTTGATAGTGAAGTTCTGATTCTATATAATTCAAAAATTTAAGCTAATTACCATAGTTCTATTTTATTTAGTTGATCTTGGACACCATGTTTTTGATGTTATCAAACTTTTGTGAATTTCTCCAAGTTTGGTACTTACTCTGTAATATATGACTTGCATTGACTTGCACTGCAAAATCCATGTAACTGAATTTTTGAACTTTTACGTGTTTGCGTGAACCGTTGGATTGATATTGCGTTGATATTGAATACATTATTTATTTTCTTTTCACTTTATTCCCACTACATAAAAAAGATCCGTTTAATCTCCTAACAGATATAACTTTACTCTTTTATTAATTTCGTATAAAAATTATTATTTTTTTATTTATTTTTAATTATACTGATAACAGATACGGAGATAACTTGATTTTCATTTTATTGAGTACATTGTCCAACTTTGAGTTATTGATGTTGTTAGGTAGGCAGTAATGATGGCGTCGATTCTGGTGAGACGCGGATGAGCTGCTACTTCTTCTTTACAATTCCCTCAACGTTGGTTTTGTTTGATTATTTTACACTTGGCACGGATAATTATTTACCGAAGAAAATGCCAATGTGTTTAGTTTATCTTTTGTATACTTATATTTATTACAAATGGATGTTGACTCTTGTAAGTCTCAATAATAAGTAAGTAATTAGAAACAAAATGAAAGCTTGATCAAACTCTGCTTGATCATTCTACCATTACCGGCATAATAATTACTCTACTGTTATCGACCATAAAAAGTATATACATAATGCAAATGCACTAAACCCGATTACAGCAATCCCACAACCAAACAATAACAAACAATTACATGTCAAATGTAGATCGTATCCGTAACATTTTGGATTTTGATCAAAAGGTTAGTAAATTTAAAAATAATAATTAGGAAGAATCAGATGATTTGCAATAATTATAAAGAATTCAATTTATTGTACGTTAAAGGAAACCATCTGATTTATCCTTTACATTGTAACTTAATATATAATTAATTAAGTATTTATTTTCATGTGATCGGCTGAATCTGAACATACATCGTTTTTTTTGCTCTTATACTTAAAACCTTTACAGATATAACTTTATCTTTTGGTTTATTTTTTAATTTATTTATATTTATTTCTCAACCGAATTATTTCGATTTTGGTTTCTTTTTCTTCTCGAGGTATCCTCGTTCGATGTCCAAACTTGACTGACTTTTTCTTTTTTTTTTCAATTTTGCTTTTCGTTTCTCTTTTTTTCTGCAGGCTCGACACCAATACCTTCTCATTAAGTCTATACAACATTTGATCAATTTGTTTTCGATTTTTATTACTACCTCAGGCAAATACAAGTAGGTAGGTCTAAAAAAAACCATCATAATAAACAAAAACCCCAAAAACATAAGAGTAGGTAAGTATATGAAAAATAATATTTTCGTTACAATATATATTATTTTTATTTTGTGCTTATCAACAAAATAGTACATCCGATGTATTTGTTGAATAGCTGGAAGTGTATTAGAATTATTCTAGATATAGCTGTCGTGCGTTGTTCGTGCGTATTTTGCATTTATATGCAAAATAGGTTTGCGTCTGAGATCTATAAAATTATCCATACATAATTACAAAAAATACGTAAGTAGAAAATTTGACTTGGACTTACCAACTGAACATTGATTGAGTGATAACCTTTACGACTATAGCCACATGCGTACAATCTACTGATCCAACAATGCCAGGAAATTGGTAAATGTTGAAAAATCTAATTATAGGAAAAATTTAGATATACTGTCTGTTTCTTAAAATCTTAGGTATGACTAAGATAAATGTTTCTAGATAATTTGTTAACTGTTTCTATGCTTACTTTTGCCGAATACCGATTAAATCTTCGACGTTTGAAGGAAATTTTATTTTCGCTGTAAACAATCCGCTCGAGTGAACAGCATCTGTCAACTTCATGTATTGAACGACTAACAGACGCCTGGCTCAGCGCTATGTTTCTATTATCCCCTATATCTTGCTGGTAGCTACCGGAGGTGAAAAATCTTATTGCACTCATTATCTAAAATAAGTTAAAACACATTAAAATCTATTTAGTATCACTTACTTTTGTTTCCACACTTAGAGCAGACTCGAGATGGTTCTACCATAAAGGGATACAAAGTATCTACCAACTCTTGGGCAATTTCCTTATTAACCCGAAATAATTTTTTAAACACATTGTCGGGTAGCTCGAAACAATCAACAAACTGATTTATTTGGCGAGCGACACCCATGTTCTTTCTGCTTGTTCCATTTCCGATTGTTGGAAAAGCCACGCTAAATCACCACTTTCCGCTATTATAAAATGTTAATAAAAAGTTTTACAAAAGTTGTAAAAATGTGATAAATTGAAGAATTTGGTGATATGTAATTTAGATAACAAAAAGCTTTAATTTTGAATAAATGTATTATATATTTTGGGATTATTATATATGTAATATAAACAGTAATTTATATATATATATATATATATATATATATATATATATATATATATATATATATATATATATATAAGTTTATTTATTTATTAAAAAAAATCAATTCTTGATTTTTTTATTCTGTTCTTTTTATTTATTTATTTATCAAAATGAATTTTACACTTTGATTAACTTTATTACAATTTATTTTTATGTCTTACTTAAACTACTTTAGGATTACAACTGAATTCTTAAACTTAATTAACTTACAATAATGCCAATGGATAAAATGTCTATTTTGCAAAACACGAGCGTCGGATTATGTTGCAAGTCCGGCAACATGATATTCTGACTTTATATGAACTCAAAGTATGTCACTTTATAACTCTTCCCCTCTTAAGATTAAAGGTCCCGTTTGATCAGAAAAGTGGTGTTTCGTGGAATCGCTTTTTCCTAGCAGCAGGAATGGCTAGATTGCCGATTTCTATAGGTTGGAGGTTTGTACCCTTAATTTCTTTATCCTTCACGTGATCTTCGACGGAAGTTTGGTTTATATTCGATGTGGGTAATTTTTCTGATTGGTTTAATAATAATTTGCTATACTTTTAAATAAAACAGTTGATTTTTGTACCCAGCTATTCTTTAATGTGCAAAGTAAATTTTAATTAAATTTAATTAATATGAATTTAAAACGTACAGTGTGATGAAGGACGCCACAAACACTCCCCTCCCAGAGAAATCGAAGATCTATCGAGTTTGACTAGTAAATTTGGAAGGAATCCTGGACACACGATCCGACCTCGTCGTTATTATAAATTCAGGTAATAAGTCGAAGCGAACCTGTTAGCGAGCTTTCGGCTCCACGGAAGGTAATTTAGGTCCGTCAATCGAAATAGAAAGTTCTGGTTTATGAGTGGGTAGGGTTAATCTAGTTTGCATAGTCTGAGTGTCCGATTGGTAGTCTGAATAGCACGGTTTGAGACGATCGATGGAAATTTTGGCGTGTCGTCCGTTCATATCTAAAGTGAAGAATTTTGGAGTACGATCGATAACTAAATACGGTCCGGTATACGGTGGTTGTAAAGATCTGCGTACTGCATCGGTCCTTAGGAAAACATGTGAGCAAGTATGAAGATCTTTGCTAATAAACGTTCTGTCCGTAGCGTGACAAAAAGCCGGTACAGGACGAATTTCGTCGAAGTGTCGTTTGATATTCGTTACAAAGTCAGACTGTAAAATTTGATCATTTGTAGTATCCAAAAAGGTTCCCGGAACTCGAGTTGTACATCCGTATATAAGTTCA
The DNA here is from genome assembly GCA_963556175.1 of Tipula confusa. Classification (NCBI taxonomy): domain Eukaryota; kingdom Metazoa; phylum Arthropoda; class Insecta; order Diptera; family Tipulidae; genus Tipula; species Tipula confusa. Next base: position 203,339,521 of record OY744476.1, on the reverse strand, counting down.
GCGGGAGTGGCTTTTAGTTCGTCACTGTAAGTTGTTCGTAGTCCAAGTAAGATTGAAGAGAGAATACTGGTCCAATCCGTTCGGTCGTAGCACATGATGGCCCTTTTAATGACACGATGCCATCGCTCAATCATACCATTACATTTAGGATTGTAAGCCGTTGTTCTCCTTCTCTGAAAACCGAGTAAGTTGGCCAGTTCGTTAAAAAGTTGTGATTCGAATTGCATGCCTTGGTCCGTGACAATGAATTCTGGCATACCAAAGCGAGCTATCATCCTATGTGAATAGACCGCGAAAGCGACGGTAGCTGCAGTAATATCAGAAACTGGAATCGCCTCGGGCCAGCAAGTGTATCTATCGATCAATGTGATGCAATACCGCTGATTGTCAGAAACTAATGATATTGTAATGGACCAATGATATTGAGGTGAATTATCGAAAAACGTTGAGAAGTTAATTTGCAAGTACTGAGTGGAGATTTAGTGTGTCGTGAGACTTTAGCCTTTTGGCATGCTACACAACTTTGAGTCATTTTCTGGACGTCTTTATTAATAGATGGCCAAATAACTTTCTGTGTCAAGAGTTTAATAAAAGATTTGACGCCAGCATGTGAAAGATTATGAAATGCATCGAAAACTTGTTTTCGGAAATTTAGCGGAATGAATGGCCTAGGTGTAGAAGTAGTAGTATCGCAATAAATAAGACTTCTCGAATTGAATGAAACCGGGAATTTCTCAAATTTGAGAACAGAATTACTCCTTAAGATTTCTTGAAGTTCTTCATCATTGAACTGAGGATCTGCGATGACAGCATAATCAATACTTTCAGGGATAGAAATTTGATTAATGCGTGAGAGAGTATCAGCGACGACGTTATCCATACCAGAGATATGTTGGATATCAGTCGTGAATTGACTAATGAAATCTAAATGTCTGATTTGACGAAGTGATGCTTTTTCCGGATTCTGATTAAAAGCGTAGATCAGTGGTTTATGATCGGTATATGATACGACCTTCGAGAAGGTGTCGAAAATGTTTGATACCCGAATAAGCCGCGAAAAGTTCACGATCATAAGCACTGTATCTTTTTGGTCCGTATCATTGAGACGTACAGAAAAGAAACCAAGTGGTTGCCAAGTATCCGAAACTAACTGCTGAACCACCGCTCCGATCGCTGTATCGGAAGCGTCAACCATGATGGCCAGAGGTGCTGATGATGATGGATGAATAAGTAAGGTCGCGTCCGTAAGTTTATTTTTGCAGTTATCAAACGCTTCAATTGCTGCTGTCGACCACTGAATTGGGACGCGACTGTTCTTAACATAGTCTTTTAGGTAGTCGTTTAGTCATGCCAGATCGGCAGCAGCTCCAGGAACGAAACGTCGATAAAAGTTTATCATTCCTAAGAAACGTTTCAGTTGATTTACCGTCAGTGGTCGTTCGAAATTGTTAGTGATTTGAACCCGTTCTGTTGATGGTAGAATTGGCGGGGCACAATGCAACAATGTAGAATATTCCAGACTGGTAAGCTGGCTCTGGTTGCATGTGCTATAATTCCCGCGGATAATAAATGATGGACTGTGGATGTAGCGATGATAACAACGTACGAGATTTCTCCTTTGTTTAAGTTAAACACCACCAGCTTCATGTACGTTATAAAAAATAGTTTATTTATTGAACTGCTTAAACTTTTATATATAAAATGTTTGATTTTTTGTTGACCTTTTATTTAATGTTTTCACAATGGCGAGCAATGATAGAATGATAGAGTGTAAGAACCAAAAAAAAATACGAAGCGTTAAACAAACAAAGATGACATTACGAATGAATTCGAAATTAATCATCTTCGGAATGAATCATGCATTGAACGTAAATTAATTCATCCACTCTTTGACAGTTGGTGTAAGTGTTATTGTTTTATATCGGAAATAACATCGAATTTATACTTAAATAATTCATATTAAACAACAATTGAAATAATATGTAATCTGGTCAATACAGTGAAATTTCTTCGGGATTTAATTGATAAGTGTTGGACAGTAGTGAACAGACATTTTTGAAATTAAATGGTCTGTACGTTCACGAAAATTAAATTTATTCTAAGTAAACGGTTTATCAACAACTGTTTGAAAATCGAACGTCACGACTACAAGAATTCCCCGAAATGATTTTAACGATAATTTGCAATATGAAAATTCAATTTGAGAACTTATTGATTTCTCATTCTAATATAACAAAGACAGTAGTTTTAATAATACTTAAAGTCTAACTGAAATAAAATTACGATTATCTGTATTTAAACTTACAAGATGACTGCGACACAGGCGATGATTATAGTTGTTGCTCGATGATGTCAGGTATTAGAATTGCATTAACTGTTGACCCAAGCTACTGACCTCAAGTAATAACCAGCGATGGTTACTCAATTATATCGACGACTATTGATTTAACCTTGGATTACAGTTGACCACAGAATGTTAATTGAATGCTGATGACCTTGAATGAACACCGTAAATATGTTGAGCAACTGCCTTACAGCATTAATGAACGTTATATTTTCCAACGCACGCGGTGTATGATTCGATGAGTATTGACCTTGATTAACCAGGTTTGTTTATACTGCTGCTGCTTTGCGGAAACAATAAACGGTGTGATTTCCACAGCACGTGTTGATTGTAGAACAACACGTTTTATTAAAAACTTGCAAAATATAGTGTTAAATTACACTGATCTATGACACCCGAAGTTGTTGAATACTGAAGAAAATCAAATAATATGCAGCTGTACCAAAACTCAAATGCTGTTCGATGATTAAATTGTGTATCCGATTTTATAATATTATCGATACGTATGTAAATCCGAAGAACAAATTATAAGTTGTGTAAATCTGTTCTAAAGTGTATACTGAACATGTGTCTTGATATAGCTGTACCAAACTGCTGGTGAAGTTTTATTGAAAACTATTAACTAAACACGTTTTTATTCTTAATATACACAGCCAAGGCACATCACTACTTTAATTTACACAGTTCTATTTTGCCAAATCCGGCTCGAAGGACCAAAATAATGGTAATAATTGTAAGAGTATGATTGAATTCTATTTACAATTATTCCATTTAAGTAAAAAACTCGAAGAATTTAAAAATATTATTTTTATTTTCACAAAGATGATTTTGTTTCAAAATTAAAAAGGCAAGTTAGTATAATTTTTATTTTTTAACAATTAGTCTAGAAAGTATATAAACTTGTATATACACAATACATAAGGCGATAATAATATAATATTGTATACACTCATATACATAAATGAATTTATATAAAGATATGTAATATATACCAAAGCGATATATACTAAAATTAGTATATAAGCAATACATAAGTAATAATAATATAATATTTTACACACACACACATACATAAATAAATTTATATAAAGCAATTATATTTTAATGTATATACTTTTAAGATAATAACTTGATTATATAATGCGTAAACAATACGTATATTCTGTTGATCGACAGCAAGACAGCACTTTTCATCAAACCAATCACTTTTGGATATAATTTTTACTATACCTAGATGTGGCTCTGACAATTGAAGTTTTCAATACCTCCATTTAGAGCGTTAGCATCTTTAGGACGATGATTAGTTTCCATAATGAATAATATAAATACATATAGTACTACCATCATTATTTTAAAACGATGCCAGTAGCGACATCTAGCATGTCAATGGGCTAACATACCATGGTATCACTATGTGTATTTATATTATGTAGTACTACTATCATAAGAAAATAACAGTTTACCAAATGTCTAGCCGATAGAATATGGTCAAATATTTAGATTAATTTAAAACGATACCAGTAGCGACATCTAGCACGTCAATGTGCTAATATACTATGGTAGTACTATGTGTATTTATATTATGCATAATACCATAGTTACCAAGTTTTTTTAGAAATTACTAGATTTTCCATTAGAAACTCAGACATGGTCTAGGACATCTTACGCGGATGTATCAACGTGGAAATTATATCTCCCATGAGGAGATATAGCTTGAACCAAAGATTTATTATCGAAGCTTAGTTCGTTTATTTTAAATGTAGCCGCGATTATGCATTTAATAATTTTCATACTAAATTTTATTTTTAATTCGCCTTAATGTATGCTATTTCTTAATCATATGACATAAAAACTAAAATTGTTTCACGGATAAATGGTCGGAAAAAAAAGTTAATGCTGGAGATATACTCGACGTTATTTAAACGCTGCAATATGTCTAAAAAGCGCTCTACAATACACTCAAGATAAACTCAAATATTGCTAGATGCGTTTTTGTTACTTCTGTGTCGCGTCAATTATTTATAATCGCTTTAGTGCAAATTCATATATCTACTTTAATTTTTTTTATTTTACTTAGTCACGTTAGTCCCGTAATTATAAGATAATTCAAGCTATACGACTAGCGCTCCATAAAATCAGCGGCAAAAAATTCAAATTCGATTATCGTCGCATGAAATGATGTTCACTACTTAGATGACTATAAGTTGTTATGACTAGTTGAACTGTGTGCTCTAGCGGAAAAATTCGTAAACGTATCTTGAATGTAACTTTTAACAGATATTACAGATATAAATTTAACAGATATTACAGATATCAAGAATTCTACGACTACTTGCCAAAAACGTATAACTATAAATTTTAGTCTTATTACACTGTTAAAAAAAATACTAATTGAAAAAACTCTAAGCTAACTTGTGTTAATTAATTTTCAAAAATGTCCAGGCATAAGGACTCTAAATAAAGAAGGATTCTGCAAATAGACATAAAGCAACAATTTATTTGTAGCATCCAAATTAAAATATTAATAAGCCTACAATTATTCAAAACGTTATACTGAAATTTGTTAATTTTGACTTGGAGTCTTTTTGTATGGATAGTGCGATATATATATATATATATATATATATATATATATATATATATATATATATATATATATATATATATATATATATATTATATTAGTATAAAAAAATCAACAGTAATGTATCGCAAAAGGATGCGGATATTTTCGTCTAAACTTAAGAAAAATTAAGGTTTTAATTCATCTATGGTTTCACCAAGTAGGTGATCCAAATTTATAACTACAAGACAACCCGACTCATAGAGTCGTAATATATACGATTGCGTAGTATATGTGCTCTATTTTAAAATCGACTACTTGCTCAATGTTAATAAATCAACCAATTTTCACTTGGTCTCATGATACCGGACTCATTCTTCATTCCTTTTCCTTTTACCATCAAACCGTTTTCGATGAAATCGATTTTTTATTGTAAAGGGGAAAGAAATGAAGATTGAATCCCGTACCATGAGATCAAGTGGAAACACACTGAATTGACTCATCCGCACAACCACATGTTGCACAAAAGTTGAGTATAAGTTGACTTGAATCGTATGGTAGACGTAGCAAATCTATATAAAACTGTACTAATTTCAATTTTAGCTATCAAATGTCAATTATTCTGAAATTTTGTTTGTTTGCGAGTGGTGTAACGTTATTATTACGGGGAATTATCTGGATAATATTTAATGTGCGTTTATATAAATTGTAAATAGTTAATCATGATAAATGTTTAATAAGTTTATTTATTTTCAAAGTTAAAATTAGTGTTATAAAGTTATAAATAATATGATAGTGATTTAATATTAGATGCGTATAATTTTCACATGTAAAATTGTGTATCACTTTTTTTTTTTTTTAAACTTAAAAATGATTATACTTTGGACGAAATTATGGTAAGACTTTCCCATTTCCTAATCAATGGAAGTTTACGGTAAGTGAAATTTTTTTATCGTTTAACATAAAATCATAAACTTTTATTTGCACAGACGGTCATACAAAATGTTTTTGTAATTACATATTTCCTTGCAGTTTGAAAATATTAGGTTTGGTGTTGGTTTGATTTTGATATTTTATGATTGTTTTTACTTACTTTTGCGAATAATATTTATAATCTCAGAATTTTTTCAAATATATTGTATTTCTAAATATTTTCGTTTTTACCGTTATTGTTGCGCCACGAAATATGCATAAAGCGTGTGGAATTCAGTGTGCTGTTCGTACATGCCAAGCCTCAAGAAGAAATACTCCCGAAAGAAGATTTTTTACATTTCCTTCAAACAAAGAATTATATGATGTTTGGATTGAAAATTGTGGCTTGTTGAAAAAAATAAATTTACCGAAAAGGCTTATGGTATGTGAAAAACATTTTGATTCAAAATCAATAGGTAAGCGAAAATTAAAACCAAAATCAATACCAGAATTTTATTTATTTTATCCAGATCTAAAACACAGTATTAAAACCAATCGTGAAAATGATGTTAGTTCGACGATTTTAAAAACCTCTGAAATCAAAGAACCAATAAATATTACATCATGCAGTAATTGTTTGGTAAAAGTAGAAAATGGTTTTGATTACAAGGACAAATATGAAAAATCACTTCAAATTATAAAAGATTTAAAAAACAAAATTTGTAACGAAACAAAAAAAAATCATAAGCTTAACGTTAAATTAAAGGTTCTTACCACTAAACTACGTCAACTTCGTAAACCGAAAACAATTTCCGTAAAAAACGATTCATTGCCAAGTTTAAGCCCAGCTGAAAAGATGATTGTTTCGATAATATCAAAATAATGACTAATGGTATACTAATTAATAATTATGTACTATGTTATTCTTAAAAGAAAACATGGGAATTACCAATGATTTACTTACTTAAATTCGCGTAAATCTTCTCGCTGGCATATGTAACTGAACGTTACTAGACACATCAGTTGAATAAATTACGTAGTATTTTCAAATTTCGTAGTTTTGGGAATTCATTGCGAAAATTGATTCAAAATTAAAAATTACAAAATTTTTACATTACAAAATGTATGGTAAATTACTGTGAAAGAATTACATGAAAGTGTTATGTTTCAACGAGACACAACACACGTTGTATTGATCCGGCAAACTGATGTATGTTCCATAAATCACGTTGTGTTGACTCAACATTAATGGTGGGTCAAATTCAATTTCTCTGGTTGAGTTCCTGGCTGATCGGTGGAAATTTCATCTTGATTGATCGACTTGACAATACGAATTTTTCATTGATGTCTCACTCTAGTTTTGCATTAAATGACCATAGTTATGATCCTGAAATCATGGAGGGCAGCTTCTTTACGCTCGTTTAACAGTTCTTGAAGTTGTTCGACGTTATTTAGATACAAGTTATGTAGGTATCCTGAGTCAATGTTGATGCCTTTTATTGTTTCATTATGATGTTAAAGTAAAAAATTTCTATCGAAATGTTTAATTCTATTACTATAAATTATTTATTCACTATTAATTCGTTTTAATTTAGGAAAAGTTCGTTGAACTCTAGATGTATTTGTTTGTTTTGATTATTGTTGGATTTTTAACCATCATCATTGGTTCCTTGCCGGGTTCTAATTCTGGAATCCACAAGTAATTTCTCCTTTATACAGTAAGTTGGTATTAACTATTTTTCATTTTGCTAGCGGTACGGCTCAATCAAGCTGGCGTTTTGTGAGCCTGCAATCCATTTTTACGCGCTACCGAACCAATTTATTACTCTTCTGGTTCTTGCCTTTTGATTTAATTCTTTGTGTTCTCAACAATTTGTTTTCTCATCCTAGAACAATTGTTTCTGGTTTTCTGTTAGATGACTAAATGTATAGAATTACTATAGCATCTCCTTTGTTGATAGTTCCTCGTACTCGTTTTTCAGGCACCTGAGGATTTCAATTATCGTAGAATGGGCTCTTCACGTTTCCGTTTGTCTCACACTTTTGTGATGGTGTCAGGTAAATTATGCCTCCCAATATGTTTAGATATTAGGAGACGTTTAAAGCTTCATTTTTTTATTTGTTCAAATGCACAAATGCATTGATGAACAAATGCATTGCTTTGATTATCCCTCACATGTGGAATGGATTTCGTTTTTGTGGCTTTGTTTTTTTTAAATATAAGTTGATTTCTGTGGAATTTTCTTCAGCACTGTGAATCGTTCCGTCAATAGGTATGGTGTTTGCTGCCATCTCCAGCCTTGATAGGGGTCATCCGCGAATTTGTTAGTTAGTGGTTGGTGATTCATCACGATTTTAATTTTATTTGCTCCGTATAAATTGTTCCTTAGATTGTCGAGGACCCAAACTATAGCGAGCCATCTTCTCGTCGGCAGAATACTTAACTTATTAAGTAAACATGCAGCCTATCCCGTTTACAATTTCGTTGTGCTTCTCCGCACTGATGATGTATGTCTCCGCATGTCTATTGACTTCCTAATACAAACCTTGGTCATAAGGTTATGACTTATTACCTTTGTTATGACCGTTCGATGATTGTAACCATACAAATGCGGTTGCAATAACACTTGAGTAACCATGTCTTGTTTTTTAGAACTATGAAGATATTGCTTTATTGAATTAACAGAAATGGCACTAAAAGTCGAATCTACATTGGAGTTGGATGAATTTTTTTGACTTCTAGAATTTTAACCCGGAATTTTTTAAAGCCACCTTATCTGAAGAGGAATTTTTAACTATTTTGATACCAGATAGGAAATCTAACTTATCTATTAAATAATAAATTAAAATCAAGTTCCAGGTTTCGATATTTTTTAATGCCTCTGAAACAGGTAATTAGCTTGATTCGATGGTGCTTGGTGCGCACCAGACGAAATAAGGGAAGGAAAATTTAAGTTTGTTGTTGCCCGGGTGTTCAATATAATAATTTTTGTTTGGGACTGAATATATAATAGATGTTAATGGTGATATAGGTGGCGGTTGACTGGTTGCAGATGTGGGTAGAATAAAAAGTAGCTGGATTGGTGCATTTGATTCATCTTCATTACCTTTAAGTTGAATAACTATAGAACGCTGTTTTTTTTTATATTTCCGAAGATGAGCTACTGTCACTACCACTATTTTTCTCCTCATTATTGTTTAAACTCAGCTTCTAGCTGTGTAAGAGATTCATATAAATTGGATTGTTCCTCGTCATAATTCCCAATAAAATCCTCTAACTATGTATATTTAGTAATAATGTCACTTACTACTGATGCCATTGCTTTAGAGTAAATCAGCCTATTAAGCCGTCCACGAACATGTAACAATTGAGAATGAAGTATAGCCAAATCTACCTTCGCTTTACTTTTACTCTCAAGTGTGTTCTGAATTTCCGCATGGATTTCTCTAAACACATCGAGGCAGGTCTTTTCTGCTTTGCTGCTGTGTTGGGGTTTCGGAAGCTTGCGGCAACCCTGTATTATAAGGAAGTTGAATTTCGAGCTTTCTCCGGTTAGAAGCACCATATTTTTTTGTCTGTTTGTTGCAGCCTTCATCTTGTTGATGATGCTCTTGCACCTCTGCAGTAACTCCTCCATACCTATACTCTTTTCCAGAATTAGTTGTCGATCCGGAGAAGTGTGCATTCCAGACGTTGGGTTCTCATCCATCCGGCCTTCATTCTCATTGGTCCCTCCACTCCCATTTAGGCTGATCAGTAGAATATCATTCTCGCTCTTCTTATCCCCTGGAGTTATTCCCGTATTATTAGGTGTGGGAGTCCTGTGTACTTTTTCTTTTCTTTGAAACACGTTTTTCTCTGTATTCATCGGGTTCACCAGGCGCCCTGCTGGGAGACGCGTTTTCTGCGGTTGTAGCATCAACATAGCCTGCTCAGTTTTAGTGGACTTGAGCGATAGAAGTAGTGAAGGTTACGGGCCTAGCACATACTAATATAAAAAAATATATTTGTTTAATTTTTAATAGTAAGGGAAATTTAAATAACTGTAAAAAAAATGTATGTTATACAAAACTAAAAAGTAAAACAAAAACTTTACCGAGCTAACTTGAGTGCCTCTTGAAGTAACTTGGCTAATTTGCACTGACTCCACTTGAAATGACTTGAAGTGCAAACTTAGCCTTATTATTTGCTAAGAAAAATTGTCCACCGCGATGTTGGCCTCGGCTATATAATCTCAATAGCTTAGCAGGATGTAATGAACAAGACCCAGTTGCAAACTTGTGCCCTGAACGATTACATAGATTATCCAGGCGCTCTTCACCGCAGCTATATATACATATCTCGCTAGCTCAGGCGAGGATATGGTCGTGAGTGTTGGTCAAGCCGCTTTTGGACCTTGATAAGCTGCATTAAATAATTTTTGTGAATCAGTTAATTCAACTGGAAAAAGAGAATAAGTAAATTCAGACAACCAATCTGAGAGAAAAAAGATGTGAGCTCCTGTAACGGCTCATATCACGAGGGAGAGGAAATAAAATACCCAATAAAATAAATTAATAAAAAAAATTAAAACTAAAAATGTTGAAATAAAAACATACAATTATTACGTGACGGCTCCTCTTTTCTAAGAAAATCTCTACTGTGCACGTTGGCTGCGGCTCTCTCGCTAGCTCAGCAGGATCGCCAGTGATTTTGCGAACAACACAGTTGATCTTGCTTTAGCCGCAAAATTGAGAGAAAGGTGTATAGATTCAAAAGGAATAAGATAAATTCGGACCACCAATCTAACAGAAGAAAATGTGAGCTTCTGTTACGCTTAAGTGATTCCTCTATAGTGATTCCTTACGCAACGAGAAAAATTGTCTAGTCAGATCACCACCGCAGCTTTATATATCCCGCTAGCTCAGTGCGAGGATATCGTCGTGGGGTTTGGTGGGCCTGAATCTGGACCTAGATTAGGTGCATAAGATTAACTTAATCTTAAGGGAAGGGGTTGGTTGATTCACTTTTAAAAGGAGATCAAAAATGTATGGACTGTTAATATTTAGCGAACACAACCAGGGAAGAAACAACACCAACAAAAAAAATTTACTTACATGGGCCAACAGATGGCCCAACTGGAGAGGAGGTTAGCTAAGTTAGAGTATCATTTTGTTTACTCTTTCACCTTTTTTTTCGTTTTTCTTTGAGTACAAAAAAAATGTATTTATAATTTTTATCTTATATTTCTTATAAACTTCTTAAGTTCTAAAAAATCCACTAATAAAAAAAAAACAACACAAAAACAAACAGAACACACTTATAAAACCCAAACACTTGATCTTTAATCTTAGATCTTTCTTTATTGTCCTTTTTCTTTTCCTCACACACGTCCGACCATCAAATCGTTTAAAACTCAACTCCCACGAAAAACTCAAAGAAAAAAATATTTTCGGGTCACAAATCCTAAATTGCATACCGCGAAAAAAAACCATCGAATACGCACATGTATCAGCACAGTTGAGTGCACCGGTAGGCATTCAACTTGCACAGTAAAATATGCAATGGCACATAAATTGTCATTTATTGAAATTTTCCAGCTTATCATATTACTGCCTGATTTACTTAAAAAAATTAATTTCAAAACTATTTGATAAGTTACATTTTGAAATCAAACACTTTCAGTGTCAAGGTTAACATGAGTATACAAAAGAATGTTTTCATACTTCATTTTGTACATCGTTTAACCATACAAACTAAGTATTAAGAAAATAGATCATCAGCTGATCATTGGGTATTGAAATAGAAAAGAGATGATGGTTTTGGTATTTGGCTTGGAACGCGTGCATATAATGCGTCGCGTTACACTTCATGTGGACTTCCTGTCCACAAATACCTAATAAAAAAAATAAAAAAAAACAAATAAATTAATTTAAAAATTTAAAATTAATTATAATTTATTAATAAAAAAAAAATTAAAATTAAACATTTATAAATAAAAACTAACATATAAGGCCACGGCTCCCACAGCGGTCGTCCGCCTCCTTGACCATCATCTGTCACACTCCGCGGTATACATGTATTGTTTCTTTGGAAGGTCTTTTGACCTGCTTCCGCGATCACTATCACTCAACTTATAACTTATTCACTAATTTATTGTAATTCAAGGAAATTAGGAAAAAATAAGGTAATAGGATTGAGGCATGCATATGCTTACCGAATGCGTCTACTGGGATTCAGCTTACCAAATCTATCCCCACCATGATACAATTTATCTCATTGCAAATTCCATTAATAAGACAAGAAAAATTAATAAAAAAAAAGAAATATATAGAGTAATAACGGATCTAGTCTAATTATTTATTTAAATTTGAAAAGCAAAAAAAATTAAAGATAAAAAAAAACTTAATTAAACAAAATTTGTTTTAGATTTAAAAAAAACTTACTTACTGATCCAACCACATTTCTTCTCACCACCTCTTTTTAACCAAATTTTTTTCTCTGTTTTTTGGTAATTTTGTTTTTTCGTTCCGTTCTTAAACGAGTTTAAAAATTTTAATATGGAACGCGGCGTGATACATAACAAAGTATTCCATCATCTTTCCTAATACTATCAATTGTAGAATAAATCAAAATGCCCTTTTGATTTTTAGCGTCTAGAAATTTTAATTTTAAATCTTCTCTTCTCAATATCTCTTGGAATATGGAAGACATGTGAAATAGTATATGATTTGGTTCATCTGCTGCAACCTTTAGTCCTTCACGTTGTAAATAATTAAAGTAAAATGAATTAGTTACTCTCCCTGTTCCTTTTAAAAATAATTGTTGACATGAGTTACATTTCTCCGTTTTATATGAGGCTTGTTTGATAGAAAAATCATCAAAGTCAGGAAAATAAAAGGATCTATTATTATTTGTTAAATTTATCCAATTATTTCGAATATTTTTAAACAGATGGACAGAATCATATTAAAAATATATTTTTAAATTAGGATAGTCCGGATTACCATAATAATTATTTGTTGGAGAGAATCTTTGAAACATATTTTGATTAATATTATTATTATCAGTAATAATTACAATCACAGTAAATCCAAGTGATTGTACAAATTGAATCTCTAATTTCGTTAAATTATATAGCATGCCACCAGTACGACGTAACACTAGGAGCTGACGAACTATTTGCTTGAACTTTCCAAAAATTGACTTGATCATGAATGCCATCACTGTTCTTGCACATTGAGTAGGAGCATTTAAAGCTTGTCCGACTATCTTATTGCTTTTATATTGCAAGCTTCTTTCTATATATATCTCATCGCAACATATTTTTCCTTAGGTGTCATTGTTTTTGCTACGTGTGCGAAATAATGTTCATCATTGCTCAATGATTTGTGATCTGGCGTAATATGTAGATGAGATGAAATGAGGAAATACTAAAAACTTTCTTGAAATATTGTAAGTGGCCGCAGAATGTGCATATATTAAAAAAGCAAATACAATCGATTCGGAATTGTACCTTGGCTTTGTAATTTAAATATTTTTTAATTTATTGATAAATGTATTCAATTTGCCGTGATGTATGTTATCTTCTCTTATATTGCTGGCATTTTTCAAATAATGTAATGCACGATTAATTAAATGGTTACGATATTCAGTAACATCATTAGATTCCTCACGCTAAATATTTCGGTATCCTCAACGATTAACTTGACATACAGAGTTTTTGTAATACAAATTCGCTTCGAAATACTGCATCTGAATTTTTTAATTTATAAAATTTTATTTTCTCGATATGTCGAAAAATCGAATAGTTCAAAATATTTAATTTGTCCTCAAATTGATTGGTAAAATTTTCAAAATCGTATAAAAGTATAATAATAGCAAGTTCTAAAATTGGTTCAAGAGGAACACAATTTTTAAGCTGATGTGGTAATAAAATTGATGGTACCGCTTCATCTAGTAATTTGTGGGTTTTGTATCGAGTATCTAGGAGATATTCAAAATCATGTTCCTTAAAATGTTTTATACAAACATCTGAATATTTGGTAGGCGTCCAATTTGGCCTTGGGATAGCTTTCACCCATTGAGACTTTAACTTGGCAAAATACGGAAATGAGAAAGTTGGAACTTTATACACATTTAACTTATTTGAATTACATCCTAAGACCGAGCATCGGCGAGACATTTTTACAATATCTTTTTAAACTTTACTTAAATCTAATGCTTGTATAAAATAAATAATTAATTTGTATAATAAATTGTAAAAATTTGGGTACCAGTCACCCAAGTGCACTTTACGAGACGAAGAAATCTTATTCTAACAGTATTTTTTATCACAAATAATTAAAAATATCACAATAATGCTCTTAGGCTTAAATCAAGGAATTTATATAATAAAAAAAAATTGTACGCTGCCTGATGTTTTTGCGCTCTATAGGCACTACACGAAACAATATAACAAGCAAAAAATATAACACTTTAATAATTTCTAAACCCAAATTGAAAAAAATCACTAACCTGTTTACGAACTGATCAAATTAAAATTATACTCCAATCTCAGAAAGAACGATTCCCGCTAAAAATAAAAAATTATTTTTTAATTTAATAGTGATATCTACCTGTATTTAGATATAATATGTTTTTTTCTATCTATATTTTTGTAATAAAACTTATAAAATAAAAATACATAACTTTAGTTTTATCTAAAATAAGGTAAACCATTCACTAAAATAAAATAATAAAAATTAATGTGCATCCAGATTCTATGAACCGCATTGCTTTACATGACAAAACTCTTTACATTAGTATTGGTATACTTCAAAACGTTAAATTATTTTTATACGGTGTTGCCGTGTTAATTTTCCTTTGTAAAAACCGAAACAAATTATATTAGTGTTAGCTTTGTCGTTTTAAATAATTTTTATCTCATTTGAAATGGAGTAAAAAAAACAGCGTCCCATTACAACACTTGTTGCAGGTTGATGACATTTGAATTTCCTGTGACTTTTTTTGTTTCTACATACATGGCCTTACTTTTCACTGCCATATTTGCATGAATTTAAAAAATCTTTAGAATAAATATTAAATAGTTAATAAAAACGTGTATGTCTCTTGATTCTGCGTCAGGCTCCACTACGCATATCACGGATTGTCGCACTAGCGTCTTTGTAACATACAGTTCTTTATACCGTTGAATATTTTCATCATTGAAATCTTTAAATATTATTTCGATTTCCATTTCGTGCATCATAATTTCGGTTGGTTTTTTAAGATAGAAAGAAAGTTGATTTGTTTAAGTAAACGATGTATCCTGAGGCGTGTTTATATCACCAGTATTAACTGCTAATTTAGGGCCCTTCATTCGATAACAAATATAT
The DNA here is from genome assembly GCA_963556175.1 of Tipula confusa. NCBI lineage: Eukaryota > Metazoa > Arthropoda > Insecta > Diptera > Tipulidae > Tipula > Tipula confusa. Next base: position 203,324,345 of record OY744476.1, on the reverse strand, counting down.
CCAGCCAAGTGTTCTAACCCATCGTATTTTAAAGATTCTAATTCGTCTTTTTTAGTAGCTTCTTCTCGTAAATTGCCACAAGATAATCGATGTTCTCCAAATCTGGCGTATCTTCTACCATAGTATTGCCATTCATTGATAGACTATCCTCATTTCTACCAAGAATGTACGATCGAATTCCTCGTCAAACCCTCGCTAGAACCTCCAATTTCAGAGATAATCAGGTTTGTTTTATCCCTCATTTAATAAAGCAACAACAACAAACCAATCTTTCATTCACAATCACATTCTCAACTACTTGGTGTTTATATGAAAAGATGCCAAAAAATGGGCCCTATTTAAGGTTCTCCATTCGATTACAACAGTCCAAGATTAGTCGTATTGAATTTAAATAACAATCGTACGATTCTTATTTAAATCCAGTACGACAAATCCCAAACAATCGTAATCGAATGGAGCTCCCAAATAGGTCCGCAGGGATCAGAAATTAAAATAAAAGAAGAGCCGGGTGTAAATGTCCATGATCGCCCGAGGATAATGCTACCGATCCGAACAGTCAAAACGTCTTGCAGCTACATAACTCCGGTCATTAAAAAATAAATAAGATGACTCACAAGATGCGAACACACATTTCGGTAAGATTCCAAATAAAAACATTTAAAGCAATGTTGTACTACAATGTACCAACGTTAGCATTAAAATTTGACATGTGAGTTTGTACAAAGGATCGTACAAAACATACTAAAGTTTTTTCGTTGTGGCGATGAGACTGTTTTGAAAAAAGTTTTTAAAATAAAATCCCGATTTTGAAGATGTTTCAATGTTAATACTGTAACGGATCAAGGTGCGAGTCCCAATAGTGTCATTAAAATGGCACCATTGAGATCCGGACCCTGATGGCGTTAACAGAAATCTTCGAACCAGAGGCTTGGCTGCGGTGTTTGAGCCGGCTAGACTCAGGGATGGGCGTGGGATTTGCCAAGCGTAGTCCGAAGCTAGAAAACCGCGGAAAGGATAATATAATAATATTCGGTATAATAATATTCGAAGGTACCGTTGGGTTCTTTTCCTCTTTTTTTTTCTTTTGGTCACTAAGTTATACAAAAATGGTGCTGTTAATAAGTTAACAAGGTACACACCAATAATTTCTTTCCCATTTTTAACACTTGGGGGTACAAGAATGGAAACAACATCGAAAAAAAATAAAACGTTTATCAGCTTCATTCCCAAGTTATAATAAAAAAAAAATTCTCACTGTGAAATATAATTTCATTAATTTAACAAAACAAAATAAAATTATCTTGCAGTTATAAATTCACAAAAACATTCAATTCATACAGGACTAATATTGTTTCCCCATGTTTTTTTCTTTTATTTCTCTATTGAAGAAACTGTTGACACTATTTTCTTCTTTTTCTCTACCACTTTCCAATTAATAGCTATTATACGCATAAAAACTGTCTTAACAACTATCCAAGACAAAACTCACTGATCGACCACTCACTTCCTAAATTCAAAAAAAATTAACTGGTCTACTTTAAAACTCAAAAAATATTAGATTGATCTCTTCAAAAATTTCAATATCGACTGAGTCAAAAATTATTTTACCACCCCGACCGCTGCTACGTACGCATTTATATACCCACTCAGATCCCGTTACTCAATTGGTAAACCAAAAGAGTAAGAGAAGTGAGTGGGCATACAAATAAAAACCACCCAACAAACACCCACTCTTCAACACACAAGGTGTGGGCACTCGTACCCCGAGGCAAGCGTTACAAAATGTGGGGACGTCCCACACCCTGAGATGTCTCAGAAGCCGGGCAATACAAAAAAAAAATGTTTAGATGATTAGACGAATAGATGATGAGGAAAAACAAGACTGATCCAATTATGCACGAATATCTTTAACGTGATAAAGTCCTAAAGGTATACCATTAAAATCTTCTACATTCTATGACATGGAACCAACCTTCGTGGTAATCACATCAGGTTTAAATTTAGCGGACAATTTGGCTAAAAATTTCTTAACAGCGTCACTCAACGCAAAGGATCGGATAACACGATTCGAGCTTCTTAAATTATAATGACGAGCTCTTTTTTCTTGCACGACTTTAAGATAGTGAAAAATCAAAGGTCTCGCTAAATTTAGACGATCAGGTTTGAACCATGCATGAACTTCATTAGTATCTGTCTTACATAACAAAACTCCTAAAGCATAATCTGAACCATGTAGAGACATATGTTGACCAAAGACGATATAATAAGGGGAATAATGCAGAGTATCATGAATCGAATTATGCAATGCAGCCGGTATCTCTGGCAAGTGATTGTCCTACTCATTATGCTTATAATCATCAACATATGCCCTAATGGCAGATAGTAAAGTGCGATTTACACGCTCAAAAGCGTTGCTCTGAAGTGAATAAACAAGAGTGCGAACATGAGTGATTCCGTATTTGATCAACATGATTTTAAACAGATTCGAAGTAAATTGTTTACCATTAAACAACCTTCGCGCAAAGGTTTGACAAAACCATACTTAGAGGAATGATCCACAACAATTAATATACAGGTATTACCACGTTTCGATCGAGGATAAGGACCTAAAAAATCCACATAATGTTTCTGAAAAGGACGTGTAGAAACCACTGCCGGCCCCATAGCTGGTCGAGTGGAAAAATTTACGCCCTTATTCATTTTACAATCAGTTGGCTACGAACTCTTTAACTTGACGAGCCATTTGAGGCCAGAAGAACTGACGTTGCAATCTTTCTAATGTTTTACTATCACTTAAATGCCCTGTGGTAGGCGGAATATGAGCTTGCTCAATCAGGTCGTTAACAATGGAATGAGGTACCACTAAAATTGTGTTCACTATCTTTTAACTGAAGAACTCGATTTATCTGAGCCACATAATCAGGATGCGAAAAAGCAGAAGAATCCAAATCTATGTGTGAAACAGGAACAAAAAGAGCACTTGCGGAAGCAGAACAAGACAGATATTTCTCAGCAAGCGCATTCAAGGCAGAAACGTTATTGCTCACGGGATCATTAATCTCTGGAGATGACTCTTCCGGAAAAGCTCGAGATAATGTATCAGGCACTATATTTACGGAACCTTTTCGATACCCAATCTGAAAATTGAAGGCTTGAAGTTTTAGACTCCAACGTGCTAAACGCTCCGACAGATCGTTTTGTGACATCAGCCAGCGTAGACTAGCGTGGTCTGTAAATATAACAAAAGTAAACCTTTCTACATAAGGCCGGAATTTTTTCACACTGAGTACCGCGGCGTAGCATTCCAACTTAGTCACTGAATAATTTTGCTGTACTGCATTAAGTTTATGCGAAAAACTCAATAGGACGCTCAGCATCATCAGAATCGACCTGAAACAAAACGCTACCTATGTCGACGGCACTGGCATCGCACTGTATGTATAAGGGTTTATTATAGTCGGTGTTCACTCTGCTGGCTTTAAATTTGGTTTAGCCTCAATGTGTGAACTCACTCGAAGAATAACTTTTATATTGAATTCGAAGAATTATTTTTTGTGCACTATTTAAACTGCACTATTTTAAATTTTTATTTAAATTTATTTAAATTCACCTTTTAATTATAATTAATTTGATTTAAAAAAATATACATAAATTTTATTTACTATAAACTGATAGTAATTATTTTAACTTAAACTTTTAATGATTATTCTGTCGAATCGTACACTTGAATTGATCTTTTTCTCTCGACTTATCATATATTTTTGGGAATCGTAATATTTTATCCCGTTACTTGGTTCGTTACCTTTGTATATGTAATTAAAATTAACGCATTCGTAATAATCCAAAATTCAAGTTGGTGCACTAATAGCACAGTCCAAAAATATTAATTTCAATAAATGCGTAAACATTCCCGTAACCTTGAAACATCAACGATATTTCAAATTAATAAATTTAATATAACTTTAAAGCTTAACAATCTAAATAATTAATTAATTAATTTTTTGTTTTTTTTTTTCAATACATTGAGTAGTTTCTACTGGTAATAAACTTATTTTAGTTATAGCCCGTTTAAATATTGATTGTGCTGTTTTCACGGTTACAACACGAACTCGATCATCAGTGCCCACGTGCAGTTCAATTATTCTTCCTAAAGGCCAATACATTGGAGGAAGATTATCATCATGTAAGATAACTAAGGCACCAATTTTGACGTTTTCCGATGGTTTATTCCATTTATATCGGTTTTGTAATTCAGATAGATATTCATTATGCCATCGTTTCCAAAATTGCTGTAAGATCTGCTGCAATCGTTGGTATCTTGATAATCTATTTGTATTCACATCCAATAAAGTAGGTTCAGGCAAAGCATTTATTGGAGTGCCAATCAAAAAATGACCTGGGGTAAGAGCCGACATATCTACAGGATTATTAGACATGGGAGTGAGCGGGCGCGAATTTAAACATGCTTCGATCTGAACAACTAATGTGTTGAATTCATCCAGAGTCAAGCAATGTGTTCCAGTTGCCCGTCGCAAATGATATTTTGCACTTTTAATTGCAGCTTCCCACAATCCTCCAAAGTGGGGAGAACGTGGTGGTATAGTTAACCATTTGATGTTATGGTTAGTACAAAATTTTTGAGTTTCAACTTGGAATGACTCTGACAAGAAGTGTTTTCTTAATTCCTTTAACTCAGAGCGCGCCCCTACAAAATTTGTAGCATTGTCGGAGTATATTTTAGTACACACACCACGACGTGACACAAATCGACGTAAACACGCTAAGAATGCTTGCGTTGTTAAATCTGGAACAATCTCCATATGGACAGCTTTAACTACAAAGCATATAAATAAACAAATGTATATTTTTACTTTTATTTTTGACCTAACTGAATGCTTCGTATAAAATGGACCACAAAAATCAATGCCGACAATTGAAAATGGTCTTGCGATTTGAACTCGATCTATAGGCAAATCACCCATGACCTGATACATAAGATTTGGTCTAGCATGCACACATCGAACACAGTTATTACATATTTTTCTGCATAGATTTCTGCCAGAAATAATCCAATAGGACAATCGTAAATTATAAAGCAATGCTTGAGGTCCAGCATGTAATAATTCATTGTGTGTATCGCGAACTAGTAGAATAGTGAAATTGTGGTTTGGTGGAAGTAATATCGGATATTTCTGATCTGGTTGTATATTTGCATTTTTTAGACGGCCTCCGACACGAATAAGTCCATCAGGGTCTAAAAATACGGAAAGAAATTTTAATGAACAATTACTGCTTACATAATTTTTATTTTGAAGAGATGTAATAACTTCAGGAAACTCTTGATATTGCACTATTTTCAGAAGGGCTTTAAGAGAGATGCTAGTTTCTGACGTTGTTAATTCGCCGAAGCATCGGTTTTGACACTCCTTTATTCTACAATTATTAAAAAATCGGAATAGGTAAGCAGTCACGTTAATTAATTTTTTATACAAAGAAAACCTTTTAAATATATAAAATTCGCTTGACATAGCTACAGTGCAAGTCTGCCTTGGGTTTCGAAGATCTTGATTAATAAGTTCTGAAGTTAATGACTTATTTTGACTCTTGGGCCAGTCAGTCTTGCCTTTCCATAAAAATTCCGGTCCATTCCACCAGATCGTAGCATTTATAAAATCATTAGGTAACAGTCTCCTAGAAACATAATCTGCAGGATTGTCAGCGGTGGGTACGTAAAACCAACTATTAGTTGAAGTGATTTCTTGGATTTGCGTAATTCTATTAGCGACAAAAGTGGCATAAAGATGTGGTTCTGATTTTATTCGTAGAAGAGTAATTTCTGAATCAGACCACAAATAAATAAAATCAAAATTAATCTTGAGAATAGAAATCAATTTATGGCTAATTTGAGCTAGAAGCAACGCTGCGCATAATTCTAGTCTGGGGATTGTTTGTTTTTTCAAAGGGGCAACTCGCGATTTAGCGCAAACCAAACTAACTTGATGTTCTCCAAGGTGATTGGTTGTTCTGATATAGAATGCACACCCAAAACCGGTTTCACTCGCATCCCCAAACCCATGTAGTTCAATAGACGAATAAGGATGGTTAATGATGCATCGAGGAATAGATATTTGTTTCAGATTTATCAATTGCCCTTTAAACTCAACCCATCTTCTGACAAATGAGTCTGGGAGTAGGTTATCCCAATTCAACTCAGGTATGGTCCATAATTCCTGCATAAATAATTTGGCCGTCAATATTAAAGGTGCACACAGGCCTAGCGGGTCAAATAACTGACAGATTTCTGACAGTATACTTCTTTTTGATGTGGACACTGTATCGATGTTTAGTTTATCAAATACCATCTCAAGGCTATCGGTTTCTGTATTCCACAGAAGCCCCAATATCAGAGATAAATGGTTGTTTGAATCGTTATCGGCAAGTTCCGGAACATTTGAAGAAAATTTTCTAAGGTCAAAGCCACCTAGTTTTAGTAAACTGATCAATTCTCCCTTTAGTTGTTGCGCTTCTATGATGTCATCAGAGCCGGTTAAAACGTCATCGACATAGAAATCATCAGTTAATACTGTGGATGCTTTAGGAAATATTTTTTCATCAACAGCCAATTGATTTTATGTCCTGGTTGCAAGGTAAGGTGCACTGGCCGTACCATATGTTACGGTTCGAAGCTTATAGCATCTCAATGGCTCAAATTGTGAGTTTCGCCACCAAATGCGTTGAAGATCTTGCTGGTTATTATTAATTAAAATTTGGCGATACATTTTAGCTATATCGGCTGAAAATGCAATTTTGTATTTCCGAAACCGAAGAACGATTGAAAATAAATCTGATTGAACAACAGGACCTACCATCATACAATCATTTAATGAGACTTGTGAAGATGATTTACAAGATGCGTTAAATACAACGCGCAGTTTGGTGGTTTGACTAGATTCTTTCAACACAAAATGGTGTGGAAGATAATATGTCTTATTGTATTGATTGTCAAATACATTCGGATTATCTATAACTTCCATATGATTTAATTGAAGATATTCGTCCATAAAATCTTTATATTGCTGATATATCATAGGCTGTTTGCATAATTGTCTTTCAACATTTAGAAATTGACGACGTGCGCATTCACTTGAATAGCCTAGCTCTTGTATTTTAGAGTTGATTGGCAATGCAACTGTATATCTCCCAGAATTCAATCTTTTATGATTATTACAAAAATGTTCCTCACATAATTTTTGTTCAATTGAATAGTTTGTATTAGCAACAATGGTTTCCAATTCCCAAAACCTTTTGACGTGTGATTCAAGCAATTCAATAGAACATAATGAAGTTTGATGCTTTATGGAAGGTTTAGAAGAACTTTCATCATTTATTTTACCACTGATAATGTAACCGAATACACTATCATAAAATAATGGAAGTTCTTGTACTAAACTTAATGACTTTCCCGTGAACAATTCATGATAGAATTCTGCCCCAATCAGAATATCGATGCGATCTGGAAAATTGAAGTAAGGATCCGCTAGTTCAATATTTGTAGGTATTAAATTTCTTTCGAAACTAATAGGGATCAATGGTAGATCACCTGTAATCTTTGGAACCACATAACATTTTATTCGGATATTGTAATTGGAGATTCGCGATGATAATGATAAGTAAACCTTATAACTGAGCGAAGTAATTTTACTCCCCATCCCAGATACTTGTTTAGACGTCGAATGCAATTTTAAATTTAATAACCGACACATTTTATGGGTGACGAAGTTAATATGTGATCCACTATCGAGCAAAACTCTGGCGAAGAGATGGTTTCCATTGTTTGCAATGGCTTTGACTACTGCTGTTCCTAACATTATTTGTTTTTTGGAAGGTAACAATTTTACTAACGTATCAACGGGGTTAATTGATTCTCTGGCATATGCATCTTCAGCAGATGTGCCTAACATGACTTGCTCATTCAATGTTGCACCTGAAGTTACACTTTGATTTTTTGTTTGACTTCTTTCGATATTGTTTGGCGAATCATGTTTAATAATATTAAGAGACTTGAATGGTTTCTCTGAATTAGTAGTATATGATGGTTGTGGCTGACGATTAAACTCAAAATGCAAAAGGGTATGATGCTTTAATTGACACTTGTTACAACCAGTACTAATACAGTTACGGACATTGTGTGAGGATGACAAGCAATTTGTGCAAAGACGTTTATTTTTAATGAATTGAAATCTCATATTTGGAGTACGTTTATCATCACAAAAATCTGGACATTTATCAATCGCGTGGTTACCACGACAGAAGTAACAAGTTTGTATGCTAGAAATTAATGCAGTAGGATTTCTGTTGCTTCGATATGAGTTTGAATTTCCTTTTCGCACTGTATTTGATGATGATGTTAAAGGCTTAAGAGCTGCTAGTACTCTTACACGATTTTGAAGTATTGTAATAAATTTTTGAAACGTTGTCAATGTATTATCACTAGAACCTTTAATTACATCTGTGCGACATAAATTATCTAGCTTTTGCGAAAGGTGATGTACTAAAATTAGATTCCAGCTATCAACTGGAACTTGAAGAGCTTTTAATGAATTGTAGTATTTAACGGCGTGATCTATAAATGCTTGCAATGATTCCGATGATTGTGGTACAGTTGGTGTGATGTCATAAAGTTGTTTCAAGTACATTTGTTGTATTACTATCTCGTTGTTATACTTGTTATAAATGGTTGTCCAGGCTAATTCATAGTTATTAGATGTTACTGGTATACCTTCAATTAACGAATACGCTGTACCATTACTTATATGTGAAAGTAAATAGTGAAATTTTATGGAATTGTCAATATTCTTCTTATGAACTAATTCTTGATAGAGATCGCGGAATCGAAGCCAATCAATGTCTTTACCACTAAAAGACGGTAATTTAATCTCTGGTAATCGCATTTCTATTGATGGTGCCGATTCATTTGCAATATCGACTGCAGAACTATTTCGAAGTGACACGTTATTCGAAGATTCAGGTTTTTTCAAGTCATATGACTGATTCAAAAGAAGACTCTCAAAACTACCATAATCATCTTCAAAAACCTCTCTATCACTTTGCGCAGCTACATCCAGAAGTTCAATTTTGGACTGGATTTCGCTATATTTTTCATAAACCGTGCGTATCCTATGCAATATAGATTCACATGAACCTATTGACAAAGTATCTACACTGCTATATTTCCTTTTAAACAATGTTAATTGGCCTTTATAAGAACTCCGCTGTTTTTTGAGCAGTTCCAATTGTTCAAGTTCGAGCTGTGTAGACGCCATGTTAATTGATTTATATTAAAACTGTATGCTACAAATTAAAATGGGAATATTATGAATGCAATAATCACTATATATGTACTGTTTAAAATTCGACTGAAGATAATAAATTCTGAACACCACGTGTGACCAAAGTAACGAAGTAATATTTTAACTCCAATAATAATTGACAAACTCGTGATAGAACTTCTCACTCAATTATCAATTTACAATATTAATTTAATCTTAGTATACTAAATAACTTAATGCTAGTATTTTTTACTTTGGTAATGAATAATGATTTTTTTTTAACTTATACGTATATACTTATCAGTTTCCTCTTTGTCATGTGCTGGTGACTCGATTTTGATAATTTCCCAATGATGACTGGATGTTGCAGAATTATTCCAATTGGTTTATAGTATAGCTGTACGCTGAATTATACTGTTTAAATTGTGTTTTATATATGTAATATATACCGAAGAAAAATAATATTTCCAAAATATTATTATGAAGGTCAGGATAAACACACCATATGTTCTAGATGTTACAAAACAGCTACCGTTGTAGTTTTCGTACTGGACGTGTATGCAGATATAATTATTGTGTATGATGTTTGTTAGATGGTGAATACACAGCTGTAATTGATGGCGTGATACAATATAACACGTGTTTGATATTTAACTTAGATTACGATGAATCATTTAGCTTTGCTGTGATGTATGATTAACTGTCGTGTTGATTAAATATTAACTGTATAGGCTGCCGCGTGCTTTCAACCATCCGGCTCGAAGGACCAAAATGTTCACTCTGCTGGCTTTAAATTTGGTTTAGCCTCAATGTGTGAACTCACTCGAAGAATAACTTTTATATTTCGAAGAATTATTTTTTGTGCACTATTTAAACTGCACTATTTTAAATTTTTATTTAAATTTATTTAAATTCACCTTTTAATTATAATTAATTTGATTTAAAAAAATATACATAAATTTTATTTACTATAAACTGATAGTAATTATTTTAACTTAAACTTTTAATGATTATTCTGTCGAATCGTACACTTGAATTGATCTTTTTCTCTCGACTTATCATATATTTTTGGGAATCGTAATATTTTATCCCGTTACTTGGTTCGTTACCTTTGTATATGTAATTAAAATTAACGCATTCGTAATAATCCAAAATTCAAGTTGGTGCACTAATAGCACAGTCCAAAAATATTAATTTCAATAAATGCGTAAACAGTCGGGGTTAGCTAGTACGGGAGCAGATTTAAGGGCGTTAAAAGATGCATCAGCAGAAGAAGACCATTTTGATTTTGTGGTTTTGCTGTGAGATCAGTTAAAGGGGACGCCAAAGAGGCAAAATTTGGAATGAATGGGAGTTTTCGGAACAGGCAACTCTAAGATCGCTTTACATTTTTTCTGGGTTGGTTTGGCGCACGTGCCCGAACCGACGAGCACATCACCTTATGATTAAAAATTTAATTAGTTAACCATTATAAACAAAATTTAATCAAAAGAAAATAATCAAAGAAATCATAAAAAAAATGTACCCGCAAAACTCGAAATTCAAAAAAAATAATAATAATAATAATAGCAAAACTTAATTAATTAAACTAAAAAATTCTTATCTAAAATCAAAAATTCTTAATTAACTTAACTAAGAGACACATATTAAATAAAATAATAAAAAATAAAAAAATACTTAACTAAGATAATAATAATACCCCACCACCAACATGGGTCTTAATATTATTTAATAAATTTTTGTTTTACGTTGTGATGGTTGTAATGATTTATTGTTGTTGTGTGGTGGTTGATACTTGATGACGATGTATTACAAACAACAATTGTTTTTGTTGTTTTAAATTTCTGGTACGTTATCGTTGTTTTTGGTGTTTAGTAATATTACAGATATTTATTTCTGGGGTGCTATTCTTGAACCATTACGAAATTTTTCGGTACCGTTATAGGATTTCGCTATATTTTTCATAAACCGTGCGTATCCTATGCAATATAGATTCACATGAACCTATTGACAAAGTATCTACACTGCTATATTTCCTTTTAAACAATGTTAATTGGCCTTTATAAGAACTCCGCTGTTTTTTGAGCAGTTCCAATTGTTCAAGTTCGAGCTGTGTAGACGCCATGTTAATTGATTTATATTAAAACTGTATGCTACAAATTAAAATGGGAATATTATGAATGCAATAATCACTATATATGTACTGTTTAAAATTCGACTGAAGATAATAAATTCTGAACACCACGTGTGACCAAAGTAACGAAGTAATATTTTAACTCCAATAATAATTGACAAACTCGTGATAGAACTTCTCACTCAATTATCAATTTACAATATTAATTTAATCTTAGTATACTAAATAACTTAATGCTAGTATTTTTTACTTTGGTAATGAATAATGATTTTTTTTTAACTTATACGTATATACTTATCAGTTTCCTCTTTGTCATGTGCTGGTGACTCGATTTTGATAATTTCCCAATGATGACTGGATGTTGCAGAATTATTCCAATTGGTTTATAGTATAGCTGTACGCTGAATTATACTGTTTAAATTGTGTTTTATATATGTAATATATACCGAAGAAAAATAATATTTCCAAAATATTATTATGAAGGTCAGGATAAACACACCATATGTTCTAGATGTTACAAAACAGCTACCGTTGTAGTTTTCGTACTGGACGTGTATGCAGATATAATTATTGTGTATGATGTTTGTTAGATGGTGAATACACAGCTGTAATTGATGGCGTGATACAATATAACACGTGTTTGATATTTAACTTAGATTACGATGAATCATTTAGCTTTGCTGTGATGTATGATTAACTGTCGTGTTGATTAAATATTAACTGTATAGGCTGCCGCGTGCTTTCAACCATCCGGCTCGAAGGACCAAAATGTTCACTCTGCTGGCTTTAAATTTGGTTTAGCCTCAATGTGTGAACTCACTCGAAGAATAACTTTTATATTTCGAAGAATTATTTTTTGTGCACTATTTAAACTGCACTATTTTAAATTTTTATTTAAATTTATTTAAATTCACCTTTTAATTATAATTAATTTGATTTAAAAAAATATACATAAATTTTATTTACTATAAACTGATAGTAATTATTTTAACTTAAACTTTTAATGATTATTCTGTCGAATCGTACACTTGAATTGATCTTTTTCTCTCGACTTATCATATATTTTTGGGAATCGTAATATTTTATCCCGTTACTTGGTTCGTTACCTTTGTATATGTAATTAAAATTAACGCATTCGTAATAATCCAAAATTCAAGTTGGTGCACTAATAGCACAGTCCAAAAATATTAATTTCAATAAATGCGTAAACAGTCGGGGTTAGCTAGTACGGGAGCAGATTTAAGGGCGTTAAAAGATGCATCAGCAGAAGAAGACCATTTTGATTTTGTGGTTTTGCTGTGAGATCAGTTAAAGGGGACGCCAAAGAGGCAAAATTTGGAATGAATGGGAGTTTTCGGAACAGGCAACTCTAAGATCGCTTTACATTTTTTCTGGGTTGGTTTGGCGCACGTGCCCGAACCGACGAGCACATCACCTTATGATTAAAAATTTAATTAGTTAACCATTATAAACAAAATTTAATCAAAAGAAAATAATCAAAGAAATCATAAAAAAAATGTACCCGCAAAACTCGAAATTCAAAAAAAATAATAATAATAATAATAGCAAAACTTAATTAATTAAACTAAAAAATTCTTATCTAAAATCAAAAATTCTTAATTAACTTAACTAAGAGACACATATTAAATAAAATAATAAAAAATAAAAAAATACTTAACTAAGATAATAATAATACCCCACCACCAACATGGGTCTTAATATTATTTAATAAATTTTTGTTTTACGTTGTGATGGTTGTAATGATTTATTGTTGTTGTGTGGTGGTTGATACTTGATGACGATGTATTACAAACAACAATTGTTTTTGTTGTTTTAAATTTCTGGTACGTTATCGTTGTTTTTGGTGTTTAGTAATATTACAGATATTTATTTCTGGGGTGCTATTCTTGAACCATTACGAAATTTTTCGGTACCGAGTTAGTGTCAAAGTATTACGAAAATCATAAAATGGTATTCTTGAAATCGAATTACGAAAATTTTCGCAACAGAACGTTACGAAAATTTCCGTAATGGTATTTTGGTTCCTTATTTCATTTCTGTAATGGAATTGCATGGAATAATTTTATTTTTCATGAATAATAGTAAGATATATTACATGAAAATTAGAGAAAACGATAATAAATTTGGTAAACAATAATTAATTTATGTGTGTTCACTTTTAAATTAATTGATACATTAAAAGATGATAATAATTGCACAGTATAGATCCAATCTTGCTTGCATTATGTTTTTTTTTGTGTTAACGCGATAACCAAACAAACGTAAAAAAATTCATGTGCTTTGTAAAATTAATATCTTTAGAAGAAAAACATAATTTGTATAGTAATTATTAAGTTTATTAATTAATTAATTGTTAGTAATATAATTATTCGAAACGCATCCTCTTATGCACAGAAAAAATTAACATAGATTATTTTTTCTGTGTCTTAAAGTTCGTCAATCGTCATCGATGTAAAAAATATCGCAACACAAAAATTTAAATAAGAATTTTTTTGTTGGAAATTGTTAAATCTGAGGAGGCCATTTTGACCGCATACAGTCTGACACTGGGGCACCGAAGTCATTATTGGAATTATTTACAAATTAGTTAATAAAAACATAAAATATGAATTAAATAAATCCTTTGTTCGCAATTCACATTTTTCTTTTTTAAATTTCAACCAAAAGAAGTTCATTTTGTTTAAATAATCACTTGGTTTCAAGTAATAAACTTACGATAATATAAGTATCAATCATTTAAAATTCAATTGTATCCTTCTAATTGATAAATAAATACAAATAAACATTTTTTAACTTTTTTTCATAAAAAACACAAATTTCAATTTATCGAACAATTTTAGCTGTCAAAAAATGAACTATTCCATAATTTTTATTCACCACGGTTTTGTTTCCATAATAGTTTCAAGAATATCAATTAATGATTTCTCCATTACGATTACGAAAACAGCGTTACGAAAATTTAAGATACCGAAAATTTTCGCCATAGTTCAAGAATAGCACCCCTGGTATTTAAAATAATTTGCACCATGGACCAGTAAAAATTATAACTTTATGATATTTTTATGATTTATAACTTAGGTTACACTATTCAGACTTTATATTTTTTTTTTTATAATCTTTCAATGTTCCGTTATTCGGTTTAGTTAATGAAATGTTCTTTATTAGAACTGTTGTGTACCGAGCGGAAGTAGGTTTTTAAAGACTTGATGTTCAATTAATTATTTGAAATTTGTAATTTTATTTATTATTTTTTCATTAAATGATTTGGAACGTTTCCACAAAACGCTTGGAGAATATTTAAGGAATTTTTCTCAATCGGATACACTTAACTGGGACATGTGGTTACCATATTTAACATTTTCCTATAACACAACTCCACATACTTCAACCGAGTATATGCCGTACGAGTTAGTGTTCGGTTTTACTCCAAACATTCCGTCCGCCATTTGTAAAGACCCAGAACCTAATTATACCATAGATGATTACTATTTCGATTTAAAATTTAAATTACAAAATTCCCTTGCTATTGCGAAAAGTAATCTGCTGAACTCAAAAGAAAAGTCCAAATCCTATTATGACAAATCTATAAATCCTCATCAATTCCAGTTAGGCGATCAAGTACTACTTCAAAATATAAAAAAAGCAAAATTAGATCCAGAATGGCTTGGTCCCTATGAAATCGATAAAATTATTTCATTAGAAAACTCCTCTATTAAAATCGGTAGAACATCAAAGATAGTCCACAATAACCGTTTGAAATTGTTTAAAATTTAGTCATTTATCTATTTTTATTTAACTAAATTAAATTGCAAAGGAAATAAAATTTTAAACAAAACCATTTTGTATTAAAATATTGAATTATATTAAATGAAAAAAAAATAAAAATAAATAAATAAAAAAAATAAAATAAAAATAAAATATTATTATATATAATTAATATTTAATAATATGCAACTTTCAATTAAATATTAATAAAATAAAAATTAAAAATTAAAAATATAGTATGTATGAATAAATATTTTCAAAAGATTATTCGCAGAATAACTTTTGTTTTAAGCAGGGAGGTGTGGTGAATTCATCTCTGTTCTTTAATTATGTATTAGTTATTAAGTTATTCATTGAATTTATATTAAATTGTATCATATACCAATATTGTATACATTATTATTATATACTTTATGTACAAGTGAAATACCAAAACAATCTTGATTGTACTTGTTACTCATTATATACTTGTTATGTATGTACGAGATTAGCTAATAATGAGAGGATTAAAGACAAATCAGTACTGTTGTGGGATTGGAAACGAAATCATTTAATGAAAAAATAATAAATAAAATTACAAATTTCAAATAATTAATTGAACATCAAGTCTTTTAAAAACCTACTTCCGCTCGGTACACAACAGTACAATGTTATAAGGAGTTAAAGGTTCTCTTCGGAAATAAAACGGTTTACTTGCAACCAAAAACGAAGCTCTTAACAACAATCGGTACGGAGATTGATTGTACCTCTGCAATGTCCCCTATGTACAAAATTAATGGTGAATGGTTTGTGTCCGGTAAAGGAGGATTGTATCATACTAAAAATCCAGAGATTGTTATACCAGATGCCATAAATTATACATTCAATGTCATCAAATCCCTTGCAGAAGGAGGAATTTACAGTCAGGAAACCCTTGACCGTATGCAAAGTTTACTATTATCTCCAATGAGTTCAACTGCAATTAACATTGGTTTCCTGATTCAGCAATTAGTACTTCAACAGGACTGCATTTTGAGACAAAGACAACTTCACCTAACAATACTGCTGTATATCCTGGACCTCCCATTAGGTTATAGGCAAATTCTAAGGGGTTGCTAGTGGCTTGTGTGAGAAGATTGCTTGTTATTCTATTCTCAATTTTACAACGTTCGAAAGCAAATAAATTGTACAGTTTTTCGACTTCATTCTTGGTGTGCCTGACTATATGCAAAAGTTTTGAGTTGAAATAAGTGGCTAAGTTAACATCTAATGCCTTTACCTTTTTGTACTTTATGGTGAAATCAACTCCCTCAATCTTCTCAATTACCATGAGTTTAGGGTGTTCAGTTCTAAAAACTCTTAACCCACAAACCGTAGCTACCATGTTAGGTTTGATATAAATCTGGGTTGTATATTCAACATTTATAGTAAACATGTAAGATATTGAAGGTTCTAAGTTATCATGATCAACAATTTTTACAGAGGAGCCTTGATAGAGGACTTGGAAGTTTTGATCTTCATTCATACATGCCACATCTTTAAAACTGATATCCCAAAACACATACCCAAAGTCAGCAGAGAACCCTGAGCCATCGAAAAAATTAAACCTGTTCCCGTTTGGCAAAACAAGGGACTTATCATTAACATCCATACGACCTTCTCCCTTAGATATTATTACTTTCAAATTTGTCTGCCGGACTGCCCTTTCAAATGAGCGAGAATTTGAATTCAATGTCCCAGGTGTTGAGCATGATCCATCTGCACTGATAGATCCAAAACTTGTAAACGATACTTGTTTTTCATTATTAACTTCTAACTCTACTTCTAGTATTCCAGATGATGTTTGGTATCTATACCTCTTGTTTTGAATCATCCGATCGCAATCAGCCTTGTCTATCTTTTCGGTTTCCGTGTAATAACCTCCTTCATGCTGTGTATCAATTGTCTTACCACAGCGGAAGACATGATGTGAAGCAACCACAAAGCATCTTACAAAGTCTATACTCTCAAAATCAATTGGTTGTATTAGTTGTATCATAACGTTAGTCTCAGTAAAATTTCTTCTGTTGGTCTCACATATTGGAGTATCTATGATTGACACTGACCTGGTGTTCATAATAGGTCCCGAACAGTCATACCCAGTTATAGCTAGAGCCATATTAATATTAATTATTAATAAGCATAGACTTATTAGTGGGGAGAGATATGTTTTTTCTGATCCAATCATTTTCATTACTGATTTTATAATAATAGATTAGATATTTCTTGTATTAGCGAATATGAATTTTCTGATGTTTGACCAATTTTTTATATAAAACTGAAATTATTATATAATAATCATAAAAAATTTTTTATATTGTGACTTGTACTATCGGGTTTTTCTAAAAATAAGTGGAAAGGTACAATGTAGTGTATGTATATATGTCAAAGCTATATTATCTTCAATCATATATTATTCCTTGTAAAATTGATCCAATACTGTCTAAGAATCTTTCCAATCAATTCCTAATACTTTACATTGAGCTTTTTGTTTCTCTATTGTCTCGATATCACAGGTTTTACTCGAATCTTGTAAACCCATGCTGGTTGACATCTGAGGGCCTGAAAAAGCGGTATTGGGAGCTTTCAAAACGACAGGAAAATTTGTTGTTGGTTGCATGACCGTGTGAGAAACAAGGATCTCACATGATTTTACAAGCTTATTAGCAGTCTGATTTAATTGTTCAATGATCGGTATAGCATGGTATAATTGATCAATTTTATAGTCCTGGGTTGGGATAATACAACCTTCTTTTAAACTTTTCCCATCCTCTGTACGGCTTGGGACTGCTGCTTCTGAATCAGCAAATGAGGCATTGTGAGCATCTCTAAGTATGTTTTCTATAATCCTAAACCGCGTGGAATCTAGTTTGGTCCTTGTGAACAATTCTTTGCTCACTGCATCATGTGATGACATTAATGCTACATATATGAATTTAGGATTAAAATTATGGATACTGTATGACCCTGGAGGATTATTCTTTTTTAAAAATTCTATCATTGATAATTAATTCAATAACTTCACCTAACAATACTGCTGTATATAATTAATTAACTTCACCTAACAATACTGCTGTATATCCTGGACCTCCCATTAGGTTATAGGCAAATTCTAAGGGGTTGCTAGTGGCTTGTGTGAGAAGATTGCTTGTTATTCTATTCTCAATTTTACAACGTTCGAAAGCAAATAAATTGTACAGTTTTTCGACTTCATTCTTGGTGTGCCTGACTATATGCAAAAGTTTTGAGTTGAAATAAGTGGCTAAGTTAACATCTAATGCCTTTACCTTTTTGTACTTTATGGTGAAATCAACTCCCTCAATCTTCTCAATTACCATGAGTTTAGGGTGTTCAGTTCTAAAAACTCTTAACCCACAAACCGTAGCTACCATGTTAGGTTTGATATAAATCTGGGTTGTATATTCAACATTTATAGTAAACATGTAAGATATTGAAGGTTCTAAGTTATCATGATCAACAATTTTTACAGAGGAGCCTTGATAGAGGACTTGGAAGTTTTGATCTTCATTCATACATGCCACATCTTTAAAACTGATATCCCAAAACACATACCCAAAGTCAGCAGAGAACCCTGAGCCATCGAAAAAATTAAACCTGTTCCCGTTTGGCAAAACAAGGGACTTATCATTAACATCCATACGACCTTCTCCCTTAGATATTATTACTTTCAAATTTGTCTGCCGGACTGCCCTTTCAAATGAGCGAGAATTTGAATTCAATGTCCCAGGTGTTGAGCATGATCCATCTGCACTGATAGATCCAAAACTTGTAAACGATACTTGTTTTTCATTATTAACTTCTAACTCTACTTCTAGTATTCCAGATGATGTTTGGTATCTATACCTCTTGTTTTCAAATCCGATCGCAATCAGCCTTGTCTATCTTTTCGGTTTCCGTGTAATAACCTCCTTCATGCTGTGTATCAATTGTCTTACCACAGCGGAAGACATGATGTGAAGCAACCACAAAGCATCTTACAAAGTCTATACTCTCAAAATCAATTGGTTGTATTAGTTGTATCATAACGTTAGTCTCAGTAAAATTTCTTCTGTTGGTCTCACATATTGGAGTATCTATGATTGACACTGACCTGGTGTTCATAATAGGTCCCGAACAGTCATACCCAGTTATAGCTAGAGCCATATTAATATTAATTATTAATAAGCATAGACTTATTAGTGGGGAGAGATATGTTTTTTCTGATCCAATCATTTTCATTACTGATTTTATAATAATATATTAGATATTTCTTGTATTAGCGAATATGAATTTTCTGATGTTTGACCAATTTTTTATATAAAACTGAAATTATTATATAATAATCATAAAAATTTTTTTATATTGTGACTTGTACTATCGGGTTTTTCTAAAAATAAGTGGAAAGGTACAATGTAGTGTATGTATATATGTCAAAGCTATATTATCTTCAATCATATATTATTCCTTGTAAAATTGATCCAATACTGTCTAAGAATCTTTCCAATCAATTCCTAATACTTTACATTGAGCTTTTTGTTTCTCTATTGACTCGATATCACAGGTTTTACTCGAATCTTGTAAACCCATGCTGGTTGACATCTGAGGGCCTGAAAAAGCGGTATTGGGAGCTTTCAAAACGACAGGAAAATTTGTTGTTGGTTGCATGACCGTGTGAGAAACAAGGATCTCACATGATTTTACAAGCTTATTAGCAGTCTGATTTAATTGTTCAATGATCGGTATAGCATGGTATAATTGATCAATTTTATAGTCCTGGGTTGGGATAATACAACCTTCTTTTAAACTTTTCCCATCCTCTGTACGGCTTGGGACTGCTGCTTCTGAATCAGCAAATGAGGCATTGTGAGCATCTCTAAGTATGTTTTCTATAATCCTAAACCGCGTGGAATCTAGTTTGGTCCTTGTGAACAATTCTTTGCTCACTGCATCATGTGATGACATTAATGCTACATATATGAATTTAGGATTAAAATTATGGATACTGTATGACCCTGGAGGATTATTCTTTTTTAAAAATTCTATCATTGATAATTAATTCAATAACTTCACCTAACAATACTGCTGTATATAATTAATTAACTTCACCTAACAATACTGCTGTATATCCAGGACCTCCCATTAGGTTATAGGCAAATTCTAAGGGGTTGCTAGTGGCTTGTGTGAGAAGATTGCTTGTTATTCTATTCTCAATTTTACAACGTTCGAAAGCAAATAAATTGTACAGTTTTTCGACTTCATTCTTGGTGTGCCTGACTATATGCAAAAGTTTTGAGTTGAAATAAGTGGCTAAGTTAACATCTAATGCCTTTACCTTTTTGTACTTTATGGTGAAATCAACTCCCTCAATCTTCTCAATTACCATGAGTTTAGGGTGTTCAGTTCTAAAAACTCTTAACCCACAAACCGTAGCTACCATGTTAGGTTTGATATAAATCTGGGTTGTATATTCAACATTTATAGTAAACATGTAAGATATTGAAGGTTCTAAGTTATCATGATCAACAATTTTTACAGAGGAGCCTTGATAGAGGACTTGGAAGTTTTGATCTTCATTCATACATGCCACATCTTTAAAACTGATATCCCAAAACACATACCCAAAGTCAGCAGAGAACCCTGAGCCATCGAAAAAATTAAACCTGTTCCCGTTTGGCAAAACAAGGGACTTATCATTAACATCCATACGACCTTCTCCCTTAGATATTATTACTTTCAAATTTGTCTGCCGGACTGCCCTTTCAAATGAGCGAGAATTTGAATTCAATGTCCCAGGTGTTGAGCATGATCCATCTGCACTGATAGATCCAAAACTTGTAAACGATACTTGTTTTTCATTATTAACTTCTAACTCTACTTCTAGTATTCCAGATGATGTTTGGTATCTATACCTCTTGTTTTCAATCATCCGATCGCAATCAGCCTTGTCTATCTTTTCGGTTTCCGTGTAATAACCTCCTTCATGCTGTGTATCAATTGTCTTACCACAGCGGAAGACATGATGTGAAGCAACCACAAAGCATCTTACAAAGTCTATACTCTCAAAATCAATTGGTTGTATTAGTTGTATCATAACGTTAGTCTCAGTAAAATTTCTTCTGTTGGTCTCACATATTGGAGTATCTATGATTGACACTGACCTGGTGTTCATAATAGGTCCCGAACAGTCATACCCAGTTATAGCTAGAGCCATATTAATATTAATTATTAATAAGCATAGACTTATTAGTGGGGAGAGATATGTTTTTTCTGATCCAATCATTTTCATTACTGATTTTATAATAATAGATTAGATATTTCTTGTATTAGCGAATATGAATTTTCTGATGTTTGACCAATTTTTTATATAAAACTGAAATTATTATATAATAATCATAAAAAATTTTTTATATTGTGACTTGTACTATCGGGTTTTTCTAAAAATAAGTGGAAAGGTACAATGTAGTGTATGTATATATGTCAAAGCTATATTATCTTCAATCATATATTATTCCTTGTAAAATTGATCCAATACTGTCTAAGAATCTTTCCAATCAATTCCTAATACTTTACATTGAGCTTTTTGTTTCTCTATTGTCTCGATATCACAGGTTTTACTCGAATCTTGTAAACCCATGCTGGTTGACATCTGAGGGCCTGAAAAAGCGGTATTGGGAGCTTTCAAAACGACAGGAAAATTTGTTGTTGGTTGCATGACCGTGTGAGAAACAAGGATCTCACATGATTTTACAAGCTTATTAGCAGTCTGATTTAATTGTTCAATGATCGGTATAGCATGGTATAATTGATCAATTTTATAGTCCTGGGTTGGGATAATACAACCTTCTTTTAAACTTTTCCCATCCTCTGTACGGCTTGGGACTGCTGCTTCTGAATCAGCAAATGAGGCATTGTGAGCATCTCTAAGTATGTTTTCTATAATCCTAAACCGCGTGGAATCTAGTTTGGTCCTTGTGAACAATTCTTTGCTCACTGCATCATGTGATGACATTAATGCTACATATATGAATTTAGGATTAAAATTATGGATACTGTATGACCCTGGAGGATTATTCTTTTTTAAAAATTCTATCATTGATAATTAATTCAATAACTTCACCTAACAATACTGCTGTATATAATTAATTAACTTCACCTAACAATACTGCTGTATATCCTGGACCTCCCATTAGATTATAGGCAAATTCTAAGGGGTTGCTAGTGGCTTGTGTGAGAAGATTGCTTGTTATTCTATTCTCAATTTTACAACGTTCGAAAGCAAATAAATTGTACAGTTTTTCGACTTCATTCTTGGTGTGCCTGACTATATGCAAAAGTTTTGAGTTGAAATAAGTGGCTAAGTTAACATCTAATGCCTTTACCTTTTTGTACTTTATGGTGAAATCAACTCCCTCAATCTTCTCAATTACCATGAGTTTAGGGTGTTCAGTTCTAAAAACTCTTAACCCACAAACCGTAGCTACCATGTTAGGTTTGATATAAATCTGGGTTGTATATTCAACATTTATAGTAAACATGTAAGATATTGAAGGTTCTAAGTTATCATGATCAACAATTTTTACAGAGGAGCCTTGATAGAGGACTTGGAAGTTTTGATCTTCATTCATACATGCCACATCTTTAAAACTGATATCCCAAAACACATACCCAAAGTCAGCAGAGAACCCTGAGCCATCGAAAAAATTAAACCTGTTCCCGTTTGGCAAAACAAGGGACTTATCATTAACATCCATACGACCTTCTCCCTTAGATATTATTACTTTCAAATTTGTCTGCCGGACTGCCCTTTCAAATGAGCGAGAATTTGAATTCAATGTCCCAGGTGTTGAGCATGATCCATCTGCACTGATAGATCCAAAACTTGTAAACGATACTTGTTTTTCATTATTAACTTCTAACTCTACTTCTAGTATTCCAGATGATGTTTGGTATCTATACCTCTTGTTTTCAATCATCCGATCGCAATCAGCCTTGTCTATCTTTTCGGTTTCCGTGTAATAACCTCCTTCATGCTGTGTATCAATTGTCTTACCACAGCGGAAGACATGATGTGAAGCAACCACAAAGCATCTTACAAAGTCTATACTCTCAAAATCAATTGGTTGTATTAGTTGTATCATAACGTTAGTCTCAGTAAAATTTCTTCTGTTGGTCTCACATATTGGAGTATCTATGATTGACACTGACCTGGTGTTCATAATAGGTCCCGAACAGTCATACCCAGTTATAGCTAGAGCCATATTAATATTAATTATTAATAAGCATAGACTTATTAGTGAGGAGAGATATGTTTTTTCTGATCCAATCATTTTCATTACTGATTTTATAATAATAGATTAGATATTTCTTGTATTAGCGAATATGAATTTTCTGATGTTTGACCAATTTTTTATATAAAACTGAAATTATTATATAATAATCATAAAAAATTTTTTATATTGTGACTTGTACTATCGGGTTTTTCTAAAAATAAGTGGAAAGGTACAATGTAGTGTATGTATATATGTCAAAGCTATATTATCTTCAATCATATATTATTCCTTGTAAAATTGATCCAATACTGTCTAAGAATCTTTCCAATCAATTCCTAATACTTTACATTGAGCTTTTTGTTTCTCTATTGACTCGATATCACAGGTTTTACTCGAATCTTGTAAACCCATGCTGGTTGACATCTGAGGGCCTGAAAAAGCGGTATTGGGAGCTTTCAAAACGACAGGAAAATTTGTTGTTGGTTGCATGACCGTGTGAGAAACAAGGATCTCACATGATTTTACAAGCTTATTAGCAGTCTGATTTAATTGTTCAATGATCGGTATAGCATGGTATAATTGATCAATTTTATAGTCCTGGGTTGGGATAATACAACCTTCTTTTAAACTTTTCCCATCCTCTGTACGGCTTGGGACTGCTGCTTCTGAATCAGCAAATGAGGCATTGTGAGCATCTCTAAGTATGTTTTCTATAATCCTAAACCGCGTGGAATCTAGTTTGGTCCTTGTGAACAATTCTTTGCTCACTGCATCATGTGATGACATTAATGCTACATATATGAATTTAGGATTAAAATTATGGATACTGTATGACCCTGGAGGATTATTCTTTTTTAAAAATTCTATCATTGATAATTAATTCAATAACTTCACCTAACAATACTGCTGTATATAATTA
This sequence comes from Tipula confusa, assembly GCA_963556175.1. Classification (NCBI taxonomy): domain Eukaryota; kingdom Metazoa; phylum Arthropoda; class Insecta; order Diptera; family Tipulidae; genus Tipula; species Tipula confusa. Next base: position 203,299,889 of record OY744476.1, on the reverse strand, counting down.
ATTAACTTCACCTAACAATACTGCTGTATATCCTGGACCTCCCATTAGATTATAGGCAAATTCTAAGGGGTTGCTAGTGGCTTGTGTGAGAAGATTGCTTGTTATTCTATTCTCAATTTTACAACGTTCGAAAGCAAATAAATTGTACAGTTTTTCGACTTCATTCTTGGTGTGCCTGACTATATGCAAAAGTTTTGAGTTGAAATAAGTGGCTAAGTTAACATCTAATGCCTTTACCTTTTTGTACTTTATGGTGAAATCAACTCCCTCAATCTTCTCAATTACCATGAGTTTAGGGTGTTCAGTTCTAAAAACTCTTAACCCACAAACCGTAGCTACCATGTTAGGTTTGATATAAATCTGGGTTGTATATTCAACATTTATAGTAAACATGTAAGATATTGAAGGTTCTAAGTTATCATGATCAACAATTTTTACAGAGGAGCCTTGATAGAGGACTTGGAAGTTTTGATCTTCATTCATACATGCCACATCTTTAAAACTGATATCCCAAAACACATACCCAAAGTCAGCAGAGAACCCTGAGCCATCGAAAAAATTAAACCTGTTCCCGTTTGGCAAAACAAGGGACTTATCATTAACATCCATACGACCTTCTCCCTTAGATATTATTACTTTCAAATTTGTCTGCCGGACTGCCCTTTCAAATGAGCGAGAATTTGAATTCAATGTCCCAGGTGTTGAGCATGATCCATCTGCACTGATAGATCCAAAACTTGTAAACGATACTTGTTTTTCATTATTAACTTCTAACTCTACTTCTAGTATTCCAGATGATGTTTGGTATCTATACCTCTTGTTTTCAATCATCCGATCGCAATCAGCCTTGTCTATCTTTTCGGTTTCCGTGTAATAACCTCCTTCATGCTGTGTATCAATTGTCTTACCACAGCGGAAGACATGATGTGAAGCAACCACAAAGCATCTTACAAAGTCTATACTCTCAAAATCAATTGGTTGTATTAGTTGTATCATAACGTTAGTCTCAGTAAAATTTCTTCTGTTGGTCTCACATATTGGAGTATCTATGATTGACACTGACCTGGTGTTCATAATAGGTCCCGAACAGTCATACCCAGTTATAGCTAGAGCCATATTAATATTAATTATTAATAAGCATAGACTTATTAGTGAGGAGAGATATGTTTTTTCTGATCCAATCATTTTCATTACTGATTTTATAATAATAGATTAGATATTTCTTGTATTAGCGAATATGAATTTTCTGATGTTTGACCAATTTTTTATATAAAACTGAAATTATTATATAATAATCATAAAAAATTTTTTATATTGTGACTTGTACTATCGGGTTTTTCTAAAAATAAGTGGAAAGGTACAATGTAGTGTATGTATATATGTCAAAGCTATATTATCTTCAATCATATATTATTCCTTGTAAAATTGATCCAATACTGTCTAAGAATCTTTCCAATCAATTCCTAATACTTTACATTGAGCTTTTTGTTTCTCTATTGTCTCGATATCACAGGTTTTACTCGAATCTTGTAAACCCATGCTGGTTGACATCTGAGGGCCTGAAAAAGCGGTATTGGGAGCTTTCAAAACGACAGGAAAATTTGTTGTTGGTTGCATGACCGTGTGAGAAACAAGGATCTCACATGATTTTACAAGCTTATTAGCAGTCTGATTTAATTGTTCAATGATCGGTATAGCATGGTATAATTGATCAATTTTATAGTCCTGGGTTGGGATAATACAACCTTCTTTTAAACTTTTCCCATCCTCTGTACGGCTTGGGACTGCTGCTTCTGAATCAGCAAATGAGGCATTGTGAGCATCTCTAAGTATGTTTTCTATAATCCTAAACCGCGTGGAATCTAGTTTGGTCCTTGTGAACAATTCTTTGCTCACTGCATCATGTGATGACATTAATGCTACATATATGAATTTAGGATTAAAATTATGGATACTGTATGACCCTGGAGGATTATTCTTTTTTAAAAATTCTATCATTGATAATTAATTCAATAACTTCACCTAACAATACTGCTGTATATAATTAATTAACTTCACCTAACAATACTGCTGTATATCCTGGACCTCCCATTAGGTTATAGGCAAATTCTAAGGGGTTGCTAGTGGCTTGTGTGAGAAGATTGCTTGTTATTCTATTCTCAATTTTACAACGTTCGAAAGCAAATAAATTGTACAGTTTTTCGACTTCATTCTTGGTGTGCCTGACTATATGCAAAAGTTTTGAGTTGAAATAAGTGGCTAAGTTAACATCTAATGCCTTTACCTTTTTGTACTTTATGGTGAAATCAACTCCCTCAATCTTCTCAATTACCATGAGTTTAGGGTGTTCAGTTCTAAAAACTCTTAACCCACAAACCGTAGCTACCATGTTAGGTTTGATATAAATCTGGGTTGTATATTCAACATTTATAGTAAACATGTAAGATATTGAAGGTTCTAAGTTATCATGATCAACAATTTTTACAGAGGAGCCTTGATAGAGGACTTGGAAGTTTTGATCTTCATTCATACATGCCACATCTTTAAAACTGATATCCCAAAACACATACCCAAAGTCAGCAGAGAACCCTGAGCCATCGAAAAAATTAAACCTGTTCCCGTTTGGCAAAACAAGGGACTTATCATTAACATCCATACGACCTTCTCCCTTAGATATTATTACTTTCAAATTTGTCTGCCGGACTGCCCTTTCAAATGAGCGAGAATTTGAATTCAATGTCCCAGGTGTTGAGCATGATCCATCTGCACTGATAGATCCAAAACTTGTAAACGATACTTGTTTTTCATTATTAACTTCTAACTCTACTTCTAGTATTCCAGATGATGTTTGGTATCTATACCTCTTGTTTTCAATCATCCGATCGCAATCAGCCTTGTCTATCTTTTCGGTTTCCGTGTAATAACCTCCTTCATGCTGTGTATCAATTGTCTTACCACAGCGGAAGACATGATGTGAAGCAACCACAAAGCATCTTACAAAGTCTATACTCTCAAAATCAATTGGTTGTATTAGTTGTATCATAACGTTAGTCTCAGTAAAATTTCTTCTGTTGGTCTCACATATTGGAGTATCTATGATTGACACTGACCTGGTGTTCATAATAGGTCCCGAACAGTCATACCCAGTTATAGCTAGAGCCATATTAATATTAATTATTAATAAGCATAGACTTATTAGTGGGGAGAGATATGTTTTTTCTGATCCAATCATTTTCATTACTGATTTTATAATAATAGATTAGATATTTCTTGTATTAGCGAATATGAATTTTCTGATGTTTGACCAATTTTTTATATAAAACTGAAATTATTATATAATAATCATAAAATTTTTTTTATATTGTGACTTGTACTATCGGGTTTTTCTAAAAATAAGTGGAAAGGTACAATGTAGTGTATGTATATATGTCAAAGCTATATTATCTTCAATCATATATTATTCCTTGTAAAATTGATCCAATACTGTCTAAGAATCTTTCCAATCAATTCCTAATACTTTACATTGAGCTTTTTGTTTCTCTATTGTCTCGATATCACAGGTTTTACTCGAATCTTGTAAACCCATGCTGGTTGACATCTGAGGGCCTGGACCTCCCATTAGGTTATAGGCAAATTCTAAGGGGTTGCTAGTGGCTTGTGTGAGAAGATTGCTTGTTATTCTATTCTCAATTTTACAACGTTCGAAAGCAAATAAATTGTACAGTTTTTCGACTTCATTCTTGGTGTGCCTGACTATATGCAAAAGTTTTGAGTTGAAATAAGTGGCTAAGTTAACATCTAATGCCTTTACCTTTTTGTACTTTATGGTGAAATCAACTCCCTCAATCTTCTCAATTACCATGAGTTTAGGGTGTTCAGTTCTAAAAACTCTTAACCCACAAACCGTAGCTACCATGTTAGGTTTGATATAAATCTGGGTTGTATATTCAACATTTATAGTAAACATGTAAGATATTGAAGGTTCTAAGTTATCATGATCAACAATTTTTACAGAGGAGCCTTGATAGAGGACTTGGAAGTTTTGATCTTCATTCATACATGCCACATCTTTAAAACTGATATCCCAAAACACATACCCAAAGTCAGCAGAGAACCCTGAGCCATCGAAAAAATTAAACCTGTTCCCGTTTGGCAAAACAAGGGACTTATCATTAACATCCATACGACCTTCTCCCTTAGATATTATTACTTTCAAATTTGTCTGCCGGACTGCCCTTTCAAATGAGCGAGAATTTGAATTCAATGTCCCAGGTGTTGAGCATGATCCATCTGCACTGATAGATCCAAAACTTGTAAACGATACTTGTTTTTCATTATTAACTTCTAACTCTACTTCTAGTATTCCAGATGATGTTTGGTATCTATACCTCTTGTTTTCAATCATCCGATCGCAATCAGCCTTGTCTATCTTTTCGGTTTCCGTGTAATAACCTCCTTCATGCTGTGTATCAATTGTCTTACCACAGCGGAAGACATGATGTGAAGCAACCACAAAGCATCTTACAAAGTCTATACTCTCAAAATCAATTGGTTGTATTAGTTGTATCATAACGTTAGTCTCAGTAAAATTTCTTCTGTTGGTCTCACATATTGGAGTATCTATGATTGACACTGACCTGGTGTTCATAATAGGTCCCGAACAGTCATACCCAGTTATAGCTAGAGCCATATTAATATTAATTATTAATAAGCATAGACTTATTAGTGGGGAGAGATATGTTTTTTCTGATCCAATCATTTTCATTACTGATTTTATAATAATAGATTAGATATTTCTTGTATTAGCGAATATGAATTTTCTGATGTTTGACCAATTTTTTATATAAAACTGAAATTATTATATAATAATCATAAAAAATTTTTTATATTGTGACTTGTACTATCGGGTTTTTCTAAAAATAAGTGGAAAGGTACAATGTAGTGTATGTATATATGTCAAAGCTATATTATCTTCAATCATATATTATTCCTTGTAAAATTGATCCAATACTGTCTAAGAATCTTTCCAATCAATTCCTAATACTTTACATTGAGCTTTTTGTTTCTCTATTGTCTCGATATCACAGGTTTTACTCGAATCTTGTAAACCCATGCTGGTTGACATCTGAGGGCCTGGACCTCCCATTAGGTTATAGGCAAATTCTAAGGGGTTGCTAGTGGCTTGTGTGAGAAGATTGCTTGTTATTCTATTCTCAATTTTACAACGTTCGAAAGCAAATAAATTGTACAGTTTTTCGACTTCATTCTTGGTGTGCCTGACTATATGCAAAAGTTTTGAGTTGAAATAAGTGGCTAAGTTAACATCTAATGCCTTTACCTTTTTGTACTTTATGGTGAAATCAACTCCCTCAATCTTCTCAATTACCATGAGTTTAGGGTGTTCAGTTCTAAAAACTCTTAACCCACAAACCGTAGCTACCATGTTAGGTTTGATATAAATCTGGGTTGTATATTCAACATTTATAGTAAACATGTAAGATATTGAAGGTTCTAAGTTATCATGATCAACAATTTTTACAGAGGAGCCTTGATAGAGGACTTGGAAGTTTTGATCTTCATTCATACATGCCACATCTTTAAAACTGATATCCCAAAACACATACCCAAAGTCAGCAGAGAACCCTGAGCCATCGAAAAAATTAAACCTGTTCCCGTTTGGCAAAACAAGGGACTTATCATTAACATCCATACGACCTTCTCCCTTAGATATTATTACTTTCAAATTTGTCTGCCGGACTGCCCTTTCAAATGAGCGAGAATTTGAATTCAATGTCCCAGGTGTTGAGCATGATCCATCTGCACTGATAGATCCAAAACTTGTAAACGATACTTGTTTTTCATTATTAACTTCTAACTCTACTTCTAGTATTCCAGATGATGTTTGGTATCTATACCTCTTGTTTTCAATCATCCGATCGCAATCAGCTTTGTCTATCTTTTCGGTTTCCGTGTAATAACCTCCTTCATGCTGTGTATCAATTGTCTTACCACAGCGGAAGACATGATGTGAAGCAACCACAAAGCATCTTACAAAGTCTATACTCTCAAAATCAATTGGTTGTATTAGTTGTATCATAACGTTAGTCTCAGTAAAATTTCTTCTGTTGGTCTCACATATTGGAGTATCTATGATTGACACTGACCTGGTGTTCATAATAGGTCCCGAACAGTCATACCCAGTTATAGCTAGAGCCATATTAATATTAATTATTAATAAGCATAGACTTATTAGTGGGGAGAGATATGTTTTTTCTGATCCAATCATTTTCATTACTGATTTTATAATAATAGATTAGATATTTCTTGTATTAGCGAATATGAATTTTCTGATGTTTGACCAATTTTTTATATAAAACTGAAATTATTATATAATAATCATAAAAAATTTTTTATATTGTGACTTGTACTATCGGGTTTTTCTAAAAATAAGTGGAAAGGTACAATGTAGTGTATGTATATATGTCAAAGCTATATTATCTTCAATCATATATTATTCCTTGTAAAATTGATCCAATACTGTCTAAGAATCTTTCCAATCAATTCCTAATACTTTACATTGAGCTTTTTGTTTCTCTATTGACTCGATATCACAGGTTTTACTCGAATCTTGTAAACCCATGCTGGTTGACATCTGAGGGCCTGAAAAAGCGGTATTGGGAGCTTTCAAAACGACAGGAAAATTTGTTGTTGGTTGCATGACCGTGTGAGAAACAAGGATCTCACATGATTTTACAAGCTTATTAGCAGTCTGATTTAATTGTTCAATGATCGGTATAGCATGGTATAATTGATCAATTTTATAGTCCTGGGTTGGGATAATACAACCTTCTTTTAAACTTTTCCCATCCTCTGTACGGCTTGGGACTGCTGCTTCTGAATCAGCAAATGAGGCATTGTGAGCATCTCTAAGTATGTTTTCTATAATCCTAAACCGCGTGGAATCTAGTTTGGTCCTTGTGAACAATTCTTTGCTCACTGCATCATGTGATGACATTAATGCTACATATATGAATTTAGGATTAAAATTATGGATACTGTATGACCCTGGAGGATTATTCTTTTTTAAAAATTCTATCATTGATAATTAATTCAATAACTTCACCTAACAATACTGCTGTATATAATTAATTAACTTCACCTAACAATACTGCTGTATATCCAGGACCTCCCATTAGATTATAGGCAAATTCTAAGGGGTTGCTAGTGGCTTGTGTGAGAAGATTGCTTGTTATTCTATTCTCAATTTTACAACGTTCGAAAGCAAATAAATTGTACAGTTTTTCGACTTCATTCTTGGTGTGCCTGACTATATGCAAAAGTTTTGAGTTGAAATAAGTGGCTAAGTTAACATCTAATGCCTTTACCTTTTTGTACTTTATGGTGAAATCAACTCCCTCAATCTTCTCAATTACCATGAGCTTAGGGTGTTCAGTTCTAAAAACTCTTAACCCACAAACCGTAGCTACCATGTTAGGTTTGATATAAATCTGGGTTGTATATTCAACATTTATAGTAAACATGTAAGATATTGAAGGTTCTAAGTTATCATGATCAACAATTTTTACAGAGGAGCCTTGATAGAGGACTTGGAAGTTTTGATCTTCATTCATACATGCCACATCTTTAAAACTGATATCCCAAAACACATACCCAAAGTCAGCAGAGAACCCTGAGCCATCGAAAAAATTAAACCTGTTCCCGTTTGGCAAAACAAGGGACTTATCATTAACATCCATACGACCTTCTCCCTTAGATATTATTACTTTCAAATTTGTCTGCCGGACTGCCCTTTCAAATGAGCGAGAATTTGAATTCAATGTCCCAGGTGTTGAGCATGATCCATCTGCACTGATAGATCCAAAACTTGTAAACGATACTTGTTTTTCATTATTAACTTCTAACTCTACTTCTAGTATTCCAGATGATGTTTGGTATCTATACCTCTTGTTTTCAATCATCCGATCGCAATCAGCTTTGTCTATCTTTTCGGTTTCCGTGTAATAACCTCCTTCATGCTGTGTATCAATTGTCTTACCACAGCGGAAGACATGATGTGAAGCAACCACAAAGCATCTTACAAAGTCTATACTCTCAAAATCAATTGGTTGTATTAGTTGTATCATAACGTTAGTCTCAGTAAAATTTCTTCTGTTGGTCTCACATATTGGAGTATCTATGATTGACACTGACCTGGTGTTCATAATAGGTCCCGAACAGTCATACCCAGTTATAGCTAGAGCCATATTAATATTAATTATTAATAAGCATAGACTTATTAGTGGGGAGAGATATGTTTTTTCTGATCCAATCATTTTCATTACTGATTTTATAATAATAGATTAGATATTTCTTGTATTAGCGAATATGAATTTTCTGATGTTTGACCAATTTTTTATATAAAACTGAAATTATTATATAATAATCATAAAAAATTTTTTATATTGTGACTTGTACTATCGGGTTTTTCTAAAAATAAGTGGAAAGGTACAATGTAGTGTATGTATATATGTCAAAGCTATATTATCTTCAATCATATATTATTCCTTGTAAAATTGATCCAATACTGTCTAAGAATCTTTCCAATCAATTCCTAATACTTTACATTGAGCTTTTTGTTTCTCTATTGACTCGATATCACAGGTTTTACTCGAATCTTGTAAACCCATGCTGGTTGACATCTGAGGGCCTGAAAAAGCGGTATTGGGAGCTTTCAAAACGACAGGAAAATTTGTTGTTGGTTGCATGACCGTGTGAGAAACAAGGATCTCACATGATTTTACAAGCTTATTAGCAGTCTGATTTAATTGTTCAATGATCGGTATAGCATGGTATAATTGATCAATTTTATAGTCCTGGGTTGGGATAATACAACCTTCTTTTAAACTTTTCCCATCCTCTGTACGGCTTGGGACTGCTGCTTCTGAATCAGCAAATGAGGCATTGTGAGCATCTCTAAGTATGTTTTCTATAATCCTAAACCGCGTGGAATCTAGTTTGGTCCTTGTGAACAATTCTTTGCTCACTGCATCATGTGATGACATTAATGCTACATATATGAATTTAGGATTAAAATTATGGATACTGTATGACCCTGGAGGATTATTCTTTTTTAAAAATTCTATCATTGATAATTAATTCAATAACTTCACCTAACAATACTGCTGTATATAATTAATTAACTTCACCTAACAATACTGCTGTATATCCTGGACCTCCCATTAGATTATAGGCAAATTCTAAGGGGTTGCTAGTGGCTTGTGTGAGAAGATTGCTTGTTATTCTATTCTCAATTTTACAACGTTCGAAAGCAAATAAATTGTACAGTTTTTCGACTTCATTCTTGGTGTGCCTGACTATATGCAAAAGTTTTGAGTTGAAATAAGTGGCTAAGTTAACATCTAATGCCTTTACCTTTTTGTACTTTATGGTGAAATCAACTCCCTCAATCTTCTCAATTACCATGAGTTTAGGGTGTTCAGTTCTAAAAACTCTTAACCCACAAACCGTAGCTACCATGTTAGGTTTGATATAAATCTGGGTTGTATATTCAACATTTATAGTAAACATGTAAGATATTGAAGGTTCTAAGTTATCATGATCAACAATTTTTACAGAGGAGCCTTGATAGAGGACTTGGAAGTTTTGATCTTCATTCATACATGCCACATCTTTAAAACTGATATCCCAAAACACATACCCAAAGTCAGCAGAGAACCCTGAGCCATCGAAAAAATTAAACCTGTTCCCGTTTGGCAAAACAAGGGACTTATCATTAACATCCATACGACCTTCTCCCTTAGATATTATTACTTTCAAATTTGTCTGCCGGACTGCCCTTTCAAATGAGCGAGAATTTGAATTCAATGTCCCAGGTGTTGAGCATGATCCATCTGCACTGATAGATCCAAAACTTGTAAACGATACTTGTTTTTCATTATTAACTTCTAACTCTACTTCTAGTATTCCAGATGATGTTTGGTATCTATACCTCTTGTTTTCAATCATCCGATCGCAATCAGCCTTGTCTATCTTTTCGGTTTCCGTGTAATAACCTCCTTCATGCTGTGTATCAATTGTCTTACCACAGCGGAAGACATGATGTGAAGCAACCACAAAGCATCTTACAAAGTCTATACTCTCAAAATCAATTGGTTGTATTAGTTGTATCATAACGTTAGTCTCAGTAAAATTTCTTCTGTTGGTCTCACATATTGGAGTATCTATGATTGACACTGACCTGGTGTTCATAATAGGTCCCGAACAGTCATACCCAGTTATAGCTAGAGCCATATTAATATTAATTATTAATAAGCATAGACTTATTAGTGGGGAGAGATATGTTTTTTCTGATCCAATCATTTTCATTACTGATTTTATAATAATAGATTAGATATTTCTTGTATTAGCGAATATGAATTTTCTGATGTTTGACCAATTTTTTATATAAAACTGAAATTATTATATAATAATCATAAAAAATTTTTTATATTGTGACTTGTACTATCGGGTTTTTCTAAAAATAAGTGGAAAGGTACAATGTAGTGTATGTATATATGTCAAAGCTATATTATCTTCAATCATATATTATTCCTTGTAAAATTGATCCAATACTGTCTAAGAATCTTTCCAATCAATTCCTAATACTTTACATTGAGCTTTTTGTTTCTCTATTGTCTCGATATCACAGGTTTTACTCGAATCTTGTAAACCCATGCTGGTTGACATCTGAGGGCCTGGACCTCCCATTAGGTTATAGGCAAATTCTAAGGGGTTGCTAGTGGCTTGTGTGAGAAGATTGCTTGTTATTCTATTCTCAATTTTACAACGTTCGAAAGCAAATAAATTGTACAGTTTTTCGACTTCATTCTTGGTGTGCCTGACTATATGCAAAAGTTTTGAGTTGAAATAAGTGGCTAAGTTAACATCTAATGCCTTTACCTTTTTGTACTTTATGGTGAAATCAACTCCCTCAATCTTCTCAATTACCATGAGTTTAGGGTGTTCAGTTCTAAAAACTCTTAACCCACAAAAACCGTAGCTACCATGTTAGGTTTGATATAAATCTGGGTTGTATATTCAACATTTATAGTAAACATGTAAGATATTGAAGGTTCTAAGTTATCATGATCAACAATTTTTACAGAGGAGCCTTGATAGAGGACTTGGAAGTTTTGATCTTCATTCATACATGCCACATCTTTAAAACTGATATCCCAAAACACATACCCAAAGTCAGCAGAGAACCCTGAGCCATCGAAAAAATTAAACCTGTTCCCGTTTGGCAAAACAAGGGACTTATCATTAACATCCATACGACCTTCTCCCTTAGATATTATTACTTTCAAATTTGTCTGCCGGACTGCCCTTTCAAATGAGCGAGAATTTGAATTCAATGTCCCAGGTGTTGAGCATGATCCATCTGCACTGATAGATCCAAAACTTGTAAACGATACTTGTTTTTCATTATTAACTTCTAACTCTACTTCTAGTATTCCAGATGATGTTTGGTATCTATACCTCTTGTTTTCAATCATCCGATCGCAATCAGCCTTGTCTATCTTTTCGGTTTCCGTGTAATAACCTCCTTCATGCTGTGTATCAATTGTCTTACCACAGCGGAAGACATGATGTGAAGCAACCACAAAGCATCTTACAAAGTCTATACTCTCAAAATCAATTGGTTGTATTAGTTGTATCATAACGTTAGTCTCAGTAAAATTTCTTCTGTTGGTCTCACATATTGGAGTATCTATGATTGACACTGACCTGGTGTTCATAATAGGTCCCGAACAGTCATACCCAGTTATAGCTAGAGCCATATTAATATTAATTATTAATAAGCATAGACTTATTAGTGGGGAGAGATATGTTTTTTCTGATCCAATCATTTTCATTACTGATTTTATAATAATAGATTAGATATTTCTTGTATTAGCGAATATGAATTTTCTGATGTTTGACCAATTTTTTATATAAAACTGAAATTATTATATAATAATCATAAAAAATTTTTTATATTGTGACTTGTACTATCGGGTTTTTCTAAAAATAAGTGGAAAGGTACAATGTAGTGTATGTATATATGTCAAAGCTATATTATCTTCAATCATATATTATTCCTTGTAAAATTGATCCAATACTGTCTAAGAATCTTTCCAATCAATTCCTAATACTTTACATTGAGCTTTTTGTTTCTCTATTGTCTCGATATCACAGGTTTTACTCGAATCTTGTAAACCCATGCTGGTTGACATCTGAGGGCCTGGACCTCCCATTAGGTTATAGGCAAATTCTAAGGGGTTGCTAGTGGCTTGTGTGAGAAGATTGCTTGTTATTCTATTCTCAATTTTACAACGTTCGAAAGCAAATAAATTGTACAGTTTTTCGACTTCATTCTTGGTGTGCCTGACTATATGCAAAAGTTTTGAGTTGAAATAAGTGGCTAAGTTAACATCTAATGCCTTTACCTTTTTGTACTTTATGGTGAAATCAACTCCCTCAATCTTCTCAATTACCATGAGTTTAGGGTGTTCAGTTCTAAAAACTCTTAACCCACAAACCGTAGCTACCATGTTAGGTTTGATATAAATCTGGGTTGTATATTCAACATTTATAGTAAACATGTAAGATATTGAAGGTTCTAAGTTATCATGATCAACAATTTTTACAGAGGAGCCTTGATAGAGGACTTGGAAGTTTTGATCTTCATTCATACATGCCACATCTTTAAAACTGATATCCCAAAACACATACCCAAAGTCAGCAGAGAACCCTGAGCCATCGAAAAAATTAAACCTGTTCCCGTTTGGCAAAACAAGGGACTTATCATTAACATCCATACGACCTTCTCCCTTAGATATTATTACTTTCAAATTTGTCTGCCGGACTGCCCTTTCAAATGAGCGAGAATTTGAATTCAATGTCCCAGGTGTTGAGCATGATCCATCTGCACTGATAGATCCAAAACTTGTAAACGATACTTGTTTTTCATTATTAACTTCTAACTCTACTTCTAGTATTCCAGATGATGTTTGGTATCTATACCTCTTGTTTTCAATCATCCGATCGCAATCAGCCTTGTCTATCTTTTCGGTTTCCGTGTAATAACCTCCTTCATGCTGTGTATCAATTGTCTTACCACAGCGGAAGACATGATGTGAAGCAACCACAAAGCATCTTACAAAGTCTATACTCTCAAAATCAATTGGTTGTATTAGTTGTATCATAACGTTAGTCTCAGTAAAATTTCTTCTGTTGGTCTCACATATTGGAGTATCTATGATTGACACTGACCTGGTGTTCATAATAGGTCCCGAACAGTCATACCCAGTTATAGCTAGAGCCATATTAATATTAATTATTAATAAGCATAGACTTATTAGTGGGGAGAGATATGTTTTTTCTGATCCAATCATTTTCATTACTGATTTTATAATAATAGATTAGATATTTCTTGTATTAGCGAATATGAATTTTCTGATGTTTGACCAATTTTTTATATAAAACTGAAATTATTATATAATAATCATAAAAAAATTTTTATATTGTGACTTGTACTATCGGGTTTTTCTAAAAATAAGTGGAAAGGTACAATGTAGTGTATGTATATATGTCAAAGCTATATTATCTTCAATCATATATTATTCCTTGTAAAATTGATCCAATACTGTCTAAGAATCTTTCCAATCAATTCCTAATACTTTACATTGAGCTTTTTGTTTCTCTATTGTCTCGATATCACAGGTTTTACTCGAATCTTGTAAACCCATGCTGGTTGACATCTGAGGGCCTGGACCTCCCATTAGGTTATAGGCAAATTCTAAGGGGTTGCTAGTGGCTTGTGTGAGAAGATTGCTTGTTATTCTATTCTCAATTTTACAACGTTCGAAAGCAAATAAATTGTACAGTTTTTCGACTTCATTCTTGGTGTGCCTGACTATATGCAAAAGTTTTGAGTTGAAATAAGTGGCTAAGTTAACATCTAATGCCTTTACCTTTTTGTACTTTATGGTGAAATCAACTCCCTCAATCTTCTCAATTACCATGAGTTTAGGGTGTTCAGTTCTAAAAACTCTTAACCCACAAACCGTAGCTACCATGTTAGGTTTGATATAAATCTGGGTTGTATATTCAACATTTATAGTAAACATGTAAGATATTGAAGGTTCTAAGTTATCATGATCAACAATTTTTACAGAGGAGCCTTGATAGAGGACTTGGAAGTTTTGATCTTCATTCATACATGCAACATCTTTAAAACTGATATCCCAAAACACATACCCAAAGTCAGCAGAGAACCCTGAGCCATCGAAAAAATTAAACCTGTTCCCGTTTGGCAAAACAAGGGACTTATCATTAACATCTATACGACCTTCTCCCTTAGATATTATTACTTTCAAATTTGTCTGCCGGACTGCCCTTTCAAATGAGCGAGAATTTGAATTCAATGTCCCAGGTGTTGAGCATGATCCATCTGCACTGATAGATCCAATACTTGTAAACGATACTTGTTTTTCATTATTAACTTCTAACTCTACTTCTAGTATTGCAGATGATGTTTGGTATCTATACCTCTTGTTTTCAATCATCCGATCGCAATCAGCCTTGTCTATCTTTTCGGTTTCCGTGTAATAACCTCCTTCATGCTGTGTATCAATTGTCTTACCACAGCGGAAGACATGATGTGAAGCAACCACAAAGCATCTTACAAAGTCTATACTCTCAAAATCAATTGGTTGTATTAGTTGTATCATAACGTTAGTCTCAGTAAAATTTCTTCTGTTGGTCTCACATATTGGAGTATCTATGATTGACACTGACCTGGTGTTCATAATAGGTCCCGAACAGTCATACCCAGTTATAGCTAGAGCCATATTAATATTAATTATTAATAAGCATAGACTTATTAGTGGGGAGAGATATGTTTTTTCTGATCCAATCATTTTCATTACTGATTTTATAATAATAGATTAGATATTTCTTGTATTAGCGAATATGAATTTTCTGATGTTTGACCAATTTTTTATATAAAACTGAAATTATTATATAATAATCATAAAAAAATTTTTATATTGTGACTTGTACTATCGGGTTTTTCTAAAAATAAGTGGAAAGGTACAATGTAGTGTATGTATATATGTCAAAGCTATATTATCTTCAATCATATATTATTCCTTGTAAAATTGATCCAATACTGTCTAAGAATCTTTCCAATCAATTCCTAATACTTTACATTGAGCTTTTTGTTTCTCTATTGTCTCGATATCACAGGTTTTACTCGAATCTTGTAAACCCATGCTGGTTGACATCTGAGGGCCTGGACCTCCCATTAGGTTATAGGCAAATTCTAAGGGGTTGCTAGTGGCTTGTGTGAGAAGATTGCTTGTTATTCTATTCTCAATTTTACAACGTTCGAAAGCAAATAAATTGTACAGTTTTTCGACTTCATTCTTGGTGTGCCTGACTATATGCAAAAGTTTTGAGTTGAAATAAGTGGCTAAGTTAACATCTAATGCCTTTACCTTTTTGTACTTTATGGTGAAATCAACTCCCTCAATCTTCTCAATTACCATGAGTTTAGGGTGTTCAGTTCTAAAAACTCTTAACCCACAAAAACCGTAGCTACCATGTTAGGTTTGATATAAATCTGGGTTGTATATTCAACATTTATAGTAAACATGTAAGATATTGAAGGTTCTAAGTTATCATGATCAACAATTTTTACAGAGGAGCCTTGATAGAGGACTTGGAAGTTTTGATCTTCATTCATACATGCCACATCTTTAAAACTGATATCCCAAAACACATACCCAAAGTCAGCAGAGAACCCTGAGCCATCGAAAAAATTAAACCTGTTCCCGTTTGGCAAAACAAGGGACTTATCATTAACATCCATACGACCTTCTCCCTTAGATATTATTACTTTCAAATTTGTCTGCCGGACTGCCCTTTCAAATGAGCGAGAATTTGAATTCAATGTCCCAGGTGTTGAGCATGATCCATCTGCACTGATAGATCCAATACTTGTAAACGATACTTGTTTTTCATTATTAACTTCTAACTCTACTTCTAGTATTGCAGATGATGTTTGGTATCTATACCTCTTGTTTTCAATCATCCGATCGCAATCAGCCTTGTCTATCTTTTCGGTTTCCGTGTAATAACCTCCTTCATGCTGTGTATCAATTGTCTTACCACAGCGGAAGACATGATGTGAAGCAACCACAAAGCATCTTACAAAGTCTATACTCTCAAAATCAATTGGTTGTATTAGTTGTATCATAACGTTAGTCTCAGTAAAATTTCTTCTGTTGGTCTCACATATTGGAGTATCTATGATTGACACTGACCTGGTGTTCATAATAGGTCCCGAACAGTCATACCCAGTTATAGCTAGAGCCATATTAATATTAATTATTAATAAGCATAGACTTATTAGTGGGGAGAGATATGTTTTTTCTGATCCAATCATTTTCATTACTGATTTTATAATAATAGATTAGATATTTCTTGTATTAGCGAATATGAATTTTCTGATGTTTGACCAATTTTTTATATAAAACTGAAATTATTATATAATAATCATAAAAAAATTTTTATATTGTGACTTGTACTATCGGGTTTTTCTAAAAATAAGTGGAAAGGTACAATGTAGTGTATGTATATATGTCAAAGCTATATTATCTTCAATCATATATTATTCCTTGTAAAATTGATCCAATACTGTCTAAGAATCTTTCCAATCAATTCCTAATACTTTACATTGAGCTTTTTGTTTCTCTATTGTCTCGATATCACAGGTTTTACTCGAATCTTGTAAACCCATGCTGGTTGACATCTGAGGGCCTGGACCTCCCATTAGGTTATAGGCAAATTCTAAGGGGTTGCTAGTGGCTTGTGTGAGAAGATTGCTTGTTATTCTATTCTCAATTTTACAACGTTCGAAAGCAAATAAATTGTACAGTTTTTCGACTTCATTCTTGGTGTGCCTGACTATATGCAAAAGTTTTGAGTTGAAATAAGTGGCTAAGTTAACATCTAATGCCTTTACCTTTTTGTACTTTATGGTGAAATCAACTCCCTCAATCTTCTCAATTACCATGAGTTTAGGGTGTTCAGTTCTAAAAACTCTTAACCCACAAAAACCGTAGCTACCATGTTAGGTTTGATATAAATCTGGGTTGTATATTCAACATTTATAGTAAACATGTAAGATATTGAAGGTTCTAAGTTATCATGATCAACAATTTTTACAGAGGAGCCTTGATAGAGGACTTGGAAGTTTTGATCTTCATTCATACATGCCACATCTTTAAAACTGATATCCCAAAACACATACCCAAAGTCAGCAGAGAACCCTGAGCCATCGAAAAAATTAAACCTGTTCCCGTTTGGCAAAACAAGGGACTTATCATTAACATCCATACGACCTTCTCCCTTAGATATTATTACTTTCAAATTTGTCTGCCGGACTGCCCTTTCAAATGAGCGAGAATTTGAATTCAATGTCCCAGGTGTTGAGCATGATCCATCTGCACTGATAGATCCAAAACTTGTAAACGATACTTGTTTTTCATTATTAACTTCTAACTCTACTTCTAGTATTCCAGATGATGTTTGGTATCTATACCTCTTGTTTTCAATCATCCGATCGCAATCAGCCTTGTCTATCTTTTCGGTTTCCGTGTAATAACCTCCTTCATGCTGTGTATCAATTGTCTTACCACAGCGGAAGACATGATGTGAAGCAACCACAAAGCATCTTACAAAGTCTATACTCTCAAAATCAATTGGTTGTATTAGTTGTATCATAACGTTAGTCTCAGTAAAATTTCTTCTGTTGGTCTCACATATTGGAGTATCTATGATTGACACTGACCTGGTGTTCATAATAGGTCCCGAACAGTCATACCCAGTTATAGCTAGAGCCATATTAATATTAATTATTAATAAGCATAGACTTATTAGTGGGGAGAGATATGTTTTTTCTGATCCAATCATTTTCATTACTGATTTTATAATAATAGATTAGATATTTCTTGTATTAGCGAATATGAATTTTCTGATGTTTGACCAATTTTTTATATAAAACTGAAATTATTATATAATAATCATAAAAAATTTTTTATATTGTGACTTGTACTATCGGGTTTTTCTAAAAATAAGTGGAAAGGTACAATGTAGTGTATGTATATATGTGAAAGCTATATTATCTTCAATCATATATTATTCCTTGTAAAATTGATCCAATACTGTCTAAGAATCTTTCCAATCAATTCCTAATACTTTACATTGAGCTTTTTGTTTCTCTATTGTCTCGATATCACAGGTTTTACTCGAATCTTGTAAACCCATGCTGGTTGACATCTGAGGGCCTGAAAAAGCGGTATTGGGAGCTTTCAAAACGACAGGAAAATTTGTTGTTGGTTGCATGACCGTGTGAGAAACAAGGATCTCACATGATTTTACAAGCTTATTAGCAGTCTGATTTAATTGTTCAATGATCGGTATAGCATGGTATAATTGATCAATTTTATAGTCCTGGGTTGGGATAATACAACCTTCTTTTAAACTTTTCCCATCCTCTGTACGGCTTGGGACTGCTGCTTCTGAATCAGCAAATGAGGCATTGTGAGCATCTCTAAGTATGTTTTCTATAATCCTAAACCGCGTGGAATCTAGTTTGGTCCTTGTGAACAATTCTTTGCTCACTGCATCATGTGATGACATTAATGCTACATATATGAATTTAGGATTAAAATTATGGATACTGTATGACCCTGGAGGATTATTCTTTTTTAAAAATTCTATCATTGGATTTTCTAGAAATAAATTTTTGAAGGGACCAATTGGTGTTTCTGATTCTTCTAATGTTGTATCAATTGTTGCATTTACTGTATTCAGTTTACTAGGGCCTGGTTTGCTTGAATTGGTTGATGTAGATTGACCTGGACTTGTCGATGGCAGAACAGTTTCATGAGTCGTTTTGGTTTTTTGCTCAAAGGGCTTGCTTTGTCCTGATTCTCCTAACTTTTTGATAAGATCTCCTAGTTGAGTAAAATCAGGTGGAGATGTCATCTCATAATTATCTATTATATCTCGTATCTGGGCAATATTCCCTTTAGCTAGTGATACATTAAATAACGATCCATCTAGGAAGCTTTTGTATTCTTTTAGCTCTCGATCTCTTATAGTAGGAATTATTGTAGATGGCAATAGTTTAACTATGGCTTCATGTGGTTTACGATTTATAATAAAAACTTGATCATAACTTAACTCAAGTATTAATGCTGTGAGTTCTTTGGTCCTTAAAGTCAAATTATCCTTATTGAATTCAATCTCATCCTGCATATCTCCACAGTAAGATGCCATGTTTACCAAAATACTTTCTGGCTTGCAGCCAGCACTATACATAACAATCAAGGCAACAAGTTCAATAGATATTCCTTCTCTTCCTTGTTGCCTATGCTGGACATCTAGTGGTATATTAAATAAACATAGCAGATGATGTAAGAACATATTCCCATGTACTGGCTGAACAGCCATATTTTTTCCGTATGTAGATTTTAAATCTAAACCTTTTGAAGCCATAGTTAAACTATTGCCATCTACAATAATTCCTACTATAAGAGATCGAGAGCTAAAAGAATACAAAAGCTTCCTATCCCACTTCTGACACCAACTGTTGTGTACCGAGCGGAAGTAGGTTTTTAAAAGACTTGATGTTCAATTAATTATTTGAAATTTGTAATTTTATTTATTATTTTTTCATTAAATGATTTCGTTTCCAATCCCACAACAGTACTGATTTGTCTTTAATCCTCTCATTATTAGCTAATCTCGTACATACATAACAAGTATATAATGAGTAACAAGTACAATCAAGATTGTTTTGGTATTTCACTTGTACATAAAGTATATAATAATAATGTATACAATATTGGTATATGATACAATTTAATATAAATTCAATGATAATTGTAATATATAATAACTTAATAACTAATACATAATTAAAGAACAGAGATGAATTCACCACACCTCCCTGCTTAAAACAAAAGTTATTCTGCGAATAATCTTTTGAAAATATTTATTCATACATACTATATTTTTAATTTTTAATTTTTATTTTATTAATATTTAATTGAAAGTTGCATATTATTAAATATTAATTATATATAATAATATTTTATTTTTATTTTATTTTTTTTATTTATTTATTTTTATTTTTTTTCATTTAATATAATTCAATATTTTAATACAAAATGGTTTTGTTTAAAATTTTATTTCCTTTGCAATTTAATTTAGTTCAATAAAAATAGATAAATGACTAAATTTTAAACAATTTCAAACGGTTATTGTGGACTATCTTTGATGTTCTACCGATTTTAATAGAGGAGTTTTCTAATGAAATAATTTTATCGATTTCATAGGGACCAAGCCATTCTGGATCTAATTTTGCTTTTTTTATATTTTGAAGTAGTACTTGATCGCCTAACTGGAATTGATGAGGATTTATAGATTTGTCATAATAGGATTTGGACTTTTCTTTTGAGTTCAGCAGATTACTTTTCGCAATAGCAAGGGAATTTTGTAATTTAAATTTTAAATCGAAATAGTAATCATCTATGGTATAATTAGGTTCTGGGTCTTTACAAATGGCGGACGGAATGTTTGGAGTAAAACCGAACACTAACTCGTACGGCATATACTCGGTTGAAGTATGTGGAGTTGTGTTATAGGAAAATGTTAAATATGGTAACCACATGTCCCAGTTAAGTGTATCCGATTGAGAAAAATTCCTTAAATATTCTCCAAGCGTTTTGTGGAAACGTTCCAGAGCACCATTGCTCTGAGGGTGATAAGCTGTGGTCGACAATTTTTTTATTTTTAAAAGTTTGCATATTTGAGTAAACAGGTTACTCATAAAGTTTGTACCCTGGTCCGTAAGTATTTCATTCGGAATTCCATATAAACAGATAAACTTTTCGACAAAAACTTGTGCAACGATTTCCGTTTCTTGAGAAGGAATAGGATGAGCAACTGAAAACTTCGTAAGGTCGTCTTGTAAAGTAAGGATATATTTATTATTATTGTGTGAAGAAGGCATAGGACCAACGATGTCTAAAAATACTTTTTCAAAAGTCCTGGATGCAGTAGAAGTAATTTTCAAAGGTTCCTTTGTTTTTCTTCCGTGTTTATTTATTTGGCAAAGTTTACATTTGGAAATATATTGTTTTATAGTCGAAAACATATTGGGAAAGTTAAAATATTTCTGCAATCTTTTAAATGTGCGATATACACCCTGGTGTCCACCAAGTGGTGAAATATGAAATTCTTGTATCACTTGTTGAATTTCAGAGCCATCTGTAATATATTTAACCATAACAGTTTCTTGGTTGACGTAGTTATTAAAATTAAGACCACTTGAAAAACTCTGATTATTAAAATTTGATGGGATTGCAGATTCGTTAAAGGTTTCTGGTTTATTTTCATCTTCTTCAATTTCGGGAACATTTAAATTGTCTGTATCGTTGTTGTTTCCGTTTAAATTTCTCTTCGACCGTGTTATTACACTGCATTCAGGTAAAGTATCTAATGCTTTATTTTCATTTCGAATACGACTAAGTGCATCTGCATTTTGTATGAGAGTTCCTGGTTTATGGATAATCGTAAAGTCGTAATCATCAAGACATAGTTGCCACCGTATTTGTCGTGATTTCGGCGTTTTTAGTTTATATAACCATAGAAGAGCACGATGATCGGTTATAACACAAAATTTATGTCCATAAAGGTAAGGTCGAAAGTGAGACATAGACCAAATGATAGCAGATAATTCCTTTTCAGTAGGTGAATAGTTAACTTCAGCGTTACTGAGTACTCGACTCGCGTATGCAATCGGAAGATCAAATCCATCTACTTCTTGTGATAGAATTGCGCCTAGCGCAAAATCGCTAGCGTCACATGTAAGTTTAAAGGGTTTAGTAAAGTTTGGCATTTGTAAAATAGGAGGATTTATAAGACTTTCTTTCAATGATTCAAATCCTTTTTGACATTCAGAACTCCAATTAAATGGTGTATTTTTCTTGAGAAGATTTGTTAAGGGTTTAGCTTGTTTTGAAAATTGAGGAATAAATTTACGGTAATAACCGGCTAATCCAAGAAATGATTTGATTTCTGTCCGATTTCTAGGTAAAGGAAAATTTTTAACAGCAATTATTTTAGATTCGTCTGGCTTTATTCCTTTTGCTGTAACAATATGACCTAAATAATAAATTTCGTTTCTAAGAAACTGACACTTAGACGGATTTACCTTTAGATTATAACGACGGAATCTTTGTAATACTTCTTTCAGTCGATTATTATGATCGATAAGTGTTGTGCCGAATACAACAACGTCATCAAGATATGCAAGACATTTTATATTATTAAGACCACTTAAAACACTGTTTATCATACGCTGAAACGTGGCTGGCGCTCCTTTTAGACCGAAGGGCATAGAGGTAAATTCGTAATGACCTTCATCTGTACTAAATGCGGTCTTAGGACAATCAGAAGGGTTGAGTTTGATTTGGTGGTATCCACTTTGCAGGTCCAAAGTAGAAAAGTATTGAGCCATTCCTAATTTATCAAGAATCTCATTGATATTAGGGAGAGGAAATATGTCATCAATAGTGATTTGGTTTAGTTTCCTATAATCTACTACGACTCTCCACTTTTTCTCACCGTTCGTCGATTTTTTTGGAACAAGTAACAAAGGAAAGTTCCACGGGCTTATACTGTCTTGAATAATACCTTCTTCAAACATTTTATTTACTTGGTTTTGAATTTCACTTTTAGTAGAATGTGGTTGATGATAAGAACGCACGTGAATAGGTTTTGAATCGGGTAATGTTCTGACACTATGTTGAGTTACATCGGTAGTCGTAAGTTTATCGCCTTCTAAATAGAATACGTCGTGGAATTCATTTAGTATTGGCATGAGACAATCTTCTTCTTCTTCGTTAAGATGACTACAACTAATAGATGACTTAAGAATTGATAAGCGATTACTAATATGTTCATTATTTTTTTCTAAAGAGTAGATTTCATATGTGTTAAAAGGTTCTATTTTAAAGGTTAAATTTCTATTTTAAAGTTTAAACTCTGGCCTGTCTTCAACTGTCGAATAAATCTTTCGCCTTTTATTAAAGATTTCCGTGGAGAGGGGCACACAAATGAGTCAACTGAAAACTTCGTAAGGTCGTCTTGTAAAGTAAGGATATATTTATTATTATTGTGTGAAGAAGGCATAGGACCAACGATGTCTAAAAATACTTTTTCAAAAGTCCTGGATGCAGTAGAAGTAATTTTCAAAGGTTCCTTTGTTTTTCTTCCGTGTTTATTTATTTGGCAAAGTTTACATTTGGAAATATATTGTTTTATAGTCGAAAACATATTGGGAAAGTTCTAACATATTGGGAATAACACGGTCGAAGAGGAATTTAAACGGAAACAACAACGATACAGACAATTTAAATGTTCCCGAAATTGAAGAAGATGAAAATAAACCAGAAACCTTTAACGAATCTGCAATCCCATCAAATTTTAATAATCAGAGTTTTTCAAGTGGTCTTAATTTTAATAACTACGTCAACCAAGAAACTGTTATGGTTAAATATATTACAGATGGCTCTGAAATTCAACAAGTGATACAAGAATTTCATATTTCACCACTTGGTGGACACCAGGGTGTATATCGCACATTTAAAAGATTGCAGAAATATTTTAACTTTCCCAATATGTTTTCGACTATAAAACAATATATTTCCAAATGTAAACTTTGCCAAATAAATAAACACGGAAGAAAAACAAAGGAACCTTTGAAAATTACTTCTACTGCATCCAGGACTTTTGAAAAAGTATTTTTAGACATCGTTGGTCCTATGCCTTCTTCACACAATAATAATAAATATATCCTTACTTTACAAGACGACCTTACGAAGTTTTCAGTTGCTCATCCTATTCCTTCTCAAGAAACGGAAATCGTTGCACAAGTTTTTGTCGAAAAGTTCATCTGTTTATATGGAATTCCGAATGAAATACTTACGGACCAGGGTACAAACTTTATGAGTAACCTGTTTACTCAAATATGCAAACTTTTAAAAATAAAAAAATTGTCGACCACAGCTTATCACCCTCAGAGCAATGGTGCTCTGGAACGTTTCCACAAAACGCTTGGAGAATATTTAAGGAATTTTTCTCAATCGGATACACTTAACTGGGACATGTGGTTACCATATTTAACATTTTCCTATAACACAACTCCACATACTTCAACCGAGTATATGCCGTACGAGTTAGTGTTCGGTTTTACTCCAAACATTCCGTCCGCCATTTGTAAAGACCCAGAACCTAATTATACCATAGATGATTACTATTTCGATTTAAAATTTAAATTACAAAATTCCCTTGCTATTGCGAAAAGTAATCTGCTGAACTCAAAAGAAAAGTCCAAATCCTATTATGACAAATCTATAAATCCTCATCAATTCCAGTTAGGCGATCAAGTACTACTTCAAAATATAAAAAAAAGCAAAATTAGATCCAGAATGGCTTGGTCCCTATGAAATCGATAAAATTATTTCATTAGAAAACTCCTCTATTAAAATCGGTAGAACATCAAAGATAGTCCACAATAACCGTTTGAAATTGTTTAAAATTTAGTCATTTATCTATTTTTATTTAACTAAATTAAATTGCAAAGGAAATAAAATTTTAAACAAAACCAACTGTTGTGTACCGAGCGGAAGTAGGTTTTTTAAAAGACTTGATGTTCAATTAATTATTTGAAATTTGTAATTTTATTTATTATTTTTTCATTAAATGATTTCGTTTCCAATCCCACAACAGTACTCATTTGTCTTTAATCCTCTCATTATTAGCTAATCTCGTACATACATAACAAGTATATAATGAGTAACAAGTACAATCAAGATTGTTTTGGTATTTCACTTGTACATAAAGTATATAATAATAATGTATACAATATTGGTATATGATACAATTTAATATAAATTCAATGATAATTGTAATATATAATAACTTAATAACTAATACATAATTAAAGAACAGAGATGAATTCACCACAGAACTATATATTTTCTGATTATTGATTTAGTTATTTTTTTAAATTATTCTTTTTTTAATTTTAATAAAAAGAAATAAGGAACCTTGTTTTAATAAAAACAAAGAATTCAATACTTCTTGTTTTATATATAAAAATAAAAATTAAAAATTATTTCAGAAAAGAAGTAAAACTTTCTTTAATGTGATAATAAAAATTTTTTATATTAATTCTCTATCCAAATTCTTTCTAAAAAGAAAAAATTTTTCTAAAAAATTTATAATATAAATTATTCTTTTTATTTTAACTAGGATTATTTTTTGAGGATTATTATCCTCTTCATCAGCCTGTACTACTTTGAACCTATCTACCACGCCACTCAAAAATAAAAAAAAAAAAAAAAACGCGGTCTTATCAACATTTAAACATTGACTGTCCAACAAAGCAAAAAAAAAATCTTGACTGATTTTTAAAAAAAATTTAAAATCGACTATTTTTCTCAACAATTAAGCATTGACTCCCCCCGCATGGAAGTGTAAGCATTTATATACCCACTCAGATCTCGTTATTCAATTTGGAAACAAAAAGAATAAGAGAAATGAGCGGGCATACAAACACGCATACCTAAACCAATATCCATATATGGAACGAAACAAAGGTGTGGGCACACTTTGCAACGCGTACCCCGAGGCGCGCGTTACAATACATATATAATAAGTAAGAAAAATGTTCGTAATAATTTTAATTTACTTCAATATTTATTTATTAATATTTGTATACACATATAGCGAAGATGTTATCTCATTGACAGCTTTCCAAAAAGAGAACGAAAAACACATTCTTTACACAACATGGCGCCTTGCTTTTGTTCAATTCAACTGCACGACTGCGCTCACACGTATACTAATTTGTGCGTTTACGCCATCATTTTCCTACTTATATATATATATATATATATATAT
Source organism: Tipula confusa (assembly GCA_963556175.1). Classification (NCBI taxonomy): domain Eukaryota; kingdom Metazoa; phylum Arthropoda; class Insecta; order Diptera; family Tipulidae; genus Tipula; species Tipula confusa. The sequence continues at coordinate 203,273,801 of OY744476.1, read as the reverse complement.
ATATATATATATATATATATATATATATATATATATATATATATATATATATATATATATATATATATATATATATATATATATATATATATATATATATATATATATATATATATATATATAAATATATGCTCTGACTTCAAATAATGCATCCGAGGAATCAATATTCCTTAAACGACAAACCGAGGCCTCAACAAAAGAATACAGTGGATTATTTTCAGCTATTTTACGTTTGTATGGACCACCCTCTGTTTTAAACCTTTCTGCGTTTTGTTCAGCTACCGTTTTTCGTAGGTCACCTAATTTATTTTTGAAAACATTCCTTAACTGTGCTTCAGTTTTTTTCAAAGAATTGAAAGAGTTGTATTGTTCTGTTATGGTTTTTCAAGCCTCATTTTTTTTGATTATTTGAAACTGCGTCTGTTTTTTTAGAAATTACCACACTTTTATGTTTTTCTACAATATCAAATAAACTTTGAAGTTCAATGGACGACATTTTTCTTTTTTTTTTGGTTCCATTTTTAATATTTATATACTTAAATCAAGAATAAACTAATTTGTTCACTATTATAATTAAATAAACTGATACAATTATTTTTAATTTGTTTAATTATATTCCAAAACATCATTTGGGAATCTCCCTAAAATTAAAAAAAAATAAAATTTAAATTATTATATAAAAAAAATATATATTTTATACTTACTTCGACTACCATAGGCCAAAACCCGTAGTCGGCGAAGACCCCAAATCCGCAACGTGAATCCTGATCCATCTTTAAAATTCAATAAAAAAATTAAAATTTATTAAAAAATATAATTTTGCTTCCAAAAATTTAAATGTCAATATAATAACAAAAACAAAAACTTTTAACCACACATGTATATTAAAAAAAAATAAAAATTTAAACGTCAAAAATAAAAAAACCTCATAACTATTTTTTTACTTTCTGTTTTACATTTAGAAAATCATTGCCTAAAATATCTTCCGTTTCAATAGGATATTGTTGTGTTTTTGCCGGAATTAATAATAATACACGCGATGTTTATAGATTTATATAATACATTTTTTATTTTATTTCATTTTATGACAATACAGATACAGGTCTTGTTCATCTCTTGTACACCGATCAGAACGTTGTGTACCAAACTTTGTTCGTTATAAGAACTATACATATTTCATAACTTATAGTGACATCTATTATTAAACTTTCCTATTACTGAATACATCACAGATAAACTTTAATTTTCTGCAACGTGTTATTATAACGGCAACAACGTTGAAATCGCGCCTCAAAATGTCGCAAAATGCCTCAAATGTTAAAATGTCCTCAAAATGCAATTCAGAAATAATTTTTTTTTCACTACAAAAATTGATTTTGTATCTGTCTACCCATATTTCATACCGCGAAGTATTATTTAGCAGGGAAAGCAAATAGCCTGCAATTTTTATCGGCCAGTTTATTTCTGCCACAAATAATACACTTTCCGCCATATTTCAAATTAGACGACATCAAAAAAAAATATTAATGTTTCCGTCACAAAATCTAAACTTAAACTGAGAAAATGTATTGTATGTATTGATTGATTGATTGATTTAGAATGTACGACCAAGCATTAAGGAGGATCTCCCGGATTTAGCCGGGCCCACCGTACACCCATTTTTGTACATATACCTGGAAGGATAAGGTAGGATACTAGTTAAATTATTGAGATCGACCCGGTTCCAGACACCTTGACAGTAATAACAGAACAGTTTGTCAGTAATAACAGAATTGGTCCGGTTTCCCGGAAACCAATATTCAAACTACTATTAGTTTAAGACAATCAGAATTTTACTGAACTGCTAGTTTTCGCCTGAAAATTAGAAATTAATTAATTCTTCCTATCAGTAAAAATATAAAATTGTAAAATATAGAAATGTAAAATGTAAAAAGCAAAAAATCTTTAAATATAATAAATAATGTGAATAATTTAAAAATGTAAACGTATAAAAATATAACAAATGTAAAAATATAATAATAAATTAATTTATAATTAATAATATAATGCAATGATAGTGATATAAAATTAATATAAATTAGATTTTATAAAAAGAGATTAAAGTATAAATCAATTGAATTAACCGTTCTATGGCAAATGCGCCATGTACTCGCACGAAAATCTAATTTATATACACTTTATAAACACAAAACTTTAAAATTAATACAAATTAGATATTTTTTATGAATGCACTTATGGATGGAAATTATCGTGGATAACTTGGATATTTTGAAGTATGTAAGTTCTTCGCTGGGTAATTGAGTTGTAGGTCTGCCGATCAAGAAATGAGCTGGGGTCAAGTAATCCAGATCATCGCTCGAGAGTACACATATTGGTCGTGAGTTCAGCATAGTTTCTATCTCAGTAAAATGTGTTGTCATCTTCTTGATCGTAAGTATATAACCATCTGCCACTCTTCTTAAATGGAAGTTGGTTCCGTTGTTACTCTTAATTTTGCAGCAATTTTCTCTACGAGTTAACAATTTGTGGAGTGCGGCAAAGTAAGCGTCTCTGTGAGGTCGGAGACAAGCTCGATATGCACATACTTCGTACATTCAACGCAGCTGTGGATAATATTTCTGATCAAGCTTCTACATTCAACGATCCAATACTTATACTGTAGCTCCACAATTAGGTATCTTACGTGATGTTTTACGATTCTTTCCGTCAGTTTATGTTTTGCTGTTCAAATAAGCGGATGCTTGACGCCATAAGCTATTATTGCGTTCTTTATTCTTCCACCGACTCGTAGAATGCCTAATTAATCCAGAAAGGACTACATTAAATGGTGGAATTTGAGCGTGCATTGCTTAATTGTGAATTTCTCCGTTCGTGCTTCTAATCCTGTTGGCCAATTATCGTTGTTAGCTAGCCATGTTGGGGCATTCCACCACATGTTGATTTCCTGCAATTTATCTGGGTCAACCCCTCTGGATGCATAATCTGCCGGTTTATCTTGTGAGCTGACATGCCTCCACTGAGACCTGTTCATATGTGTTAGTATCTCGTCTGTTCTGTTACCTAGTGATCATAAAGCCACTCTCACACAATAGTCAAGCTCGTCCAAACATTTGATTAGTAGCAATGCTCCGCACAATTCCAAACGTGGAATGGATATTTGTTTTATAGGTGCTACTCTCGTTTTGGCTGTCAGTAGGCTCACAATTGACTCTCCATTAGGTTTTATTACTTCAATGTGAACAACTGCTGCATATGCGTATTTAGTGGCCTACAGGATGTGCCTATATGTCTGCTTATTCCGTTTTTTTTCTATTTTCTCTAGGTTGTTCAGTATTTTCAGCCACTTTGCGTTTACATCATCTGGTAAAAGATTGTTTTACTAATATTACTTAAATAAATAAGGTGGAAGTAAGGCTTAATGTTTACTAGTGGGCTCACTTGCCGCATATATATCATCCTCATCTCGTAAAACGTTTGTTGGAAACTCGAGGTTGAAGCTTCCAGCTGGGCGTAGAAACTTGTCTCAGTTGGTCTAGAATAAAAAATTTGTTAACACGCTTGTAGATAATAGATAAATGCAAAATTCAAAACTCTTACCGATCATCAATCAGAAGGGGCTTAAAAAAATCCATCTTCCTAATTAACCATTCGTTTTTGTGGCTCACAAGTTTTGGTGAGCTTCCACTTTGCGGCTGGTCATTTACTTGTGCCTTATATCGCTGCTTTAACGAACGCCATTTAACTTTGCAATCTTTATCTTTAAAAAAAAGGTTACAATTCAAAATCCCGCAGCTACCATATACTACCAACTTGTTAGAGTTCCCATTTGTTCTGCCACTGGCTCCCATGCTAATTTTTTTGCAGAATTGTTTTTATACAATTTGTAACTTAAGTCATATAAAATGGAATGTTGTTTAACACAATCAATAATCCGACTTTCGATATAAAAATCTCAAAAGAAAAAAGAACAAATGTGAGGTTAGTGATAATTTTATGTAAAATTGATTTAAAACAACGATTTAATATTTAATGTATATATGTTTTGTAACGGTACGGTTTGTTAGGCAGGTTCTCAGTACACAAAAAAAAAATCTCTGCCATTCGTTACTGAATTTTTATTTTCTACAATCTAGAGCTTCGGTGTGGTCATCTTAGGCTGGCTAAAGCTCAGGAGCTTGGGAGTGGGATTGCCGAAGATAGATTATAGCTGGTTAGACCACAAGGAGAGGAAAGTATGGGGAAGAGGGAAAAACAAATCAAGGCATTGACCAACTTACCATATAAGCGGTGTGCACAACTTACCAATCCATCCTACACGTTAACTTTAACGGTGCTTAATGATTAATTTGTAACGTACAAAGACAAACATCCCCATACAAAGAGGAAAAAAAATCTGACAAAAAAAACTTGCGTTAGAAAGTTTATTTCACGACTCTAAAAAAACGAAAAGAAATTTTTTAATATAGATAATAAAAACTAAATAAAGATAATAATAATAATAATATAATAATATAAAAACCCGGTACCAAAAAAAACTTACCACTAGTTTAATCCTAACATTAGTCTAAAACTCTACCCGCCACCAACAGTGGTTTTAAAATTATTATTTATGTATTTCATATGATTCGTCGTCGTTGTTGTTGTAGTTGTTGATGGTGTTGTTTTCCTCGAGCCGGTTATGCGCTATACTGCTATATTTATTTAAATTATGGATATCCATTTTTTATATGTGTAATCTTTTATCACTTTTTGAATTGTTTGTTTTATTATATTTTTTTGAATAAATATATTTTTTATACCTTTTTGTGATAATGGGTTATTTATTATTATTTAAAAAATCGATTTCGGAGATTATTCCTTCTTCAGTTTTTTTATATATAAATACTATTACCTATTAAAAATATAATATAACAAACAATTGCTATATTTAGTTGTCAAAATACGAGTATAACAGCATTTTGCGTTATCGTTGTTGTTGATATATGCAATAATGCTGATGCCACAACTCTAAATGTTTTAAACATTGACGATGCATTACGATTACTTATTTATTATTAGACGATTATTAGTTGATGTACCATTTGCTCTGATGACGATATATTCAAAGCTAATTGAACTGTGATAATTACAAGTGCTGCTTGACAGTTGTTGATATGTATCTTTAGGTATACCGTTGTTGTTGGTACAGCAAAAGTGCAGTTAAAATGTATATGGGAATCCAACCAAACACAACTTAATTTAAGTGTTCATAAACAAATCTTCACTTTATTTACACAATATTATAATTCTTCTTTTTCTTTATTGTTTTTTTTCCTTTTTTTTGTATTTGATTTCTTCTTATTCTTTAATTAATTAATAATGTTTTTAATCGACAAAAAAACTTATTATCAAACAAATCCCGACTTAACACGTTTTTAAATTTATCGAAATAACAATAATATATAGTGTGCAAACTAATAGCACTATATTTTTTTTAAAGTACTATCTCTACTATTATTATTTTCTTCACTAATTTTTTTTTTTGGCTTTGTATTATATATTTTAAAAAACTCAACTGAACTAAACTTCGTGTTTTCAAAATTTTCGCTTTTTATACTACCAAATTAACCGTTTAATCCTGATAAAAAAAAAAAAAACAATAACAACCATTACCAGTTTTTTCCCTTTATCTAAAAGAGTAAGCTAGTCAGAGATTTTTAACCTTTTTTCTACGTTCAATAATAATTGAGCGTTATACCTAGTCTTCCTGTTGAGGGTGGAAATGGTTACCGCTTCTTCAGCTATGTCTATAACATGTATGTTTGAGATGGTTTTGCTGATAATTAGCCCGCTCTAACCCTCTGATGAAAACATGAAGTGCTGTTTCTACAACTTCTGACTTGATCGTTTTAAATTCTGCATCTTCCTTATCGTGCATTTTTAATTTAATTAACTCAGCACATACATTTTCAAGTTTTGTAGCGAAATTTGCTAAACGCCCTGTCACGGTCGCCATGTTAAGTGTTTAAATTTTATAATAACACATTGTGTTTATGTAGTTTTAATTGCACATTTTTATTTATTATCTTTATTTAATTTAGTAAAAACAAAACACATTTTATTTTTAATTTGCTTTAATCTTCTTTTCATAATTAATATTTATTACTATCTGGTTTAACAATTTGTTCTGAACTGATTTATCTATAATTTTCTACTTGACATCTATATTAGTTACGGTATTCAAATAAATCAGGTGTGTGAATTAAGGAATTTGATTTCTTAATAATTTTTTTTTTTTATAAGCTCATGAAATGAGCAATCTTTATTTTTTATTTTAATTTAAGTTACAAATAATATTATTATATGATGCTTAAGCATCGATTTTCTGTAGTACAATTAATAATTTTTGTTAGTTTCATAATGTTTATATAGTTCTGTTAGTTTATAATAAAAAATATATAATTGTGATTTTGCGATAAATGAATGGTATGTGTAACTTTATACGCGTCGTTACCATTCTTGCAAAATAAGCTGTTTTCTTTCATGATAACTTAATGTGGTAGATTTTGTTTATACGCGTTTTTACTATTCTTGCAAAATAAGTTGTTTTATTTCATGATAACAAAATGTGGTATTATGATATCATGTTTACTGCAGCTGGTTGCTATACTAGTTGCTGATGTTGATGATTTGAGAAAGTATCATGTATCATGTTTTCTGTAGTTGGTTGAAGTTGATGATTTCAGAAAACAAATTTATATAATCTGGTTATTACCAGTTTGATGAATTTCCACAGATGGTATTATAATGATGTCATCGATGGAAGTTCGCTTAAATAGGACCGATTGGTCGGGCGTATGTAACTTGGCCTCGGCTGCGTAACGCTCGATTAAATATTTTTTAAACATGATTAACTGAATTTACTACTCAAATGTGATGATTCACTATGAATTTACTATGCAACTGTGTATACGGTTCTTCTAATTCGCAATTATTTATATAGGTCGAAATAAAATTATTGAATAGATAAAATCCATTGTTTCAAAATACGAGAGATAAAAAAATTATAAATTTAATTTTCTAATTAACTGATAAAAAAACAAATTACACAACTATTCACCACAAGATGTAGGGTTAATCAAAAAAAAAAAAAAGATTTTAATTCTTTTACACCACCATCTATTTTGTAAATTGTACTAAAAATTTTACGCCATCTATTGACTGTTTTTAAAACTAAAATTTTGTATGAATAATAACCTATTTTTAGGGGTAACGCTGTTCTATTGAGTAAAATTGTACTAAATATTTTACACCATCTATTGACTGTTCTTAAAACTAATATGAATAATAAAAAAAAAAAAAATAAACACAACATTACATGTGAGTCACCCCTCAAGGGTCAGGGCAAAGGTCAAAGGAAAGTCAAGGGTCAGGGTCAAAGGTCAAAGGTAAAAAAATGTCAACAAAGGTCAAAAAAAAATGTCAAGGTCACAGAAATAGGTGAAAGGTAAAAAAAAATGTCAAGGTCAAATCACAGAAACTAGGTCAAGGTCACACAAACTAGGTCAAATCACTGAAACTAGGTCAAGGTCATTTTAAATTTAGGTCGACCCAACTTTTTGGACCCAACTACTGCTATAACTACTTAGCAGACTTCGCTCATCATATAAATGACGAGGTGGTGCCGGGGGAATCTGTAATTCAGTTATACACCCAAAAATTTAATATTTTTGTAAATAATTTATTAGATGTTTAATAAAATTTGTAAATTAAAAAATTTATTTGTGTTTCATATTTAATTAAAAATCATTATATTTAATTTAAAATTTATAATTTGTGTTTATATTACATTTATATATCGTTTTCGCTATCGGATTGTTGTTGTGTAGAGGAATCGCTGTCACTCTCCATGAATCCGCTGTTACTGTTTTCAATCGACTCAAACATGACATTTACCCGTGCGTGGGGTTCTTCTCCGAGTCGTCCTTTGATGACCATTGCCATATTTGTCATCTTTATTCCTTTCACCAACTTATTACCAAGATTTTGCTTTTTGTATTTTTGAATAATTTTCTTTGACAACGACATCGAAAACGTGTATATTCTGTCTTTTAAATGAACTCGAATCCGGTCCCCGAAAGCGGTTTTTACCTTATTAATTTTCCGCACAGGATAATTAAACACTTTGTTTAGCAGACTTCTGAGAGATCAATTTCTTTATCATTTAATAAAATATAAGCAAATTTAAATTGGTATTTTTTAGCTAATGTTAATATAATATTTTTTCTAGACGTAATTGATCGAGCATACGTCTTAAATTCTTTATGCTTCGCTTCATATCTAAAGGACCAGAAATACTTTGGTGGACCTGACTGTTCGATAATAGATGGGTAATGAGTTAATATGTGAAATTTAGGTTTTAAGGTGTCATTAAAAAGTGAAATGTATTTCGAATGATGTTCTTTTATTAAATGGCGAAGAAGAGATAATGACTCCTCCGTAAAATAACTTGAAAGTAGAAGATCGATCATTTCAACTAAACATAATAGGAATTTCCAAACTTTATTTGTCTTCGGAATTAAATCTCCGATTAATAAAGGCAGAAAATGAATGAAACATTTCATTTCACTTGCGGTCATTTTTAGGCGATTGCTTGTTAAATGATTTAACTTAATAGGCTTTGATTTATTACCAATATCGAGTACTCCGTAGTTAAAATTTTGTTTTCTCTCGTTTAATAGATCTAACGTGAAATAAGTTTGATTTAAAAAATATAACAAAATATGGCTTAAATCGTAATGACATACACCTTCAAAAATATCATGCATCAAATCTACAGAATAATTGTTTACTACATGAAATGATTTGATTTCATTAAAAATTGAAGATTTACATATTCCTGTTTCTTGAAAATTATTTGTATCGACATTTTCATTATAATTTTCGATATTTCTGAGCAAACCGATATCTTCAACGCATAATTTTTGACTAATACTTTTATGTATCTTGCAAAATCGACAAAAATAGTTGCTCGAAAAAGATTTGGAAAAATCTAAAGCACTAATAATCCCCAAATTGTCGCCAAGAAATAAACCTAATATAAATCTCAAGAGAGTTTATTTCTGAAATTAAGTTCTTGAAGCAAGCATTATTTCCAAACGATTTTATATCAACCGTTTTTATCAAACCAGCACAATATATATTTTCCAGCTTAGAATTAGAGTTAAATAATGGGAAGCTATAATATATGCCCGTTATTGCTTGAGTCTGGCTACCCAAAGGATTGTTGATTTCAAAATCATCCGAGTACATGAAAAACGGAATACACGTTTCATTTGGATATTTTATTTTTTTCTGTTGCCATAATTTTCCTTCCAAAAAGTTTGAAATGTGTTTATTGTCAACATTACATTTTTGTTTAGAATATTCTTCATAGTGCTTTTCAATAATTTTTTTAAATTGAAATTTTAAAGGTAATAGTATACCTGTTGTATTTATTTCTTCATAAAAAGTTTCCCCCTTACGATATACAATCCCTATTTCACTATTGATAGAAAATATGGTTAACTTATCGATTAATCCGGTAGCAGATAATGTTTTTAAAAGCATGAACTCAGTTGCACAGTTTAAAAATAGATTTAACAGTATTTTCTTTAGACAGTTAATATTTTCTTTCATACCAAAATCATCAGTTTTTTGTTTGAGTTCTAAATTAAGAAAATTGGCAATTGGTTTTGTAATTTGAGTAACTACTAAAGTTTGAATAAAACTAATATCCGAAACGGCAAATCTATTAATATTGTGAAGGGAAATACAGAAATTTATCGAAGATTGCTTGATATGTTCTAATAATTCTTGGGTGTTCAGTTTCGCTGTATTAGTAACACAAGTGCTTAATTGCAATGTTTCGTTCTTTGTAGTTCCTTCGATTTCTGAAGTTCTTGTGTTTTTAACAGCATTTTCATTTATTTTTAATTTCAGTTGCTTGTCAGAACAGTCAAGACAAAACTGAGCATGTTTCCGTTTGACATGTTTCTTGAATGCTTTGAAAGTACTGAATGACTGTGAGCAAGGTGTTTCACAATACTCATACGTACTATCACTACTCATACTATGCCAAAATTTAAAATGCAATTTAAGGGCTCAATGGTTTCAAGAACAGCATTACATTTAAAACACTTCATTTTTATAGATCTCGTATAGATTTCTAAACTACTACTAACAAATGAAATTTACAGAAGCTAAATGAATGCACAAATGTATGAAAAATGATTGACTTTTAATTTGACGAATAGTTCAAGAAAACTTTATTAACCTTTATGTTGCTTGCCCTAAAATTTTATTTTGAATTAATAAACATATATTTGAATTATTATGTAATACTACCTGAATCTTTTGCCAGATTTTAATTTGTGATGCAATTTTAATTTGAATACCGATTGGAATATTATACTTTGAGAAAAAATAATTTAAATACGGATGACTTATTTCACAAAGCGCCTGTTCATCAATTGAATTTTCTAAAAAAAGTTAATAAAACAATATTATATAAATAAACTTTCCATAAAAATGTGCGTAATTATAACCTTAAAAACTCGTGTTTTATCTAAAGTAACGTGCTACGCGTGTAGACATAACATTTTATCATTATGAATCAGTATTATATCAATATTTTGTAAACCGTTTGAATTTTTTTTCTCAGAGACGCGCAAAAATATAACCTAGCAAATAAAATGTTATCTAATGGAAAACTAAATTTACTTAAGTTTATACATTATTTTATTTGAAGCATATAATTAAACTGTTTAAATAGGTTATAATTGTGCAATTTTAAAATGAATTTATAACATTTTTCCAGCAAAAAACAAACACCGTAACCGCCCGGTTTAACATAACCATATTAAAATTATAATTTTCACATTTAATGCACTCACCTATAAACTTTTCTACAATTTTATATTCATTAACTACACTTGCATTTATTTTGACATTATTGATTAATAGGTTTAACAAATCACTCATTATACTATTTATTTGAATTTTTTTTATAAATTAATAAAAAACAGATAATAACTAATAATCACGTCCAATCGATTTGAGTTACAACGCAAAAATGGTAAATGAAATTGATAATACCGTAATAGCTTCCGTGACTTTAGATTCATTTGTGTAGATATAATTACTAGAGACATCTATATTACAAAAAAAAACACTATTATTCTAGCTTCATTATGATAAATATTTATGTTATAATAATTATTATCAATTGCATTAGTTATTATCATTTGCAATAATAACTTTTATTGTTAACTGTGATTTGCAGTTGTTTCAATATAATATGAAATTTAAATGTGCACTAATATTTATTTTTAACGATATTTTTTGACTTATGAAATTTTATTATGCCTTGATAAAAACTAAAATTTCAATTAAAATTATTGTATCAATAATCTTCAATTTTTGTATATTTCCGTTTAATACGGATTTCTTTTTTCTCCATTGACCTAAAACTATAGGGTAACGACAATATGAACAACAAACTAAAAACCTTGAGAAATTATAGCAAAATTAAAAATTCTTATAAACAAATAAAGAATGTAGATAAAGGGGATACAGAAGATCTCGTAAAAAATTCGAAGACGTCAGTTGCTGCCTTTATTCCGTGGTTAAATTAGCTGCTATTTTGCGCAATTGTTGACAAGTTACGGGCCAATAATGATCTACAAAACCCGTTTATTTTTGTTATTATTTTAATTAACCGAACTATAATTATGTACCGTTGCTACGATTGCCATTTCGATCAAGCATTGCCAATTTAACTATGGTATAAACGCAGCAAATGATGTCTTCGAATTTTTTACGAGATCTTTTGTATCCCCTTTCTCTACATTCTGTATTTGTTTATAAGAATTTTTAATTTTTCATTTCATAAGTCCTCAAAAATAATTTTGTTTTCATTAAATGGCCGTAAATAACTGGAACACAAAATTTAAACGAGAGAACACAAATAGGTCTTGAGTTCAGTATTGCTTCAATTTCGGTTAAAAGTGTTGCTATCTCTTCTATTGTGAGAATATGGCCGTCAGTTACTCTTCTTAGATGGTACTTCATACTTTTCACTGCGGCTTCCCATAGTCCTCCAAAGTGTGGTGAGCTCGGTGGTATAAATTTAAATTGTATGTGATCTAACAATAAAAATTTAGAAAATATATTAGAATTTTGTTTTAAAAATTTGAAGAACTCATTTAAATGATTTCTAGCCCCAATGAAATTCGTCCCATTATCACTATGTATCTCGTTGCACATCCCTCTTCGTGCCACAAATCGTCGGAGTGCTGCAATATATGCATCCGTGGTAAGATCGGACACAAGTTCGATATGTACCGCTTTGGTAGCTAGACATACAAAGATGCAAATATAGCTTTTGTAAGTCTTCTGCCCTCTTCCTCTCACTGAGTGCGTTTGTATTGGTCCTGCGTAATCAACTCCAACTTTAAGAAATGGTCGGACTAGTTCTACCCTCGGATTTGGAAGGTCTCCCATGACTTGATTGAGCATTTTTGCTTCGTATTTTGTGCATTTCACGCAGCTGTGTACGACCTTTTTGATTAAATTTCTGCAGCCAATGATCCAGTATTTTTTCCGGAGTGTTGCCATCATTAATGTTGGCCCAGCATGTAAATATTTTTGGTGATGTTCCCTTACGATTAGTTCGACTAGTTTATCTTTTGCTGATAGTATCAATGGGTGTTTGATGTCGTATGTAACTGAAGCATTTCTTATTCTTCCACCCACTCTTAGTAGGCCCGATTTGTCGATGAATGGTTTTAAATATTTTAGAGTACTTGATGGTGGTAATTGCTTTTTGGTTTGAATAGACTTAAATTCGAGTTCAAATCGTTTGTGTTGTAAGTGATGAAAGATGAGAAATTGGGGTTTTTGTAATTCTGAGGTATGAAGATTTGTCGGAACTGAATGTTTTGGAACTAATTTTAGTTTTATGTTAATAAATCGCAGTATAAACGCTATAATTCGCACTATTTTACTGAAGCTGGATATTTTTTCGGTCAGATCATCTATTATGTTTGGTGGAGAGATTTGAATATGTATTGATTGTGCGCGTATTTCTTCAACTGTTGTAGAATGATTGTTTTGAGTTTCTGGCCAATCTTTTTTGTTGGCTAGCCAGGTTGGACCATTCCACCATAAGCTGATATTTTGTAGGTTTTCGGGGTTGACTCCTCTCGATGCAAAATCAGCTGGGTTATCCTCTGATCTCACATGTCGCCATTGAGCTCTACTCAAATTGGTAAGTATTTCACCAGTCCGATTACCAACAAAGGTGTTCCATTTTCCGGGATGTGCCGAAAGCCAGTCCAAAACTATCGTGGAGTCAGTCCACGCATTGATCTCCTTCACATTGGCGTTTAATGCTTGTTTAACTGAAATAAGTAGTTTGCTTAACAGCACCGAACCACACAGTTCTAAACGTGGAATAGAAATTTGCTTTACAGGCGCTACTTTGGTTTTTGCTGTTAAAAGCTTGATTTGTGACTCTCCGTTTGGTAGTTTGGTCTCGGTATATATGACGGCTGCATAAGCATGTTTTGAAGCATCTGAAAATCCATGTAGACATATCTCATTGTTTGCAGTTGTGCCAATATATCTGTCCACAGTGATGTCTTCTATTTTTATGAGGTTTTCTCGAACTTGGAACCATTCTGCTTTAGAGTCTTCTGGTAATTGATCATCCCATCCTAACTTCTTGAGCCATAACGTCTGAAGGAATATTTTAACACGGACTGTCACCGGCGCAATCCATCCCAAGGGATCAAACAGGCGACAGGCTTCTGACAGAATTTCTCTTTTCGTTGTCGTTGGTTTTGGATTTAAATTCACTACGAATTGGAAACAGTCTGTTCTTGGATTCCAATTTAGCCCTAACACTTTGACTGAGTTTGATTCCTCGATATCTAAAACTGTGCTTTGGTTGTTAGGTTGAGTAAAGTTGTTCAACAATCCTGCGTCATTGGTTAACCATTTTCTGAGCTGGAAACCGGAATTGGATAATATATGATTTATATCGTGCATTAATTTGTTTGCTTCTTCTATTGAATCGGCTCCTGACATCAAGTCATCTACGTACATGTTGGTTCTTATATGTTGTACTGCTTCTGGAAATTCGTTCATAAATCTTTCGGTGGATTCATTTAGCGCGCGAGTTGCTAGATAAGTAGCACTTGCTGTCCCATATGTAACTGTTTGTAGTTCGTAGGTGGTGAATGGTTTATGCGGTGTTTCTCTCCATATGATTCTTTGATATCTTGTGTCTTCTTCTGCTACACGCACTTGTCTAAACATTTTTTCTACGTCAGCTGTAAATGATATCTTAAATTTTCTGAATCTTATTAAGATTTGGTATAACTTAGATTGCACAGTCGGTCCTACTGAAAGGCAATCGTTTAAAGAAATTCCCGAGGTTGACTTGGCGGAACCATCAAACACAACCCTCAACTTTGTCGTGCTGCTAGATTCTTTAACGACGCCGTGGTGTGGTAGGTAATATCCGTTAAGTTTTGCATCTGCATCACTTACTGCTTTCATGTGCCCCAAGGATATATATTCTGACATAAAATCTTTGTATCTTTGTGCAAACTCCTTGTCTCTGGTGAATCTTCTTTCAACTGAGTACATTCTTTGTACAGCTTTCGAAAATGAATTTCCTAACCTGCATGGAGATAACTTAAATGGTAAACGTACTTTAAATCGACCGGTGCTGTCTATTGTTGTGTTGGTATTAAAGTGATTTTCACAAAATTCTTCGTCTTTGGATAAGTTAGAGTTCGATGTGGTAACTGTTTCAACTTCCCAGAATTTTCTTAGTATATGATCTAAGCTTTCTTCATGTTGGCTTAGGTTCATGGTAATTGCCCGCTGTGTATTTGGTTCGTCGTATTGACCGGCAACCAGCCAGCCCAGTAGAGTTTTTTGTAAATGTAACCTTTGTACGGTTAGTTTACCCTCTGATAATATTCCAAAGAACGTGTCAGCTCCAAGAATAATATCAATGTGTGACCCTTTATAAAAATATGGGTCAGCTAACTCGAATTGCTTAAAATGATTTATATCAATATATTGTGAAACTGGTGATTGCTTGGCTGTCACTTTGGAAAAATAAATGCTTCTATATTGATGCGAGGTTCATTGCCATGCCATGGTGTTACGACTAGCGATACCAAACCCTTTGTGAAACCACTTGATGTTGCGCCTATTCCGGTTATCGCAATTTTAGCCTCGGTTCTACTTAATTGAAGCCTCTGTGCACATCTCTCGGATATAAAGGAACTTTGCGACCCTGAATCTAAAAGTACTCGGCACAACTGTTTTTTGTTGAATTTATCGGTTACATTGACTAATGCGGTAGGTAAAAGAGAAACGCTTATTCTAGTATTGATTTCACTATTGATTGAGAATGACGACTGGCTTGGCTGGTTAACTGGAACAGCATTACTTGAGTCCGGTTTTTGCGATGAGTTTTCGTGTACCAAGCTGTGGTGTTTTCTATTGCAGTACTTGCATCGATATCTGGACTTGCAATTATAAACATTATGGTTATTATTTAAGCAGTTGAAACAACGGTTTTGTGTTTTCAACAAAGCTCTTCTATTCTCTATGGACATATCTTTGAATTTATCACATTCAAACAGTTTGTGTTGCTTTTCAGAACATATTGAACAACGTGTAATTTCAAACGTTTCAACAGTGTGGCTTTTGATATTATATTTTGGTTGATTCCAATGTGGTTGTGCTCGTCTTGTTGGTACTTTTCTTGATTCTAGCGCATCTATGCGTTTTACAAGGAAATCAAAAAATTGTTTTAGATTTGGGAGCTTATTCTCTGCTGAATCTTGTGCCCATAAACAGTTGGTCTCGTCATCTAGCTTGGTAGTCATGATATGGATCAGCCAATTATCTATGGTTTCTGCATCTTCTCCCATTGCTTTAAGACCACGGATTATTTCATCTGAGGTATCCAAAAGGTGTCGGACGTTTGCACTATTTGGTGTATTGACTGATGGTTGCGACATGAAGTTTCTAATGAACGCGTATATGGTATGCTTTGTTCTGTCATAACGTTCTCTAAGTTTGTTTAATGCTTCCATATAATTTGCGTCTGTGATGTTAAAATGCTTTAGTAAGCCTGCTGCTTCATTCTTCAGGGAGCCCTTTAAATACTGTAATTTTTGTGATGCTGTTAATTTTGGATTGTCGTGTATGGTAGAGCAAAATAAATCAAAAAAGGACTGCCACTCCGTGTAATCGCCGCTAAAAACTGGTATAGATATTTTCGGTAATTTTACTTCCGCATGAATGCCACTGATACTTGTATTTCCAATAGTATCGTTCATTGATACTGTTGTATCCGATTTTACTCTAAGCGCACGATTTAAACCTGCAATGGCTGAATAATAATTCTCTTCGAAGTCTGGATCTAGCTCTTCTCTTTCATCCAGTTCCACTATTTTGTCTTCTACGTTGTTGAATTCTACTCGCATTTTATCAATATGGCAAAGTCGCACCTTAATTTCATCTATTTGAGTGCTGTCGTTTATGCCTCTAATGTAATTCAGTAACTTGGTTACATTCCCTTTAATGGTAGCGCGTCTTTTCTTTAATGATGCGAGTTGCGTCATTTTATGATATTCACTCGGTTTAACACTATCACTGTTTATCACGCTATTTAAGCTTAATTTCACTCAAAGTCAACAATTATATCTTATTTATTGGCACGGTAGCTAGCGTTGTGATTATTATATATAGTACGATTAGCTTACTGATTGGTTTTATTTTAGGTTTTAATGAACACTTTAGGTTTAATAAATAAATTATCGCAACACGTTGGTTTTTTGGTAGATATAAATTTTATTTATTTATTTCAAATTGATATAGTTAATAGTAATTAAATTATATTAAATTTTTGATACTTAAGGTTTTGGGTTCCAAAGTTGTTCTTTGCAGGTTATGTTGTAAGTTATTAATAATTCCATGCGGTTATGTATTTAACTATGTATTTATGTGTCCAAATTACGATAATAATTGATTATCAGCTTGCTCGTATTAAATCCGGCTCGAAGGACCAAAAATGTACCAATAGGTAATGGTACAAAGGGTACGATAACAATTCTTTGGTTATATTCAAATGTCGGTTCCACAAATCTAATAAGATTAACAATTTGAATATTTTATGTTTATTTCTTTTTGTATATAATTTATAATAATTTTGGTTTTCCACTTTAATTCAATGTTGTCTACTTGATAGCTGGTTTGTAAGAGAGAGATTTTTAGTTTACAATGATTAAGCGTTTTTTGACACAATATATTTTGTTTTTATATGATTAGTGCAGATGGCCAAAACTCTACACAACAACATTTTGAGAGTTTACAAATATTGTAGGTGAAATCTGCTGTGTTCAACAAATTGATTAACTTATTTATTTTCAAAATGAATGGAATTTTTTGAAAATATACTGTTGCCTAATAGTAGACCCAGAGCAGTAAACTTCGCTTTATGATCTTTATGATACAAGCCAGTTCTGCAGTGGCCATCAGTGTCCTGGTACCATTTCGAGCACATGCAACCGATTAGCCTAATAATTTCTAAAATTCTAAAAAAAGTTTGTTCAAGACCAGTAATTACTATACTTTAATTTTTTCTTAAAAAATGCCCCAAAAATGCCCTAAAATTGATAAGGACACCTTATATGACTTATATTTAATATGATTGTCTATATGACTCAATTTAATAAAAGGGTACTTCTATTTGATAATATTTTATTTATAATACAAAACTAAAAAAATTCGTGAGTTGAGTTAAATGTTTTCTGATATTATTATATCAATAAATTATTTTACTAATAATTACAATGAAATGATTTGCATTTTATTATATCTACTAATATTATAAGATATAATTTTAAAACAATTATTATAACAATAATATTATCAAATATATAGTAAATTTTAAAACGCTAAATTTTTGTTAAATTTTTTAAAAGTAGAAATATTTATAATTTTGATAATTTTATTTTAAATTATATTATAACTTTGATAAAAAAATGTCATTCTGATAATATGTTTAAAATTTACGTAGTTAAACAATACAATATTTATCAATTTAATAATATTTAATTTAATATAAAAATAATAATATTCATGCTAAAATTATTTGTCACTACGATAATGAAAGTATTATCAAGATTTAAACGAAAATTTATTATCAAAATGAATGGATTATTTTTTTCAGTGTACCATTTGATAAGGTTGATTTTTTAGAAATCCACGAATTTATAATTTTATAGTGCTTTTCCGATAAAACACTCTTAGTCCCGATTTTAGGTTCGAATTGTAGGTTATTCAAATTTTACAAAAGTTCCCGATTTTAGGTTTCAAATGTATATACAAAATTTCAATTAAACTTGGTTTCACTGGTAATTTTACTACGTTACACAGTAATATATTGATAAGTGTTAAATATATAACTATAATTTGTAATAGTTTTTGCAACATTGTTGTGTTGATCAGGCACATTTTTTTTAAATGTTAGTAATTCACTTATAAGTATTTATAATTGTTCCAAACAAATCACTGTCTTAATTAGATTAAATAACGCAAATTAGGGAGCAAACCGAACAACAATAAAATAAATAAAATAAAGTAAACTAAACTTTTATAAACTAAACCTATTTATGTGAAAATAATAATAATAATGAACCTGGTTTATATTTTTGATCGCGATTATGTACTAAGCAAGCGATCAATTCAATTTTATTTTGTTTTCGTATTGATTCAAAGAGTGTGAATCATGCGCTTGATGTGTGGTATATTTTTATTTGCTCATACTGAGATTTTTGTATCGTGCGATTGTTAATGATACAAGTCCGCGGGTTGCAAAGTATTTAACGCATCTGTAAGTCATATTACAATTTGATGCTGCATGTTGATAACGTTGGTAGTTTCTGCATTGAATGGTTTCAGTTTTAACTAGATTTTCAAAGAATATATAATCTATACTAAAATTACTTTTATGCTGGCAAATTTATCAAAGATTTTTAGTTTTATTTGGAGAAGCCAGATTTCTTGATTATCTTTGTTGTATTTTCGGGTAGTATATTTAGATACTTTAATAATAAACTGATTCACCTGAAGTTCTTCTTAGACCTTCTATAATATCACCTTGGACATTTAACCATATTTTGTGAATTTTCTTTAGTGTGCATGTGTAGAAATGTTTTAATGATATCTTTTAGCGCCTCACCTTCCTGGGGGGTATCGCCGTCACTCACTTTAATTATTTATATTTATTTATTTGTTAAAGATTTATTTATATTTTAAGTTTACAATAAATTCACTTATAATTTAATATCACTAACACTTTTTGCCGTTGGCACTTGGCGAAACACACTAAATATCATTTTTAATAAAAACACTTGTTTTATATTTCGCAAACACAAAATTTTATTTTATTAAATAAAACTCAATTAATTTCGACTTGTTAAGTCATCATCAGGAGTTAAACTACTAAAGGTTACATACAAAAATCATGGTAAAAAAAAAAAAAAAAAAAAAAACCTATGTGTAATAAAAAGATGATTATTATGGAAACGGAAAGCCCTAAAAAAGAAAAGGAGGTAAACAAATTATTAAATTTATTATTTGAAAATAAGCCCACACCGCTTATTTTATTTAAAGGGGGAACTGACCTAAAATAGAAAATTAATATAAACAGGTGGTCCAGGTAGAATTGAACAAAGCGACGGTTAAATTTGTTTTTTCTTTTTTCCTTTTACTAAATTTATGTCGGACGGTTATGAAATAAAGCGGGATCTGAGAGTGGGGAAAATCGAATTTCTCTTTGTTCGTTAAGGATATTTTGATTGAAAAATATTGCTTTCCGAATTTCATAGGATTCTAGAGTATCTAACCGCTTACCCTTTCCTTGAATATGTAGAACATCTAAGCTATTTATTGAAGAAGAATGATTTTCTAGAACTAAATGATTATGAAATGACGACTCTTTCAACCCTGAGAAATGTTCGTTTACTCTAATTTTGAATTTACGCCCTGTTTGTCCTATATAGCTGAAGCTACAGTCATTACAACTAATCCTATAGACACCTGACTTTGAAAGTAAATCTGTTTTTGGAATATTATTAAAAATAAGTTTTTTAATAGTGTTTCTATTGTAAAATGCAAAATTAATATCACTAAATTGAGAAACAATGTTACTTAATCTCTGGCTAGTTTTCCCTATATACTCAAGCCGACGCCAATTTTTGGAAGTTGTATTTTCTACGGGGTAGATGCTTTTAAGCGATTTCTTTTTAAGTTTTTTGTTAATAACTTAGATATGGTTTTAACTGGATATCCGTTGTTAGTTGCTATTTTCATGATGGTATTAAGTTCTTTATTGTAATTAGTGTTAGTCATTGGAACATTAATTAGTCTTTCAATAAAAGAGTGAAAGGCTGACATTTTAATGTTATAAGGATGGTTTGATGAATTAGGAATAATGGCGTCCGTATAGGTAGGTTTACGATAGATACTAAAATCTAAAGAAGAATTAATTCGAGTTAATGTTATATCTAAAAAATTGATTGAGTTGTTCTTCTCAACTTCTAGCGTAAAATCTATGGTGGGAAATTGAGAATTTAACCAAATGAGAAAAGAATTCAATAATCTATCAGTTCCATTCCAAAGGCATAAAACATCATCCACATATCTATGCCAAAAAATTATATGCCGGAAATGTGGATTCGAAGATGAAAGAATTTTCCTCTCGAAAAAATTCATGAAAATCTCGGCTAGCAAAGGTGATAAGGGTGAGCCCATGGGTAAACCGTCTGAGAATTTATAGAATTTGTCGTTTGAACAAAAATAATTTTGTTCGATACAAGTATCGAAAATACACTTCAATTCCTCATGAATAGAGATATCTAAAACATCGTGGTCAATATGGTTATAAACAACTTTGGTTAAAACATTGATTGGAATGGAAGTAAACAGGCTGACTACATCAAACGAAATTAATTTTGAATGTAAGGGAAGGTTTATATTTTTGATTCGGTCAATTAATTGAACAGAGTTTTTGACCGAAAATTCTGAATTAAAATTAGTATATTGATTGAAAAAGTTAATGAAACCCCCACACAGCCTATAAGCAGGAGCATTACAATACGAAACTATCGGTCTTATTGGTATATCCTCTTTATGAATTTTAGGGAGTCCATAAAGAATAGGAGCTGATGGATTCATAACTGAATATTTCCAACCAAAATTACCAAAGATGTTATTACATTTATTAATGCATTTACTGACCGATAGTTTAAAAGAAGATGTAGGATCTTTTTTAAGCTCAACCGCTTTACTAACTGTAATAAAATCATAGATTTTACTAGTATAGTCAGCATTCGAGATAATAGTAATCGTATTACCTTTATCGGCCTTACAAGCTATAAGGTTAGAATCATTTAACTTTTTCTTTATGGATTTAATGGTATTTAAGGTAAATTTAGAAGAAAAAGAAGAAGGGGAAGAAAAGTAATCTTTCATACCTTTTTTAATCTGCAAAGCACATGTTGCTTTTAGCTGGATGGATTCCGACATCAATGCTGTTTCTGCATCCACGGCAAGATTTTCAAAAGTCCGCAAGTTGTTGGTCACCGATGGAGCAAAATTTATCCCTTTACTCAATAGTTGAACTTCATTATCATTGAAAGGAACAGAAGATAAATTTTTAAAGCATGGATGAAATTGGTAATCCTCAGAGCCTAATTCACTATTAAGAGCAGGTTGTGGTTGCTGAGGATGACTTCTTTTCCGCAATTTATCAATCTTCACCTTCTGTCTCAAATATTGAGAATGTGACAATTCGGCAACATCTGCACGAACCTTTCCATCTAAAGTGTCAAATTCAGCAGCATGTAGACGTGCTGCTAACTCTGTGTGAACCACTTTTAGATGCATATTAAGATTATTTCTCGTGGAGTACCAGCTACGAAGCACGTTATCTCTCCAACTGCAACGTGCTTGAAAAATGGCTTTTTTCCCCTCAACTGAACTGGTGTTGGATTTGATGAATGTGAAGTTCGGCAGCACATTAAATTTTTTGCACAGACTCAAGAACCAAATATGATTATTACTACCACTGATTCTTATAAGCAACCTTCTGTAGAAAACGGCGAGGGTGGCTAAATCTGCCAATTTAATATCACTAACACTTTTTGCCGTTGGCACTTGGCGAAACACACTAAATATCATTTTTAATAAAAACACTTGTTTTATATTTCGCAAACACAAAATTTTATTTTATTAAATAAAACTCAATTAATTTCGACTTGTTAAGTCATCATCAGGAGTTAAACTACTTCACTTTGAATTTTTATTTATTTTTGATCGCACCTTTCTCGAACAAATCCCGTTACTTCCGCGTCGTTTCGCAAATTACATGTGTACTTTACTTTTCTTAAAACACTCACACTTTATTTTATATTTTAATATAAGCACTGAATTACTGACCGGTATGAATTACTGACCTTAAATAAAACAATAAGTTTAGTAACTATTTTATTAACAATATTTAATTTTCTGCCGATGTAAACGCTTTGAACAACCAAACTCAACTTCTACGTTTCTTTTTATTTCTCTCGTAAATACCTTTTTTGTGTAAGTATTTGTGTTGTCTTTTTTATAGATTTATATTCACGCTGAGTTTTTAATGTAACAGGGTGGTACTGAGTTTATGCTAAGTATTCAAGCATCCCACTTATATATATATATATATATATATATATATATATATATATATATATATATATATATATATATTTTAGCGCCTCACCTTCCTGGGGGGTATCGCCGTCACTCACTTTAATTATTTATATTTATTTCTTTATAAAAGATTTATTTATATTTATTTATATAATTTATTTTTATTTATTTATATTTATTTATTTGTTAAAGATTTATTTATATTTTAAGTTTACAATAAATTCACTTATAATTTAATAAGTTCAATAAATTATTTTACACTTTTATAATCAACTATATGGTTTGACCACTACCTTTCTACCGCATATATTCGCGAAAAAAAAAACACATTTACTCGGCACCATCCCGAAATCATTTTGGAAGGCCGGAAGTTACGTTACACACTTTTCTATACTGAACATGTACTTTAATAACGCAGTATTTTGTTTTTAAATACTGCTGCCACCTTGGTAAATATAAACACACTGTGTATTACTTATAAGTGTGTGTTGGATAACCCGCGATTCCAATAATCGAAATCTTGTATTTCATTGCATGCCAACATTCTGGCGAATTAAAATATGAAAACGAAATACCGGGTGGTGCACCAGATTTTTGTGGTGCACTGAGTTTATTGTAGCAATGTACAATCTTTGTGCAGACGCTACAATCTTGAGCTTCCTCAACACCACCTTTAACTAAATTTTCGGTTTGTTTATATAATTTTAGAAATCCTTTATTTATGCTACTTTTTATATTGTTTTGGTTTTCTATAATGATTTTTTGATTTCCCACTAGCTAGTACATTATATCGGTTATATCGATAATCTGGCTGATAACGATTTCTGTTTATTCAGGGTTGACCACTGTTAAATTCTCTTCTCAGACTATGTTTGATGTCGAAAATACTTCTTCGTGAAATGATTCAAGACATGGAAACTATTATGATTTGGATATGATGATGGTATAGTGACTCTGTTAGATTCACTTTATTTAAAAACGGACCCCGTCTAGTTATAATTTGTATCTTGTATAATTTTATTTTTAAATCTTCTATATACTGGTGCAAAAAGGCATTGCGCGACATTACTATCGCCGAATAAAAACAAAACGCAAATTGATTTTTATTTCGTATTTTTTAGGTTCATAAAATTACAAATATACCATCGTTTTTGGTCCCAGGGCATTTTTCAAAACTCCATTAAAAGATGATTCCTTCCTGCTTGGGTAAATAGAGGACAGTTTCTCATTTTACTGTTAAGGTAATATTTTTGTTATCATTATGGATGAGTTGGCCACTTCGTCTTTATTATGAATGTATATTTTGGTTCCGTTTATGTTTATTTCGCATGCTGCTTCATTGTTTAATTTAAGTATACCTTTTCCTTTAATTATCAGGGTGATATGTTGGTTTCCGTAGATTGCGTCTGCAGTTTCAGGTTCCCGATACATATTGATGATGTTTTCTGAGTTGCATATAATCCATAAATCATTTTCTAAGTGGACTAGCTGCGTTGTACATAATGTTGAAGGAAGTCCTGAATTCAGTTGTAATTCACATGACTGATGTACGCTTGGGGTAAATGCAACTCCCGGTTTTTAGCATAGATATTAGGGTTGAACGAAAATGGTAAAAAAAAATTTTTATTTTTTTTTTAAATTTGTTATAGTGCGGGATAGTTGTGTATTGATTCTATTATAACTCCAGTAAAATGGTAAAATTTTAAAAATATTTCTTGCCGCCGAGGGGTTGAAAATTGGTAAACACATAAGAATATCCTTTAGAAATTTTTTTATTGGAACTTTCATAAATTCATAAATAAATTCAATTTTATACACAAAACCCAAGAATTTTACACATTAGTTTGATTCAAAGTTTTATATTCCGATTTTGTGGAAAAACTTGGCATCAAATTTCGAGATTCAAGTCTGGCACGAATGAAACCATCTTGTGAATCAATACCGCAAACAGCGGTGGCAGCCTCCGTCACCAATTTTACACATCTTCCTACCGCTTGAGTGTGGCACGGAAATCGATCTAAATCTATGTTATCGATTGACTGACCTTTTTGGATCATATTTTGAAATTCGCCATTGGTTATGTGGTTCATCAAAGGAGATTCTGTAATTTCAGCCCAGCTAATCATCTCATAATATCCCTTGGCTTCAAAGTTAATTTTTGGTACTTGAAATTTACGGATGTTTCCTTCTGTCCGTTGAGATCTCGCTTTTAATATTCATCGAACGCCAAGTTCTCGGATATGCTCTCGATTTTCTGATATCATACACAGTAGAATATTTTCGGGATGGGCAAAGTATCCGTTTCGTTGAATTACAGGATCAATAATTATCCGTAAATCCGCGCTAAGATATCGACTATATTGAATGCTTTTCCATAAATGATTAGCTCCATCTTTACAAGACGATTGTATTTTAATTGAGAACCACATCGGCGCGTAAACTTTTAAGATGTATGTTACTAATATTATTAATTCGTTTGACGGTGCTTTACTTCCAATGTATAGTCGAAGAATCCGATTAGCCGTGGTTAGCCACCTAGCGTGAGCAACTTTTCTGGGATTTTTATTAGCCAAATCGATTGAACATTGACCAGATTCAATCGCTTGACAAATTTGCAATAAATATTTTTGATCTGTGCTCAAGTCATTCGCATCCACTAAACGTAAATTACCATTTATCGGTTTGTATTGAGATACTGGAATATTTGTGCACGTGCACCCTTCTAATTGTTTCCCAATAGGCCCCGAAAAGCTTAGGTCCTGTAGTTGATCCATCGAGATGATGGAAAAGGTGTCAAAACGGTAATTCGTTGGCGTGTAACTGACAAACTGTAGGGGACGATTCCATTTCATTTCTAGTCTTCTAATGACTCCTCCGTTTTAGCCTGTATTTATGACTGTTCCATCACTACCAATTGCACTTAAGTAAGAAGAATCGACTGAATGTTCATCAAAAAACTCATAAATGTGTTCACTAATTGCACTTCGATTACATTTCTCCGGTAGTTCTTATTTCCAATAAATTCTTGTACAAGGGTTTTGTCTTTCCGGCCGTCAAAATATAATCCTCTTATCTTACTGGAGTCAATTTTCGCTAGCATCTGTAGATTGGACCTTACATTTATTCGTTGCCGTCTTACCTTCATTCGATCTATTATTTTGTTTTAATCACCTGCTGTAATTAGCCCCACATCTTCAAGAACAGCACTAGCAATTGCAGCCGCAGCTCTGTCTGATACACCGGTACGGTCACAAGCCGTCGCTAATTTGGATACTGGCGTTCGCATTTGTGAAAAAGCAGTTATTTTTTGTTGGGGGGTTGGCATATCAAATAATGAATCTGAATCAACTGCTTCTATTTCTCCACTTGTTTCTGACTCTAAACTAACATCTGTTTGAGAAGTAGAGATATTTGGTAAATTTTCCTCAGCAACTCTAGATAACCTCAGTTGTTCTTCTAATTTCCTCGTCATTCTATTATTGATTTGTTTTGATTTTTTTATATCCATAGAACTTATAACCATTTTCCGCTCTGATCTCATGTCTAAAAGAAATTCACGCTCTTCAATTGGGATTTTTCTTTCTTTTGAGCAAGAACACATATTAAAATCTTTGCACTTGCATGTTGAAATATCAAACAGTTTTTTCGCACTTTCTTTAAATGTTTTTAATTTTGATTGATAGCATGCACTGCCACCTTTTGATTTAAATGATTTAAGCATATTTCTATACTTACAATGGTGACTACGAATCATTTGTAAAATTCTGTTATGTGACACAGTAGGAATAGAAGCCTTGAGCCAAATATCTTCAATTTTAGTGGCAACAACTTCACCGATTTCACTTAAACTAGGTTCTTTACTTGTACTAGTTGGTTTTAAGTCTTGTCGAACACAAAGATAAAATTTCATCATTCCTTCGTATGTAGGTAAAACCACGCCACTCAATTCTTGAGGTGTTCCAAATATAACACACTTAACTCTTTGCCTTTTCTTTATTTTGCTTGATTTTTTCTCCATTTTGTTTAATTTGTAATTACAAAAATAGATATATCTGAAATACTAGAAGTAAAAAACTAAAATAAAAGTAAAATAATACATAGCGCAGAAGACATATCCTACCGATTAATATAACGAGCAAATACAAACTAAAAGAATTTCAATCAACTGTTGCGTAATGCGCAATTGCGCATGCGTTACAACTTGCGCCTGTTGAGAAATATAACGGACACCACAAAATAGAAAAATAAATACATATATTCCATGGGCGGCGTCACAAAACTTGCAGTAGCACATTGAAAATAAAAATTTTAGTTTAAAGCATAAAGATGCCAATGGCGGCGGCTCAAAAGTTAAGTTAATTGCAAATTGTGTTTTAAACAGTTTTTTTGAATCACAATACGCAACTTTTCCGAACTATTACGATTCATTTAGAACTAACAAAAATTTTCGTTCCACCCTAGTGTATATAAACGAGAAAAAGAAATATACAGAGCGCTGATTGGATGAAATTATATTTTGCACAATTTTAAAATAAAAAATTTTTCTCTACTGTAATGTGATTCTCTTCTCGCTTAATCTGCATTGTTTGCATTTACATTGTTTGTGCGTTCAACAACCTCCATTCCATATGCAGGTTTTTATCTATCAACCGAAATGAAGTTAGAAGGGTTAGAAGGAACAAAAAAATCTCCGGGAACTCTGAGTCCGTAGACTAACTCAGCTGCGGAATAATTTAAATCTTTTGCCCCAATCCGGCTCGAAGGACCAAAAAATGTACTGGTAAGGCACGGTTGTGGAATGTATGTTTTCTAAATTTAACTTAATAAAACTTCACTTGGTTTTGGTTAATTTTTTTTTTAATTTTTAGTTGCGATCATTCGCTCTTGATGATCGGTATAGAACTGATTTGTTTAGATGCCTATTGTGTACATTTGTGCTATAATAATTAACTATAAGTTTTATAATAATTACTGTTTCTAACGGACGATAGATGTCTATCGTGTACAATTTTTATAATAATTGTGTTATTTGTGCTAATAATCGTGTTGCAGTGTCGACAGGATGGTTTCCATAGATTTATGTTTGTTTTGATTTTAATGCGGGCTGTTGGTGGAAGCAATAAATAAGTTTGCTTAAATTAATACCTTCGGATAAAACAGATGTCACCAATGTTTCTAGTAATGCCAACGCCGATTTGTCTTTGATAAGTTTTTTGAAATTCCAATAAATTTGCTCAAAAAAATTGGATATTTTTCATAAAGTTTCAATCCTAAACTTTCATTTTTCATTAACAGTTGAAAATCTATGTCTACTGCAAAACTAGTTATAAAACCAAAATAAATTCCAAAAATATATCTTGTACATTATAATTCAACTTATCCGTCGAACACCCAAGCTATGGTTGTATAATCGCCATTGTTTTAAAGGTATTCCAACTGACCCTTTAGTATTTCAATTCTTCGTCCAGCTGATGTATCTTTCAAATATTGTTCGGCTTGGGACCAGGGTACCTTATAGACTTTTAACCAAAGTTTTTTCTTGTCATAATCTAAAAAAAATTTGAATACATGTTTTATGAATTAATATTGAAATTAAAAACTTCGTCTTTAAGCGGTAAGTCCAACGAACGATCATCTATCATAATACAAATATTTACCTTCGTCTAATTCAGTCGGTGTTTCTGGTTGTTTATCTTTTTTTTTGTCACCTAAATGATTATTATATTTCGACACCCAAAGGCCTTCTTTTCACAATTGTCGCGTTACGTTATTCCATCTATTGTCTAATTTACCATTCGCAGCTATATTTTTTGAAGGTTCCACGTAATAATAAGACTGTAAATACAATTTTACATAAATTCGTTTTAATTTAAATTTACTATGCTTACTGCAATTTCGGATTTAGGGAATAAGGCTTCAATTTGATTCGACAAATTGAGCAATTACCCCGATTATGAAATATATTGCAATGATTTTTAAAACTATCTAAATTCCCTACATATACTAGACACAAAAAACACTTCATTGTTTAAAATATATTCTAACTACATATTTTATAATTTAACACTTATATTCCTAGTCTTAATATTTCTACTACTGAAATATAAAATGTAAAAGTATTTAATTCATTATTGCATAATGATTGTAAAAGAAATTTGTGTTTATATGTACTTACAGTTTTGTTATTTATTTTAAAATCACTCTCAGTTTATAACAACTTATACTTTTGATAAAATTATATTAAATTTATTTAAAATATTGAATTTACAACCACTTTCTTAATTCGTAGCACGTCTTTTCATTTAAAACCCAACAATTTCAATGAAAACGCCGCTATGCAAAATAAAACAGTATTAAAATTAACGGTTATTATTTTGTGAATATTACAAAGAATTTAGTGAATTTAAATACGTATAAATTAAAAACGTAGTTATATCTTTAATTTGAAAAAAAAAAAAATATAAAATAATAAATATGAATGATGGAATGTAAAAGCGTCTATGTATTTAGATATGAGATGCAGGAAAGAAATATTATTATTGCCAATAACAGTTAGAGCCTTTTCTTTGACAATCCCAAAAATTTCTGTAGTTAGTTTCCACACAAATATATTTTTTTAGTTTTAAGCGAGCAACTTTTGTTTGGCTGAACTGTTGTTGTTGTTGTCTAAATATTTTTAATTGATATTCTGTAGGTTAGGTAAGGTTAAGATGGCCGTCCAACAAGGACGAGGCATAGACACATGTGGTCCATAGGCTTACCACAAAATTTTCTTCTCCGCACTACCTTACTGAAACCAGTTTGAGCTTCTCACAAAGCGGTGGATATATTTAACGCTCAAATTGCTGAGATCTGTTAGATCCGTTAGGAAACGAGCTCCAAAAAACTTGAGTCTGTTTTGAAACAAACAAGGACAGGTGCATAACAAATGAAGTATTGTTTCCTCTTATTCTTCGTCCTTGCAACTTCGACAGTAATCATGAGAGAAGACGCCAATTCTACTAGCATGTTTACCTATAAGACAGTGACCAGTAAAGACACCCACGATTGTGCTTATGTTACAGCTTTGCATAGGCATTAACTGGTTCGATTTTTTAAGTCCAGATAAAGCCAAATCTGCCTGATAATTACACAAGAGGTACAATTTGCCCATCTGTTTTTTGTAATTTTACAAGCTTCCTCTTTAAGGAGCAGTTTGCACGTAGCAAGTGGAACTCCAATGTCCATCTTGCATGGTGATAAGAGGCAAGTAGTACTTTGTCGCGCAAGTTCATCGGCTTTTATACTATTCATAATATTGAAATGCCTAGTCATCTCGTTAAGAGATGAAAGACAGTTCCGGGCTACTTTCGACGTGATATAGCCTGATTGTAGAACTTTAATTGCAGCCTGGCTGTCCGTAAAAATGCGAATATCTCTCGCAGATATTACATGATACTTCATCCAGTCTATGGCTTTCTTGATTGCTATAAACTCCGCCTGAAAAATACTGCAATGATTAGGGAGGCGGAAAGAGAGGTTTACATTTAGTTCTTCGCAGAAAACCCCACCACCGGCCTTTCCATCAATCCTCGATCTAAAACCTGACTTTGAAACTGTACCACTCACCCAGCCCTCTCTGGAAGGAATATCAGCTAAAAATGTAACTTCAAGGTGTGAAGGTATGATGTCGAGATGATAAA
The DNA here is from genome assembly GCA_963556175.1 of Tipula confusa. Taxonomy (NCBI): domain Eukaryota; kingdom Metazoa; phylum Arthropoda; class Insecta; order Diptera; family Tipulidae; genus Tipula; species Tipula confusa. The sequence continues at coordinate 203,243,313 of OY744476.1, read as the reverse complement.
GTCAATAGATTTGGGGATTTCTTTGTTCGTAAGAATAGACGAGTGGCCCATAATGTTACAAGACCACAAAGAAATAGATTTAAGCCTTATAGCTGTACTTGCAGCTACTTGTTTGTTCAGGATATCCAGAGGGGTAAGATAAAAGACAATTTCCAGTGCTTGAGTAAAGGTTCTTCTAAGTGCACCACTAATAATTATATAAATGAAAAACTTAAACTAGGTAAGATAGAAATGAAGAATTATATAAGAACATTACTCAGGTACACACTGTAACACTGGTAAGTTGTAGTCGTCGCCGGTAGATAGTCAAGTCCATGATTATTTTTCGTTAGGTCCACTTCATTCCCTATCCCCGCCCACTCCAGTAGTTCGTTTCTTAATATTCATAGGCAAAATAGTTAATGGGGGACCTAACACTAGCGGTTCGCATCCGCTTAACTCCGCTGCTGCCCAGGCCCCCCCACGCGTTTTCAGCTGCCGGTAACGTGGGTGCTCGTCGACAGTATCTTTTGGCATCTCCTAGGTCCGCTTCAAAAGCTTTTGAACCTGCACCTTTTACATCTTCTCCAATTATTGCTCTTGAATCTTGAATCGTGGGGGCTATGAATATTTATTCGGTAACGAAATACCTTATTTATGGCAGCCGATTATGATGGTTGGATGGTTGCAACGATTCCACGCCTACTGGGGTCTTTTTGGCTACGGATCATTTATCGCATATGGACTATATTTCCATGGTATCTGGCTCACTAAGGTTTCGAGCGTCTCCCGATTATCATTATAGGAGGACCACCCCAAATGCTCATCCTCACCCTCTTTCGTGAAAATTAATGTTTCCACTATTAGATAACATATATTTATAGAATAAAAAAATATTTTCTTAATTAGCCGACAACGTCAATCAAAAAATAATTTGACCTATTGTCATCTCTTGCTTCCTCCACCTTGGGCACAGCTTATCCCACGCCTCTAAATAGTTATTTTCTGTGATAGAAATATGACGTAGTAAAGAAGACGCCTCTCCAGTTAACAAACCTTTCAGTATTTGCAATTTATGTATTTTACTGATATTTTTGTTATTATGCACTGTAGTTTGGAACATATCATGAAACGATGATACTGGGGTATTTGTAATTTTCCGAAAATGGATCAATATTGATTTTTGGCAATCGCACGTGGTTTGAGGTATTAACTCCCTCATAAAATGTTTTTTGTTGGTCGATGAACTGCTTAAGAGTGGCATTTAAATCATGTGGTTTGATTGCTTGCTTCAATTGGTTGTTTGCAAATTCGAATAATTGGAGTTCTAACACATTGAAAGTTAAATACCGGCTCTCAAGTACTTCGCGGCGCATTGTTATTGCTTCGAAAGTAGTATCCTCAGTTATTCCTTTCGCAAACTGCAAAATCTTTTCCATTTGAGCATGTGCCCGAGCACGCAACGCTTTTAATTTGTCGGACATTTTGAAATTCAGAATATACTATGACCACGAGAATGGGAAATTAATGTATGAAATTGCCACGTAATAATACTAATTATTGTTTCACCAATTAATTTCACTCAGCACTTAAATTATAAAAATGTACTTATCTGAAGATTTCCGGGTTTCGGCCCTAATAGTTTAGGCCTCCGGTAATATTCAAATATTGTGTCTATTGGAGCGTTTATTGTATTCATGCTTTTTATGATAATTTTTTATAATACAAATAAAATTCTTCAATGAATTTAAAATTTCTTTGCGAACCCTTTTTCTTTCTTGTAGCATGGTGGGCATCCTAGATGATAATTGTGTTTCTTCATAATTACTTCATAAAAGACATAAGAAATGACTTACATACATAATGATAATTTTTTATATAAAAAGACAGATAAGGATACTTACGATCATTACGTTAGGACTATAATACCCCTTTCTACTATAGTATAAATGTTTCTCAGAATTATCGGGTGCAATTATTTTAATGTGGGTGTGTTGTGTATTGTATACTGCCTTATGAGATTTTCCACGTTACACTCAATATATTTAAATAAAAACCAAACTTTTAATAATTATACAATATGTTTTTTTAACATAATACTTTAATAATTTTATTTATTAATAACTTATATTTTTATTTATAGTAAAATGACCATCGCTTATCGACTGCTCGATCTTTACTGCCTTCCAATTTATAATTATTTATTCAAATTATTTCTATATACCAATACATATTTCATTATCACATTAAATTATTATACATAAGTATTATATTCATTTTTATACATAATTACAGTGTGCAACACACAACAGGTGCCATCGATGCAACCTACTACCTCTGGAATCTTATATTTTGTCATGAAATGCATTTTGCACTCCAATTTTTCGGCCATGATACTGTGGGTTGCGCCATACCAATACAGAAATCGTCTCCAACAGTTTGTTCGTAGCTCCCAGTTGCAAAAAAATTGAGAGCTGCACATAATTTCAATATTGGCGGAATGCTTGTTGCTCGTGTAGTTAACACAAACTTACCGTCGGTAAGCTCCTCTAATAAATATCGAAGCCCATCTTTATTTAAACGGAACAGACTATTAAATCTAAAAATACAATGTATTTAATATATAAAATTACAATATAATATGTATTGGCTTACTTGGCATCCGAGAGAGTGATAGGATCAGATTTATTCCTTAAATTTCTCCTAATTCGAGCGACATTATTGGTGGACTCTTCTTCCATATCGTCCTCGAAAAATAAATCGATGCTGCTTAGCATATTTTATTTATTAAACACAAAAAATAAATGCACAACCCTCCAAGAAATTAAAAATATTACACCGCCAATGAAACACAGAAAAAAAAACAAATTTATGAATAACAAATGGCGCGACTTCTATTATAAATTTATAATTAAACAAAACAGAAACAAATTTACAAATAAAAAATGGCGTTGCGTTTACTATTCAGAATAAAATCAAGAAAATGTTGAACACAATATACAGCAAGAAAATATTTACTAATGACAGAACTAAGGGATTTGTCTTAACAAACATTTTGGTTTTTGCAGTGTTGCCAACTTAAAAACTAATAGTAATTGTCAAAATAAACATAGAAATTGTGTAAACAAAAAGACGCGTAAGGTCTGCGTATTCAACTCACCAAAATAAATGGTGTAAATGGTAAATTGATCCGGAATTCGAAGGACCTTTAATTCTTATGTGTTTCCTATCAACTGCACCTAATGTGTGTGGGTACTGCCATATTTTATTAAAATGTTCGGCAATTTTATACCATTCTATTTTGTTTTGTGGAACCAAATAACGCTTTTAGTAAAAATACCAAAACTCAAATGATTTCCTAAACGTCAATTGTAAGTTGATCTCACATGACGCCATCTTTGAAATTTGTATTGAAAGAATTTGCAATGGTAATGGTATAACATATGTCAGATGGAGAGGCCGTGTTAGATATATAACACTGAACTGAAAATGTATAACAGTTTTCACTGACATCATACGTAAAAAACTCAGAACTAATGTATTTTATCAATGGATTGGTAAACCGAAATCGCGTTTGATGATGAAATAAACTGATAAAAGCAAATGAAAACTTGCATCGTATTGGTAAACTGATAATCGAATCCCAGGTTCAGAATACTTGGCACTTTGGTTCGTTTGTTCGATGTTTTTTTTTTTAACTTTTCTTTCAAAAGTTTATATCGATATTCCCTGGAGATGACTTTTAGTTTCTCACCCATCATAAATTCAATATTAATATACGATCTAAGGGGTTCCTTTATTAATTTCTGAAGATAATTTTGGAATTAATAATTACTGGATTATTATCGCAGCATCACAAGTGCTGACACCCAATCTGTTGCTAGAATAGCGGCAGGTGTCTTCGCCCAATATGGCTTGACTTATTCACTAACAAACTGGCTGATGACGAATTCACCCACGATAACTTGCAATAAATTTGGAATTGTGAACTTGTATTTTAAATAAAAGAATTCACCAACACTTTACTTAACTATTTATTTTATAGCTCTAATTGTTTATAAATTTATAATTTTTAATTCAAATATACTTATATGGGTTATTAAACTCCAATTTCTTCGGCTTGTTTTAATATAAAATTGTTCTTCTCGGTTCGGATGTCTCAAAAAAAAGTGACCAAGCAAAATTAGATTTTTTTTTATTGTAATAAAATTAAAGCGCGAAAAGAAATTACATCCGCGGCAAAATGATCGATTCAAATAACCGCTGACTTAAATTATTTAACTACTCAAAAATAGATGGCAGTAGAATCTAGCGTTATACGAGTATAACACTGACCTTGATAATGCAGGTTGCTTCTTTATATAATTCAAATGTCAAAATTCAATTGGAGCAATCGACTGTCATTTACGAGTTTTTATTTACATAATGAATTGATGACAGTCGATTTTAAATATTTACAATATGATTGAATTGGAACCAAGTTAAGTACTATAAAGTTTACATAATTCAAAATATACATATAAATCTTAATGCTATTTTATTTTCTTTCAGCTGATGTTTCTGAACCGCAGCTAATGGAACAGTTGCGACATTTCGTTTAATTAATTTTTGCAAAAATAAATGCAGTTCTCATTCCATCTTTGATTTAACCGTTTTAAACTTTTTCAAGATTTTTTGTTTAACCGTAGCAGATTTTAGTTTTAAAATAATTTTAGATTTTTAACAAGTTTGTATCACTACTAAAACATAATTCTCATTAATCTCATCTTGATCATCTGGTACATTCAAAATGTCGATAGAATGTTCCAATAAGCAGTCCTGCATGAAGTTTACTCTATTAATGTTGATTTCAGCTTGATATACTTTATAACAACACTATCAATTTAACCAACCAACACACATTGTAAGTGAATCAAATCGAGCATTCAATGTGATAGTTATACATTCCGACGATGCAAAATTATTTATACCGTTTGGGTAGCTTTGTGTTTAGTTGGAGACAGGCATTGCAGATTTTCCATGTGCTAATGCGAATAGAGCATCATTTCATACATTTACTAATATTTTATATTTCTCCACAGGAAGTTACTTTACATCGGACCATAGGTGACTGTGATCAAGTAATTTTAAGCTCTGGTGCCAATTTTCGAAATTAATTTTTGCACATTTTTTTTTTGCTTTAATGGACAGTAATAAGGAGACGAAAACTTATAATAATTGTATTTTCATTGCATTGCCGTGAGGAACATGAAATTTTTAGACAAACAAAATTCGGTGTAATGACAATTTTGAATTTTCCATCCAATACATCACTAAACGTAGTTTGGACGGTGTGGTGATTCCATCTTTGGATGACCACCTGCTGTTTTACCTACTTGATCAAATAACATCCGGTACAAATAATGGCGCCAAATCCTCCTTAGAAGAGAAGAAATAACTATAGATAATATCGGTACGTCAATCATTGCAATTACTGGTCAATATTAAAACCAACAAGAATAGGTATGTATTGAAACTTGTTATTAAAGCCTTTTGATTTAACAACAAGTCCTTATAATTTAATAAAAAGTCTTGAAAAGTTTTTTGTCAAACTTTTTATTAAATACGATTCCAAATAAAACGGTCGTTATTTATCATTAGAAACTGCAATTGCATAAAAATTGATCAAAAATGGCGGAATAATCTAGTAAATTATTTAAATGTTTAATTAAATCTGTTACGGCACTGTTAAAGCATTAGTAACTCACAATAAACCATAATATAATGTATTAAACACTATTGCTATAAGGGTGCTGCATCGCAGTTCTTGTCCGCGAATGTAATAAAATCATAAATTGATTCGATTTAGTGTAAATTTTCTATTTTGTTGATTTTTCTATGAAAATGTAATTCACAAAAAAATATTTAAAATCGAAAGGAAAATAGAAAATTTACACTAATTATTTGATCGGCTGTAACCGATCTTACAGATAAGATCTCTTTAAGAGACGCGGTACAAGCTGTCATCGGCTTCTATACCATAGATTTTTGTCTAACGTAAGAAAAATAAAAATACTTTTAAAGCACATAGTTATTTATAAAATTTAAATTGAACATATGGAAAACATTCTCAATGTGGTCTCGTTTGAGGCGCGATAAGGGTCGACTGTGACCTCTATATACAGATAATATAGAATTTTTAAAATTTTTGTAAAATAATATTGTAAAAAATTGCATTATAACGTTTTCGTAAAAAAAAAGTTAAAACCGGCAAATAAAAAAAAAACGCAGCCATATGGTTGGCATCTAGGCACGAACAAAAAAATCAACATAAATTATTTTCAACTGATGTGATGTAGATCCCAAGGCGTCTTTGTTGAGTAAAATTGACAACGTATATTACTAAAATATCCACACTTCTAAAATTAGAGGAATAGCAAAATCTATAATCGGTCACGAAACCTATCGAGATGACTACAAACAGATCGATTCCAGACAACAATTCAAATTGATGCTAATAAAAATCAATCTATACAATTCGTCGAAGTGTCTAAAATATAATGTGGCAAACCGAATTATATTTTTTGAATGGAAATTGGTCTAACACGAAATGTTGACTAGGTGTTGATCTAACCCGTTATGATCAAAAAGCTGTGAGAGTTGGATCCTGGAGAATATATACAATAATATGGTTGATGACATTCAAGGCAGGATAGTTAAATATATTATTGAGATCGACCCGATTACAGGCACTTTGGTGGCCAATAGTTAGTATTATGCATTCTCGCATATGACAATACAATTCTATATAGCATCTCCAGCCTGCAACCATTCATCTATAATCTGCAACGTTTCTCTAAAAAATCTATTAATGGGCTAATTTGTCCAAGCCTTAGGCTGTAATAAATTAGTTTTCGCCTAAAAATTACAAATTTATTATTTCATCACATTGTTGCTAAAAACTTTAAGTGTTAATTCTATTATAATAATATAGTAATTCAACAATATCATAATATAATAATATAATAATACAATAATATAATGATATAACAATATAATATAAAAAGGCAAATAAACGAAAACAAATTTCAAATTGTAATCAACAAGAAAAAGAAGAGGAGACCAGCAGCAGGCACCATCAATGGTGCTACCTCCGGAATAAACCATTTTAGTCGGAAGTCACTCTGAGCCGCCGAATAACTCACGCATTACCGAGAAACCATCTCTACTAAATTCAGCAGAAAAAAAAACGTGGTCCGAAAACTTCATTTATTCCAGCTAGCCACAAATAATGGGAGGGAAATGAAAGTAATGTCATTACTGACAAAATTGGTCCGGTATCTAGCACAAGTCAGTCACATTTAGAATGCATTGCTCTGCATTCTGCAATCTCTCATCAGTAACTCCAATCTGCAATCATTCATCTCTAATCTGCAATGCTTCTCTGAAAAAACATCTATTAATGATCCAATTTCTCCACGCCGCAGTCTCTAATAAATTGAATCAGTTTTCGCCTGAAAAATATAAATTAATTAATTCATCCCATTGTTGCAAACAATTACCAAGAGTTTAGCTGCTAACTCGTACACAACAATATAATGATACAAAGTTTAATGACATATTCTAATATCTGTCGTACATTAAACGGTAAGACATAAAAACCGTGGAATTCATCATATTTAATTGTGGGGCCAGTATCAGTTGATAAGAAAAATAAATTTCAATCTTATAAAATTTGAAGCCAGACAGAACTATGAATAGCTAAATGATATAATGTCTAATTTACTATAAAAAATGTAAATTAACGATGTCGTTCACTTCGCCGCAGCTGTAACTAATTAAGTGCTAGATGTACACCAATTTGAGGCGTTAACTCATGATGCAAACCAGATAACCAGGAGTCACCCTAATAACATAATGCAATTTTTAGAACTAAGTAAATAATAATTTAGCCAAATAGTTTTTTTTTATTAATTTTAATTTCAAATAGTTAGAATATTAAAATGTGAAAATAATTATATTTTTTTTAATAAATATTTTTTAAGTTTGATAAATTTTAAAATTACGAATATTTACTAAAATCCTCAGATTGTACGAGAATGGAATCTATGGTAAATATTTTATTGCACATGTAAGTATTTTATACTATTAATTGGGTTCTTTCAACAACTTCTGTAGTAACAACGACAGAATCGATGGAGTGCAGATACGATTGGCCTAACCAGCTAATTAATTAACGGTTGCAGCACCGAGATTAATGTACTCAATTGAGTAATGTAAGCAAATAAGTCTAAGTGGAATAACAGTTTAAGGCATTCGTAGTTTAAGGCATTCGTGAAATCAAATCTTACAAACTTAACCTATGTTAAGTAATATGCACTTAGAAATTTACTCAAAATTAGGTAGCTTGATCCAAAGGATCTTTTTTTTAAGTCGCCAATATGTTGACATTTTTAAGATTTCCCTGGCTAAAACGTTGGGATATTGTTCTAATTTCAACCGGTAATTTTTGCTGTACTGCTTGATTGTAACTGCTAAAGACGTACGGCTATTGGCCCGTTTTGTATAGACCGCCTGCACATTGTATAGATCCAGGCCAGGTATGAATTGTGCGTCGGTCCATGAATTCTGCACTCCAGCAACATCCATTTTGTTTTTTATTTTTTGAGTATTTTAAAATTGCCAACAAACACAAATTGTACTGGAATTCTTCACTATATATAAACCATTATTCGTGATAACTACCCCCGTCGAAGTTTTTCTTTGTCTTGGGGTTTTCGAAACTTTACCTCGCAGTGTATCAGAATCAGTCACTGTGGAAAATGCTGTATATGTAGTTGTTCATGAGTAAAACATGGATGAGGAAGAAATAAGCCGACTTTTTTAAAAGTTTGACCCTGTGATTTATTTATAGTCATATAGCGTAAGAAAGCCGAAGTGATAACGTTCAAAAATTGAAGGGAAGAGATAAATCATTTGCTGTGTTTAGTGAAATTCTTTTCTGTTAAAGTGAACAGTGCCAGAATGTGTCCCAGTAATAATTTCCGCTTTATACAATTTCGATTAAAATCCTTCATTTCTAAGGAGCATTACTATGCAACCTTTCTTTAAATTTAAAATGTGGAGGGGCAAACCAGAAGAGTTCAAAGAATTAAGGTATTCAACTTGGAAATTTACTTGCAAGTCAGAGTCACATGTCCCATCATCAATTTCTACTGTGGCAATGGGTGAGTTTAGGATGCTTTTTCGGAAACCAATTTTTCAAGCACCTCTTCCCCAAAAACATCGACAATTAAATCCTGTGAGACGTATTTATTTGGCACTTGACACGAATATTGTGTTTTTTTTTAATTTAATTAGGCAGATAATTGGTTACAATTGCCGATATGTAACATCCATTCACTAAAGTAGGATCACTAATAGCCCTTTTTAAATATAATGGATAGAAATGCCATCATAACTGATATCTTAATTGTAGCATTCACAATTGAATTCGATTTCCATATCTTACTATTGGCAAAACTGGGAAAATAACCTAACAATTACCTTTCCGCCAAACGGTGAATCGCTCATTATATCTCTAAAAACCAAATCTACAATTACAAGTGCGATACCTGATGCCATCGGTTCTTCATCCCATATAAGGCAGTCAATTGCTGATATTTATTGACTTTCATGATAAGCGGAAGCGAGAAGGCTGTACGGCATGTCATTCCATCGTTGAGCAGATTCGCAGCAATCCCAGTTCAAACTACTCACATTACTTCTTTATTACTATTCGAGATCTTTTGCTTCAATGCCATATCCAAAAATGTTTTACCAATACCGCCGGGAACATCGAAGTAAAAATATTTTTGTCGATCAACTTCTAATAAGGATGAAAAAAATGCTGATGCTGCCGAAAGTTGATCAGTATTTACAACTTTCCAAAAATTATTTTAAAGCAAAAAAATGCATATCTGCTTGTAAGTTTTACGATTCCACCAAATATGATTCAAAAAATTAGTTAAGTCATGACACTTGGCGACATGTCATGACAACCAAAACCAGTATCGCCTAACAATTTATGACAAGTCTTCATGTAACAAATATCTTATTGATACCGGGTCAGATATTTCTGTACTACCGGCCTCGCAAAAGTATAAGTCTCGAGGCAAATCAGACTTTTATCTTTATGCAGTAAACGCTACTAAGGTGAACACATATGGAACGAAAACCATTCAATTGGATTTGGGGCTTAGAAGAACATTTCTCCAGACTTTTATTATTGCTGATGTCACAGTGCCCATAATTAGAGCTGACTTTTTCAGCCGATATGGACTATTAGTCGATATAAAACGCAAACGTCTGAGGGATCCCCTAACATCAGTTTCCTCACTTTGTAGAATTTCTAGAACCCCAGTGACCACTTTAACTTCTATAAATCATGATTCAATAGCTCCAGAGATTACTTCTCTTCTTGTCGAGTTTAAGGAAATCACACACATGAGTTCGACAATTCCAAAACAGGTCAAACATTCGGTCTTCCATAGAAACTCGTGGGCCAGCTGTTTCCGCGAAAACAAGACGTCTTTCTCCGGAAAAACTTATAATTGCAAAGAGAGAATTTGAATTAATGCAATCACAAGGCATACGCAGACCCTCCAATAGTCCGTGGTCGAGTCCTCTTCATCTGGTTTTAAAGAAAAATGGAGAGTGGAGACCATGCGGTGACTACCGGACTCTGAATAACATAACTCAGCCCGACCAATACCCAATTCCTCATTTGCAGAATTTCTCTTTCCAATTGGATGGATGTACGGTATTCACGACGGTTGACTTGGTGCGAGCTTACCATCAAATCCCTATCGAGACAAGTGATATTCCTAAAACGGCTATTACGACGCCGTTCGGGCTGCTCGAGTTTACGAAGATGACGTTCGGTTTGCGAAACGCCGCCCAGTCCTTCCAACGCTTTATGCATAGCGTCTTCAGAGGGTTAAGTTTTTGTTTCGTGTACATAGATGATTTGTTGGTTGCGTCGCAAACATTTGAAGAGCATCAGGACCACTTATGAAGTTTATTCCAACGATTAAATGACGCAGGGCTAAGTAGGGAAGTAAATTTTCTGGGTCATACATTAAACGCACAGGGTATTAAACCGAATGTTGAAAGAGTCGACGCCTTAATCAAATATGATCAGCCTGAGACGATCAAGCAGCTTAGGCGATTTTTAGGCATGTTCAACTTTTATAGGCGCTTCATACCACATGCTGGGGGTAATCAAGCGTTACTAAATGACTACCTTAAAGGTAGTAAGAGGACAAACGCAGAATTAGTTGGACAGACGAAGCCATAAAATCGTTCAATTACTGTAAGCAACAATTGGCTGAATCCACCCTTTTAGTGCATCCTAAATCAGAAGCACAACTTGCCGTTATGGTTGACGCCTCGGACAAGGCACATGGCGCCGTTGTCCAACAAAAAACCGTGGAAAACTGGCACCCGCTCGCATTCTTCTCCGTAAGGCTAACCGAAACTCAGCAGCGTTACAGCGCCTACGATCGTGAACTGTTGGCCGCGTATTCTGCAATAAAATACTTCCGACACCTACTTGAAGGGCGAATATTTACGCTATTCACGGATCATAAGCCGTTGATATTCGCCTTCAAGCAAAACTTCCAAAGCTTCCCCTAGGCAATTTCGACAGTTGGATTACATCGGGCAGTATACCACCGACATTCAACATGTTTCTGGGGTGGAAAACGTCGTGCATGACACACTGTCACGAATAGATGAAATCACTATACCCTCGACCGTTGATTATGAACAAATTGCTGAATTAGTTCCTTTACCAAGTTCCGAGAAAAGTATCATCTGTGAAACCTCAACGGGAGTAGACCGACCATACATTCCCTATGCGTTCCGAAAAATTGTTTTTAATTTCCCGGGGCTCACCCGGGAATTACGGCATCCGCCAAACTAGTCACTGCAAAATATATTTGGCCTTCAATTAACAAAGACGTGCGTAAAATGGCACAATGTTGTTTAAACTGCCAGAAATCAAAAATTACAAAACATAACAAAAGCGCATTGGGAAATTTTCCACTGGTTTCCCAGAGATTTACACAGATCCATTTGGACATAGTCGGGCCGCTTCCGTCCTCCGACGGTCTACGCTATTGCGTTACAATAATTGACCGATTCACACGTTAGCCAGAGGCTATACCTATTGCAGATATTCGAGCTGAGACGGTTGCACTAGCTGTGCTGAGTGGTTGGATAGCTCGTTTCGGCGTTCCGGAGTCTATTGTTAGGGACCAAGGCTCTCAGTTTGAGTCGGCACTATTTTCAGAGCTCTCCAAACTGTTGGGATTCGAGAGAAAGCGAACTACAAGCTACAATCCTAAGGCCAATGGGTTTATTGAGCGCTGGCACAGGACACTAAAGGCTCCAATTATGAGTCATAACAGACCGGATTGGATACGATCTCTTCCCATAATTTTGCTGGGGCTTCGAACAGTTTTTCGCGAAGATCTTAAGACAACTTCGGCTGAACTCGTCTATGGTACTACATAACGAATTCCAGGACAGCTGGTTGAGAATACACAGACGCTTAAGTTGCAATCAGATTTTGTCGTGTCTCTTAAAGAACACTTCAACGAATTGCGACCTCATCCGCCTACTCGTCACACATCTAGTGATCGCGGATTCACCTTTAAAGCATTGAATACATGCTCCCACGTCCTATTACGTTCTGATGTGGTTCGTAAATCATTACAACCACCCTATGACGGTCCGTATTTAGTAATAAGTCGTGCCGAAAAAAATTTTGTCATCGACATTAAAGGCAGGCAGGTTATTGTGTCAATAGACCGACTAAAGCCATGCTTTGTCGAGAGTTTCGAAATAACAAGAACGCCGCAGATAGCCGTACCACATAGTAATCCGAATTTGGACGCTCCAACAACTAAAAATCACCCTATGAATGGTAATACGACTCCAGACATGGCATCCGAGCCGGATATCTCGGACAAAACAAGCACGCGTGAAAAAAAATCTACTAAGGTAACTTTTAGTCCTAACCTGTTATATGCACCCGCTCCACGTGAGCCGGTCGATAATAACTTACCCAGAACAGTTTCGAGACCTTCGACACACGACAAGCCAGTCAAAGACAATTCGACAAAACTGTCCAGTAGGATTGGCAATGAAGAACCTGCGTTAATCCGAGCGGGCAGAGTGATTAGACCACTGGCTCGATTATTAAATTCGCTCACCTGTACAGGTTCTCTGGTGAGGAAATACTGTGGTCGTAGGGCACACATCAGACAACACTATATCAACGAAAAATAAAAAAGATCGTAATCGTTTGGTTCGTTGGTTTTTCTCTTCCTTCTTTCGACTGCTTTTCTACCATTATTGTTTTAACCACGTAGCTAAAAACAACAATCGACACTATAGTTGAAAAGTTAAATTCAGTCAAAAATAAAAGTACTAGTTTAATTTTTTGTAAATCAAAAAGTTAATTAAATAAACTCCATAGAAACTAAACAAAATTATTTGGTGGGTTTTAATTACTGGATATCACACATATTCGAAGTGTACAGCTGTAACTACGAGTATTGAAACGGAGCATAACCGCACACGACACGTGTGGCGAAATCAGTGGGAAAACACCACAGGTTTTCTTACAAGTCAGGCATCACAAGAAACTCCCTATGTTTAAAAGTCTGATAAACGGAGAAAAGAAAACTCAATCTTGTGAGTAGCATTATGTAAACCAATCAAAGTCCTGTTAATTCCTTTTATAGTCTAAGAAAGACTATTTAAAATATTTAAACTATCGCGACAAAGCACTCCTTTCAACGGTTTGCAAATCATTGTCCCGCATAATTTTGGAGAGAATCACTCAAATTTGAGGTGAATAACTAATAGAATTTCTACCAAGTAGCAAGCAATTCGCAAACTCGTGACATACATCAAGTGTTGGTGGACTTTTGACCAGTAGATATTCATCTCAAACATATTTTCGTTTATGTAAATGCAGTTCTAATGTTGAGGTGAAGTTAGGACAAGAAGTCGAGAATTTTTGCAATAAGCTTTGATGTTTGACAAAAAGACTATATTAATATGATGATGTTTTTATGTTAAAAGAGAAACTTCTCAAGACAACATCTTGTTCTGCCAAAGAATGTCGTACTTCTATAGTCTATATATCTGAAATTTTGTTTCAATCGTGAAGTCAGCTAATTATTTTGAGTGCTCCATAGACAAGTTGCTACTGACTCACAAACATATGTAAATGATCTCGAAGGCGAGCACTAGCTAATGCTATTTGAGCTGATAGATTAATGTCTCTTTATACGGTATCACAGATAAATACTATACATATTATAATTTATCTATGATTTTAGCTCAACCGAATTCAATTTTAATTCGCCTAAATGCACTTATTTTGAGTACTAAAAACGTTTCTGGACTAAATATTGTTGATTAATATAATAGAAAAATAAAACGCGGGAAATAAATTTAGCAGGGACAATAACCAAAAGTACTAAAAAGTATTTGGCGTAGACGCGGTAGTCGATAGGAATGCAACTACATATAAATAAAATGAGCAGCTGCAAGCAATTACGATAAATTGTATAAAAATTTTAATGTCAAAAATCATTTTGCTGTGTTTAGTTGCAAACAAATCATTAAAATTGTATTATTAATTTAAATTAATTAAATTGGTTTTGCGTAATAGAATTTAGAAGTTTAATATAGATTTGTTGGTTTATATTAATTATGGTTGAATCACATATGTGCTTAAAGTCAAATATTAAAGTTTGCCGGCAAATAAGGAAATCATTGTTTTTATACGCTTCTGTTAAAAAATTCTAATAGTACATTAAATATCATAAATATTTGATTTCAGTTGTAACTTGTGCATGTAACACCACAATTATAGTGTTCAACCTGATTCTAATAATATTGTAAATAATTTGTTGGTTATAATATTTACATGTGCTTTGATATTTTTTTCACACAGCAATGGCTAAACATTTGAAAAAGTTATATTTTGGTGTTAAAGTGATAAAAAGTTTAGTTCCTTTGGTTTATATGTTGTTTATTAGTGAAATTCAATAAGAAACATTATGTTGCAACTGCATTTTGGAACTTTCTAGCTTTGTACTACAAAATACATTGCAAACCAAATGTAATCCCACGACATATGTAGTTTGGTAAGCAGATGCGACTAATTTAAAAATGTCAATTAGTAACAAATGTAAAGTGAATTCTTATTAATAGATTATCTTGTTGCTGAACACACAGGTATGTATTTAATGCGTTAATATATTTTGTCATATTATATTTCGCGACCTTAGAATAACGGAGTTCTATGTTGACTCTTCATAGTTTTGAGAAAATGAAACTTAAAATGGCTCTAAATTCACCTATCCCTTTCAGCACGGTCTGATACAATTGTGTAGGTAAATTTTAACATTTACATAAAACCAGTGACATTCAAATTTTTATGGTAAGTTACGACTGACTAACAAATTTGTGTATGAAAATGGTTTGATAATATAAAACCAGAATAGGAAAAAAAATGTATGACTTGGCGATCGAATGTTACATTTGTGCAGAAAATTTAAAGTGATCGTTAGAACCAGCTGAATTAATACCCAAATTAGCACTGTATTTTTTCTGAAATTTGTTTAATTATGATAATAATCTATAAAATTTTTAATTTTGATCTTCAAAATGTAATTGGTATGGCCGATGTAGTACCCACACAATTGTGTGACTTGGATTCAAATTACGTCACAATTTTATAAATAAAAATGATACAGAATTGATAAAAAAAACATTACTTTATTTAAAATATTATCACAAAATTCATTTTTCTTATTCATATCACAAAATTCAGGTTTAGTTTCGAAAAAACTAAAATAATGAACTTAAAATTAATTTAAATATAGGTATACTCGTATGTAATTCAGTCTTTCGTTGTATGAAATTCCTTAAAGCAATTCTTCGTTTTTGTAGAACATAAATATATATTACATTTCTCGCACCTGCATCTGGTGCGACTTTTACAAGATTTAAGGCGACACATTTTAGCAGTCGCCATATCATCCCACACTGGCCAATGACCCGATGGTGAGTAACGTCTACCCAAAGATGGAAGAGTTTCCAATTTAATTTTTTTTCCGGTTGGCTCTTCCTGATTCTCATCGTCAGTGGTATCATCTGTATCGGTCCTTTGTGTTTCACATATTAGAGAATCTGCCACGTCCATTTTAAACTCCAACAAATCCAGTATTTTTGATTTCGGAATGTTTAGAAATACACAATCGCGTTTGTATTCCATCCAGGAGTTGACTATTGCCAAGTCAATGAAATGTTGTGCGATTTTAACTGGCCATTTTTTTGTTTTTATAAATGTTCTATAATACTCCATTTGCTGGTCGCAAATGTCGACGCCACCCATGTGAATATTATAGTCCTGGATTACATTAGGACAGTTAATTATTATAGATTTTTTTGTCTGTTTGCACCATCGGTCTACAGTACCAGCTGGATTTATTCCGCTGATGTTTGAAATGATAGTAACACACTTCGTGTCCTTCCATTTTACGGTTGAAATGGTTGAATTTGATTCGGTTAGCATGAATTCCTGCGATTCACCTCTTTTCAACTGGCGATCATTTTTGAAATTAACTTTTTTGAGGCGATTTAACATTATTGTGCCCGTTGCCTTGAAATTCATGTGTTGTAATTTTTTAAACAAAGCCACAGTTGAAAAATATCTGTCGAAATACAGAAAGCTTCCTTCAGGTAATGTTTCAGTGAGTCGCAACACAACACTTGGCCCCAAGCCGAGCTCTTTAAATTTCAAATTAGTTGAAATTCCCTGATACAATTCGAAGTCCATTATTAGCCCAGTTGATGTAGTAACAACAAAATTTTTTATGCCAACTGGTCGTGGCTTACCTTTCACAAATTGTCGAGCAGGCATTCGCCCAGTAAAAGGTATCATTTGCTCATCGATTGAAAAGTGCCCAATTTTGCGCTCGATTTCATGGCACCTTTGTCTTACTGCTTCGATTATTGGTTGCACTCGCCAAAAAAGATTTGTGATTGGTTC
The DNA here is from genome assembly GCA_963556175.1 of Tipula confusa. Taxonomy (NCBI): domain Eukaryota; kingdom Metazoa; phylum Arthropoda; class Insecta; order Diptera; family Tipulidae; genus Tipula; species Tipula confusa. Next base: position 203,226,236 of record OY744476.1, on the reverse strand, counting down.
TGGCACTTGTGTAGTATCCACAAAATGAATCGATGATCGCAGAGATTGAAACCTCTGTCTGGACATACAACTGGAAATTTTTGAAAATCCAATGCTGTTATTCCAAAATAAATGCAATCTTGGATACGGAATGCATCCCATATACATCAATATGCCATAAAGTTTTCGAATTTCACATCCGTTTGTTTTTAGTTCTTTACCGGTAGTTGTCATATGATACAAATTTGTATAGCGAGCGGTATCTTCAAAATGTTCATTTTTAAAGTATTTATAAAAATATTGTATCGGATTCTGGATTTCAATTTTGACAGCGCACGTATATTGAATCGGTAAGATTTGCCTTTGCAAAGATGCTTCAGTCCAAACAGGAACAGATTGATTTATTGGAATATTAGATGAGTTGGCTGCATCGCTACACACTACATCGTTAACATCATCGTTACATTCATCAGAATCAGATGAACTTTCATGTTGATTTCGTTCTGCTTGTTGATAATCTTCATCATCTGAATTATCTGAAGCTTCTAATATTTTTAAAAGTTCTTCATTATCAATTAGCCATTGGCCGTTCTCGAACACAACTAGAAAAGTTAACATCAATAATAAAAATTTTGGTAATACAATGCAGATACATTTTTTATATAGTAAATAAAATTATCATTTTAACTCCAACCTACACAATCGTGTTAGTCGTTTTTGTCTGCAATTTTTACAACACTTTGGGTTACTCATTTGCGATTTTTAATTATTAAAATGAAATTTGAATATTTTAATATAATTTTTATAAAACCTAATCATAAAATATTAATTTCGAAATAATAAAAAAGTGTACTTACTTTTTTCGCTATTGCGCTGGTTCGACATTGTTGAGTTTCACACGTGACAATAATTTTCCTGTCAATTTATTTTTCTATTTGACAATTCATTTAAATAGTTAAAATATCTAAAAATAGATTACACCAGCATTAACAATGATGAATTGATCCGAATTGCAACTAACAAACGTTAGGAGGAACTCAAATTTTACCTACACAATTGTGCTACTTGGATTTCAACGCTGGTTTTAATGTAACTGTCACTGGTTATATGAAGCAATGTTATTATACCCACACAATTGTGTAAGTTGGTTCTAGCTTAAGACAAATAAATAAAAAATTCGGATTTATTCGACGAGATTTATTTACCTACACAATTGTTACAATCGGTTAGTAAGACATGCAAAAATATTTTTTTGGTCGGTGCTGAAAGGGCTATTGATATTTTTGCCCCTGTTATTTTTTCTAGATAAATATGGCTTTTACATTTAATTTTCTTAATTTTCATTAGGATCTGTAATATGTAACTGTAATAAAAGACGTGTTTCGTGTTCTAATGTTACATCAGTAGTCCCGTGTCTTTATTATACACACTAATTATAATTGAGTTACCCTACAAACCATACATTCATTATACGTTACATCCCCATTTTTTATAATGCTACATTATAACTTATTTATGTAAGTCTTGTAGATACTATAGGCTACCTAACTTATCATTAGTTCACGATGTCGAGCGGTTACAATTTGAGAACGTAATTAGACAATTAAATATAACTTGCAACATTATCATCACTACATGTATATGTATAAACTTATAATAAAGGTACTATTTAGTAATTCCTGGCTTCCCTTTTTTTTTCTTTTTTTTTTTTCGTATTATTACTTACTAACTAGTAATGATAAAACCTTTTGTTTTTACAGGTCTAATTTCTTAACTGGTTTAATGATACGTCCGTATCTGCTTGTTTGTAATTCAGATCTCCTTCCTGCATTATTAGTCACCCAATTGTTGACTGTATTCTCGTTCGCCTTACTGTTGGAATTATCTAGATTGTTCGACCTATCGTTGTCCTCATTTGGCATCTGAATTATTATTTGAGTTTGTTGTTCAGCCCCGTTACTATTGCTTTGTGAAGGCATCACTACCATTTCTGTTGGTGTTTGGATTGACGCTTTGCACTTGGCAATGTGTTTTGAATTTCTTCTTAAAACACTGCCATCAGCTGTTTCTACGATGTATGACCTTGGTGCATTTGACAAACTTTTGATTTTACCCGATACCCATTTTCTATGATCTAACTGGATTCTAACTGCATCTCCTGGTTTAAATTCTTCTGATGATTTGCTATTTTGGTCAGCATACTGCTTCTGAATTTTACGAAGGATGGTGAGTCGTTCGGATACATTCTTTACCACAACTGGTTTTAGTAATTCTTTTGACGTTGGTATTGTTGATCTGGTGACACGACTAAACAATCTCTGGTTTGGTGATTGTAAGTGTTCATCTCGAGGCATGTTTCTGTAGTTTAATAATGCTAGATACACATCTGTATCATCTTTACTGCATTTTATTAGTAAATTCTTCGCTGTCTCTACAAATCTTTCTGCTAGACCATTTGAGCGTGCGTATTTTGGACTCGAAAATTGCTGTGTGATCGACCAGTCTCTCGTGAACTTTTGAAATTTTTCGGACGTATATTGTGTTCCATTGTCTGACTCTAGTATTTCCGGAATACCATGCACCGAAAACCATGACTTTAACTCTTTGATAACTTCATCTGAATTTATTCTGCTCATCAACTTGAAATCAAAAAATCCCGAATAACTATCGACTAACAGCAGATATTCGTTTCCTTGAAAGTGAAATAAATTGGTTGCTACGATTTCAAACGGATACTCTGGTATTTGTTTATTTATTAGCGGTTCTTTCTGTTTCGAGGTTTGATTTTGTTGGCACACAGCACAACTATTCACATAATCTGCAATGTCTTTAGTCATTCCACGCCAATAGAACATTTGCCTAGCTCTACTACAACATCTTGTTATACCAAAATGTCCAAGATGAATTGCTTTCAGCATTTTTTTTATTTGTGATTTTGGAACAATTATTTTCATTCCTTTAAAGGCAATACCATTATAATACGCAATTTCTTCTCTGAAATTATGGTACGGCTTAATCACCTCACTCAATACTTTTGTATCCTCTGGCCATCCTGATTGTGAAATTTTTATCAATTCTTGAATTTCGTGATCATTTCTTGTTGCTTCTACCAGTTCAGCTTTTGCACTGTTCGACATGTTCAGTACTAAATAAACTTGAAATTCTTCCTCTTCTTCAACACTATCACTTTTACAGTCTCTACTGAGTGTATCAGCTAGATCCATTGTTGTTCCTTTTTTATAAATTATCGTTGGAGAATACTGTTTTACGTCAAATAGTATTCTCTGCAACCTGGCTGGTGCTGAAGTCAAAGATTTCTTGAAGATTATTTCCAACGGTTTATGATCGCTTTGTACCGTAAGTTTTTTTCCATATACATACTCATGGAATTTTTTACACGCCCATCTAACTGCTGCTGCTTCTAATTCAATTGGTGGATATCTTTGCTGAGCTTTGGTCAATGATTTGGACGCAAATGCTATCGGCTGACCGTTTTGTAACAACGCGGCTCCAAAACTTTTATAACTTGCATCGACCTAAATTGTTACATCTTGATTGGTATCAAAAAATTATAACACTGGTGGCGACGAAAATGCTTCTTTAAGATTTCGAAAAGCTTCCTCGTGTTGATCAGTCCACATCCATTCCGAATTTTTTTCGAGTAGAAGTCTGAGTGGTTGTGTTATTCCTGATAAATTTGGAACGAATTTTGACAAATACGTTGCCATTCCTAGCAATCGTTGTAGTTCGTTCACGTTGTTTGGTTTATTTAACTGTCGGATCGCTTTTGTCTTTTCCGGATCTACTAACAAACCATTAACACTAAAAATGTGGCCCAGGAATTTTACTTTTTGAGAATTAAATATGCATTTGTCTTTGTTCAGTTTAACTCCACATACCATCAACTTTTTGATTACCCTGGACGTAAGTCTTTCGAGTTGTTCCAACGGTTTAGCATGAATCAGTATGTAATCCATAGAGTTCTCAACATTCTCCATTGACGATAGGATTTGCCCCATTACTTCCTGGAACACTTCAGGAGCAGACGCTAATCCGAACGGCAATCGTTTAAATGAATATCGTCCCCAAGGAGTGCCCATTGTCAGATATTTTTGTGTCCGTGGTGACACCTGTATCTGCCAAAAACCTCTTTTGCAATCCAGTATTGTAAAATACTTAGACTTCTGTATTTTCGACATAATCTCCTCAGCTGTTTTTAATGGATGATATCTTCGGATTATATTTTTATTTACGTCTGTAGGATCAATACAAACTCGTAGTTTATCATTTTTCTTCACTATTACCATAGGCGATACCACTTGAGTAACCTCGTGTGTTTTCTCTAGCACCCCTAATTCTACCATACTGTCTATTTCTTTTTTCACTTGTTGTTTTATTGCCAACGGTACTTTGCGAACCGGTTGAATTTCAAACTTTGGATCTTCCACCAAATCAATATCGTAGATGTAATTTTTTGTAACACCCTAAACCGTCGAAGATTTCTTCCAGCACCTTCAGTTACTGTACTCTAAGCACTAATTTTAAATTTTCGCAAGCTTGTTTTCCCAAAATCGGTGACACCTTTGCATTCACTACTAGAAATTTGATCTGATGATTTTCATCTCGAACAACACACTTTGTTTTAATTTCGCCTATTACATTTAACTTCTCGTTATTGAACACTGTCAAGTGTTTTGCGTTTGATGGTTGTATTCTAATATTTATTTTGTCTACTATTCTTTTTGGAAGTACGTTACACTGCGCGCCTGTGTCAAGCTTGACTTTGACATTTGTTGTAGCTATTTTTATTTCCTCATACCAATTTTTGTTGTCGTCATGATTGTTTTCATGAACTGATTCTACAAAAACATCTTTGTCGTTATCACTATTCGTTGAATTTGAATCTTCGACTATCACTTCATTTGTCTGTTTTTTACTTGACCTACACATTTTTCCGAAATGACCTTTTCCATTGCATTTTTTGCAATTTTGACGAAAAGCCGGGCAATTTCTTCGTCCATGTGTGGTTCCGCATCTCTTACAATAAAATACTTCCGAATCACGATTCTTTGAATTATTTACTGACTTAATGTTTTTAGGTTGGGAATTATCACGTTTGTATTGGTGTTTGATTATTGCATCTACGTTGTTATTATTTGAGGTTTTCATCTGATTTATTTGTCTAGAAGCTGCCTCACTCGTTCTACACGTCATTACTGTTTTCTCCAGCGTAATATCATCTTCTGCTAGCAACTTTTCGCGCATGACATCACTTAATACTCCGACTATTATTTTATCTCGGACCAAGCTGTCTTCCAATATACCGAAATTGCATTTTTTTCCTTGTGATTTTACTTTGGTTAGGAATTCATCAAAAGTTTCCCCTTCGACTTGGCATAACTTATTAAATACATAACGCTCAAACCTTATTGATATTTTAGGTGCGAAGTATTTTTCGAAGTGTTCTTTTATTTTTCCTATATCCTTGACGTCATCGTCGGATAAATTAAACGTATTAAATATTTCGATGGCTTCATAACCTATACTCGACATAAACGTGGCAACTTGTATTTCGTTGTCCTTTTTGTTTAGCTGTGTGGCAATCGAAAACCATTCGAATTGTTGTTTAAATTGTTTCCAACCTTTCGACATGTCTACACTATTGAACAGTAATGGTGGTGGTGGTCTCACACACGATGATGATGGTGGCGTCGTTTCAGCCATTTTGCGAAAAAAATAAATTTGTTTGTATTTATGTATTTATTTTTTCGTACTTCACTAGACTTCTCTTTTCTTTTCCATTAATATAAATTATATATTTTATTGTATTTGCACCTCCTTTTTTACTGTTTTTATTTAACTAATTTTAATTTTATAATAACTTTTTGCTTTTTACTCTGACACCATGTAATAAAAGACGTGTTTCGTGTTCTAATGTTACATCAGTAGTCCCGTGTCTTTATTATACACACTAATTATAATTGAGTTACCCTACAAACCATACATTCATTATACGTTACAGTAACCATAGAATAGCTAACATTTAATTGCACATACAACCTTTTCTAAATTTTGTTGTCAAATGTGGTAGATAAAAAAGTTGTATGTAGAAAGATGTTTGTAAGTAATGGCTTATATTTTGAATATAATTTAAAAAAAAATTCCGTTAAACGTAAACATTTTATTTGATAAACTAGGTAAATAATAATAAATATCACATTTCAATATTAAACAAATAAATAATAAATGAAAAAAAAAAATTCATTATGAATATTAATAATTATAACGGTTGCGAGAGATGTGAGAGGTGTTCAAATAAAAAAAAAATGCTCCATAAAAATTCTCTCCCGTTATTCGAAAATTTTACTTTTATCCATCCAGAGACATCAAAGCGGTCGTTTTTGCCGGCTAGGACTCGACGGCGTGTTCGTGGGGGTTTTGATGCATGGATGAACTTTGCTAGACCGCTTAAGATTTTAAGGGGAATGCAGACGCCCTGAACTTACCTTTAATTGATTAAATTAAACTTTCATCTCGATTTTCTCAACCACGTGAAAATAACTTGAACTAATTGCATTTAAACTCAAAAACAAATTATTTAATCAAGAAAACAAAAAAAAAAATTAAGAGGAAACAAAACGTACAATTATAAATAGTTTAGAAAAAAAAAATAATAAAAAAAAAATATAATATATTATAATATAATATTATATTGTATTATTTTCAAACACAAAAAAAAAATGTATGCTACTAAAATAAACTTACCACCACCCCAACACCAACACAAGCCTTAAAAATTAGTTTACAAAAAAAATATTTTCCCGGTGGGAACTGTTGTTGTTGTTGTCGCTGTCGCTGATGTTGATGTGCTTTCTTATTATATATATATATACTATATGATGATACAGATGGTGACGTTGGTATTTGATTATGGTAATTAGTATTATGATTGATATTTATATTACTTCTTTTATGATGATTTCTTATTAAGAATCATCGGACGGTATCTGTTAACTGCCAATTTCATCGTTATTATTATTATTATTATTATTAATTCCAATTATTCAATTAACTTTATTATTATTATTATTTTTTCTGTTTTATATAACTATTATTGTTATTCCGACTATGGTTTCATATTTGATACATTTTTTTTTCCATCAGTTGCGGATAATCCACTCTTTAAAGAAAGACACGTGGTATCTCTTTTTCTTAGGTATGATTTTAAATTCGACTCGGGAATAATTTAAATGTTCAATCACACAATTTACAGCTATTATATATCACATAAAATAACATATCTTAGAAAATAACATAGGCCGTTTCCCAATCACCGACTTATTGCAGATTTATTGACTTATTTGCCGCCATCTTGAATAAGTCGGTGAAGTCATTCCAATTGATTTTGGTGACTTATTTTGACAGCTACAATATTTTCGACGAATTTCACAATTTGTGTACTTGCAAAATAAAAAATTAAAATGAACAATAAAAAGCAATTTTTATTATTAAATTATTTAGTGAACAAAAATATTAAACTATGCCTCAAAGGTAATGAAGATTTATTATTGCGTCTGGAGAAACGCGAAATGCGGAAGGTATGTATTTTAATTTTAAGCTAATTTTGAAATTTGCAGTTCATAAATACATATATTTGTATCTTTACATATTAAAACCATTCAATTTTCAGGGGTTGAGATATTGCTCCATGAAGCGGAGCTTTATGTATGACGGCTTACTAAACAGAGACCCAGTTTTAATAAAGAAACACCTTCGCGTTTCAGAAGAAGCGTTCCAAAAATTAATTCAACTTTATCCATCGAAACACCATGGGTATGATCCTCAAATGGAGCTTGGCGTGACACTGTTTTGGTTGGCAGCAGCAACAAGCTACCGTGTGGTTAGCATATCTTTTAATATTCCAACATCAACTGTTTTCAATATTGTCCAGCGTACACTGAACATGATTTTAAATTTAATGGGAGAAATTATTGTACTACCTACCGAAAATGATCTTGAAAGCATAGGCATGAAGTTTGCTAATCGGGCAGAATCAGACGTGTTCCGGAAAGCTGTGGGGGCTATTGATGGGACACACGTTAAAATAAAATGTCCAACCAATCGCCATGACGAGTATATTAATAGGAAGCTAGACTACAGCATTCAACTCCAAGGTATATACATTTTTAAATATAAGTGAATACATAATTGAAATTTGTTTAGTTTACAGCTGTGTGCGATGCTGAATACAAATTTCTGCATGTTTGCATTGGGTGGCCAGATCAAAGAGTTTTGAGGAATAGCGATATTTATTTGAATAGGAAATATCCTCCAAGAGATTATTTTTTGCTTGGTGATAGTGGTTATCAGTTAACGCGGGACCCAATAACGATCATCACACTATTTGTGGAGAACCATACGTTAACACAGCAAGAAAAAAAATTTAACCATCTTCACAGCAAAGCACGAATAGTTGTGGAACAAACATTTGGACAGATGAAGACCAGATGGAGATGCATTTTCCTTCGTTCCCTTGAGCTTAATCTAAAAAATTGCAATAAGATCATCGCCGTTTGCTGCATACTTCATAATATTTGTATAAATGTTGGGGATCTAATAAGTATAGATACTGAATTTCAAAATGGAAATAATGTTGATTCCCTTTATGCAAATTATCAATCCCAAACCAGCGCAACAGAATTCAGAAACCAATTGTGTTTGGAAATATAAAACTCAATTTATGTAACTAATCCATTATTAATAATAATTATTAATAATATCACAATTCAGTTGTATTATAATATTTCATTTTAATTTTAATAAACTACATACTTATACTAATGAACAATATATACATTTTAATCACTATCAGAAGAAAGTTCCACATCTGGGAAGTATTTCTGACATACTGATCGCATCATTTTATTATTTTTTTCAATTGATTTGAAAATTTTTTTATCCCTGTCTTTTAGATATTGTAGGATTTCCTCTTGAATTGTTGGTCTTTTTCTACGAGTTATATTATTTTCTATTGATTCAATGGCGCTATGGCTGGTACTGGGCAGTGACACATCTACAATTGCTTCATTACATTCATCAACACTCTCAGGGTCAAACTCGATCAGATAATCTAAGGAATCATTATCTGATATAGTCCGTATTCTGCTATGAGTGCTGCTTTCTATAATATTGGGCACTATAGTATGTTTCGTGCCCATTATATCATTGATTTTAACGAAAAATCAATTGAATATAAATCAATTGTGTTGCAATTGTGCAACACAAGCACTAGAAAAATATAACATCGAAAAAGATATTGCAGCTTACATTAAAAAAGAATTCGATAAAAAGTATAATCCAACATGGCATTGTATTGTCGGCCGAAATTTTGGTTCATATGTTACACATGAAACACGCCACTTTATATATTTCTATTTAGGACAAGTTGCCATTTTACTTTTTAAGAGTGGTTAATTTTTTTTTTTTTTTTTAATTATATTAATTATTTAATTAAAATATATATATATAATTTTAATACCCTATAAAAAAATACATTTTATTAATTCTATATATATAAAATAACTTTAGCCCTTCTTAAAAATTGAAAAACAAACAATTAATTAAATTAATTTGATTAATTAAAAAAAATAAAAAAAAATCTACGCCTGGTCACTCAACAACAAAAAAATTGAAATCATATTTTTCGTCACACAAACAAATAAAAAAATTAGTTGTTTTACTTCTTATAATTGTATAAGAAAATTAATTATATAAATATAAATCATTAAACATTAATTAATTAAAAATTATTGAATTAATAAAACAATTTTTTTATTAAATGATTTCGTTTCCAATCCCACAACAGTACTGCTTTGTCTTTAATCCTCTCATTATTAGCTAATCTCGTACATACATAACAAGTATATAATGAGTAACAAGTACAATCAAGATTGTTTTGGTATTTCACTTGTACATAAAGTATATAATAATAATGTATACAATATTGGTATATGATACAATTTAATATAAATTCAATGATAATTGTAATATATAATAACTTAACAACTAATACATAATTAAAGAACAGAGATGAATTCACCACACCTCCCTGCTTAAAACAAAAGTTATTCTGCGAATAATCTTTTGAAAATATTTATTCATACATACTATATTTTTAATTTTTAATTTTTATTTTATTAATATTTAATTGAAAGTTGCATATTATTAAATATTAATTATATATAATAATATTTTATTTTTATTTTATTTTTTTTTATTTATTTATTTTTATTTTTTTTCATTTAATATAATTCAATATTTTAACCCTTTAGTGCATGAACTCTTAGATTTCTGATTAAAAATTATTTTTGGATGTATTTTTATTCTATAATTTCAAAAATGAACATCAAAAGTTGTGAAAAAAATTAGTTTTCATGGAAATTGGAGTTTTTCATGTATATCATATATGATACACTGCGCATTGAACATAATAAAATACCCGCACATATTCATTAATAAATTTTATTTATTGATGAAGTTATCACAAAATAATTCAATATAGCGATATAAAATAAATAATTCAATTAACTAAAAAAAATAAGTCTTATAATAAATTAGTAATCACATATATGTTTCTTTAGTCTTTTATCAGGTAGTTGGGTTTCATTTTAATTTGTTAGGAATGGAACTTCTCGTAACAATTTCTGTCCTTGTTCAAACACAGCTGAACTTTGCATTTCGAGCAGCCAATAAACCCAAGTTTATTGCAACCCGGGAGTTTGCACGATAATCTTTTTTCAGTCCATTGTGGAGTATGCCCTATATTATCCAATCTAATCTCTTTAGGAGGTAACTGCGCCGCGGTGGCTTTTTTACGTTTTAAATTGATATGCTCATTTATTTCCTTGGATGGTCTTCCAATACGTACATGATCTGCGAGCTTCATTAAAGTTTCAGACAATTCAGTTTTGAAATCAGCGAGGCCTAATATATCCTTATCACTTGTACCGCGTTGTTTTTCGACACGTCTAAAATTTAAAATTATTTTACATACAATTACGGAAATGAATACAATTTTCAATTATGAACTTACTTATACAATATCCAGGCGTTTGCTGCAGTTACGTCAAGTATATGGTAAAACACTCTAATGTACCATTTTTTGGAGCTCATTTTAATTTTATACCGCCCCAAATTTGCATCCAGTAAATCTACGCCTCCCATAAATTTGTTGTATTCTTTAACAATTGAAGGGCAGTCAATGTTGATGCTACTTGAATTTTTTTCTCGTCGAGATGAGACATGTAAAGGATTTTTACCCACAAACGTAGATACAAGCGTTACAATTTTTGTATCTTTCCATTGAACTGCTGTGATTTCGCGTCCATCAATGCTAGCGACAATCTCGAAAGAAGAGCCTCTTGGTTGTTTCTTCCAGTAAGCGTCATCAGGCAATTTGGAATTTGGCAAACGATTTTTCCGGGCAGTTCCTAAACTATGGATTCCCTTTTTAGACAGTTCCATCATCAATGGAATCGAAGTATAATAATTGTCAAAAAATAATTTGTAATTTTTATTATTTGGTACTGGTCTTGCAAGGCGCATAACCACATTCGAAGCTGCTCCCAAATTTAGTTCAGTTCGCGGACGTTTTTGATGGTCATTTTCTTGGCCTGTGTATATTTCGAGGTTGTACGCATATCCGGAAGTTCCACAGAGCACAAATAATTTAAAGCCCCATTTATGGGGTTTAGCTGGCATATATTGTTTCATAAATGAACGAATTTTGGTGGAACACATTTGTTCATCGATTGATAGACATTCCTCTAGAGGCACTTTTTGAAAATTTTGAATGAGGCTATTCAATAATGGTCTTAGTTTGTGCAGGCGATCATGGTTCTGATGAGTTCTGGGATTCATCGTTTCATTGTTGTTAAAATGAAGATGTTGTCTAATTTTTTCGAATTTATTTAAAGGCATGGTTTCCTTTACCATTGCGAAGCCGAGTTTCTGATGCCAGTACATTCTTGTATTTGGAAGTTGCGCAACTGATGTAAATATGCATATTCCCATATAATTATGTATATCTTTTGCGGTAAATGCAATGTTGCTGTTAGGGTTTTTTTGGAATCCGTATAAATTGGTTTCTTCCACAATTTTCGCGATGACATCATCATCAAAAAAATACTTAAAAAACGCAAACGGTGTGCTGAGCTCCATTTGTTCCTCGGTTAGGCGGGAATCTCCAAGAAATTTGTGTTGTTCCGCAGAAATTTGGAAATCTTTACTTTTCCAAAGCAGTTTCGAACAAGCTTCTTTAATTTGCTTCAATTCATTTAAAGCAGTAATGGAATCACTAAACTCTGGTATTTCGTCAGCATATATGAATTCCATTTCTGCAATATTAAATGGTTCATCATTGACTTCAGAGTGCACCTCGATCGGTGACAGATCTTCTACCGCTTCTTCAGAGATTTTATTAATCTCTACTTCTTCGTATATATTATCTTCAAGAAGTGGATCGCCCTCATCAAACCCATCTTCACTGTCTGACCAATTATTTATGATTTCCTCCACTTCTTCGAGAGTAAGATAACGCGGCCGTGAACCCATTTTGCCTACCACCAAAATTTGTTATTTAGTGCATGATATATCATATTTGATATCGTATCATATTTGATATAGAGAATTTTTATTTGCACGTTGCGTAAAATATCATATATGATATGCTTTTTTAAATTAATGAATTTACATAAAATCAATTTGATATTAATTTAAAAAAACTGTTAATAATGTAACTTATACTACTATATAAATGAATTCATACTTACATTGCACAATTAATCCACTATTTAAAACAAAAAACGAGAAAGTATGGAGCAACTTTTCACGCACCTTCTTATTGTAATGTACACATCAAATAAATCGTTTCCCGCCAATATTTTGACAAGTAATTTTACCCAACTAACCGCAATTTATATAAAATAAGACAATGAACCATTATATTAGTAGTCTAAATTTTGTATAGGAAACGTAATATTTGCGAAATAAATTTTTTAAATTAACATATCATATTTGATACTATATGCAGTAAAGGGTTAATACAAAATGGTTTTGTTTAAAATTTTATTTCCTTTGCAATTTAATTTAGTTAAATAAAAATAGATAAATGACTAAATTTTAAACAATTTCAAACGGTTATTGTGGACTATCTTTGATGTTCTACCGATTTTAATAGAGGAGTTTTCTAATGAAATAATTTTATCGATTTCATAGGGACCAAGCCATTCTGGATCTAATTTTGCTTTTTTTATATTTTGAAGTAGTACTTGATCGCCTAACTGGAATTGATGAGGATTTATAGATTTGTCATAATAGGATTTGGACTTTTCCATACTATGAGGATCATACACAACTATGCATTAAATTTATATAAATTTGTTAAAATATCAATTATCAAAGTATTAATAATATATCAATATCAAATTAGAATCATTTTGTTCTTTACTGCTGGTTTTGATTCTGATTTGCCCGTGCTGCTGGGATTAAATCAACTTGTTGATTACGTTGTCTGACACCTCTGTCAACAGCCAACAACTCTTGGTACTTGGCTTCATCAATAGCAACATCCATCATGTTTTGTATGAAATTGGGATCTCTCAAGTTAGCCAAATTTAATCTCAAAAATTGAGCAATATTTTCACCTCTTTCATCAAGAATAGCTGGTAAGTCGCGCATTGCTAGATCATCGGCATGAAGCTCATGACCTAAAGGCTTCGATAAAAGGTAAGGTAACCGATGATTTGTGACTCCTGCAAGAGTTACCCGGTAATTCCTCATTGCAGCTTGGTGGTGTTGAGTCATGGCTAGATAGGCTGCATAGTTAAGATTTGGCCAGTGATTAATATCCATTGATCTTTCGAATGGTGATAAAACTCTTAAAAATTTAAGATATCTCCCCCACAAGACAGTATTTCTATTATGTGTGTCGAAGAACAATAGAATTTCATTTAGAACTATCGGATCTATATGAGCTGTAGTTTTTGTCGGAGCATTTATGAAGTCAAGAATTATGTAGGTACTTGTCATCCCTATGTACTCGAGCATAGATATTGTGTGATTAAATTCCGCGTCATTTGATTCCAAAACAGATGCAACGGCTATAGCTCTTAGTTTGGGATACCCAGCAAATGTCCTAGCAATTCTTGGAATACAATCTGGATTTATAAGCTCTTGCCAATTTTGATCAGTTACGTCCATTGTATTATGGTCCGAAGCGAATGCACGAGTTCTTCTTCCCATGAAATCATTTAAATGCACACGATTGTCCCCAAAATTTTTAAACAGGGTGCAGCAGATTATATGTATCAAATACTTCCTTTGAATTTGTGATCGAGTTTGACCATGCCCTTCTAAATCAAGTGCTGCTAATCCTGTAGCAAGCAAAATTTCATGATTAACAGCAAGTATATTTGCTGGCTCATTATTAGGTGGAGCAGACCCGGCGTCGGGATCTAACTGATAATTTTCCAAATGTAATAGAAATCTCGGAATCACACCGAACAGAGAAGCTAAAGGCATCACATGACCATCTTCAAAATTGAAAGCATTGATTGATCTAGCCCAGACATTGGCAAAAGCACCTGTGGATGCAACTGTAGGATGCATTCTTAAAACCTGCTGATCTCGATATATTGTGGCTTCTGGAACTACTATAAAATTCAGAACCAATCAAAATTTAAAAAAAAAATTAAAATTGAATAATTTTATAAATAATTTAGAATTTAAGAAAATATAAGATTTTAATTGTAAAATTAATTAAGTTTAGCTAAGTTTATGCACCTTGAAATTTTATTTAGCTTAAAGGTTTTTACTTAGTATGAATTAAATTTATAACTTTTTTTTTTTTTTATTTTTTTTAAATTTGGACAGATTGATTAAATAATATTTCAAATTTAAGATTACCTTTAGATCAGAGTATAATTGTATAACTGTGCTATTTTTATCCTGTTGACCACATGTGTTGATTGTACATATTGTCCGGTTATATCTATTTCTCCACTGTATAGCATGTGGTTTTAGTCGACCTTGAAAATTTCTATTCACGAAACAGCTTATAAAATAATTTTCATCCAGGAACAATTTCAGGAAACAATTTTTAGAAACATTTTACAATTCAGGAACAATTTAATTGTAAAGTTGAAAGAAACACTTTTAATATGTGTCTAGTAAGTGCATGTGGTTTTCGTTAATTTTTCCAACGTGATGCAGTGGTTATATATATATATGTATAACCTTATTTTTAGCGTTATTATTTAATTTCGGTTTATTTCGTTTTACTATTAATTGTTTGTAATTATTTTATTAATATTATGCATGTGGTTTGTATAATTTAGTTTTTAGATTATTTATTAATTTTATTATTAAGTTAGCTTTAATATTTAAGTAGTACGTAATTTAGTTTCACGCACATTACGGTTTTACAGTTGATTAATATGACCTTATAACCTTATAGGTAAAACTGCACGCGGCATCAGATTAATCACTGCTTTTTTTTTTATTAACTACACTTTTAATGTTTATAGATTTAGTTTAATCGCCTAAATTTAGTGTCACGAATTAAATTTTCACATAATTTTCATAGTTTACACAAATTGGAAATTCTTCTTTATGATGCACTTTGCGAAGATATAATATAGCGGGTTGTATGTATATATAACATACAAACTATATAATAGCGTTATCAATATAACGTTGAAGTATATCATTTTTTTTTTTGGCAAGAAAACTGAAAAACTATCCCACCGCTGTCACCAACTGTTGTGTACCGAGCGGAAGTAGGTTTTTAAAAGACTTGATGTTCAATTAATTATTTGAAATTTGTAATTTTATTTATTATTTTTTTATTAAATGATTTCGTTTCCAATCCCACAACAGTACTGCTTTGTCTTTAATCCTCTCATTATTAGCTAATCTCGTACATACATAACAAGTATATAATGAGTAACAAGTACAATCAAGATTGTTTTGGTATTTCACTTGTACATAAAGTATATAATAATAATGTATACAATATTGGTATATGATACAATTTAATATAAATTCAATGATAATTGTAATATATAATAACTTAACAACTAATACATAATTAAAGAACAGAGATGAATTCACCACAAGATCCAGTTTGATGAATTTGATGTTGTGGGGGCTGTTCCTGTTTTCGGGTCCTTCATTTTTTTGTATGTATCTACCAGGTTTTTCCATTTTTTAATACATTCTTGTGGTGTCCGGTTTTCCAGTTCCCCACATGAAGAATGTATTGCTCTAAAAATGAGAAATATTTATATTAAGTAATTGTAATTGTAAGTAATTGGTATTACTACCTAGTTAAATGTAAAAAAGATCTGAAAACTTACGCCCAAATTACAGGAAACTGGCAGTTTTTCATTTTAAAATCCGTTTCTTTTGCCGCTCTTGCTGCGATGAGAGCAAATGTTTCATGTTCACTCCCTGTAAATTGTGATAAAGGTTCATTACAGCTATATAAATTAAATAGAATTTACAAGAATACATATTACCCTTTACTGTATATTATTTTAAAAAAATATATACTTATTTTAAAATAAACCCAATTGTTAAAATTATTTAAAGTGATGTTATGTATGCTTATGTAAATTCAAGCTCTCATAAAAGATTAAAATATACTTACATCGTGCACTGTAATGTTTTCTTTTCATTTTTTGTGTATATTAAAAAAAAAACGCTCAACATAAATTTGACAAGACAAATTTGACAAGTAAAAAAAAATGATTGCTACCATTTTTGATACCAAATAAGTTTTTTTTGAAAGAGAGAGATAGCAAATAAGTCACCTCGCTAGCAGACTTATTCAAATAAGTCGGTCAAAATAAATAAGTCGGTGATTGGGAAACGGCCATAGTCCCATAAATATATTTGGGTTTTCAATTCACCAATTATCCATTTAACATTTTTGTTATATCAGTGATTACACTTGATATAGCTTTCGATATTGGACTGTTATCCGCTTACCACTGGTGAATTAAGTAATCGATAATTTATTTTTATAAACGTATGAATCTGTGATTCATACGTGTTTCTTTATTTTTAAAATTTTTTAAAGTACAAAAATGTAATGTTTATTTCTCTTAATTTCTGAATACAAAATGCTGCTGGTTCTTATGTTGTTCTAGTTTATATATTGTAATATTTTAGTTTTATTGGTGCTGAGTGAACCTTCTGAGAAAAAGGATTTTATGATAATAAAATATGTGTTATAAATGTTTATTTTAGTTTATTTTATTATTTAGTTTATGATTATTTTATTATTTTGTTTATTGTTTATGTGTTTATTATTTAGGGTTTGAGAAATGTGTTCGTTTCCTGTATAAAACATAATTCAGTGAGAGTATTTATAAAATTGGGTTTTTTCCATTGTTGTGTTCCATTGTTTTGTTTGTTGGCAAAATGATGTCATCGGTCGCTGTACGGGCAAACGCAACAGAATCGTGACTCCGTAACTCCTCCCGTTTAAGATTGACGCGTATATTTCTTTGGAAGATGCGGGTCAACATTGGTTTAATTTTATAAATGACGTATCCCACAATGATTATAGTAAATATAATAGTAATCAGAGAATATTGGGTAATATGGTGGTAGTATTGGATTTGATGTTTTTCTTGGAGTTCTTTCAAGTTATCCAGAGTCCAATTATTGATATCGTGGATGTTTATATCGGGAATTATACTTTGTATTGCTACTTCGTTCCATGGGAGTTGATTGCGCTGGTACTTGAAGGTTGTG
This sequence comes from Tipula confusa, assembly GCA_963556175.1. NCBI lineage: Eukaryota > Metazoa > Arthropoda > Insecta > Diptera > Tipulidae > Tipula > Tipula confusa. Next base: position 203,208,437 of record OY744476.1, on the reverse strand, counting down.
TTACCTGAGTTTATATATATCCTTTCTTTGATTTGAATGTAGCAATTAGAATATTGAATGATGGTTTCTGCTCTTATTTTGTTTGTGTCTCGAGAGCAGTTAGAGTTGAACTCTATTATGTTGTTAACAGCTGGTGACACGAATAAAGTTTTTTCGTCTATTTCTATGACTTGATCAATAGAAATAGATGTAGTGTGGTTACAGATGGCCTTTTGTTGGGTGATGATTGCCGGTATACATGTATCATGGCTGGATTGTAAATTGTTTTGTTCGCAATAGTAGATGCCGTATATGGTTTGGCATAGACTTGGATCATACATCATATACTGTTTTTCATTTAGGATTATGTAGTTAGGGGGCTTTGGATATATGGTTCTGGTTTTCATAATTATTGGTATTATTTGGAATAATTGAAAGGTTATTTGGTTAAATATAGGAATGTTAATGATGTAGATGAGTTGGTTATTTTTGGTAATGAGACCTTTGATTTCTAACAAATTTAGCACGGCTATTTCATGTGGAACTATTACATGATTTTGGTCCATAGTTTGGATTACATATTTTAGTTCATCTTCGTTTAACAAGTGTCGCGAAATAAGTTTATTTTTAGAAAAGGCTATAATATCCAGTAAGTTTTCCAATTGTGTGTTTAATTCGGTAATCGTATATTCCAATCTATATAATTGAGAGTCATAAATAATAAAGGCGGAATATCCGTTTACTTTCTGTAATATTTTGTTCAATGTTTCATTGATAGTTCTAATATTAGTCTGAAAATTTTGGTTTTGGGTTTCTATACGAGTAGCTAATTGGTCGTTAATTTTTATTTGTCTGTTACTATTCTGTATCAAACCATTCTGTCCAGATTGCATCTGTTCTAATGCGTAGTGTATATCTTTTAAATCGTCATCGTCCAGGTTTCCTGTAATATCTTTAATTAGTGATCCTAATCCATTAATTAATCCGCGTTTACGTCGTTTAGGAATTACAGTATTTAGTTTGTTTTGTGCCGTATCAATTTTTGAAGAAATTATTATGCGTTTATTGTCCAGTAAATTTGTATTATCATTTTCTAAGTGATCGAAGATTTGACTTAACAATGTTTTGGTTAAGGTGATGGTATCCTGATATTGTTGAAGTGGGATTATATGGATTAATTTCTTATGAGATTCTCGTATGAAGACTTGTCCCAGGGGTATAGGTATTATCCCATTGTTGTCCCGAAGCTGAGTCATTTGGAGTGATTGCTCTAGGCTGCTTTGTGGCCTGAAAAGGATTTTTGATTTTATTAAAGTGTATTTTTCCTTTGTCTGTTAGGAATATAGGGCCTTTAAGTTTTCTTTTGATAATTTCTTTCCTGAATTTGGGAGTTGTTTTTCCCCTTTTGTTTGTCTTGCAAAAAACAGTGGTATTTATAGGTATACTACCTATGGGCTTACGCTTTTTGTTAATTTTGTTAATCATATCTGTTTTTTGGTTGAGGACTTTCTCATGTATATTGGTATATATTTTGTCGGACATTTCTTTGTGTTGAACTGCATAGTCCAATTCGGTTCCGAATTCTGGGGTATTTGGGTGGTAGTGACCGTTTAGGAGAGAGAATGGTGTCATTTTAGTGACACTGTGAACAGAATTATTATATGCTATGATAGCGGTTTGCATAGTATCTAACATTAAATTATCTGGGTTATTTAGTTGGATTATAGTACATAATTCCTTTAGAGTAGAATGAAATCTCTCTACGGGTGAATTCCCAGTGGAATTGTATGGTGTTGTTACATGATGTTCGATGTTATGTTTTTGAATGAGATTTTGTACATCTCGCGGTACATATAATTCACTATCGGTAATTAATTTTTTTGGTATGCCATGAGAGGCTATAAACTGTTTAATACCTCTTTGGATGGTTAAACCGTCTTTATTTAACATATGGTATGCTGAACCAAATTTTGAAAATTTGTCTATTACTGTTAGAAAAGAATTTCCATTTACAAGGAATATGTCAGCATGTATTATTTCTAGGGGTCTTTTAGGAGTTTCCGTTAAGGATAGTTTTGCGGCAGGTGGTTGCCTATCGTATTTAGTTTTTAAGCAAATTTCACATTTATTTATATACATTTGTACCTTTCCTTTTAAATGGGGAAAGTAGTGTGTAGCTTTGATTTGTTCATAGTTTTCATTAACTCCACGATGTTCATTTTGTTCGTGAGTATTTTTGATTTTATTTTGTTGTTCTCCAAGATCTTCTATATCTGTTAAAAATGTTTTTGATCTAACTAATCGTACTCTGGGGTTAGTGCTTCTTGGTTTTGAAGTAATCATTTTTATGTATACTCTTTTTATAATCTCAAACATTTCGTCTTCTGCATATATGCATGTTACGATTTTTTGTTGTTTGCTTGTCATGTCTCGGATAGCTTTTTTGATTTCTGTTTCTATGCCTTGATTGATTTTAGGTAACCATATTGTTGTCCGTTTCTTTGTTTCAAATAGTGTATCTTTTCGTATTATAGTTTTGTCCGTATTCATAAATTTGATTATTAGTTGTTTGCTAAAAGTATTTATGCTATTCTTGGTTATCGGTATAGGTGTTTCCATTGTGGATAGCATTTTAATGGTGTCGTCTGAAGTTGATGACGTATTTGAGTTATTTATTTGTACCCTCGATAACGCATCTGCGTTTGCGTTGAGGATTCCTTTTTTGTATAAGATTTCGTAATCATATTCCTCAAGCTTTAGCCTCCATCGAACTAACTTAGAGTTAGGTTCTTTGAGGGAAAATAACCATGTAAGTGGTTTGTGGTCGGTGACAATCTTAAATCGTCGTCCGAATAAATATGGCCTAAAATATTTTACGGCCCAAACGATAGCGAGTAACTCTTTCTCGATAGTAGAGTAGTTCTGCTCTGTTGTAGAAAGTGTTCTGCTTGCATAGCAAACAGGAAGGTCCGATTTATTAGGTCCTTGAGATAATACGGCGCCCAAAGCAAAATTACTTGCGTCCGTGGTTAATGTGAACTGTTGTGAGAAGTCGGGGTATTGTAAGATTGGTTGTTGACATAATACTTGCTTGGCTTCTTCGAAACTTTTGATATAACTTGGATCGTTTATGTCTAATTTATCTGTTTTCCTCAAATATTTAGTCATTGGTTTTGTTAGTTTTGCGAATTGTGGAATAAATTTACGATAGTATCCCAAAAGCCCGAGAAAACTTTTAATCTGTTTCTCTGTTTTGGGTATGGGGAAATTTTTTACCGCTTTGATTTTTTCGGGGTTTGGTTTGACTCCATCGGATGTAATGACATGCCCTAAGAAGGCGACTTCTTTATGAAGGAACTCTGATTTGTCAAGTTGTATTTTTAAATTGGCTTTTCCTAGTCTATTAAAAACTTTGGACAGGCTTTCTATATGTTCTTGGAGGCTGACAGAGAATATTATAATGTCATCCATGTAGCACAAGCACGTAGTTCCTTGCAAATTGCCTAATACATTATCCATTACTCTTTGGAATGTACTAGGTGCGTTCTTTAACCCGAATGGCATACGAACGAATTCGTAATGACCAAATTCCACGTTAAACGCTGTTTTACTTTGATCTTTAGGGTTTACTTCTATTTGGTGGAACCCAGATGCTAAGTCTAACGTTGTGAAATATTGGCACCGGCCCAGTTTGTCTAAAATGTCCGATATGTTTGGGATTGGATATTTGTCGTCGATCGTTTGTTCGTTAAGCTTCCTATAATCTATTACCATGCGCCATTTGGTTTTCCCTGAGGCATCTGCCTTTTTAGGAACGATCCAAACAGGTGAACTCCAGGGTGAGAAGGATGGCCTAATTACTCCTTGGGTGAGCATTTTGGTCACTTGTTCTTCAACTTCCTTTTTGTGGATATATGGATATCGGTAGGTTTTTGTGAATATTGGGGCTTCATTCTTGAGTTCAATATTATGTTTTATTTGATTAGTAAAACTTAAGTTAGCATCGCTCTTTTGGAAAATGTGTTCATATCGTGAACATAATGTGTGTATGGCATGTTTCTCTTCACCGTTCAGGTGTTCTGTTCTGATTAGATTGATTATATCTACTTCAGAATGTGTGGAATGACAAAAATTTATTTCTCTTGTTTCCATGTGCTTTTCGAGTACTTTACAATGAAGTGGTGACTCGATTAGGAATTGTTTGATTCTAGGCGAATAGTTTATAACTTCGGCTTTTATGTAGTGATCTATGCTTTTATAAATTCCTTCGGGAATTAATAGACCGTTAGGTAGTTGTGTTGGTTGTAGGTATATACTACCATTTTTTATAGTTACAGGTATGTCTATTTGGGTTTTGCTCCGTGGAGGACAAGTATGTTGTCGTGAGACAAAGTTAAATTTGTACTCAATTGGTATTTGAGTATTTGGAGTAATCAATAAAGATTTCGTTAGACTTACGTCTGCATTAAGATGAGTCAATAAATCGATACCAATTAACCCATCGAAATAAGTGTGAAATTGGAACACTAAAAATGTTAATGGTTGTTCAAATTCCTTTATATCGATCGTTATCTCTTTATTCAACTCAGTGCTGTTAAACAATGTAGAAATTTTAATTGGTGTTATTTCTTTGGTTTGGTTAGAGCTTATTAGTTCTGGTTTAATAAAAGATCTATTGGCTCCTGTATCAATTAACATTTTTGCCGGTTGGTTTTTGATGGTAATGGTGATAAATGGTAATTGAATACCTTTCAAATTGGAATTGCTATTATGCAGACCTAAGTATCCGGCGTTTCTGGTATGCCTAACTGAAAATCCAAGTCCTCTTCTATTTCTATAATAGGAGGTTCTTCTTGGTTATTTTCTTCATTTAAGGGTTCCATACCGAATTCTTGTTGATACATTTCATTTGGATACTGCTCATATAATTCCTCATTATATTCATTGTAGTGCAATTCTTCTACCTGATACCGTGGAGGTCGAGTTTGTTGGAACCTATGTTGCAATTGTGGTCTATCTCTTTGTTGACCAAAAGTAGGTCGTTTGGATTTATTAAAGTTGGAACTTGTATCCATGGGCTCTGGCTTACCCATAATTTGTTTATTTTGCGGAGCAAATGGTCTATGATTATAATAAATATTCGGCCCTCCGTTATTTACGAATGGTTGTCTTTGGAGAAAACCATTCTGTGGTTTATAAGGTTGGGACTGATAGGCGTGGAACCTTTGAGGTATTGAACTAAAATTAGTTCTCAATGGTATGTGTGGTGGCTTTGTTTGAATATTTGGTCTATTAGAGTATCTCAAATTGGACAAAGATTGCTCTCTCATGCATATTACCCTAGCGTCTATCAGAGAGTTAGGTTGCATGGACCGTACATGAGATCCCATTGGCTCACGTAATTTGTTAACAAAAATGTTTAGCGCCATTTTGTCATACCAAGCACTTTTCTGTAGGAAAGCTAAACTATCGTTTAATTTTGCCCAGTTTTTAAGTGCGCCTAATATTGAGGAAAGTTTGGCAAAGTAATCTTCGATTCTATCATTGCCCTGAGAGATGTTGTGTAATTCCTGTATCAGTGTGCTCTCGTCGCGTCTATCAGCAAAATGCGCAGTTAAATCTCTTTGTATTCCTTCCCATGTATTGGGAGTACCATACAAATCTAGAGCGTCGGAAGCTTTATCTATGATTCTGTTTCTTATGGCCCTAACTATTGTGTCTGGATAAACCGATTCTTCTGGTTTAGCCATTTCTATAAAATCTTGCATTTGGGATATGAAATTGTGCAAACCTGAAGGGTTTCCACTGTAAACAGGGACATCTTTTATCATTCGTGTGATCACAGATGTTTTATTTACTTTTTCGTTAATTTTATTTACCGCGTCCATTTTAAATTTGTTATGAATTTAATGTTAATAATTATGATATGATACTAATAAGGATAATGTTGAGAAGGAGTTTGCATTCAGTATATAATTTATATGATTCACTTACCAAGCCAATATGATGATTAAAACAAAGTACTGCATTAACGTTCCTGATGATTGGGTTGTAAGTTGAAATTTTACTTCTCGATGGTTTTTATTTTATTATTTTTCACTGTTCTGGTATGTACCCCAGGTGGTTTTATTATAAAAAAAAAATTTGTTATTTTATTTATAAATTTTTTTTTTTATTTTTATTTTTTTATTTATTACACGTTTGACTAGAGTCGTTTTTTATTTAGACGATAAACAGTCGTCTTTTATTAACTCGTCTAGCTTGGCACTCTTATACGATAAACAGTCGTATTAGTTTAAATTTTATTATGTACGATAAACAGTCGTACTTTTATTAGAAAACTTTCACCAAATTGATGCGTAATATTACTATTGATTAATGTGAGTTACCTATTCGATAAACGGTCGAAAGATACTACACTATTTGCACTTTGTATATATTAAAAATAAAGATTAGTGAACTATATTCACTTTTGTGTGCACTAGATTAATAATGTTAATAAGTTGTATACTCGATTAACAGTCGATTTTTATTTATTAATCACTTTAACTTTTTTACACTTAGGACAGGTATTTGCAGTAGGTGAATTATTGAAATAATTCTTTTACCTGATCCTATCAACTGCGCCAATTAAGTAATCGATAATTTATTTTTATAAACGTATGAATCTGTGATTCATACGTGTTTCTTTATTTTTAAAATTTTTTAAAGTACAAAAATGTAATGTTTATTTCTCTTAATTTCTGAATACAAAATGCTGCTGGTTCTTATGTTGTTCTAGTTTATATATTGTAATATTTTAGTTTTATTGGTGCTGAGTGAACCTTCTGAGAAAAAGGATTTTATGATAATAAAATATGTGTTATAAATGTTTATTTTAGTTTATTTTATTATTTAGTTTATGATTATTTTATTATTTTGTTTATTGTTTATGTGTTTATTATTTAGGGTTTGAGAAATGTGTTCGTTTCCTGTATAAAACATAATTCAGTGAGAGTATTTATAAAATTGGGTTTTTTCCATTGTTGTGTTCCATTGTTTTGTTTGTTGGCAAAATGATGTCATCGGTCGCTGTACGGGCAAACGCAACAGAATCGTGACTCCGTAACTGGTGGGGGCTTAGACAATAACAGATAGAAGTATTGTTGGAAACTACTTAATGTTTATTCAATTTTTTGAGTTTATATACACAAAATTTTATATATTATACTACAACAAATATCAGATTTGCTGATTTTACTTATATTACATTAACTTACAATTTTACTTATATTATAAATTTGTCAATTAAATTAGAGGAAATGCATATCCGATATGCTTATATTTTTAAGCGTAATGATATGTTTATCCGAAATTTGATTCTAATGCATATTTTAAAGTATGAAATTATTGTTTCTATATGAAATTAATTTGTTAACTAAACACCATTGTTTATGTCATGTTCACGTGACTGAACAATTTTAAACTTATTTTTAATTCTTAATAAAAATTAGAATTTTTTTTTTTCCATTTACAAAACTATTTATAAAAATCCAAAATTTTGTTCTGTCTGTATTCTTTACATAAAAAATTATTTTTTCTTTAAATGCTTAATTCCATCTCCCCCCCCCCGATCTTTCGTCACTTCCCTTTTTATCCCTTTTTTTCTTTATCTATCGTCTGTTCCCCCCCCCATACTTGCATAAAAAAAAAAACAAAAAAAAAACTTCTCAATATTAAAAATATTGAGAAATTTTTTTTCTCCTTGTTTGTACATTTATTGCATAACGAAACGGAACGCACCGATTGCAGCCGTTTCATAATACAGAAAATTTCATTAATTAATAAATTCGATCGAGATAACTTACTACCTAGGCTTTTTATAATATATCCGTAATTATTCTAAATCTTTTGGCATAAAAATGGTTTTATAAAATTCCACATCTTGCTGACCCATATACTTAACCCTTAATGCGCCAGTAAACGGGATATCGCTCAAACTTGGTAAACTTACGGATCTTAATAATTCCCATTAACTTAGTATGGGACTTTATATGGAAATCATAATAGTTTTCCTAGTGACGATATTGCTTATGCGATTGTGGATTCAATAGTATTGGATACTGCGTTGACTTGATTAAAATCGCCTAATTCCATCAGTTTGTCGGCTATTTTTGCTAATTTTTGAATATCGTCGACCCTGGTTGAAATTATCATACGAATTTGGTTAGGTAATCGTTGCATCCAGATCTGCTTCAACATTTCGTCCCCTAATTTTGATCCTCCCAATGTGCGCATTTCATTTAGGAGCCGGGACGGGTTTTTATCGCCTAACTGCACTTCTTCCAACAATGTTTTAATTTTTCTTTGATCCGACACGGCAAACTGTTCCAACAAAGCTTTTTTTAATGAATTATATTTTTCGTCAGCCGGTGCACGACTTCGTCTGTTACCAGGGATAATATTTTTGTACCCACTGCCGTTAATAACGTATACAATTTTGTTTTGGTCAGTAGATATTCCGCTCAATGCTAATTGTGGCGTTTACTGACCAGAATGGCGGTAGTCTAAATGCTACTTTGTTTACGACAATTTCATTTTCGTTTTCATACCCCATAATGAAGAATTTATGTATTTTAATATTAATATTCCGAGTATAATATTTTATGTGTAATATCGGAAATTTTATGATGTATCTTCACGAACTTTTTTACACGTGGTACAATAACACTATGTCCCGTAACCTCAAAAGTTTTGTATATTTATGGTTGTGCACTTTTTGTTAAATTATTTAAATTTGTACGACAATAATTTTATATTTATTTATTAGTTAACCCGGGCTTTTAATCACGTCGGTTTAGTCACAAAATTATGGGAATATTATGGGTCGTTTATTTAAAAGTAAAGGAATGCTTTTTATTTTAAAATACGTTTATTCTTCTTTGCCTATTTTACGAGATTGACTTGTTCATTTTTGTACAGTCAATTTAAAAAGTAAAAAAGCCTTTTCAAAAAAGTCTTTTCCGATGAACTAAATTGAAGTTAAATATGTATCGACGTTATAGTACGGGCCACTATATTTATTAAAAAATGATTTTGTTTTTTCTTTGGCAAAAATGTCTAATTTTATTTAGTTACATATAAACTTATAAATTTAATTAATTTTTATGTTTATCTTTGTAACGATTAGATTGCTTACAGCATCACACTACTTTTCTAATTATTCTAATTACAAAAATTTAATTCTTAAATTAGACCGCAATAAAATCATGAGACAGACATCGGTCGTTAGGTATTTTTTGTCACGATCTGTCTTCAGCTAATTATTTTCGTGCCAAGCTGCGATTGGCAGATTTGTTAAACACGCACGTTTACTTGTTGTGTACTCCATCGCAATTATTATTTATTCAGCTATGTTTTAAGTCCCGCTATTTATAATTAGATGGCGCTACGTACATATAGAGTAATTGAATCTACGTGAAACAGTCTGATGCAACAGGTGTACATAATTCTATCTAGTTTACGACTTAGATGTTTGATGTTGCATTGTGTGGTGGTTAATAATTTTGTAACCAAATTCATTAACCGCCACAACGTCTTCGATTTACAGGATGACCCCACAGTCTCATTACAAGAAAAAAAAAATTAATCAGTTTTGTAGCGCATACCTCGTAGTACGCGCTACAAGGTGTGCCCACCCCTGTCAAAATTGTTTTGTTTATGTATAGGTTTTAGTGGAGGTGTGCGTGTTTGTGTACCCGCTCATTTCTCTTACTCTTTTTATTTACAAATTTAGTAACGGGATCTGAGTGGGTATATAAATGCGTACACTTCCATGCGGGGGATCAGTTTGTGATTTGAAAAATAAAAGATCAAGAGTTTTTTTTTTTTTCAAATGAAATAAAAAAAAAATTAAAGATTCAAAATTAAAATTCAAAAATTCAGAGAATAAAAAAAAAAGTTTCAACATCGATACGACATTACCAAAAAAAAAAAAAAAAAACTTATTAAATTTAAAAATATTGAATTTTATTTTATAATGTGTTGTTAGTATATATTAAAATAAATATCTAAATGAATTATTCTAATTCATTTTATTAATTAGTTTTGTTATTATAATTGATTAGTAATACAGTAATTTTTAGTTTTATGTGTTAAAAAGAAGTGAATTTGACGCCTCGAAAAAAAAAAATTCTCGTATCCCCACAAATACACACACACACAATTTTATATACCCACAGAGCCGTTCAGTGTTATAAAATACTTCTACTGTGAGTGGTGAATGAATATTATTTGTGAAGAGAAACGAAAAAAAACTATCACCGCATTTTAATCGGTCAATTTTATTGACTTTTAATCAATAATAATAGTGGATTAAAATATAAATTGTTTTATAAATTACATATGATTTAAAATGTTTTAGTTCTATGTGGATATATCAACACAAATACACGGCGAAAAAAAAAATCTATTTCAGTGTGCGAAAATAGAAAATGGATACAAAATATATCGAGTGGGCCTGTATTCTTAGGACAGCCCAATGTCCGCCAATCTAAATTAAAATCGAAAAATTCGATCAAAAGTATAAACCGAATATATAATTTTGAGAAACCTGGCCATATAAAAAACTGTTGTGTTAATTAATATTTTTACTATAAATACCTTTAATGAAATATAAAAAAAAATTATAAATTGAACAAAATTTGATAAAAAAATATTTATTGAAGAAACGCTAATATTTAAAGAGATCTATAATAATAAATAAAAATTAATAAATTACTATCAATTTTTATTCAAATGTGTGTAATTTAACATCAACAGCAACTAAAATTGAATTACACACACTTAATTGATTTATTAAAATTATTGTGATATATAATAAATAAAAATTAAAAATTCATATTTAGAAATAAATAATACAAAAACACATAAACAACAGACACACCTAATCTATATTTAAATAATATAAAATTATTATTAATTAAGAAAATTAATAAAAAAAAAAAAAATATAATACGTCGTGTTTAATTGTGAATGGATTATCGTCATCATCAACACCATCAATAACGCAACAAATTTGTGGTTTCAATAATAGAGAGACATAAGATGGTGTAGGGGTAGATGTAAGTTATTGTAGTATTATTTATTTATTTTTTATTTTTTTTTTGTCATTATAAATAGTAGTTAAGATTAGTTTAGTAGTTAAGTTTTTTTTGTGTTATTATTTAGTTAAGGTTAAAATCATATTAAAATCTTTAAGAATATGAAAATTGGATTAAATTTATTTTTTTTCTTTTATTAAATGTTTTTATAATGATTAATTAATTATTTTTTCGTTGATGATGTGATGGTCTCGTCGGTCAGGTCACGTGCGTGGGGGCGCGTGATGGTCGAGGGGTAAGTATGACCACTCTCCCACCTTTTCCTTCCTTTTTATCCTTTTCCTTTCCTTGCGGTTTTCAAGCTTCGGACTATGCTGAGCAACTCCCACGCCCTTCTCCTGAGTCTAGCCGGCTCAAATACCGCAGCTCAGCCTATGGTCCGGAGATTCTGTTAACGCCATCGGGGTGCGGATCTCAATGATGTCGTTTTAATGACATCAATTGGGACTCGCACCTTGATCCGTTACAGTTTTTTATTAACAGCATATATTTGTAAAAAAAAATCACAAAATTTAATTCATTATTTTAATTTATAAAGAAAAAGATAAAATTAAAAAGAAACTTCATATTGGTGCAGCCTTATTATTAAATAGGTTACTTATTAAAATTTTTACTGATGCAACTCAAGGAAACAGTTTCTAGAGCTATTCAAACACAAGCTGACTTGGCATTTGGTGCATTTAATACATAATTGCTCTTTACATGACGGTAATTTACACCGTGTTCGCTTGTCCCACATTGGGAAGTGGTCTACTTTATCCACCCGTATGTCCTTAATAGGAACGTTCTGTGCCGATTTTTTACGTGACTTTTTCATTAGAGCTTGGTTCAATCTTTTCGAAGAACTAGATGTTGTAAGGTTTCTATTCGTTTTTTAGAAAAAAAAAACTTACTTCATCACCGTTTTTTATTTATTTATTTAATTTATTTCTAATACACTGTGTTCTCCTCTAACCCACCATTATGATTATATTTATATTTCCCTTAAAATTAACATTTATATTTTTCTTTAGTAAACATATTTTAATTTAAAGTAATATTATTTCGTCACATGTGTGTCACCATAATTTACCTTATGACCCCAATTCCACACATGTGTCAATAACTTTTAATATATTTAAATTATTGTACTTTACAAATTTATTGATTTGATTGATTGATTGATTGATTGATTTTGAATGTACCGCCAAGCATTAAGCAGGATATCCCGGAAAGCGCCGGGCCCACAGTACACCCGGTTTTACATATACTTGGAGGGATATGGAAAGATACTAGTTAAATTATTGAGATCGACCCGGTTACAGACACCTTGGCAGCCAGTAGGTAGTAAATTTTTGTAGGTTAGGGAAAAGAAAAGTATGTTAGTTATGACATAATTGCCGCTATTCATCTGTAATCTGCAATGGTACCCTGAAAACAATATCTCAATGAACTAGTTATCCTAGGTTGTAATAAATTAAATTAGTTTTTCATCTGAATTTATAAAATAATTAGTTTTTAATATTATAACACCATTATACAATATTAAACCTCCTGTAAGCCACAGACTGTATCAAATTTCATTAGTCTCGTCTGAAAATTACAAATTTATTAATTTATACCATCGTTAAATATACATTTATTAATATAGAAATATCTTATGTAAAAACCTAAAAATATACTTATAGCAATGTGCAAATTTAACAATATAATTTTGCAATAATACAATATAACAACATCCCAATACATTCTCATGGCCACACAACATCCACACCATCCGCTACCACGTAATTCGATCCCACATAATACTTTCCTACGCGAGATCACTCTCATCTGTGACACTTTTCCCCATGTTCACCAAAATTCAGTTCCAAAACCCCTCCGAGATTTATCCAACCCGTTCGGCTCACAAACTATGTACGCACCGCCATTGCGCAGTTACATACCAATTCAGATAAAAATGTAACAATATATTGAATATAAAAACATAAAATATATAAAAATATAATATGTAATATAGAAACACAATAATAAATTAATATATGAGGCACCCACACATGAATATAGCTACAATATACGGATACAGTCAAACCCTACCATCCATGCGCAACACCAATATACACTCACCTCTAAAAATGAATTAGATTGCACTGTAGGACCAAGCTCCCGGACTAGATCGGGACCTGAACTCTCACACAAAACCATTAATAATAAAGGGAAATGTGTTACTCTAACACAACCACATTGAGCAAACGCCTAAGCAAACACATATACACACATAAAAGAACATCCATCCACATGTTTATTCGCACACATCTGCTCACTCACACACACACACATGCATGTACAGGGATAGAACCACCCGGTCACCGAAGTTACGTTCTTGGCATATTAAGAACTAATATTTTTTTTATTTAAATGAATTTATTTTATTTAAATTAATTTTTATTTATTCAATATTGCGACTTATTCGTCGTCTTCTTCAAAATACAATAATGATATCCTTTTTTTTTTTTTTTTTTTTTTTTTTTTTTAAATTAAAAATTATTTATTTAGTTGATATTTACATACATTATTTCCTTAACTAAGATTCTTAGCCTAAACTTTATCATCTTTTATCTTGAGTGATTGACTTAAAACTATTGGCTTAAACTAATTTTGGCTACTTATACTACTTATATTTATTTTAACTAATTTTAACTACTTATTCTAATTTATTTACATATATACATGATTTATTTGATTATACATTTTTATTTTGTATCTTGGAAACTGTTAATTTATTTGATTCATTTATTTAGAATTAAGATTTTATTAAAAATTAAAATTGAAATGGAAATGTATGGCATAGGTGACATATTTATTTGTTATACTCTCCCGCGAGTTCCAGGTCCCATGAGTGAGGAATTTCGCGAAGGGATAGTGTCTCAGAATTTGATATCCTATCGATGAATTTTGATTGGAGTCGCCTAGCGAAACTATTGAGGCTCTCTAGATTCGCGCGTTTTTCGAGATCTAAATTACTTGTGCATTTGTAGGTTGGAGGTTTAGGCCAATCATCAAATACAAATCGAAGGCTGGTAGATTGCAAAGGGACAATTTGTTTCCAGTGGCTTAAGGACAATTCTCCCATCCATGCAGGGATGGCGTAGGTTATAATGGGCCTCAGATATGCCTTGTAAAGTCTTAGCTTGTTTTTAGGGGAAACTCCACTATTTCGTTTGAGAAACTGGTATAGAAGGCGGCGTGCCGCAAAAACCTTTTTTCGAATATTCTTAATGTGAGCAACAGGTGATAGCTTGCTATCTATAATTACACCGAGATATTTGACTTGAGATTTGTATTCTAAGATGCTGCCTTCGAACGAAATAGGGTCAGCTTTGGGAATTTTGCTATATTGGTTGGGGTGGAAATGAATGATTTCAGTTTTAGACGAGTTGACTTTAATCTTCCATTTCCTTGCATATATAGAATACTGGTTAAGGTATTTAGAAAGCCTCTCGCTCGATTTGCGTGCGCTAATTGAAGATGTGAAAATAGCCGTGTCATCGGCGTATATTTGGATTTTAGTATCTTTGTTATCAGGCTTAGGGATATCATGATAGAAGAATGAGAAAAGGTGTGGACCTAGGATTGAGCGTTGAGCGACTCCTGCAGCTATTGGTTTGGAACTTGAACTATGTTGATTCAGAGAAACGTAGAAATTCCTATTTGTAAGATATGACTCGATTAACTTAATAAGGTAGTGAGGAATACCACGTTGAATGAGCTTATAGACCAAACCTTTATGCCAGACTGTGTCAAAAGCTTTTTCTATATCCAGAAATGCTGCGATGGTTGAACGACCGAATCGTTTGGCGTTTTTAATCGAATTTTTCAGCCTTAGGACTGCTTGGGTAGCGGAGTGTCCGGCACGAAAGCCGAACTGTTCCTCTGGGATGTATGGATCTATTAGGGGCTGAAGCCTGTTAAGAATTATTATTTCCATGATTTTACTTACTCCATTTAGCAGTGATATTGGACGAGTATGATCTATACTATTGGAGGGTTTTCCTGGTTTATTGATAGGAATGACTTTACCGATTTTCCAACAGCCTGGAAAGTATCCTATTTTTAGGATTCCGTTAAGGATATCAGTGAGCTGTGTGATACATTTATCTGGTAAATTTCTCAGTACTGAGTTGGGTATACTATCGTCCCCCGGGGCTTTCCTTTTATTTAGACGCCGAAGAATGTTGGCAACTTCTAATTTTTCAACCTTCTCAATGTTTGGATTATGGGGAGGAGAGTTAAGAAAATTGTTGACACAGTTATTGACTAACTGTTCAAAATTAGGATCTTTCAGGTACTCGTTCTGAGTATGAACCTTTTCATAGTGAGAAGCGATTTCCTCTGCTATTTGGTTAGGATCTATGATAGAATTAGGACCTTTGGTTATTGAGGTAATAACATTTAATTTTTTACCGTTAAGCTTCCGAATTTCTTTAAAAATTTCGGGGGTGTTATCGGGAACCTTTTTTATTCTATTTGTGAATTCGGAATTTCTTAGTTCACTGAAGCAACAGGAAATTACTTTGGAATAGAAATTGATATCTGTTTTCGAGATAGATCCGGGGTTCTTATAATACATTCGACTCATTCGGTTGCGTAGCTTTATTAATGAGTGCAATTTAGGAGGAATGTTAAGGTTACCTTTGCTCTGAGTGAGAGGTATGGTTTCCTTAATGGCACTTTGGATTGTTTTAGATAACATGTTGGCATTTTCTTCAATGTCAACAGAGGTAGAGATTGGAGAAATATCTGGAAGATTTTGTTGAACATTAACTTTAAATTTCAACCAATTGACTTGAGAATAGTTGCGAAACACCTTTGTGGGTATAGCTTGGGTCTTGAATGGGATTTTAAATATCACTGGTAAATGGTCAGAGCAAAATTCGTGTAAGACTTGCGGACGATTGATCAACGAGATATTTTTAGATAACACTTAATCAAGAATGGAGTTACCTCTAGGGAATGTAGGCTCGTTAGGAGCATTTAATTGTATGTTAGAGCTATTGCATACACTTAGAAGAGTTTGGCCATTCTGGTTATTGCTTGGGCAGTTCCACGTAGTGTGGCGTGAATTGAAATCACCTGCTACAATAATTCCTTTGTCAGAATTAAGGATATGATCAATATCGAACTTGTTGATTTTACGCACATAAATTGAACAAATAGTAATGTATTTGTTCGGGGTTCCTACATTTATAAGAGTTGCTTCAGTTTCAGCTGAAGCAAATGTTTTTGCCTGAAAATGAGGTATACCATTCTGAATTAGAATGGCAGTGCCTCCTGATTTATCCTTTAACGCATCTAGCTTGAACGTAATATAACCAGCGATGTGAAGCTTGTGCCGCTGAGCTAGATGGGTTTCAGATAGGAAAAATAAGTGAGGCTTGTGGTGAAGCAATAATACTTCTAACTCTTTGCGACGGTCTAGTGAAACTAAACTGTTTGCGTTTAGAGTAATGCATTTGAGTTGTTCTAGCATATGGAATTGGGTAAGGAAGTAGAGAATCTTATTAAGGCGAATCGTCGTTCAGCGACGTTTGAAGTGGGAATGCGATCGTATTCCGTGAAAAATGCGTCACATTTAGACTTAAGGTCGGAAAAACTAGTTCCAAATAATTCCTTGCATTCTTGAGTTAGGCGGTTAAGGTTGTTTGATGATTTAGGGATCGGTCGAGTACCGTACAGGTTACTGGCCGTGACGTTTGCATATGAAATGTCTTCTTTACGTAGACCTAGTCCTAAAGGGACAAGTGCTGGGACGGGTTTTCGCGGGTTAGTATGACTAATAAATTTTTGTCTTACCTGACACTTGCTGTAATTCGCCGGATGTTGCTCTCCGCAGTTCACGCATTCGGCTGGTTTTTGTAGATCGGCATTGTTGGCACAGTTGCCCGGTTCATGCATATCCTTGCACTTGATGCATCTATAGATTCGGCCGCAGTTCAGTGCAGTGTGACCGAATCTCTGACAATTCCTGCATTGAGTCACCTGGGCTCGTCCTCGTTTCTTCTCCCAGGTGACTCTGTAGTAGCTCATATCTTTTATGCTTAAAAGATTCTCGGGTGGAGTGGCTTTATCAATAAGCACTTGAAAGAGCGGCATGATTATATTAATGCTCGTTCTTTCCGATGTTCTCTTTTTGAAAAACATAGGTGTTACATTGGCGACTATTTTATGTTTTTCGTACAGGGTCATCTCTATCTCCTCAGGCTTGAGAGATGAGTGTGCCCCTCGCATAACATACGCCACTTTTTTTTCATCTGCTGGAGTGTACGTATGAAACTCAATTTTATCTTTTTGGACGGCAGTTTTAATTTTCTGCCAGTCCTCTTTTTTAGTAGTGATAATTGTCACTGAATTACCACCACATTTGATTTTTGCCCGACCTTCCGCAGTGGCAACTACATTCTCCGCCGTTTCCGCTACCTTCTCGGCGGGAATGTTGTGAAGCACTATTGGTGGTGGACGTTTTTCTGCCCTTTTCGTTGATTCCCAAACTAGCTGTTTTCTGGTACTAACAGACCCCATGCTGGTAAATGAATCGTCTAGCATCACTTTTACTTGTTCCTCGACGTTTCTGGATTTTTTCGAAATCCTTTTCGTGTATACTGACTCTGTTGCAGCAGTATTGCTACTGTCTTCTTCCCCAGAATCATGTCCTCGTTTGCTTGAATGAACTGGCAGAGGGGTGAATACTGGTGATTCTACCTCAGGTTCAATCGGGACTTCAGGTAAACTGTTGCTACGATCTGAAAAGTAAAACTCCATCTTGGCTGCGAGTGCAGAGAGACTTTTTTCGATCGAGTCAAGTCTTTCGGCACCCGATTTGTTTGCCTTGCGTCCTTTCATTATTCGAAATTTATTTCTGCTTATAAATATCACTAATAAACAGATTAATTCACGGTTCTTATTTATATTTAAGTTTATTTTACTTTGTATTAACAACACACTTCACTAACAAAAGTAATTACTTTCACAGGTATAGCCCAGTACTCAGTTCAAATTGAAATGAAATTTTAACGCGGTCTCCAAAAATCTATTTAATTTCGTGTGAAATAGAATCGAAATTATTTTGGAGAGTTTTTATTTATTTTGACATTTAACTATGGAGACATATTATTTTGAGTTTGTTTTTGTAACAAGCTATCTATAATTAAATGTTTTTTTGTGTATTCTGCATAGTTTTTGTATTATTGATAGTTTTTTTGTGTTGTTATTTAAGTTTTAATAAAATTAAAAGTAAATTTAAATTTTAAATATGTCTAGTACCAGTAGTTCGTCGAGTGAAGATTATAATATTATTGCAACTACCGGGGTTTTGCTCAGGGCATTAATAGAGCGAAAAAAGCGTCTTCGTCGTGAGCGTCGCTTTTATATAAACCCATACATATTGGAGCGACAAACTAAAGGACGATTTTTGGTTGATGTAAATTTAAGAGTTATAAATAATTAAATTAGGTTGTTAGTTAATTATTTGTGTGAATTATTTTTTAGTTCGATGATATGAAATCAAATATGGCAATTTTTAAAGAAAACTTCCATATGACTCCAATTCAATTTGAAGAACTCTTTTTAACATTGGAGCGGTCATTAAAACCAAAGATAAACACAAGGCCTAAAGATGGGATCAGTCCGAAAGAAAAGCTAGTGATCGTTTTAGAGTAAGTATTATCTGTCACGTACTATTAATTTTTTATTTACTAAACATTTAAATTATAGATATTTAGCAAGTGGCTCTATGCAGCGACATATGGCATCCATTTACCGCATCAGTAAACAACACATGGGTGTTATAATAGACGAAGTGTGCAACGCGATTTGCAATAATTTGGCTTTAGAAGACTTAAGTCGAGAAAGCTTTATTGAAATCGCCAACGAATATAATATAAAATGGAATTTCCCGAACTGCGTTGGTGCTATCGATGGCAAACATGTTGCTATTAGATGTCCGAAAAATGCTGGAAGTTTGTTCTACAATTATAAAGTGAGTATGAAACATTATCAGTTATATCGCAGAGCTCATTATTTTTGAGTTTATATTTTTTGCTAGGGATTCCATAGTATTGTGTTAATGGCTGCAGTTGACGCAAACTACCAGTTTATTTATTTTGACATTGGCGCATACGGCAGCGAAGGTGATTCTGGAGTATTTACAAGCAGTAAATTTGGACAGGGAACGCTGCAAAATACGCTGCCGTTTCCCGAAAACCTTCCAGTCGGTAACACAACTTTACCTTTTTTTTTTGTTGCTGACGATGCTTTCCCATTAAACCCCAGAATAATGAAGCCATATGCTCCAAAAAAACCCGCTAAGCTGACCGATGAAGAAAGAATCTTTAACTATAGGCTCAGTAGAGCTAGGAGATGTGTCGAGAATGCTTTTGGAGTATTGTGCTCTAAATGGCTGTGTTTAGGCAGAACAATGTTTTGTGGGCCAGACAGAGCACAAAAAATTGTGAGTAGTTGCTGTTTATTGCACAACTACTTATTAAATAAAAGTAGTTCAACGTATTGCCCATCAAATCTTGTCGACCGATATTGTGACGATGGTACGTTGATCGAAGGTGTTTGGAGGCAGAATATTCCGGAAGGATCGATGTACTCCAACGATTTAGCAACACATCCTGGTCGACAAAATAATTATGCGAAACATATCCGGGATTGCATAAAAAATTATGTAAACTCACCGGCTGGCATTTTAGAATGGCAAAGGCGGGCTGTGTTTTTAGAAAAATAAAACAAAATTATTTTAACTAGTTGTCTTTTAATTTATTTTTTTCTAATTCCGCCAATTTTTCGCCAATCAGTTGAGTTATTTTTACGCCTAGCATTTCAACGTCATAATTCGGTATTAATTGACACATCCGATCACAATTGGCCCATAAACTATAATATTTTAGTTCCGGTTCCTTCGGTGTTTGCGCCTTTTCCATTTTTTGTCTGTTTCGCTCATCTTTGTTCTTTATCATCTGTTCTAATGAACATGATAATGAAGAAATAAACGAAAGATCCTCGTTTTTTTTATTTTTGGTATTATTTGTCTGAAAATGAATTGTTTATTATAATAATATAACATAATTTAACTTATTTTAAATGAAAATACGAACATAAAAATAATTTGAGGATTCGCTGTTTTCCTCACTTGGACCTACTTCGGGTGCAGCTTGATTTAGGTCATTGCTGGTGCTAGCAATGCTGCTACTGCTCGATCCGGAAAATGTCCTGTAAATTATAAAATAAATAAATCACATTTGTACTTAGAATCTAAGAGTATATTTCAGGTATTATGAAATAAGTTTAAATGCATGAAAATATTTACCTTCTTTTACTTTGTGATGACAATGGGCTTAAAAAACCCATGACATCGGACAGCTCCCAGTCCTCATCTATGCTTTGCTGCATGGCGTTGTCATCTAAATCCGCTTGACTCCCGGACTTTGATTTATTGCGAGATCGATAACGTAAACTATCTCGCATAGATTTCCAAATCGTTTTGCAATCGTCTACTGTTATAGAAAATACGTAAACCACATTAGAATTATATATTCACGTATGTAAATTGTATATTAATATTCTGGTTATTCATAAATCTAGTTATTTATGATGATGTTTACATATTTAATTTACATACCCGGTTTTTCCATATGGTTGGCCACTTCTTTCCATTGCGCGGAAATGGCATGCGAATTCCTATGCAACTTGGAATCTAATCTCCATATCCCTTCCTTTGTTTGGACTACCCTAGCTAATTTCCTTTTTTCAGCGTTGGAAAATACAATTTTTTCCAATCGCTTTTTTTTACTAAGATTGGTTGGTACACTAAGTTTAACCGGCTGGTTATTTTCGTTGGCGCCAACCTCTAAATATTCGCTGGCGTAGTTGAATGGTAAAATCTCTTCGAATTCTTCGTTCTCCATTTAATAGTTTATTTATGACTGGTATTTTATTATGCACAGTGAAAAATAAATTAATAAACGAATCGCAACAAAACAATTACAGATCACAAATGGTAATTATTGTAATTTACAACACGAAATACTTGTTTCCTACAAAATGGCACGGCGTCAATTTTTAGAATTTTTAATAATTTTAATGAACAAAACACAGAAAGAAACACTTGAATAATGCACGGCGTCTATTACAAAACAAACCAAATATTTTTTTCTTCAAAATCAGATCTGTCAAAATTTCGCACGAAAATAATGGGTCGATACATTAATTTCACGCGAAAAAAGATTGGAGAGTTTATGCCCGCCATCTATGGAACATGCCATGTACTTGAATAAATTTTGATTTTTCGCTCGTGATCTGAGTACTCAAAAACGAAATTTCACGTGAAATTTTTCGTTTTTGATTTCGCTTTGTTAAAATCGTATGAAGATTTCACTTGAAATCGATCTGAGTACTAGGCTTATGAACGGAAAAGAAAAAAAAAAAAAAAAAAAAAAATTGTCGATGCAAAATGTATGGTTAAATTTGTTTTAAGAAAAACAGGTAGGTTTTTTTTTTTTTTTTTTTATTTTTTATATATGGTTATATATTATGATAAATCACAGGTGTAGGTTCTGTTAAATCCTTGATCTCTAATGATATCCTTACATTTGTTATTAAATTTATACAGTTTTTGTGAGATTACTTATCTTGCAAAAACATGCATAAACATGGTATTTATCATCGTGTTTTATGGTTTTTCCTAATTTTATTATGCTTTGTTAAAAACATCTGGTTATTTTAATTTTAGGTACCATTATATTTATTTTAGTAAATTTAACAACAGGATGTGAAAATCATTCTGTATCTTTCTGATAAGTGAAATTTTATTTAGCATATCAACAGGATGTTTGTATTGGTGTGATATGCTACAATCTAATATGAGTCATCAGAATGGTGACGTTTTTGATAATACAGAATGTTGGGCATCCTGTAACTCCGATACCCCAACGATCGAACGGCGCAAAAATCACAATTATAAACCACCACTTCCAAGAGCACCAGTAGGACCCCAAAAATTCAACCATTAACCAACAAACCTAATAAACCACCAACACCTCATTTCACGCAAGACCACAGCCTCTCAAGATCACTCTCATAGGATGTGAAACAATTATTAGACCATTATTCGTCCATTTAGGAGCACAACCACATGCATAAGTGCCCGGATTCACCCATTCACACAACCACCCTTCTTCAACTTCAGGGAAATATCTTTCTGACAAAATCTAAAACACCAATCGAACCTGAAATCAATAACCAAATTTCCTAACCAACACTTTCTACAACCATCCGAAAGAAAACACACGCACACACATAACACTTCACATTTAACTGATTAAAACTACAATCAGTCCATTCAAACTCCAATGCAAGTCGACCTCCAAAAACCTGCCACAAATCAATGAAAACCAAGCCAATCAATTAGTTAGCCAAGCTGCAAAAACCTACTCGCACTAGAGTTATGTTTTTTGGTTATATTTTATATTTTTTTAAAAATATTATTATTAATTTTATTTTACACTTTATTTATAATTTTAAATGATGAGTACAATTTGGAATGAAATATCACTTGAATCTAAATCTAACACAATTGTTGTTCTATATATATAATACATTTTGTAAGGACATATATAATACATTTTGTAAGGATATATATAATACATTTTGTTTATTGGATATGTAATATATTAATTGTTGGTCAAAATGATTAACGGGGTTTTTGGTTATAGGTATAGGTTTTTCTATTGTAGAGAGTAGTGTATCATTACTTGAGGATGATTCAGAGTTATTGAGTGTTATTATTGGTGTTTCTGGATTAATGCGTGATAATGCATCAGCGTTGGTATATTTTACTCCTTTTTAATAGAG
Organism: Tipula confusa; assembly: GCA_963556175.1. Classification (NCBI taxonomy): domain Eukaryota; kingdom Metazoa; phylum Arthropoda; class Insecta; order Diptera; family Tipulidae; genus Tipula; species Tipula confusa. The sequence continues at coordinate 203,185,425 of OY744476.1, read as the reverse complement.
AATAGTGTAATCAAATTCTTTTAGTTTAAGACGCCATCTGACAAGTTTTGAATTTGGCTCTTTTAATTAAAAAATCCATGTTAATGGTTTGTGGTCAGTTATAATAGTGAACCTATTTCCAAATAAGTATGGCCTAAAGTATTTAGTAGCCCATACAATTGCAAGCAATTCCTTTTCTATTGAATAGTTTTGTTCCGTTTGTTACAATAAACGGCTTTTCGAAGTCTGGATATTGTAGTATAGGTTCATTACATAAGAGTTGCTTACATTTTTCGAAACAGTTAACGTATACTTTGTCGAAAATAATTTTCTTGCCTTTTCTCTTGTTAGAGGTTTCGTTTCATTTGAAAAATTAGGAATAAATTTCCAATAATAACCTACTAAACCCAGGAAGCTCTTTATTTGCTTCTCTGTGGTAGGTAATGGGAAATTTTGGATAGCACTGATCTTGTCAGGGTTAGGACTAACTCCCTGTGAAGTGACAAGATACCCTAAAAAGGCTATTTCCTTATGAAGGAATTCAGACTTATCCAATTGAATTTTTAAGTTTGCCTCTTGTAAACGTTTGAAAACTTTACTAAGGCTGTCTATATGCTCTTGGAGCGATGTAGAGAATATAATAATATCGTCCATGTAGCATAGACATAATTTCCCTTGTAATTCGCCCAATACATTGTCCATAACGCGTTGGAAGGTAGAAGGCGCATTTTTTAAACCGAATGGCATGCGAACATACTCATAATGACCAAAGTCAACTGAAAAGGCTATTTTTGAAATATCTCGTGGATTAACTTCTATCTGATGAAATCCAGAAGCGAGGTCAAGTGTTGTGAAATACATACACTTTCCTAGCTTATCGAGTATATCGGTAATATTAGGTAGGGGATACCTATCGAAGACCGTTTTTTCGTTTAACTTCCTGTAGTCAATTACAAGTCGCCATTTGATTATGCCGCTCGCGTCTTTTTTCTTAGGAACTATCCATATTGGTGAGCTCCATGGAGAAAAGCTTGAACGGATTATGCCTTGGTCTAACGTTTTCATTACTTGTTCATCCACTTCTTTTTTATGATCGTGAGGATAACGATAGCTCTTAGTATAGATAGGTTTTTCATCTTCTAGATTTATATCGTGTTTTACAGTATTTGTAAATGTTAGTGGTTGATTTTCCAAATGAAATATTTCTTTATATTTCTGGCATAAGCTTTCGATTAAATATTTCTCTTCACCGTTAAGGTGTTTAGTTCTGATCAGGTTGACTATATCTTGAGAATAATCTTCGGAATAATTATATATATTATAGTTGTGAACTTCAGTATTGAAATTTTTAGTAAACTCTTTTGCTTTGAGTGGTGATTCTATGACAAATGTTTGTTCCTTATTGCCATAATTTATTACTTCCACTAAGGCATAGTAATTCTTACTAAAATATATACCTTCTGGTATGATTAAATGTTCGTTTAGAACTGAAGGTGTTAAGTATATTTCACCGTTTTTGATATCAACGGGAATTTCCGCTATTAGTTTGCTCCGTGGTGCAATAGTATATTTTTATGACATATAATTTGGTTTGTATTGTAATGGTATTTTTACTTTATCCGTAACTATTTCAGATTTTACTAAATCTATTTTAATACCTAATTGTTGCATTAACTCTAGTCCTATGAGTCCATCGAAATACTCATGAAATTTAAATAATATAAATTCCATGGGTTCTCGTGTTTTGAACTCCATCAGTCCCTGAATTGTGACTGATTTATTTACTATATGAGTATTAAACAAGGTTTTTATAGAGATAGGAGTTATTTCTTTTTCTCTACATGGGTGTACTAATGATGGATTTATGAAAGATTTGTTTGAGCCAGTATCGATTAAAAGTTTGATAGATTGATCATGTTTTAGTTTAATAGTTATATATGGTAGTGTATATGTTTGATGATTATTAACATCTAAGTAACCAATTCCGATATTGAGGCTTCTTGGCGAAAATCCTCATCTTGAATTTCGTTATCTAAAGTTGGGTAATAATTATTGTCATTTAGTTCTTGTGGTTGTTCTTGCATATCAGGTGTATATGTATCCTGGTATTCTTGAATAGTTGGGTATTCATAAGTATTAGGGTACTCTTCATATTCTTCTGTTTGATTTACATGAAAGATTTCTTGTGTATGCACTCTAGGTGAACCGTTCTGTTGAAACGAGGAATTTTGAGGTCTGAAGTTTTGGTTTTGATTTTTATTAAAATATGTTGGTTGAGTATATTTATTTTGATTCGATGTAGTATCCATCGGCTCAATTTTCCGTGGAGGAAAAGGAGGTTTAAAATTATTTTGTTGAAATGGGGGCTGAATTGATTCTCGCATGAATCTAACCATTCGCTTTATGGTTTTTCCAAATTTTCGCAAATAATAAAAAACAAAATCGTTTTAATTTTGAACAATATGGTTACAATAAATTGATTTTTATTAATTATCACTATAGGTAATTTGTGTCGATAAACCCAATCGCTTACTCACTTGTATCGCCTTTTTATATTTTGTATCGCAGTTATATGATATTCGCACAGTATGGTCGATGTTGATGGTTGAAAATCGCCAAAGTAAAAGAGAATGATTTAGCATATTTTGCCGACTCATTGAAGAATATCGGGCTGCCTTATTAAACATATAATTAGCTGGAATCTGGTCTATTATTTGAATTTTCGCATTTTAGCGATTAGCATTCTGTGATATATCTCGCGAAACTTTCCTCAAATTTAGTAAACATTTAGTATATTTAAGAAAAATTGAATTTACACAAACTACGTTAAATTTACACATATTAATTTTAGTTTCAGATTGAATTTTCCTTATTTCTTGTTTGACATCTTAAACAGGGGCTTATTTTGGAAATTATTCTTGTAATTGTTATTTCGCCAGTTACTGTTATTTTGATTAGTAAATGGTCGATGATTATAATATTGATGTGGTTGATTGCTTGGGTACTTATTAAAATTAGAAACTTGCATTCTAGGATAGAATGATGGGTTTGGTCTATATGGTAACCGTGGAGGTATATTTGGATTCCTTAAATTAATTGTTTTTATCAAAAATATTGTTATTATTAATATTTTCGATGAATTAATTAAAACAAGTAGTTTAGTTTTTATTATAGTGAAATTATTTTTATTATTTATTGTTCATAAATATATTTCGGAAATAAAATTTCCATCATCAGTATTGCTTACTTGACTGAGAATTAAATTTTTTTTTTTTTTTTTTTTTTTTACTTTTAACTTTTATTGCCAATTAATAATTTATACAAGTTCTTATTTATTATACTTAATCTAGTGGTACTTAACAGAAGCTTAAAAAGTTTCTTTATCTAAGTATTACTCTAATAATTTATTTACTAATCCTTAATTATTTATTTATTTATATGATATTTAATTATATGACCTTGATGGCTATGGTACATATAGATGCTGAAATGCTTATTTTTAAATAAGGGTATTTACAATAATGGAGGGGTGGGGGGGGGGGGTTGTGTATTTACAGGGGAATGATCTTTATTTTTTGATCTGACTTATATTAAATTATTTATTATACATGATATATTTTTCTATTGATTAATGTTATAAACTAGGTGTTGTATATTAGATCTTGCTGGTTTGTGGTAATGGGTTAATTGTTGATTGTTGTTGTAAAGTTGATTTGTGTCGTTGAGATGTTTAATGGTACATGGTGGATGATATTTGACTTCTTCTTCTATGATGTTTTCTGGTATGTTGGCGCTCTTTTTGATCAAATGGTTTCTGCTTCTCTCCGCACGTTCGAAGAAATTGACGCAGTTCTGTACGACGAATTTGTCAATCCTGGAGATGTCCGCTTCTTTGTAGAGAATGGTGTTGTTGACGTATTCGTAGGAATCGGCTTTGCGTTGTATGTTGGTGCATGTTCTTAGTGTTCTTCTTTCGAATTGTCTTAATTTTTCCATTTGACTTGATGATAGGTCCGACCAAGCTGGGAAACCATATGTTAGAATTGGTCTAATTAGCTGTTTGTAGCATATTAGTTTGATCCTTTTCTGCAGTGAACTTTTATAGTGTAGAACTGACTTTATTCTATTGCTTGATATTAAAGCTTTCTGGATGATTGACTTGATGTGTTTATATGGCTTAAGATCCTCTGTTAATGTTATTCCTAGATATTTGACTTGACGTGTTCTCTTCATGGTTGTGTTGTTGATTTTAATATCTATGTTCCTGCTTTTTATTTGTTGTGCCTTCGTGAGTACTTTATTCCCTTTGAATACTATTGCTTCGCATTTATTGATGTTGATTTTGATCTTCCATTTATTAAAATATTCACTAAGGGTTCCTAGATAAACGTTCAGATCTTCTTCTGCCTTCTTGATGTTCTTTTTTGATGTGTATAAGATGATATCGTCTGCGTAAACAAGAGAATTAATGGGAGATGGGAGAGGAGCTGGGGAAGGGATATCTGATGTGTAAAGTGAGTATAGGATGGGCCCTAACAGTGAACCTTGAGGGACTCCTGCTCCTATTTTGTATATCTGTGATAATGTATTGTCTACTCTTACTTCAAATTGCCGGTTTGTGAGAAAGCTATTTATGGTTCTTACAAGGTGTGGGTCAAATTTCATTTTGATCAGTTTAAAAATTACTCCTTCAGTCCAAGTCGTGTCAAATGCCTTTTCTACGTCTAGGAGGCAAGCTAACGTTGGGATTTTTTGATTTAACTTTAATGCAATGTCCGTTTTTAAAATTACGGCGGCGTGAGTAGTCGAATGAGATGCTCGAAAACCAAATTGATTAATAGGAATGAGGTTATGTTCGTCACAGTGGTCTTGAATTTTTTCTAATATAAATTTTTCGTAGATTTTACTGATGTTTGATAGGAGAGATATTTGTCTGTAACTTGATGGCAGATCAGGTGGTTTCCCGGGTTTGTGTATGGGAGCTATTATAGCCGATTTCCAGATGTCAGGAAAATAGCCTATATTGTAGCAATGATTAATGATGGCTGACAAAGTTTCAATGAAAGTAAAGGAGAATTTTTTTAACGCGTAGTTGGGAATTTTATCTTTACCTGAAGATTTTTTATTATTTCTCGAGTTTATATAAAATTTGATGTCAGCTGGTGATGCTAGTCTGTTTGTTATGTTGCTGTTTTGATGGTAGTTTTCGGTGGTTAGATCGTTTGTAAATTGTATTAATGGTATTTTGGTTGTATCTATGTAATTTTCCACCTGCTTATTGATTTCGTCAGTGAACCAGTCATAACCTAAGAGCTTGTTCTGTGTATGTATATTTTCGAAGGTTTGTCCTAGTAGATTAGCCTTTTCAAGATCGTCTGTTATTTTTGAGTTGGTTACGAGATTCATCAACGTTGGAATATTGTGGTAATTTTTCCTATTTGTCAGTCGGTTAATTTCCTTAAAGGTGTTGTTAGTCAGTCTGATGCTTGATAGTTTCGTCCTCCAGTGGTTTTCATAGTGGATATTTACTAGTTGTTTTATTATAGAATTTGCATTGTTAACTTGTGATTTGATAGTTTGTGCGGCAGGGGTGTATCTATTTCTGTGTAGTTGTCGGCGAAGGGTATTTTTAAACTTGATAAATTTGATAATATTGGAGGGAAGGAGGATTTGGGTGGTGTAGTTTAGTGTTGTTAGTGGTACGTGTTTCTGTAGCGTATCTCTCAGTATTTCTTGTAGTTTCAATAATATTTCATCTATTTCTAATTTGGTAAGGACTTTATTTGTTGGTATGTATACGTCATCAATCTTTGAATTTAAGTAGTCATTTAGATTATCCCAATCGACTACACTATAATTTGGTATTTGTTTTGGAGGTTGTCTTGGTATTCTAAAGTTTAGTGAAATTTTTAGCTCAACTGCACGATGGTCGGATTCAAAATCATAGGTTTTAAGGTTTGGAAAACTATATTGGTCATGATGAACCGTTATATTATCAGATATTATAAAGATGTCTAAGTATGAGCTACAGTCAGCCTTATAGTAAGATGGTTGGTCTGTGTGCAGGAGTTTAATATTTTCTGTGAGGCTGTGGGTATTAACCCAGTTCATCAAATTATCTCCACTGGGGTTGGATGTTGTGTTACCCCAGAAAGAATGTTTTGAATTTAAATCACCTCCGAGTATGACGTGTGCGTTGGTGTGAGATTTAAGTTTCATTATTTCTGTCAGGTCTTGAGTTATTAATGCTGGGCAGTTGGTATTTGGTGTAAAATATGCAGATACTACTATAACCTCGGTTTTATTACTCGAAATTTTAATTATTGAAGTTTCAAGGGAATGGACGCTAGTGGGAGATTTTATTGTCGTATGACTAATGTCTTGTTGTATAAGAATTCCAGTACCTCCCCCTTTATTATGGAGGCGGTCTTGTCGGACAAACGTGTAGTTTTTAAATTGAATTTTATGATGAGGTTTAATTTTTGTCTCGTTTAAGAGAACGATGTGGGGTTTAACTTTGTTAAGAAAAACATCCATTTCGTGCCTTTTTTTTCGGCTAATTAGAGAGTTTATATTGAGCTGTATTATTGTAAGGGTTGAGTTGTGACAAGTCATTGAATATTAGTCATTTTTGCGAAGAACTCGAATAATGCAATTTTTTTGGTTATTGGGTCCGTGATAGCGTTGTATCTAGGGCTAAAGTTATGGAATTGTCTTAGAGTTTCTGTGAAATTTAGGTCAAACATCCCACCGCATGTTTGATCCCAATTAGTTGCCTGTGTTTTAACTGGTTGTTGTTGTTTTTGGGGTTTTGGAGGATTTGGTGGAGAGGTACGGTTTGAGAGTGTGGATGCCCCTGAATATGATAATCCTGGTTTAAAGTAACTATTGTACATTTGAATTTTTTCTACTTTTTGTACTTCTTGTTGGTGTCTAATTTCTTCTTTTCTATTTAAAATTTCTAAGTATTTTGGACATTGACGGTAGTTGGCAGGGTGTCCAGTACTATTGCAATTGATGCAGTATGGTTCCATTTCTCTGTTTTGCTTCGCGCATTGTCCTGGTCCGTGGGTTTCAGAGCATTTAACGCATCTGTAAGTCATGTTACAGTTTGATGCTGCATGTCCGTAACGTTGGCAGTTTCTACATTGTATTGTTTCTGATTTTACTAGATTTTCGAAGAATATACTCTGATGTAAAATGTATTTAATACTATTAAATTTATCAAATGAATTGGGTTTAATTTGGAGAAGCCAGATGTTTAGATCTCGGTTGTCTTTGATGGATTTTCGGGTAGTATATTTTGAAATTTTTACAATAAACTGACTTACCTGATGTTCTTCTAGAGCTGATAAGATGTCATCTTGGTCGAAACTGTTGTCAATCCCTTTTAGCAATATGGTGTGGTTTTTCATCTCCTTCGGTGTATATGTGTAGAAATTTTTATCAGCCCTCTTAATAACATCCTGAGCATCCTTGAATCCTTTCAAGTTGTTTGTATTTACGTGTGTCACATTCCGATTTATTTTTTTTAACGAATAATTATTTGATCCTAACACTTCATTTAATTTTGTAACCGTTTCTTTAATGTTTAGGTTATACGCAACAATTGGCGGATTTTTCCCTTCTTTCTGAGTGTTGATTACACTAGCACTTTTCACTTCACTATTGGTAGATTTTACTTGTTGAGGCACTTTTAATGTTTTGACTGATTCGGACGTCTTTATTGCCTCTGTTGGTGAGTCAATTTTTAGGCTTATCATGGTGGTTTTCTTTTCGGTTGGGCTATTTTGTTTCCTCTTCTTTCGATTCCTTGAAATAAATACTGTCGGGTAATCCTCGTTTTCGTCTTCCCCTTGTTGATGAATGCTTAGATCCATGTTTGAATCACTGTTGGGTTTCTCTTCATTTCCTTTTTCTAGGTGTGCAATCCTCGCTTCTAATTCCTTGTTTCTGTTTAAAATCACTTCCATGTTGTTTTTAAGCTCTGCGACGTAATTTTGCAGAGCTTGAATTTCAGTTTCATGATGCGCTGGCATGTTTATAAATTTTCTTTTCAGCTTGGACTTATAAGTTAAATTATTTTTATTTAGCTTCTTTTTTGTTTGTGTTAACATCAATGGGCTCAGCCCCTAGAACTTTTCTAGTGACCACTCCCAGCACACCGATATTTCACAACACTTTATATTTAAAAATAACTATTAACTTTACTAGTTTATCTCACTTACAATGTCACTTGAATTTTTGTTTTATTTTGTGTATTTTTTATTCAATTTTAACTATAATATTTTAAACAATGTTTACTCTACTATTGTCAAAGGTTGAATGATGATGAGAATTAAATTTAATTTTTTCATGCTTATATACAAAATTTTAGTCGTTGTATTTCAAAAATTGATCGTTGTAATATTAATGGGGTGTGGCTTATTGTCGTCGTTTTTTATTATTATATAAAATCAGTTCGTATAATTTATTAGTCGTGGTATTAATTTTATTATTAAGTAGGTTTTTACTTTTTCGATTTTTGTATATTTCGAATTCTTCGACCCTGTTCATTTTATCGCCTTTCTTCATTTTGTACAGAATCTTTAGGTTTGTATCCATATCCATGTAGTTATGCTGGGTATCATTTATGTGGAGAGCAAATCTTGATTCGGTTCTTATTTTACCGATGTCTTTTATGTGTTCCTTAAATCTTTGTTTAAAGGATCTACCGGTTTGTCCTATGTAAAATGAAGGGCAATCTGAGCATGTCAGTTTATAAATTCCTGTGTCTAAACTTGTGTTATTGTCTGGTCTGACTAATTGTTCTAATTTCTGTTGGGTCTTATAAGCAACTTTATATCCAAAGTGCTTAAATATTTTTTGGACGTGTTGACTAGTGTTTCTATCATAATCTATTGTAATAAATTTAGGTTGGTTCTCGTCATCAAAAGTTAAAGTGGTATTTTGTCGGTATTTTATTCTGTTGAGGTATTTTTTATTTATCTCTTCAATTTTAGAAGATTTGTATCCATTTTTATTAGCGATGTATTTAATAATGTCAAGCTCTTTAAGATAATCATCTCGCGACATCGGTATGATATTTAGTCTATTGATCATATGATTATAAGCTGCCATTTTATGCTGATATGGATGATTTGACTCATGATGAATAGTTTGGTCCGTTTGGGTTGGTTTTCTGTATATTTTAAATTTGTGCTCATTGTTATCGTTTTTAATCGTTAGGTCCAACAAATTAATAATTTTGTTTTGTTCAATTTCCAAAGTAAATTTTATATTTGGATGGACGTTATTTAAATAATTTAGAAGTTGGTCCATTTGTCGGTTTGTACCAGTAAATAGTAATAATATGTCATCTACGTATCTGTGCCAGTATTTAATGTTATTCTTCAATTTGTTTTTAGTACTTAAAATTTCGTTTTCTTCAAAATGATTCAAATATATGTTGGCCAAAGTTCCAGACAATGGGCTTCCCCATTTCCTTTTTTCCTTTTTCTTGGGAATTTCCTTTTTTCATGTAAGAAATATTTTGTTCCTTTATGCAATAACTGAATGCATTTGGAAGATCAGGTGGTTGCATAGCCCTGATCATAGATCCCATTGGTTCTCTTAGTCCTGATAGGAATACGTTAAGACACATCTGTTCGAACATTAATCTTTTTGTTCGGATTATTGTATTTTTTTCTATTGTAGGTGCGTTTGTATTTAGTCTAGTGTGATTCATCATAGTATTTTGCATATCTATGACTTTAGAAAAATATTTTTCTATTGTGTCAGATCCTTGCGAAATTCTATGCAAATCACGTATTAGATTTGTTTCGTCTCTTTTGTCTGCATAATGAGTTATAAGATTTAATTTTATTTGGTTCCAGTCTAGTTCTGTACCGTACATTGTTAGCGTCACCTACTATCTTATTACGTATAGCACACAATAATATAGTACTACAAGGCTGACCGTTTAATTCTTCACACAGAAATAAAATTTCTTCTCATTCTGTATGAATTCGTATAATTCGTGTTTGCTGCCATTGTATTTAGGCAGATCTTTTATTGCGTCAGGTATTCGTAAATGTTTGAGTGGGTCTTAATTTCGTTCTGCAGACATGTTATTCATATTGTCTTCGTCATCTGACATTTTAATATTTTTTATTTTTTATTTATGAGATTGATTAATTTTAGTTTCTGTTTTACTTAAATTTGAAATTTTTAAATTTTTTAACTGATTTGCTAATTTATCAATATTAGTTAAGGATTTAATTTTAAAAAACGAGATTCAACTTGTACTCACCCGATGACCATGTTCTTTTCTTTCACTATTTTTATTTTTATTTAAATTTTTTTTTTCACATAAATTTTAAATACAAATAAGTATTTAAATTTTGAATAACTTTTATTTTTATTCACTTATTTTTACTTTTAATTAATTTTTTTTTTTCAATTTTAAATACAAACACGTATTTAAAAATTTTTTTAAATTTTTATTTATTTTATTTTTTAAGAAAGTCTAGTAAACACAGGCACTATACTCTGATATACCGTCAGAGCTCCTAATTTGGATAACCGGTGTCAATACTTGACAATACTTGCGACTTAAAAAAAAATTTATTTAACTTAATTATTATTTTATAATAATTATATTTGAATTTTAATTTTTGCAGGTTCAGATAATAAAAATTATCCGCTATAAACTGCGCCAGTTATGTTATATTTTATATTTTTTTAAAAATATTATTATTCATTTTATTTTACACTTTATTTATAATTTTAAATGATGAGTACAATTTGGAATGAAATATCACTTGAATTTAAATCTAAAACAATTGTTGTTCTATATATATAATACATTTTGTAAGGACGTAAACTATTGCGTAAGTTAATCAATAAACAAAAGGTTTATTGATTATTTTATTATGAATATAATTCTGATTAATTTAAAAATAATGAATACAGATTTTATATAAAGCATATTATTAAGTGGTTACAATTTATGTGATAATTCCTTATGGGTTAATTAGAACATACATACCATTGATGACACGTCACTGTAAGCAGATACGCTTTTCCAACCCCTGAGATATACTCAAAGCCACGCAGAAGTTATTAAACGTTAATAACGCCTAAGTAGAAGTAAATTCCAGCCTCGTGTATTTTAACTTTCTTCACAGAGTACATCTCAGGAGCAAGAACCTTCACTATTACACTTCTACAGACAACCCAACAATCAATAACCCAAATGATTCATTAAAGTTAAATAGAAGAAGCAATCCAGTAAAATATAAGTTAATAACTAATAAAAACTATAAATTAATAATAAAACTAACAACATAACATCTCAAAATAAAACCCCCTGAATGTAGATGGCCCAATAACATAACAAAAATCAATCTACAATTCCAATAAGAGATAACGATCATATTACACTGCAAATTAAAACCTCCAATGTGCAATACAAAAATTGAACACGCATCCATTTTCCTTTACAAACGAAAGATACCAAATTCAACAATACAGACGTTGTGGGTTATCGCCCACTATAGGTAGCGTAAATGCACCTGTTTGTTGCCTTATCTGACTCCTCAGGTGTTATCGGCTGCGATATTAAAATAATTAATGCGCTACTCGACTTCAATTTTTACAAATTAATTTATGCAACAAAATATAATTTTATATAATAAAGTTTTATAAAATGTATACTTAAAACATTTTAATTTTAAGACGTCACGATACACTGTCACTGTGCGGTTTGAATTATTTCAATATTTGTCAATTTTCTCTTGTACCAAAATATTTATCATCGGAAAGTTGGTTGCACTTTATTTTACATTTATACAAATATCACAATAAATAAATTTTATTTAATTTTAAGAACACCGTGTCTTTTCGACTAATCGCTACGGCATTTTCGTGTACTCTGGTTTTTTTTACTTTCTTTTCTAAACTCTCTATGTGGTGCATCTCTTTTTTCTTCATCTACTTTTTTACACCTAGTATCCGGTGTTTGTATTAAAGAAAAAAGAGATGCACACCTGTACTTGTTTATTCGTTTCAAACGAGGTGTGCCAACTCAACCCAATCGGTTGTACATTATTATGAAAATTATTATGAAAATTGGTTTTTATTGAAGGGATCGCCATAACGTTACGCCATCATACGAAATAACCGATCACTTTATTATAATACCATATGGAGAAAATAAGCATTTTTAATACCGAAAAATCGAATTTTCAATACCGAAAACATCAACAACATATACATATTGGAGATAAAATCAAATCAATTCACTAACCCTCTTCCATATCACATCCTAATATAACCCGTATATATATACATATAACAATTTAAACAAAATTCATGGTATACACAAATATAATATGTAAATGTATTTACAAATAAAAAACGAGATTAACAAACGGGACCTATGTATTCAAATTGCAGATCCATGTGATATATTCAGAACCATCTACACAGTAAAAAAAAAATTACGAAAATACAATGCTACTTCTATTGTATATAAGTCCAACGCAATTTTCCATTACATTTTAATACAAGAAAATTATTAAATTTTTTTAATGGAAGTTGTATTAAAAACTGTCAATTTTGGGTTATTAGATTTCAATACAGACACCATTAGATTTTTTTAAAACAAGTTCCATTAAAATTTATGTTTTTTGTTTCTATAAATCTTCAATAGTGCCACCATTTTATTAATATAATGGACAGAGCCATTATATTCTAATGTAGCCTCTATTTAAAAGTAATAATAGAATGTGCATTAAAAAAAGCCAATTTTTCAAATATTGCATTTTAATAAAACTGGTTTTTAGTTTTAAAGCACCCACTATTTAAATGTAATCATTATGCATTTTGACTTAAAGTCAAAATCCATTAAATTGTATTTACTGATATACTTTAACAGATTTTGACTTTAAGTCAAAATGCATATTGATTACATTTAAATAGTGGCTTTTTTAAAACTAAAAACCAGTTTTATTAAAAAGCAATACTAGAAAAATTAGCTCTTTTTAATGCACATTCCAATATTACTTTTAAAAAAAAGCTACATTGGAATTCGCCCGCCATTTAGTTCGGTCTTTATATATATGATCACTGGTATATTTTATACATAAATAATAATACAACAAATAAAACAAAAGACGTAATTGTTTATCATACATTTTTTATTTCAATACTTATATTACAGATATTTAAGTGGTATACATATTTGGTTAAAACTTAAAATTATGTACAAGCAATTTGAATAAACAAATTCAGCTTGTATCGTTTTTACAAAATAACTTAATTAATAAACTTATGAGCTAGAATAAGAGTACCTTTGGAGTCCTCAAAATGAAATGTCATAAACAGATATAACCAAATCTTTTGCAGCTAAAATATTTGAAATAGTTTGAAAGAAACTTAAGTTAGTGAGTTAGAACTAATAACAAAATATTAGTCGTCTATGACACTTCAATGACACATTTACTGTCAGTATTTTTTACTGTGAAACCAGAAGGAGAAAAAAAATTCTAAACTACTCAGAGTGACAAAGATAATCGTTTTTGGTTTTTGTTCTATTTTGTATTTTTTGTTACAACAAAAAAAAAAACAAAAATAATTTCCTTTGTTTCTCTAATGTAAACAAGACGCTGACTACTATAAAATTTTTAATACTAATTCTATTTAGTAAATACGCCAATGAAATCACTAGAAAACTGTCATATGACATGAGTATATTAAAAACTAATACTTCTACTATTACATATTAAAAATTATATAACCTACAAATAACGTGCAACTTACCAGCAATTACGAAGTCTTCATACCTAAAGTTACTGACACTATATTACGTTTTATTTTAACCAACACACATTCTGATTTATTTAAATCGACAAAAAAAATTATTTAAAAAACAAAAAATTATGATTAAATAAAACCAATTATATTTTATAAAAATTTTATCACAAATCTAATTACTATCTTATTACTTTTTCTTGAAAAAAATTAAAAATCGCATATTATTTTAAAATCGATCCGCACTTAACGGTACACAAATAAAAATGAAATATTCAGGATAAGTCGAGAGTATAAAAATTACCGATCGAGAATCGATTGTATATGTATTATAATTTTTAATGATTGTTGTATTATAAAAACTTTCGATGAGAGTAAAATTGAGCGAAAATAATGTATTTACCGCTGCAGTCATTTTTATCACAAATGTTAAATATAATAATATTATTTTTTAATGGTATTGTATTAAACAATTTTTTAGCGGTGGTGTGCATTAAATTATAATAGAATATTGTATTGTATAAAATTTAATACAAAGCTTCTATTGCATTTAAATGGAAGATTTTTAACTGTGTAGATATGTATATTTTATATTACACTCATACACTTAAAAGAAAATAATACTTGCCAATCTTGGCAAGCCTTCATGACTCGTATCTGTACACTTGAGTTGGCGTTGATTGGTACCTGTACTCTGGGAAAACGACAGAGTTCACAATCCACTTTACAACACAAACACACACACGCACAACACTACTCAAACCAAAAAATTAACTTAATAAAAAACTAAATTTTAAAAATGAAAACGGAAAAACGTCCGATCTCTTCAACGATCATTGATCGACCCCATATACGCCATAATTAATTGTCATACAAAAAATAAGGTTCTAAAAATCTTTAATTTGAATAAAACTTACCCCCTGATGGTGGAATCATCTGAAAAATATCTAGTTGAAACCAAGTGATTAAAGTAGGGATATATTGTACTCGAAGTTCTTATTTGAAAATATCAACAAACTATATGTGTTATAATCCTCTTGGATTATACAACCGAATAATGTTCTTTCAATAGGAAAATTTCCAATTTTATTTTTAACACGTTTATAGAATAGTTCTATTTCGTTTTATTACAATGTTTCTTTTCTTTTCACTATTACAAATATATATCTTTCTCAGTTTTTCACTGTCGACGCATTTTGCTGTATCAGTGTTGCCAGGTTTATGGAAACAAATTTCTCGCCATCGTACCAAAAAATCCCGATTTATCCCGTTCGTATTAGTCCCATTTCCCAGGAAAAATCCCGTAACCATTTATATAAAAATTATTATTTAGTTCAAATATTTTATTGAAATTTTTTTTAAAAATTATTTAATTCAAATAAAAATTATACTCGTACAATAATTCAATATTATTTTAAATAAAAGTAACATAAATATTATTATTTATCACAAATTAGGAACTTCAGACTTAAATAACGTATGAGCGTACGAAATTAAATATATAGGTACAAGTGTACAACTTTAATTTTGATATAAATTTGATGATGTTATCAACGAAAAGTGTTTATCATCAGGTTCAAATGAAACGGCATTTATGTTTTTATTTTGCATAGAAGATTTGAACACGCACAGCGCATTTAGACAATCTTCTCCAATACGATTTCGTTTTTTAGTTTTGATGTCAGTCACCATTGAAAAAATTCTCTCCGCATCTGCATTTGAATGAGGGAGAGTTAATATAAATTTAGCTGCTTTAGATAAATTGAGAAAGACGCAATCACCATTTAAGGCTTTTATTCCCGATATTTCTTTCCAAAACTCCTCAACTGACAGAACTTGTAGTCTTTGTTTCTCATTATCAGCTATTTCGAATGGCACATCACCCCATTCATCTTCTAGACGATACTTATCACACACATGTTCTAAATATGCGTGTAGACCAGAAAGCGTTTTTGAAAATTTTCTATTAAGAATATTTAGAGCCACTTCTGGATTTAAAAATTCGGCGGTTTTAAAAAATTCCTCATTTAGGGGAAATTTCTGTATAATCTTGTAAAAACATTTTTCTGTAAATTTAGCACAATTATTCCGTACGTTAAATTTTTGTTCATTAGAAAAGCAACCAGAATTGTTTACCGATTTTTCGGTATTTAAGTACTCGGTAAATTCTGTGCCACCATTAAACTCATCCGCTGTTAGTTTTGTTTGGTTATTGACTAAGTTTTCAAAAATTATAATATTGCCAGACATTATTTCGTGAAGAACTTCCGGTTTTAAAATCATTCTAGCAACTATAAGCAAAATTTTTTTGGATTCTTCATATAATTTATGCACTAATACACTGCTACTTTGGAAAAGTGCATTGAATCTGTTGAAATAGTTTAAGATGTTCTTTAAAAACAATAAGTATGCTTTCATTTCAATATTTTCAAAATGATGCAAAATCTGAGCCGCTTTCTTCCGTTTTGTAAAGGTGTATTCATAAATAAAAAAGTGATGTAAGGTTGTCCAATTTGTTAAAATATTTATGGATGGTTGCATAGAAAGCCATCTAGTTGAGCCTGGTGATATAATTTTGCATTGCACGTTCTCAAAATACTCCTGAAACTCGCATAACACTGCTGCGCTTTTTGGAATTTCTATATCTGATGGTAATAGCTCCATCGCCGATTTCACTACTAATGATGCTGAATGGCATATGCATTTGAATAACACTACTGGATGGTTAACATCGTCTTGAAGCAATTTGTAAAATGAATTGTTACGACCAATCATTACTGCCGCAGTATCAGACGCCATTCCCACTATATTTTCCAATGATATATTGCGATTTTGCAAACAGTTTTTAAAATGATCATATAATGTTTTAGCTGTGCAATCAGTGGCATTTATATTAATTAATTGCAGCAATTGGGTATTGACTTTATTATTTTCCACATAACGAACAAGAACACTCAAATTTTTTTTATTGCTTAAGTCAGTAGATTCATCCACAAAAATTGAAAAATTGGTTTTGCTTAAGACGTTATTTAACTGGTCGTTTTCCACTCTACATAACACATTTTCGATAAGTTTTGTACACTAGGTGCGCCCTAAATGAATGTCTTTGGCGATTTTCGAGTCAGAGAATACATTTTTTAAAAGTGGGACCAGTGAATCAACTATTTGTATTGAAATATTATTGACAGCTATAAAAGCGGCAAGTTTAATTTCAGCTGACTTGATTTTCTTTTCATGATTATTTACACTAAAAAATGCACTTACTGATGGCGTTTCTAGCATATTTTTTAAATTAATTTTGTGCTTTTCACCGGAGTGATGCCGCTTAATTTCCGTGCTCCCACAAATTATATTTGTTTTACATGCTTTACAAAAGGCTTTCGTTTTATCATTTTTAACTTGCATTAGCCATGCTTTGTATTCGAAGTTTTGCAGCCAAGTTTCCTGAAAATATTTCTTCTCGTGTGTTCTTTTCCTAGGCAATTTATTTTTATTCTTTTTCTTTGGTGTTTCGTGTACATCGGCATCCTCATCATCTACTACGGATTCGTCTTCTAATTGATTATTATTACTCATTGCTCGCATTACTATAATATTTAACCGATTCGTTCGATTTAATAAATTAAAAATATTTATAAAATTATTATTTGACTTAACTAACGCGCGATTGACAAAAGAATATAATAAACACAAAATGAATTTGACAGAATATTAAACTACCCAATGAGCATTTCTTTACTTTTGCGATTCAAAATTATATTCAGCAAATAATATTCAGCATAATGTGAATAATTATCGACAAATTTTTAAAAACTATGTGAATGTATTTAGAATACAGAATGTATATTTTTAGTTTTTTTACTATTGAAATCGGAAGTACAAAAAATCCCACATTTTACATGGATTTTCCCTTTTTCCCGTTTGACTTAAAAATTCCCGCAAACGGGAAATAATCCCGGGATCTGGCAACACTGTGCTGTATACACATTTTTCTTCTTCTTATTATTATTATTTTTATTTTAACATGTTATATCATGATTATGTGAAAACTACGGTATTACCGTTAACTTATTAATTAATATTTTATTTTATTTATACTATTTTCGAAGATTTTTATCAAAATTTATTATTTACGAAGTTTTAACACAACATTTTTATTCTTGTGCGAAGAAATTTATAGTAATAACAATTTTATTTAATATTTTTTGAAACCACGTTTCACTACTACTCAATACTTTTTCGACCACTTTATAAATAAATTAACCACAAATTTAATTCGGTTCGATGGACCAATGAATAATATATTTTATGGCTGGATAGAAATAACTCGACGAATTTTTATTTTTATTCAATTTATTATAGATTATTAAACACAACTGTATTACAATAAAATAAAATAAAATAAGCGGACTGTCTTTTTACTGTGGTCGAGAACGAAGATTAATTTGTACTAACTCCAAATACGAGTATCTCTTGTTAGTGGTTTCGTTTTGAAATATCGTACTGCACTAAATTTTATACATATAGTACTGCACTAAATTTTATAAATTTTATACAATGGCTTTCCTGGAGTCGTTTCATGTATAGATTGCACTCATGTCGCAATTGTTTCACCGCTTAAAGATAAAAAAAATAATAATAATAGTTAAATGAAATGAAAATTCATAACAGTAAACAATAAGTTTTACTTTATATTTTTATTAATTATGATTATTTTCAATGTTGGATACCGATTGGGCTTTAGCATCGGAAACTCGGTGCTTCCCTTTAACCATTTCACCTAGTAGTTCAAGTTTTTTTATAGTATGCCTCTTTTACACAAACTTTTTGTTGGATACTCTCCGTTATTTGTGTTGCCACATCCAATGTCTTCGTCAAACGATGCGCAGCTACATTACGTTTGTGTCCTGGAATTACATAAAAAAATTGATTTTCAATACAAATACAGCATTGCAAATTTAATTACTTACTTTTACTTTGAGGCGTAGGAACAGATGTTACCGCCTCAATTGTGATAGCGGGTAGCACATGATTGGTTGTAACCTCGCTAACTGTGGTCACATCTGGTTGTATCGTCACATTTTTAACGCCGGTGATTTCCTCATCATACGTTACATTGGAGTGCGATCCGCTCGGTGGTAACTCCTAATAATTAAATGGAATAATTAAAAATACATTTTTTAGAATAAAATACAAATACACTTTTATAGCATAATGACGATCTCCACTACATCCCTATGTCCGGAAACCGTTACTTCGCCAATCAACGATGCAATCCCTTCCTCAAGAGCATACAAAGTAACGGTGGATTCACCAACTCCTCCTGTTCCACCAGCATGCTTTTTCTTTCCACTTAATTTTTTGCGTACGTCATTTCTTAGATCCCTCTAATTGGATTAAATTGGATTAAAAAAGATTGTTTGTAAATTTAACTTGCAAATGATTACCTTTCTCCAGCTTTGCCAAGGTTTATGAGCTCCAAGGCTTGCATTTAACTGTCATGCCACATCTTCCCACAAGTTTGCTAACTCTTTAAAACTTATAGTGCTATTTAAATTTTTTTTTATAACTTCTGGATGGCTTTCCATGAAATCTATTAACGCGTCCTTTTGGGTATTTTTAATGTGCCCCAGTCTTTGTGCTTTTTGCTCGTTTTTCATATTTATTTATTATCTCTTATCAGTATTAAATATTAAATTTTCGTTAAAAATATTAAATTTTTGTTCGAAAAATATTTAACTGTTGTCCGGTGCGCCTCATTTAAGGTTTCCGTCCATTTTTCCCAATCGATTCCTGCGAAGTTGTAACGAATTTGTTGTTCATCGTTGTCGTCATCATTAATTTTGTTTGTTCCTTTTTCAATTTCTCCAACTTCTCATATTACAATTTCGATAGCTCAATGGTTGCTGTCAAAGTGTTGTGTCGGAATTTCGTGCTGTGTATTTTGTTGAACTTGGATTTGTGTATCAAGAATAGCCAAATCAATATAGTTGCCTGAACGTATCATGGTGGGTTTATCGCTTTTGTACAATTTTGCCCTATAAGTCGATTACCCCTCGAATTGTTGAGGGCATTCCCCCAATTCACATGTCTAGCATTCAAATCGCCCGCTATATTGTAAAAATGATTTGGGTTTGTTAAATTTAGAGTTGTGAAAATTTTGCACCATTCTTCACCATTCTTGCCCGTACAATATATGGAAATTAAGAAAATTTTTTGGCTGAAAATTGTATGTTTAATTTAATAATGGCAATTTCGAATCGTTCCCAATTACACAAATTGCTTGCGGCTTTATGATTTTGTATTTCACTCCTGTTTTGATGAGTATGGCGGTGCCACCTCCTTGTTTCAAATTGATGCGGTGGCGTCAAATAATTACTGTCGTTGTTTTTGAATTCAATTTTGTGTTTTTCATTTAATTTAGTCTCGTTTATCAGAAGGCAGTCCAGATGATGCATATTCAAAAATTTTAATAAATTTAAACGTCGTTGAATGCTGCACAATTGAATTGAACTTCAACGAGATAATTTTGAATTTTGATAAATTTTTGATGTTGTTTGCGAAATGATGAGATATTTTGTCGATTTATACCATAATTAATGTTGCTATTGTTGTTGTTGTTGGTGTTAGTGTGTTAATACTGGTCCTCCTCTCATCATTTTCGCAAATGTACCGTCCCCCTTCCATACTTTGATTGAACTAAATAGCTTGGGTGTTGGTTTGGTCAATTGCTGCTGATTTTTCCTTTCTTCTATCCGTTTCTTGAGGCGTACTAGCACTGCCTGGTAGATTGGATAACCTTTATACGAGGCCGGATGACCCGTCTTGTTACAATTAATACAGTATATGTTGTCTTTCGTGACATCTTCGTTTATGGGGCATTTGCCCGGCATATGTACGTTTGCTGTATGATCGAATCTCTGGCAGGTTTTGCATTTCATGAGGTCATCCGTTTCTTTTAATGTTTGCCATGCAATTTTATGATAATTTAGAATTTTGATATTGTAAACCAAATTTAATGGGGTATTCGGACTAAATTGAACGATGTAC
This sequence comes from Tipula confusa, assembly GCA_963556175.1. Classification (NCBI taxonomy): domain Eukaryota; kingdom Metazoa; phylum Arthropoda; class Insecta; order Diptera; family Tipulidae; genus Tipula; species Tipula confusa. The sequence goes on along the minus strand of OY744476.1, from coordinate 203,164,602 downwards.
AATGGTAATCATTTTTTGTGTTGATCGTCTCTTTTTGATCTCATTATAATGCATTTGTTAATCTGTGTGTCATCGGTCTTAATGTCCGTTTTAAATTCGTTGAAGCCTTCGTTTTCCGTCTGTTCTCTTATAGTACTAATGTTTTTTGTTTCAGTTCTTTGGGCGTGTACGTGTAAAATTTTGTCTTGACCTCGTCAAAAATTGTTTTTAATGAATTATAATTTTTAAGTATGCCCGTTGTCAGCGTAACTTTGTTGGAATTTATTCGTTTTATTTCAAAATTTTCGATATTGATTCCTTTGGCTAAAGCCACCGTGTTTTTGATATCTTGGCCAAAGATATTTAATGGTGCTGGTCACCTTTGTCTTTTTGGTTTCGCTGGTGCCGATGTAGATGGTACAAAAAAAAAAGAAGATTTTATCTATTTTATTAGCTATTTTAATTATCGTCATCGTTATAATGTGATTGATCACCTAACATTGAGTTTACCTCATTTTCAAATTCGTTAATCAATTAAACTATTCTAGTGAAGATATGTTTTTGATAAAATTATTGCTGTGAGCATCGGCCAATTGCTCTTTTAGCATTTTTATTTCATTATTAAGATTTTTGATTGTGTTTTTTAAATTGAAAAACTCACCCGGACTATTTTCGCCGAATGATGCTCTTTTATATGGTCGAGAAGTTATTTGCTTCTTGGCAGCTAATGATATTGTTATTGTTGGCGCTGAGGATGATTTTAGTGTTAAATTTTCATCTAGCGGGTTCACTTCATCGTTACTTAATGCTGGTAATGATGTTGTAAATGGTAACAATTTTTCATCGTATGGTTGAATATTTGTAGTCATTGTTAAAGCTCTATTTTTTTTTTTTTTGAACTAAGATTGACTTACTTAAAGCCGGTACATACCGGCTGCTTGAAATATTTTTTGTTTTTATTTTTTAATATATATTTAAACTATATAATATTTATATGAATATATATTTATATTGATGCACTATCCAATTTAGGAGGTGGTGTACACGTGTTATATATATGTAATACACCTCTATGTATAGATCGGGCTCCGTATTTACCTCGATCCTCCTATAACCGAGGTTGTGGTGATTTCGTGTTCGTATTTATTGATTTAACGGTCACTGATACTGTTTCATCAAAACACTTTGTATTTGGTTTGATAGCATTTATTAATTTGTATATTTAAATAATGTCTGGTTTTATAATATTTTATATATCTACGCTGTTTGGATGCCGACTACCAATTAATCGTTTTTTTTATTTTTTTGCTAAACAAAACTAAAATTTTGATATTTTTTTTTTTTTCAAAGGTTGTAGGATTTAAAAAATAACAACTCAAAAAGTATTGCTAGAAGCAATACTAAAAACTGTATTTTTTCATTTTTATTTCGTTGTTGCCAAGACTCCAAATTACTAACAAAATTTTATTGTGTGCAAAACGCCACAACACTCATCGGTGAACATAACCGAAATAGTAGCTTAACGTTAGTAAAATAATAAGTTGAAAAATAATTTTATTTTTTTTTTATTTTTTATTTTTTGAATCAACGACTCTTATAAAAATTTTTGAAAAATAATTGCACGAAGAATAAACGAAAGTTTTTTGAAAAAAAAAATTTGAAAGTTTTAAGAAAATTTCATGTCGATTTTTTATTATTTTAATATGATACAATTTACATTTGTTACTAGAGCCATCTACATTATACTAGTTATATATAATACATGTTAGCTAATATTGTAACGGATCAAGGTGCGAGTCCCTTTAGTGTCATTAAAACGACACCATTGGGATCCGCACCCTGATGGCATTAGCAGAATCTCCGGACCAAAGGCTGAGCTGCGGTATTTGAGCCGGCTTGTCTCAGGAATGGGCGTGGGTTTTTCCAGCATGGTCCGAAGCTTGAAAACCGTGGAGGAAGGAAACAGTGGAGGAAAAGGTGGGAGAATGGACATACTCACCCCTCGACCATCACGCCCCCCCCCCCCCCCGCACGTGACCGAACCGACTAACACATCGCATCATCATTAAAAAAAATAATTAATTAACCATTATAAAAATATTTAATGAAAAAAAAAAAATAAATAAAAACTCAACGAAAGCATGAAAGAAACATTACATACTTAACATAAATTTAATTCAATTTTTATATTCTTAACGATTTTTAATATGACCTTAACTAATTAATAAAACAAAAAAAAACCTTAACTACTTAACTAATTATGTTATTGTGTGTGAGTTTAATTAATAACTTTTGTATTTTTTATTTTTTAATAACAATTTTATGTTTATTCACAATTTATAATTTATATATTTATAACTTTTAATTTTTAGGAACGACCCAAAAAAAACAACATCAATGAATATAATAAGAGTTTTTAACTTTTATATCAACTTTACTTTTCAAGATTTGAGATGAGAATCAATATTCGAAGATTGACGAATAGTTAGAAAATTATATAAAACAATATAGCTAAAGTAAATAAGAATTGAGATATATGCTGAATGCACAAATCTCACAGTTTTAAATGTTTATGTTAAAGTTTTGGTTTTGTTATCAATTTATATGTTTACGTTATTTTTTAAATATAATAAAGAATTTATATGTAACATGATATTTTCTAAATTTAATTGCTGATTGTTTCCGGATGATGAAATCTTGGTATTTCTTGATGATGATGCTACTATGTGATATTATCGGATAAGGATGTAACTAACTAATCTTAACTAATATGTATAATAACAAAAATAATAATAATACAATAACTTACATCTTATGTCTTTCAATTATTGAAAACACAAATCATAAAATTTGAAGATAACGTTGCTATAATCTCGTGTTAGCATGGAGGTCAAACCGTTTTTCACAGTTAAATTGCACATCAGTGTGGTAATTATTAACATTTTTCCAAATCTTTTCTTATACTATATAATTTCGGTCCATTATAGTATACACGAGGATTATTATTATTAATAGTCACTAACGATTTACTTTTAGCAGTAAATAGTAAATAGCAGTAAATAGTATTTAATTTTATTTCAATTTTTGTCACTAATTTACTTAATATAATATACTAAACATGATTATATGATTAATTAATTTACACACAAATAGGAAGGAAAGGGTAGAGGAAAAGGTGGGAGAGTGGACATACCCCTCGACCATCACTCGTCCCCACGCACGTGACTGAACCGACGAGAATCTCACATCATCATAGAAAAAAAAAATTAATTAATCATGGTACAACGAATTTTAATCAGAATAAAAACCTTCCTTACAACGAGTCTACACTTAACTAATAAATGAAAAAAAAACAACAAAATCTTAACTACCTTAACTAATAAAAACTAATAACAAAAACAAAAAAATATACTTAATTACCTTAACTACCAAAACCATAATTTTAATAATATAAAAGCCCAAAAAAAAAACTCAACGTTTTCAGAAAAAAAAAAATCGAAAAACTCTCCATTAACAACTGACCAAATTAAATGTTTAAGAAAACTGATCAAACTTAACTTGATCTTGATCATCTTAACATCTTGGTAAATTTTTGTAATTCAGTTAGTGTCATCGCCTGAGATGTATTGTATGGCAATAAATCAGCCACATTCTTTTCTAGGAGTCCACGTCGAAATCTCTCTACATAAGGAGATGATCCAAAATATCTCCCGAATATCTTGAGCTCACGTTCTTTCTGAGTTAATTTAATTACGGCATAAGATAATGTCCAAGGATCGTGTTTATTGTATCCCTCAATATACTTCCGAACATCCTTATCCGGATATTCAGATAGTAAGAAATATAAGAGGGTTCTTTGATTTTTCTTTCTCTCATCATTAGACTTAGTATAATGTATTCTAGGATCATATAATATCTCTCTCAAGGGTGCTAATGATGTGTCTTTGAGCAGTAGAAAGTGACTGTCTACGTAGTCAAATTCCGCAACTTTTCCTATAATCACACATTCAAAGTCACTCAGGGTGACCTTAGGTAAATAACTAGGAAGTCCCGTGTGGTGAATCCATAATTTGTTCTTGTAACAATATTCAATTGTTGGTGATAAGACTGATTGTGGCTTTAAGATGGGCCATCGTTTATGTTTTAAAAGATACTCTTTGATAAAGTTTTTCTTCATGACACTTATCAAGTTTATGACTTCTCCTTTTGACACAGGAATCGGAGCAAATGTACGTGTTCTTAGCTTGTTTATTCCTGGCCAGGTTTGTATGTCAGGATGGCCTAACAATTTATTCATGGTTGAAAGTTCAATACTCTCATGATTTCCAGCCCCAAAGATCGATGTTAACCTTTTCCATTGCGTATGTGTCAATGATCCTGATGACACCAATTCTCTTTTAAGGTTTTCCAACGACATATCATTATCGAAGTACTTCTCATGAGTTAAAATAAAAGCACTTGAGAGTCCGTCAAATGACTTAAGGACAGTGTACGCATCATTTCCCTGTTCGATTACGAGCTCTGACATCACCTTAAGGAGATTCAATTGCTTCTCAAAAAATTCAAGAGTCCACACGGAGTCTGAAAGTTTCCATCCTATAAATAAAACATTAAATGTTTCATGGACCTTGTTGTGTATCATCAGGAGTTGAAGATGAGAGACCAAAAAATAATCTTCATCCATATGTAATAGAATACCGTTTTTATCAAAATAGATTGAAATGTTATAACATTTCATCTGATAAAACGGTTGACTTGTGTGACTTTTTCTTTTAATATCCGTTAATACGTCTAGTGTAGTGGTAAGCTCTTTCATCAGTGAATAGAAGCTTATAATTTGTGATGGAACCATTGAATGTTTCAAGTCTCTTACTTCTTTCAGTTTGGAGAATTCAATCCGATGACATTGTGATAAAAAGTGGTCTTCTTGAAGGTCACGGCAAATATTGGCAATTTTTAGGTTGTCTATTAGTGATGTGCTATGTACTGAGGATGGATGTAGTAGAGGCTTGAGAAAAACATGGCCTATTACTTCTACTCCTACCTTCCATGTTTTTGGATGAGGAATTAAGGGAAATTGTGATGTGAAGTTGAAGTGATGTTGATTACAGTTTGTTGCAATCCTGTGGTGTTCTCTTAATACACTAAGGTTTAATTGTGAGTCAAATTTCTTGTCAATAAGTCCAAACTCACTTGGAAGACTCCTTCCTTGGGTTGTGTTACTCATTTTCACGATTTAATTTCCAGGCAGTTGAGGAGGGCTTACAAAAGACAACTTTATCTGGAACTACTACCTGGGATGTCACGCTAACCGATTCCAGTATCCTAAATCTCGCTGTTAATACTTCAACGGCTTGTTCAAGGTCAAATAATCGTTTCTTAAGATCGATGTTTTCCTTTTTCAACGCTTCAATTTCAGTCCTAGATGTATCGTTTTTCTTGTCAGGCACAGGATCACACGCTCGATTGAAAATAGGCCAATCAATGTCAGACATATTAAATACTTTTAAAAATGGAATTTATTTAGTTGGCTTTAATCATTATGTGTTATTACATAGGTATACAGTTAAAAAATAGTTTAACAGTAAAATTAATAATAGTCTTTGATAATGAGTAACCTCGATCTGAGGAATAGGTCCCCTCAATGAGTTCTATCCATTATAATTAGACCTTAGTTTGGAGGGACAAAAGTAATGCTGCGGCTTGAGTAAGAGCTTCTCGGTGAGTGTTCATCAACTGGTCATATTGCTCGTTAGTCAAGGTTCTCACGTAGATGGATCTCTTATTGGTAATCTTACTGAGGTCTCCAAATACCATCTTGGCGGTCTCGCGTTCCATATCTTCTGTTAGAGAAAATATTCCAGCTGGCATCAATATCGGATTATATCCGGAAGGCTTGTGTTCCAGAGCTTGGGTTCCCGTAAGCTCTTTGCCTTGTGTAGTAATTGCGTGGGGAAGTGTACCGAAGTCAGGCATATGACTGTTTAGATATTCTAACGCGATCTTTTGCACAGCCTTAGTTATCTCTCGCACATTGCGTTTTTTGATTAAGGCCATATCCACGTCGGTTCCGGATCCGGACTGTTCAGATATAATATCACCTGTTTTGACTTTCTTATTTTGGCGATCTGGTGATCCGCTTGTGCCAGGATGGGCAGAGGTTTCATTGAATGATCTTTTTTCGCCGGGTTGCGGAGCGCTTTTGGGATAGTCATCGCATCGTCATCGTTGTCTGACGAACTGCTTGAAGTGCTGTCGTTATCATTATCATCGTCGTCGCTGTCTGAGTCGTTTCCTTGATTATACTTTTCGTATAATTTGAACAACCCTGACTTGTTCAGCATGGATTTGCTTTCGTCCTCCATCGCTTGACGCATTATAGCAGTGGCGTCGAACTGTGCCTTTTTCCACTCGGAGATCAGTGCCTTCCATTCGTCTTTCGCTATGTTACCCTTGTATCCCTCGCTTCCCACGCCTTTAAAACGTGTCAAATCGTGGGAGCCGCTTTGGGTCAACATGTGTATTGATATGTATGATAAGTTTTCATATGATTTGGCCTGAGCCGATAAAAGATATCCAGCGTATCTATTAGTGTCAAATGATTTGAGACTCGCAATAAGCGCCTTATACTCAGTCTTGAGATATGGATATTTCTTCATTAGTCCCTTCCACGGAAATGAAGGGAACTTCTTCATCGCTTCGATGATGCTTAACGCTGCCGTCAGCCCCTTATCCAACACAGTGAGGAAGTATGACGCCAAGGAAGGGTTCCCACAATCATCATACATCCCACGACACCAATTAACAACCTTTGAAGGGTCATTCAAAGACCGTGTTAACCAGAAGGATATCGCTGTATAACCATCGATAATGGAACTCTCTGTAATAGCAAGTTCGATTCTAGATCCTGGAATTACAGTATCAGCGTTGAAGTCTTTGATTTTTTTAGCGATCCATGAACTTGTGACAGAACCAGCTCTACTGATTGTCATCATGGTTACCAATATCCGTAAATCAAAATAGTACCGGAAATTCGTCACAATATGATTATGAGCTGTTCTAAAGCAAACTCTGAGAGCTTGGCCCTGGTCTACTTCCTTTTTCTTGAACTCCTTAAACTCTTGAACTTCAATGGCCAAAGATTCACATACGACTCTCATGTCTTCGATTGATGGATCAGTTTCTCCCGCTATATCTACTAGAATTGGTAAAAGCTCAGCAGCGGTGATTCTAGAATATTGTGGGGTGTCGTCATTATAAAATGGAGCGATGACCTGGCTAATAAATCCAGTAACATTTTGCTGATCCTCTCCGCCCCTGATACGGCCATTTATGATTGCTATTAATATCTTAAAAGAATCAAGATTTATTCCCGGTTCCGGCAAATCGTATTGAACCTGAGCGGCCACTACTACTAATTCTAATGGCAAGTGCTTTGGTAAGAGAGTTACCTCTCGGATAAATTCGCTCACTTCTCGGGAGTACACTTCCCCTTTCCCCTCATTTCTCTTCATGGCAGCCTTCATTTTTTTTGCAAGGATCTTGCGTGCGTTAGCGAATTTACTCATGATAATTATTGTAATATGATATAATTCAAATTAATCAGAAAGAAAACAAGTTTTAAAAATGCTTAAATTTAATTATTTAATGATCCTAATTCTAATAGTTTTAGATGTAGGTTCGTTTAGTGTAATGTAATTACTCCCGTACTAACTCCGATGTGTAATTTCTTGTTGAGTTGGTATACCCCATTAATGGTAATGGTGTCTCCAAATGGATCAATAATTTGAGGAAATCCTGTTAGTGATAAAGAATCTCCATGGCATGTGACATCTCCGGACAATTTCATAGGAGCATACAGAGCAAGAGGTAAGGGGACTTCTTGGAGCTTTATTCTAAGGAAGTCCATAGGCGTTTTTATGATGAGATCTAGATGATGAGGACTTCGTTTCCCTTTCTGCTTGGTACTAAATTGATGGCAACTTGAGCGTTTAAGAACGATATACCTGAGTTTGTATAGTACCACGATTAATAGCAATAAGACAATCAAATAAAGTCCGTCGATGCCCAAGGCGATCTCGGTAGGAATGGGCGTTGCTGATACAGGCTTAAACGGGGATAAACATAAAGCTAGTCCACAGCACTTGGACTTCATTAACGCATAGAGTACAATAAGTAGGGCGATAAATCCGAAAATAGACATCACCGACAGTCCTGATGGTGTCATTTCAAAAATAGCTTCTGGAACCTGTTTTGATAATATGATTTCATTAAGATGTACGGTGTCTAACATAGATCGGTAGTCCATGATGTCCATCGTGTCATTTAGTGGAGTGGATATGGGATCGAACTTTAGCGGAGTAAAGATATCAGAACCAGGGATAATGAGGTTTTCATAACTCAGCTGGTAGATTGAATGTGATATCGTATGCTTAAAGGATCCGTAATGACATAGTCCAGGACTTAATAAGATCCTTCCCGAGTCATTAACCTGGCATCCACATGGAACATCCAGAAAAGATAGCGATAAATTAGATCCTATATCCAATGTTGTTTTGTTCGCACCACATGTTAAATTTATTGACTTGTATGCCCCAGTATAAATCCACGTAGTTGAGTTAAATGTTATCCATTCGGCAGGCTTGTCCAAGACGCTAAAAAGTTTACATGAGTCTTTAATTGTCTTGATTTTCCCACCTCTTAGTCCATAGGACAAGCAATCTGTTTTCCTAATGGGCTGGACAGAAGCTATTTTGAGCAAACATGATGACAGAAGTAACGGCTGTGTGGATAAGCAATCAGATTCACTGATCTGAGGAATATAAAGTTGAGAATCAGTTTCAATCAAGAGCTGGTGACTTGATTCACCTAACTGATAAAATACATTGTTTAATTTAATTGGAACGGCTGTTACTCTGTAGAGGTGGTCTATCTTGTTCATTCCTGTAATCGGTATTGCTAAGGCTATTTGGATGGAATGTTCGTTACGAGTACATGTTACCAGTCGATATTTGTAATAATGATGGATCAAATCCGAGGGAATAGCAGGCCGAACTGTTCCTTTTTGAATGATTTCAGATAATATGCTCGAGAGATCATCAGGGGAAACCAGGTTGTAAGGCAGATACCCCGTTGAACACATATCCATGGAGTTGTCCATCATCATTTTCCATTCCACAAATGCAATCCTGTTAATACTCCATGCAGCTAACAGGGCAACTGCTTGCTCTACATCATTGAATCCGTTCGCGAGTCCTTTATATTGTTTAAAGAGATTGACAAGGTCTGTTTGTTGGTTGTTCATATTCACTGACATGGCATGTGTCCGGTCATCAATTTTTTGAATGTCATGGATGAGTTCTCCAATCTGGTGATTTTGATTTATAGCAACTTCTTTGAGGGATTTAACATATTCGGTTATGCTTTTTGTGGAATATTTGATGTCATCAAGATCCTCAAGAGTTGCAACTCCTACAACTTTAGATTCAATCCATCCAATAAATGGAAGTAAACCGTGTTCTGGCCATCTCTTTTTCTTTCCTCCCTTCTTGAATGTCATATCGGTTTTATAGTTCTGGCTAGTCTTTATCAACTCAATAATACCTCTGCATAATGGTCCCTCGATGTCTTTAATCGTAGGCACATTAACAAGGGATATATCCTTAAACTCGACTGCCACCAAATAATTCATGTCATATGGGAACACGTCGTGAAGTTCTTCAGTAAACATGCCTGAATGTGCTATAGAGTTCACCTCTACATCTATGGCCAGGCCGTTATAGAGAGGGAACAAGAGTAAAATCAATGATCCCAGCATTATTCCGGTTATTGGTTTATTAGATGATTATTATTGGAATTTATTTATGTGTTGTTTGGTTTGTTTTGTTTATTGAGAAAATACCGAGCAATTGGCGCAGTGGTTAAAGCTGCGGTGTTTGGCACGGGAGGTACCGGGTTCGAATCCCAACGGGGGAGGGTTGCAAAAGGGATTTTTCATCACTTGATTACGATCGGTGATGACGATGAACACAACTATGACCCCCCGTTGGAGTGCAGAATTCATGGGCCGAACCATCGTCCATGCCAGTACAGGCTGGCTGGAGCAATGTAATGTGCAGATGGATATTTGAAAACGCGAACCTGTATTCGCGCGTCCTCAATTTGGCTAGTTATGGCGTAAAGTAGGACGTTAATTAACCGCGAAAGAGTTGGGAGAGCTTCGGCCCCAAAACAGATTGCATAGAAATAAACAAACAAACAAACTTAACTGACTCAAAATTATATTATCCAAGAACTTTTTTTCAAAAAAAAAAAATTTAACCCAAACTGCTTTTCCCCCTCTAAAAAATCCGCGTCTCGTGGATTAGAAATTTAAATGAATTGGCTGTAACCCCACTGGCACGTTGTTTTGACTCGTTGCAACTTCCTTCAGATACCACGCTACTTTTTTATGGTTTCTGTACCCTATTCGTGTTAACAAGATGAGAATTAACACCATGATTGAAGTTATGATTCCGATATCAGTTATGTTATTGGTTTGATGAGCTGTGGCGAGTTTTTGCAGTTTCTCTATGTTCCGATTATGAAGATCATGTAGGTACTCTAAATTTAGCTTAATTCCCCGTTGAGTGATATTCGCTTGAAGTAACGGAGGTAGTATTTGAGAAGTCCTTATTTCCTTGTTCGTAAATGTCCATCCCTTAATTTCCAACGTCTCGTTCTGATACTGTAGTAAGTAATTCCCTTTTAGGTGTCTTTCTGAGTTATTGTGTGTTATAAGTCCGTTGAAGTTATTTAAAAAAATTGTGTTTTCGTTAACTGGTTCGATTATTTCATTCTCATTGAATAGATCGCATCCCGCATTTAGGTCTTTCATCAATTGGCTGATACAATGTGTTTCTTTTAGCTCCTGCACTTGGTTAAGTTCGCATATTGTAACTTCTCTTCTCTCTTTGCATTTATTTATAATTCCAAATACTCCATTTTGATTTATTAGAATTTCATTGAATTCTAGATAAATCTGCTTGTTAAACTTGATTGTGGATCTCAATTTAACATGATGAAACTCTTCTCTGTTTGTTTTTGGTAGTGAGACGATATACAGGATAGTCATGTTCTTGATTAGCATGGCTGGTTCCGCATATTCTATGGCTTCTATCTCGTTCGAGTATGGTAATGTTTCAATCTCAGTTAACAATCTGTTGATCTCTGCTTTGTCCAAAAGGTTGGAATTAATTATACCTCCTTTGGACAGTTGTATGGCTCTTACGGTTTCTTTAACTTCTTCTTTAAGTAATTGAAGTCGATTATATATTGATTGTTGAATTACTTCATAAGTGCTATTCTCTAGGTGTAACTGGATCTCATTATGTTGTCTGATAAGTTGTTGCATTTTTTGCGTGATGGCCGTATTAACTTTGTACTGCACATTGTTGTTTTCTATTATTCGGTTTTGGCTGCTAAGAATGTTGTCCCAGTCGGTTGCGTCCGGGGAACCGGCAATCCATTTTCACGCTGCGCCAATCCAATTGATTGATCGTTTGGCTCTTATAGGGTGACTTTTAGGTTCTCTTAATAATTTCTTTAATTCATTAATTTAGTAGAATACCGGATGTTTTAAAATGCTATCCGGGCTGATTTCTTTTACTTCCATCTGTATTTTATTTAAGATATCTTCATAGCAGCTGAGCTCGATGTGGTGAATTATCTTGAAACTGCCGCTTATAATGTTTCCATTTCCCTGTTTTACTGATTCTATTGGTGTGTTGTATTCGTAGACATTTAAGGACGTTGCTATTGTCCAAAGGCACGGGCGATTTCTCCTTGTGAAAGAACAGCTCCAATGCTAAAGTTTGAAGCATCCGTTGCCAGTATGTACGGTTTATTGAAGTCAGGAAAGATGAGTAGATCCGATGATGTTAATAATTCCTTTAATTGTTCAAAAGCTTTCAATTCCTCTTTATTCAGTTCAATTCTTAATTTTCTGGACTGGTTCGCTTTTATTTGTGCATTTTCTCCTCTTGTTAAATTTGTTAGAGGTTTCACGATCTTTGCGAATTCCTTGATGAATCGACGATAATATGATGTTAGCCCGAGAAATCCTTTTAGTTCTTTCAGATTTTCGGGTGGTTTGAGTTTTTTAATTGCAGATATCTTTCTTGGGTCTGCTTTTATTCCTTCGTTTGTAATTACGTATCCAAGGAATTCCGTTTCTTTTTTTAAAAATTCCGTTTTATCTAGGTTAACTCCGAGGTTGGCTTTCAGCAATTTTTGGAATATTTTATTTACGTTGTCTAGATGCTCTTCTTTAGTTTTTCCTCCAAAAACGATAATATCGTCTATGTAGACGTAACAAATCTTTCCGATATATTCTTTAAGGACGTCGTCAATCATGCGTTGAAAGATTGCGGGCGCGTTCTTTAGTCCAAATGGTAGCCTCTTGAATTCATATTTCCCATTCATTGTGAAAAATGCGGTTTTAGGAATATCACTTTCTTTCATTTTTATATTATGAAAACCCGATGTTAAGCCGATTGTTGTGTAATACTTTGAACTCCCCAGACTTGCAATTGTGTTCGTTATATCCGGTATTGGGTATGTATCGGATATAGTTATTGAATTTAACCTTTTAAAATCGATTACCATTCGATATTTTTTAATCCCTGAAGCATCTAATTTTTTTTCTACAATCCATATTGGTGAATTGTACGGACTTTTGGAGGGTCTGATAATACCGTCTTCCAAAAGTTTTTGTATTTGCTCATCCACCTCGCTCCTCATGTTAATTGGGTAAGGGTAGGTTTTGGTGTAAATCGGCTCTTCTGTCGTTGTTTTGATTTCGGCTCTAATGTTTGTATCTATGATTTGGTCATCTTTAATTGGGCCAAACAAAGGTAAGAACTTGTCGATGATTGATCGTAGCTTTATTTTTGCTTCGCTGCCTAGATGGTTATCCCTTGTTTCGATGTTATTGACCTGAATTGATGTTTTCTCCTTTAGCGGAATTTTGATGTCTGGTGCTATGATTAAGATATTCTCTCTTCTATCAATCATAGCCTCTACCGTTTTCAAAGTGTCATCTCCGATTTTGCCATCGAAGGTGCTTAATCCTGGTAGAATGAAGAAGTCCATTGTTGTGTCGTTGCCAAATTTTTTAAATATTGGTGCAGTTATTTTCTTGCTTATTCTTATGTCACCACCCGCTGATTTAATGAAGAATGGGTTGTTTACCGATTGTAAGTCCCGTGCGAGTTCTTGTTTAATAAAATTTTTGTTCGCACCGACGATTTGACGAAATCACATCTGTGTGTTTGAAAAACATCATGGGTGAAGAATTTCTCGAAAATGATTATAAAGGTGAAGCTGGCACATCGTTACTGTGGCTTCTTTCCCATTCTTCTGTGATGTTTGCTGATATCTTCATAGACACTGTTTCAGATATTGGAATTGCTGGATAATTCTAAACATGATAAAAAATCTTCTTTATTTACAAAGTAAAAGCTAATAATAAGAGTAACTCACATTTTCATTCCTCCATTCTAATAATTTTGAACTTAATTTAATTCTTTCACCTAAGTTATTCTCTGGAATCATTAAATTAATGTCAGCTGTTGTTTGGTATTTAAAACAGTCTATATCAATGTTTTTTACTAGAATATGTAAAATTATATAATGTAATACATTCCGCTGTTACTGTATTTATTGCGATTTATTGTTATTTTGATGTTTATGTTACAATGATATTTTTATATTGCCGTCTCATCAAAATATCAGAGAAATTTGAAATATGCGCTCACGATGTTTTACCAGCAAAATTAAAAAAATTAAAGTATCACTAAATATGTAAGAGTCGTAAGACCACAATGTTTACCTTTAAAAATGTCGATCATTTCATTCAAATCCCACACATTCAAATCCCACTCATTTATTAAAACTTTATACTCGCCTGGAAGTATTGTTTTCATAATGTGTGTTTCAACTAATTCCTGATAATTTTTAGGAAATAAACACGAATCACCATGATCACTAATTGCACTGCTATCATTTAAAAAGTCCATTGTCACTCACAGATACAAAAAAAAAATTAACAGTACTATCATTAAAAAAAAAACATTCAAACTAACGGATGATTTATAAAAAATCAATATAAATATGTAACACGTGGAAATACTTTGACTTTATTCGACAATGAATTCAGCAAGACTGATAAAAGGGTTTCTACGATCCAATCATCTTGATTTTCATATATCTCGTCGAATATTTCTAGTAAGCTTTGCCTGTATCGTGATATAAAATGCACACAACGTTAATTATAAGCCCATTTGACTTCGTAGACTAAGGGTATTTTTCGCTTAATTTTTTCGTATAAAAAACTATCACGATGGCTTGATCTACTGAAAAAAACGTTTAAGCCATTCAAAGTTTTAAAAAATATTTTCAATGGTTTTAGCTGTTGTAAAGTATGAGAAAGAACTAAATTTAGCGTATGTGCAAAGCAATGCAAAAAAATTGCGTTTGGAAATTTATTGCGTATTAATGTTTGGACGCCTTTTTTCTCGCTAGACATTACGTTCACACTATCGTAAGTTTGGTTTATAAGGCGATCTCCTATTCCTAGTTGATCTAGAAGCTTAATCGCAATTTCAGCAAGATCTGAAGCCTTGTGATGTTCGCTAACATCCTTGAGTTTGCTACCACATTGAGTTTTGGACAATTTTTATTTTTTTTTAATTTTTTAGTTAACCATTTCACTTTCACGAAATTTCACTCTTTATATCTCCATCACTGCACTTTAAATTCAATATAAACTAAACTATAAACTATTATTCTACACTTTTAAACACTCTGTAGTTTTTAAATTACACTAACTATTTTAATTATTTATTATTTTGGCAGCGATCAAACCACACGTCTGTTTTGATCGTTAGTCGAAATGTAATGATTAAAAATATAAGTTAACCAATTACTAATTTAACAAAGATTTAACATACAATATTATTATATTCATTATTATATTTGTAACTATTTAACATAAATATTAACTTTGTATACTGATTAATGTATAATTGTCCTGTTCGCTCCGTTGTCCAATTAAAAAAGAACTCTTCTCGAAGATTTTATTATCACCTCCCGTCAAGCAAAACAGGTTTACAATTTATATAATTATACAATATTATTCTTTTATAAAGTTATAACACTAATACTATATAAAATAAAAAGAAGACGCGTTCATCATAATTATAACAAATAATAATAAATCATGAAGACGCGTTCATTACAATAATAAATAATGAAGACGCGTTCATTACAATAATAAATAATGAAGACGCGTTCATTACACCATCCCCCTTAAATGAGAACAATTGCAAATTGTTCTTAAAATTACAACATTAATTTTATATAAAATACTTAACTAGAAATTCAAAATTTTATAAGAAATTTAGTTAATATTAGAAATTCAACATTTAAATTTTTTATTTTTTTTTTTAATATAATATTTTTTTTTGTTATTGTGATTATTTATTAAACTAATGGCTGTTTAGGTATTTATTGGAATTAATATGAAATAAATATTTTATAAAACAAAAAATAAAATATATGTGTTTTTCTTTTTTTAAATTAATTCCTATTTTATGTGACATTTTTTTAATCGATTGTTATGAACCATGCGTAAGGAATTACCAATTTTGATGGTAGAATTAACATTAGAGTTTATTGAATTAATTGTATAGGGCCCAAGCTAAATTGGCGATAATTTTGATTTACGAGTCTCATTTTTAAGCCAAACTAAATCATTTGTTTTAAATATTTCGGGATTATCTCGAACATCATAATTCATTTTTGATCTGCCTTTTGATTTTATTATATTTCTTCTTGCGATTTCGTAGGAATTTTGTAAGTTGAACCTGACATCGGAAACCAAATCGTCGTAGTTATATTGTACATCAACTTGGTTCGAAATTGAGTTTGGGATGTTCGGTTTACGTCCAAAAATTAGTTCGAATGGCATATATCCAGTAGTGCAATGTGGTGTTGTATTATAGGTGAACATAGCATACGGTACCCATGTATCCCAATTGTTTTGGTCATTTTCACTAAAGTTTCTTAAATAATCACCCAAGGTCTTATGAGATCTTTCAAGAGCACCGTTGGATTCTGGATGGTAGGCGGTAGTATTAATTTTTTTTATTTTGAATAGTTTACAGATTTTTTTAAAAATTTCACTCATAAAGTTCGATCCTTGGTCGGTCAAGATTGATATTGGTGCTCCATAAATGCATATAAAGGAATAAACCATAGCTTTGGCTATCGTTTCTGCTTCAGCGTTTTCAAGTGGAATTCCTAAGGAATATTTAGTCAGATCATCTTGGATCGTTAGGATGTATCTGTTATTGGAAAAAGTAACTGGAGAAATCGGACCTACTATATCTAAAAATATTTTCTGAAATGGGAATTTAGACGTAGTTGTGATTTGCATTGGCATTTTTGTGGATCTAGAATGTTTATTTTTTTGGCAAAATGCACAGTTTTTTATAAAACTTTTAATTTTAGATAACATTTTATCAAAATAGAAATATGATTTTATTCGACGATAGGTTCGTGTAAAACCTTGATGTCCACCAAGAGGACAAGAGTGGAATTCGTGTAAAATTTGGTTAATTTCATTTGTATCAGTAATATGTTTGATAGTTGATGTGACTTCTTTTAAACAAGCTGGATCGGTTTGATTTAACGAATCAACACTAGAGCAGGACGGCATTAAGGTATTCACAATATTATTCGTTGAATCGAAACTAGGCTGAGACATGTTTGTATTATCAGGTGAAGGATCATTAGATTTGATAATTTCTTCAATATTATTTTTATTCGTTTTTTGATTGTGTAGCTTTGATTTAGAGCGAGTAACGACATTTATATTTGGTGTTGAGTTATTAATATCATTCAACTGTATTCTACTAAGTGCGTCCGCATTTTTGTTTAACTTGCCAGGCTTGTGTATTATAGAAAACTCATATTCGGCCAATTTAAATTTCCATCGCATAAGACGAGACGAAGTATTTTTCACGTTTTTTACCCAGACCAAAGGTTTATGGTCCGTTACGAGTGTAAACTTTGTACCATAAATGTACGGTCTAAATTGATCAACTGCGAAAATGATAGCCAAAAGCTCTTTTTCTATGGTAGGATATTTGTACCTTTCCGTATAGTTAAGCGTTCTACTTGCATACGCAATAGGCAGATCAAAATCATTAACTTTTTGCGAAAGTACAGCACCAAGGGCTACGTCAGATGCGTCACATGTTATTATAAATTCTTTTGCAAAGTTGGGATATTGAAGGATCGGAGGTTTAATTAAAGCATCTTTAAGATTACTAAAAGCCTCGTCACAAAATTCATCCCAATGGAAAACTATATTTTTCTTTAAAAGGTCGGTTAGTGGTTTTGCGATTTCCGCGAAATTTGGTATAAATTTTCGATAATAACCTGATAAGCCAAGGAATGATTTTATATCTTTGACATTATTAGGAATTGGATAATGATTGATAGCACGAATTTTATTAGAATCAGGTTTTATACCTGATGACGTAATGACATGACCAAGATAATTTAATTCTCGGCGAAGAAACTGGCATTTCGATGCGTTTAATTTGAGATTATTTTTTCGAAAACAATTAAAAACGTCAATCAACTTTTCATTATGGTCTTTTAAATTTCGGCCGTATACAACTATGTCATCTAAGTATACAAGACATTTGATTCCGGTTAAACCACTTAAAATAGTATTCATCAGCCTTTGAAATGTGGCTGGTGCTCCTTTCAATCCGAAAGGCATTCGTGTAAAATGATAGTGACCTCTGTCTGTGCTGAATGCGGTTTTTTCTTTGTCCTCGTTATTTAACGGAACTTGGTGATAACCACTTTTTAAATCAATCGTACTGTAGTATACGGAGCGACCTAATTGATCAAAAATTTCTGTTATATTAGGAAGAGGGTACACGTCACTAACAGTGATATCATTTAGTCGCCGGTAGTCTACCACAACTCTCCATTTTTTAGTGTTATCGGTAGATTTTTTCGGTACAACCAGCAGTGGAAAATTCCATGGGCTTTTGCTATGTTCAATTACACCATCTTGTAGCATATCTTCGACTTGATTGTTAATTTCTTCCTTTGTCGTATAAGGCAAACGATACTGCTTGATGTAAGTGGGAGGACAATTGGCAGGAGTACGGATGAGATGGCTAGTTGCATTTGTGATAGATAATTTGTCGCCTTCGAGATGAAAAATATCATTGAATGATCTACAAATTTTTAATATTGATTCTTGTTCTTCGGAATTGAGATGTTCTATTGAGATTTGAGATTCGAGTTTCTTAAGCCTTTGATCAATTTGGTTTGACCAATTATTTTGAAGAAAGAATAATTCATAGTTTGAAAGAGGCTCTATATTAAGATTAATGTTTTGATCTACTTCTACGGATTTTTCACTAGTATTTGCAATGCTAACTATAGCTTTATTATTCTGAACTTTAATTATAGAGTTTGCTATGAATACACTGGGTAATATTTCGTTAGAAGAGCAGAGAAATTCTGAATTATCTAAAGAGTTAACTGTAATTTTGACTGTTGCTTCAGATCTAGGTGGCACAACTGTTTTATAATTCTTTGAACAAAGTGGTACAAATACTGAACTTGAAAGAGTAGGTATTTCTAGTATTTGTTTCGAAAAGTCTAATTTACATTTATTACTTGTAAGGAAATCTTTACCAAGTATACCTTGACACGGAATAGGAAAATCATCGGAAACTATTTGAAAGTTGTGATTAACGACTAATGAACTAGTTAGTTTAATATTTCCATTACAAAGGGCTAAAGTTTCAATTAGTTCTGACGAAATGCCTTTGATAGTACACTTTAATTCCAGATTACAATTAGTTTCGTCTTTTATAATGCCAACTTTTAGAATACTGATATCGGCCCCAGTATCAATTAAGAATAAGGTCGTATCAGGAATGGTAATATCTAAAACAAGTCTGACAAATCGTTGATCTTGGAAATTATTTGTAATAAATATACAATTTTCAGTATTTATAGCTGTATTTGCATGTGTATATGAGTCAGCTGGAAGCTTTTCAGAAGATTCGACAATTTTTGAATCATTCTTATTTAGATGGAATTGATTTAGTTCATATTCAATTGGATTGGTTGAAAATTTTGACTGTAAAGACTTCATTGAAGTATCAAATTTTGGATCAACAAAAGAATCTTGAATGTGAAAATATGGTTCAGGAGATTTAAAAGTATTTTCTGAATGTAATTGTTTTGTGTAAGGGTTAATATTTCGTTCTAAGGCTTCGTTATTTGAAAAAAAATCATCTTCATTTCCGGAATATAAAATATTAAGACTATGAGAATTTGAATTGGCTTGATTTTTGGAACACTCTATTTTTTTAACTGCTGGACTCGCGACCCTGTGTTCGAATTTGGGTTGAGTCCACTGGCGTTTCCCTAATTATTTGAATTATCAATTTGATTTTTATTTAGTAATTCATCTGCAGCTTTCTTTTTACGACACTCTTGAATATGATGACCTCTGTATTTACAATAGGCACATACTAGTGTCGTGTATTGGTTTCTTTGTTGAAATGGTACTACATGATTCGGATTTAATGGAAAATTATGAGAAGGAATAGTTGATGAATAGTTGGGGTTTGTATAGTGTCTAGTGAAAGGACGGCTAGTATTATTGTTGGTAGAGTTTTGTGACCTTTGACGTGCAAAACAATTTCCGAACGAATGTCCAGATTTATTACAATAGCGACATTTCAAATTAGAATTATTATTATTTTGTCGAGAATTATTCGCAGTTGACGAAGAGGCCAAATAATTATTTTGTTTTAAGATGACTTCTTCTTCAAGTGCTTTTGATACAGCGTCATTCATCGTAGTATATCTGCAAGCTTTAATTATTAATTTGAAGGATTCTGAGAGACCTTCTTGAAAGGCTTTGAGCGCGGTTTTAGAATTTAAACTTCTTATATAATTTGCTGCTGCTGCTCCTTCACTTCGAATGCAAGCTTCGTTAAGTAGCGAGAGTATTTTTTCAACTCTAGATGCAAAAAATTGCACATCTTCATTGTGAGCTTGCTTAATATTTACCAATTCTACTTGAAGCTGTTCTATAGATCTTGTTTCAGAGCATTTTATTTGAATTTCGGCTTTCAAAGCTTCCCAAGTATCCCAATCTTGATACTGTACAATTTCGTAAGCTTTGCCAGAAAGTTTAACTTTTAGGAATTTAAGAAATTTGAGTTTTTCGTTTGGTTTTAATGGATCGTGAATTAACTCACAACAAGATACAAACTTATGGACTGATAGAAAATCACCATTAAAATCAGGAATAACTTGTAATGCAAGATTTATATCGAAATCACTCATTTTTGAAATAATTAAATTTTCTATATTTACAGAAAATTGTTTCAATTCTTCTTTATAATTTTTAAAATACGGTTCAGATTTAGGAACGATTTCGTCTGAAGAAATTTTAAAATGACTTGGCGAAAATGAATTAGAACGACGAGCTTTTACGTTTTTAATGTTAATTTCAACACCAGTTTCCAAATTTTTATTTGATACGAATTTTTTTTCAATTACATCAGTATCGGCAATTGATTTTAATTTTTTATCTTTTTTTTTTTTATGGGGTAATTAGGTACTATTTGTCGCGATCTCAATTTAATTGTAGATGAATTATTTGATATACCGTTATCAGACATTAACACAAGTAAAATAACATAATTCACTCAAAATAGATTTAAATAGATTTAAAAGGAAAAAAAAATTGCAGCCATTAATTTAAATCAAATAATCACTTACCCAATATAATTTAATTTGTAATAATAATATTTGTGATGTTTCGTCTCTTGTGTAATAATATTTGTGATGTTTCGTCACTGGATCCGTTAATTGTAAGGTTAAATATTCACCCATATGATAAGATGTGTAGGCGATGTATTGATGGCTATTATTTAAATTCATCCATTTTCTTGATGCGAATGTTGGAATAATATTTAGACTTTGCAGCAATTGATAATTATGAATGAATTAATCAGTATAGATTGTTTATTGATATTTTATTATTATTATTATTTTTTTTAATTTGTATTGGAATATTTTTAAATTTATTTTTGTAGTATTATTATGTTAAATTATGATCTTAGTTATGGTACCTACTATTATTATTATTATTATAGTACAACTTATTAGATTTAATTTTTTATTTTGCCTCGATAGCATGGCATACCGCTGTCACCAATTTGTAATGATTAAAAATATAAGTTAACCAATTACTAATTTAACAAAGATTTAACATACAATATTATTATATTCATTATTATATTTGTAACTATTTAACATAAATATTAACTTTGTATACTGATTAATGTATAATTGTCCTGTTCGCTCCGTTGTCCAATTAAAAAAGAACTCTTCTCGAAGATTTTATTATCACCTCCCGTCAAGCAAAACAGGTTTACAATTTATATAATTATACAATATTATTCTTTTATAAAGTTATAACACTAATACTATATAAAATAAAAAGAAGACGCGTTCATCATAATTATAACAAATAATAATAAATCATGAAGACGCGTTCATTACAATAATAAATAATGAAGACGCGTTCATTACAGAAACACCTAAACATTTCATTTTACTTTAATATTATAACAAAACTATATTGAAACACAACAAAACTTTAAGAATATAACGTTAAGAATAAGACTTTTGTTGAAGCACAAGCTTTTTTGTTTAAATTTTGTACAAAATACAGTACTTAACTAAATTTGCATAATAATAATAATAATTCCCCAAAGATGAATTTTAAGATGTGGTATTTAATAAGGATGCGTCAACAACTATAATAATACAAACGGCACGTCATCTACTATAAACACATGTCAACTTGATTTTAATACACAACAAAAAACAATTTTTAGATTACAAAAGGCACACGGCGTCTATTATAGTCTAAAACATAAACTACCACTCAGCAACTTATTGTAGTACATATTAGAAGACACTTATGTCCATCTTAAAGAATATGTTTAATTTATTCACGAACCTGAAAATTGTCATGTAGAATGTAGTATAAGTAAAAAAAACATTCTCGGGGTTCTCCATAGCGAGAATTTTTACCCGTATATGTATTAGATAAAAAAGAAAAATACAAAAAAATTAAAATACAAATCTTATCTAGGCCAGACTAACTTAATTAAAATTCAATAATTAATAAAATAAAATAAAAATTTTATTTAGTATTTTAATTAATTAATATGTACTTAACTAGTAATAATAAAAAAAATTGTAATAAAATGATCACTTCCTGTGATCACGATGCTTCGTATTGAGGATCAATGAAAAATATTTTTTATTCATATAAATATGATTATTAACTTTTCTAGATATTTCGGCAGTTACACTTTTTTTTTCTTTCAGTCTATGCGTATGTACTCGATATGACCGCAATTATGCAGTGATGGACACTTCTTTCTTCTTTTGTTAACGGAGTTTTTTTTTTGTACAACATATTACCCACGTTAAACTTAATATTTATTTATTTTTTTAGTATGCAAATTATTCAATATTATTAACATCTACCGTCTTCTAATATTTTTTTTTCTTCACAATTCAACTTTAACATCCACAAAGTTTTGGTTGTTTTTTTTTTTCATTTGTTTTAATTCAGAAATTATAAACAAAACTAATCCGAAAATGGATAACAGTTTTGTGTTACATAATGGTGTAAACACTATTTCTAAAAACTATTTTTTCAATATAACTTATAATAGTTTATATTTTCGTAATCACAACACCTTAATTATAATTCTTTATTCACTTAATGATAAATTAATATTTATAAATTTTACATTTTTCTTTAAGATTTTTGTTGTTTTCCTTTTTATTTTTTTGTTTTGCTTTATTTCTATTTTTTTATTTTTTTTTTAACTTGTTTGTTCTCATTCGATTTAATACCAATCACTAGACCAGCATTTTTTTCTCCCCCCGCATGGATCAGCACGCATTTATATACCTATATATTAACGAAATATACCCGTTGGAGGAAAAGAGAAATAAAATGATCATAATTAAAAAAAAACATATTTCTTTCTCCTCCTCATCCAAACAGTATATTTGTGGTCAGGGTAGTGCAACCCTGTGACGAGTAACCAGAAGACTGCTCGTCACAAAGTTGTATCGTAATTTGAAACCGCCTTCAGTTCCGTTTCGGAACGGTCTTCTGAGGCCAGCTAAAGCTCAGTGGTAAGGGTGTAGGGGTTTTCTGAACTATCATCTAGTCTTGTCAGACCGTAGGGAAACAGAACATTAGAAAAGGACATATCGTCATGCTGTCGTCATTACATCCTCACCTTTGCTCGAGTTAATTCATAACGAGTAAGTTTTTTATATTATACTGATAAAAAAAAACTCAATGACGTATAAAAAAATAATAATGAAAAATAATATATAACGATATATAAGTTAAGTGAGTTGGTGCGCAGCAAGGTAAAAAAAACAATTTTATTTTTAGTTTAATTGAACCTTTTTATTCCACGACTAATTTACAACTGATTTTACTAATTTATTTTAACTTATCAACTAGAGCATTTTCTTAATACATAAAATGGGTTAAATTACATTTATTTTCCCATGCAAGCTAATGAAAACATGATCATTCAAGTTAGAACAAAATATTTGTTAATTAAGCAATATGACATGTTTCCTATGAATTTTGTAAAGAATGTTATATAGTTTCGTATTACCGCTAACATGTTGTTTTGTGTCAGCAGTATGCGATGATACCGTTGTTAACTTATATATATATAGTTATGTATGTGGGCGAGAAGTAAGTAAACAATATTTAACATAACACTTATTTATTCGTAAGTTTCAATGAAATTATCACCAAAGAATTACAACTTAATTCGTGGACCTTTTTAAATGTAATGAACACTTTATTTAATGTGTTAACAATATTTATACAATTGAATTACATTCTAATATTTTATGTAGCGTAAGCGAAATCATTGTTTTAATAAAATGTATTTATGAAACTAAAATGTAATTGATGCCACATTTTCCCATGTAAGTGGTTTGTTTAATTGTTGTTGTGTTCTAAGAATATTGTGTGTTGCTGTAAGCGAATTTGTTATGTTGCGCTCAGATTTCCCATGGATGTCGTCTTTTGTATTCGTTGTTGTTTCTGCGAACTATGTGGGTTTAAAGTGCTAACGCATAACTATATATATATATATATATATATATATATATATATATATATATATATATATATATATATATATATATATATATATATATATTTAAAAAAAAAAATTTTAAGAGTTCATCATAATTCTATCTATGTAATAAACTACTAATAACACCAAAAAAAACTTAATAAACTTAACTAAAGGCTTTAACTGACTTAACTAAACTTAATTAATATATCGCTACCTTAATTAATATATCGCTATCGATATATTATTAATTAACTAAACTTAATTAATATATCGCTATCGGAAGAATACATCACTTATTTTGTTATTTAAATTAAATAGGAACCCTTCATTTTCGACTTATAACACTTTTCTCTAAAACAAATAGTACATTTAGTAATTCAAAATTTATTTTAGTATTTAATTCAAAGACAAAAATTTTTTTTGATATAAAAAAGATTACAAATTCTTATAAAATTCTAAGTAATATTTAGGTATCACACCTTTGGCAATTAAGCGTAATATTCCTTTTTTTTTCTCCTCACGGAACCCCGTTTTTGATGTGTAAGCCTTTTTTAATTGGTCATCCTGTTTTTTATTTTGGGAACTTTGAACAAGAAGTGGCACAGTTTTGAAATCTTTCTCATTGTAAGTGTTTTTATATAACAGGTGCTCTGGTTTGTTTCGCTCTAGTTTTAAAACTTTTACGTTTGTAATTTTGAATATTTCTCCGTAGGTGTTTTTATTACTGCAGTCAACATTGCAATTTTTAAAATCAAAAATATCGTCGTAACACAGTTCATGTACTGTGTAGGGCTTACCAGTTTTTTTTGCAGACCTTATAAGTGTTATATATTGATCTGGAGTGTAAATAGGACATGATTTTCTGGCCTTCTTTATATGTCGTTTTATGACAGAGTGGGCACTGTCCCCTTCATTTTGGCTATGGCCATTGATGAAGAATTTGTGAGTAATTGAATTTATTGAATTAAACTTCAAAATGGCATTCCGATACATTGCAATTACACTTTTATTTTTATTCTGGCCGGCACAATTATCGAAATAAAAAATAACATCTACTTTTTTATTTGAATCTGCCTCGCTCGTTGCTTGAATATGTTCAAGATATCGCCAAACACAAGTGCTTATTTCATTGGAACCTCTGTTTGCTTGACCTTCGTGCCATAGGTAACAATCTGCTTCATTTAATTTTAAATTAAATATTGTCAAATTGAAAACGTTTAATTTAGACACGTAATAAAACGATGATACGTCTCCTAGCGGGCAGGGTAATACAGCTTGTAGATCGTATATTGCTACAATATTTGTCGACTTCTTATCATTTTCCTTTTCTAAACGCGACAAGTCTTTTTCAATTAAATGAGTATCGTACTTTTCTTGAAGTACACTTTTTTCATTTTCATTTGAATTAATGTACTGAGAGCAAAGTTCGCACTGATCTTTCTTGGGATTGAAGAACGCTAAATTAAATTCTTCGTTAAAAATTTTATAATACATTAAATAATTTGCGTGTTCTTCGTGTTCATCCTGGCAAAGCTGTTTATAATCTCTGTAGAGCTCACTTACAGATTTATTACCTTCAATGTACTCTCTAGTAGTGCGGGCGCGACAATAGTGACTTTCAATTCTAGGAATTGAATTGATATGTTGTCTGATTCTTTCTTTCACCGCTAAAGGAACCACTACATGATTATTATGTTTCCCTCTGCAGTCTGGAGCAATTATTCCTGCTTCGGAAGAACTTTGTTTCTCTTGAACAGTTCGAACCATTCTCCCACTAATGCCTAAAGTAGCAGTGAAAAATTGTTTACATACCCTTATATTGGACCCACGGCGATTAAAATAATATGCACTATTTGGACGACGATGGCTGTTTTCTCTTACGTAGCGGTATTTCGGTTTAACTAACGTTATATTTGCAGCAATGAAATCACGCTGCTTTTGCAAGTCTGCCATTTCCCAGTATTCTTTAAATATATCTTGTCGCTCGTCATGACTAATTTTTTTGGTACATTCAAGCCTACAGCTATCTGCACAAGGAGGCATTAATTTTCGTGCTTCTTTAAATTCTTTTATTTTAATAGTTGTATCGGTTTGCTGTTTTTGCCAATTTTGCATGTTTCTTGGCCTCTTTCGACTTTTTTTCGCCACAATGCAAGGAAACTTCACTTGTCTTTTCTTATATGAATCACTCGATGAAGAATTGCTATAGTTCGGGTCAACATCCGAATCATCTGAAATAAAAGACCTGTCGATTTCACTCTCAAGGGGTGTTTGATTCGAACAGCCTGTAACATAAAATATTGTTTTATTTTTAATAATTATTGATGACTTAAAATACGGTGATAAATTTATTTCGTATTATTCATGTTGTAGTTTATAAATTTGATTAACTACACTCACCTTCTTCAGAAATGCTGCCTTGTTGAATTTCACCTGAAGAAATATTTGGTTGCTGAATATGACAACCCGCGAGAGAATTTGGCACATTTGATTCTGATATTGTTACTGTTGTAGACGTTTCTGTAGTATTGTGCATAGTTACAGGTTGATTTATGTTAACTGTAAAATAATAATACGTACTCGTATTATTCATATCCAGATTTAAACATTTAATTAACTATATTCACCTTCTTCAGCAATAATGCCTTGTTGAATTTCAGCTGAAGAAATATGCCAAATATCGGTTGATTCGCCATTCAGATCAGCTTTGTTTCTAGCTAATCTCAAGATTAAACTACCTCTGGATGCAGGCAACATTGTTTATTCTATGATTATGTTATTAAAATTCCGATTCTTATGCGAATGCAATCACTTATAATATTTTTACCTACTTTGTTTCTCCTAAAGTGGCACAAGTCAAAAACTTACGTTGAATATTAATATAGCAAATATAATAGAACTAATAAACTTTACACCAATGTTTTAAACAAGACTGATTCAATTGTGAAAAAAAAAATTATGCGTATACTGTTACAAATCTAAATAATGCACTTTCATTAATAAAATTGTAACAATAAACGGCAGTTTTCAAAATAAACTGAAAGATTTGACTTATTCTGAGAATCAAACCGACATAATACAAAATAATGACACACTGATTATATTTAAAAAAATTAATTCCCTTATATTTTTATAGGAATACTGTTACAAATCAAAATAAAACAGTATCAACGAAAAAAAAAGTAACGAGAAAACGGCACTTTACAAAATGTATATAAAATCAAAAATTATTTTTTTTAACAAAATCGGCACATTACGAAATAGTACGATACAAATATATAAAAAAGTTGCAGTTACTTACCTATTTAAAAGGAATACTGTTCCAAACCCAAATGTGACAATTTCGCCAAAAAAATTCTACTACTTCTACTGAACAAAAAAATGTGTGTGCACTACTACAAGGATTGGATACAACTGAATTTATTACAGTTTTGACCCAAATAATAAAAAAAAGATTCAAATTTTCAATAGCGACATAACTGCCGCCTACTGGTTTTACGTGTGTAGTTCAGTTGCACCATTCTAGAACATAAAAATATGACAATAATACGACTGTTTTATGCTGGTTACGGGAAATATTGTGATGTCATCAAAGGTATCTTTAATGTTGGTTATTCAGGTTTATGTCAACCATGATAACAACTCGTGGTTGTTACTGTCGTAACTGCCGCAGAATATATGTATATATATATATATATATATATATATATATATATATATATATATATATATATATATATATATATATCTATATATATATATATATATATATATATATATATATATATATATATATATATATATATATATATATATATATATATATATATATATATATATATATAGCCATTAAAAATTTGTAACTAAATTACAAAAATTTTTTTTTTCCCTTATGTATCACAAATCAAACAAATTCTTATCTCTTAAGAGATATTTAAATGTTTATCAAATATATAACTTAAATAAAGAATTGCAATGATAACATATAGTTTTTTTTTTATTATAAATATATATCGTTATAGCTTGACTATACACTTGTAGTGACCATCGCTACACACACAAGATATTCAGATATTTCGTGCAATTCCATATAATTCGCTAACGTTACATGTACACTGTACATAAATATATATAGAGCGTAAAATAGCTATTACACATAGCACTCGGTCGCCATCGCCTGATGAGATGACAAATAATTTTTAACAAAATTATTTACGATTCCTCATCAGATCGAAACTGAGCTTTGCTTCGCACGACATCCGAATCTGAATAAGTAAAATAATGACGTCAACCGCCGTCGTTATACACTTTTCCTTTTTAAAATAGGTAGAATATTAATTTTTATTTTATCTTTAACTCACAACAGTCAAACCAATTCTATTTTATACTTTTTTTTTGCTTTCCGTTCCTCTTTTTTCGCAAAACACATCTTTATATACTCAAAAAAATTAACGGATCATCCCGATTATTAGCAAAAAAACATAATCATAAAATGAAAAAAAAATTTTCTCTCTCACAAACAGGTATTATTGGTAATAGGTATTATTGGTCAGTAAATTAATACAATATTTCAGTAACGAGGAAACGATCACTTTGACTATGGGTTCCAGGGTTTCGATCGACTCTACGGAGTTTAGTCAGCTGTTCCTTTCACCATGGAACTTTGCGATGTGCCACAATCGTTGCGTGCCACACGGCTGCTTCCGTTAGAAGAGAGGACATCATTTAGCAAACAAGCTGCGGTTTTTAGGTCACTAATTGAACTCGAAGTTGTTGGCAGCATGTCCGTTTTGATAAGTAAAATATCCCTGTAGGTTTTCCAGTTTGTAAAACAAGGGATACGGCACTCTGCGGCCTTTATGATCTCTCCCGGTATATCGAACATGACGTGCATGTTGTCCGACAAAGAAGCATCATTTGATGCAGGCCAGTTTGCGACAAAGTTAGAGATAAACTGATTCAATAGAGAAAGTTCCAACACTTCTTGCCGATTTGTGTTAATGAATATGGGATTAGAGCCTATATTTAAAATTTCTTTGTGAATACGTTTTGGTCCACCGGTAATCTTGCAGTATTGCGGCCAGGATATGGCTTCATGAGGTTTGCAAGCAGAGGGAAAGCTTCATCCCTAACAATAACGGAAGGATATTGTTGTTGATCCTTAAGGTAATCCATCCATTGCCCCTAGACATTGTGGAATGTTTCACTGTTCCTCAAGATCCTTTGCACATCCTTCCTCATCGCAGCAGTGGATTCAGGGAAAACTTTTCCTTTTAATATACTTCCCATAAGTTTAAATTTAAAAATTACAATGTGATTAAAATAAAGGTAAAGGTTATAAAGAAATAAAGATTTCGGTATAAAGATTAATATATTTACCTTAAGGTTAGTGATAATCGTTGGCCCGCAGTAATGGATCTTTCTTCCACATTAAGTCGTTTAATTGATGGTCCCACGATTTACGGTAACTCAACGAATGCCGCTCATTCGATGGTAATTAATAAAATATTCGTTATTGTTAAATTTCATTCCTTGAACGATATTGTGATAGAATCCTTGTCGGTGTATATTCCGATTCTTCGGATTTACACCAAATCGACGGCGACACCGTTTTTTTTGTTAATAAAAGAGCGATAACCAACGCACCTACATTATTAATGTCTCGACAAAGACATTATTGTTATTATTTTCTTGACAAAGACATTTTGCAAAGAAACGATTAACTAAATCGACAAAGTTAAAACTAATTTAAAATAACTAATGAAAATGAACCCGAAAAAAAACTTATTTTATTAAAGAAAAACAACAACAAATAAACTTAAAAACGTAAAGATTTTAAATGGAATAAACTATTAACATTAAATAATTAAGAAATAACAAAACGAAAATGACAATTGGTTTAATTTCAAGCCAAGTACCAATTAATACGGTGAAAATATCAAACAAAAAATTGACATGTCAAATAGACTAATTTTTGAGCAAAAGTCAATAAATTACTAACTTCATTATGCGGCAGCATACGTATTTTCGCATACGCATTTTAACGATAAAATCAAAATCAATTAGTTTAGCTGAAAAACTAATTGAGTTTAATTTTTTCTTATATCTATTATTTTTAATATTTACACTTTATTATAATAATCCACTGTAATTTATTGTTAAACCATTTTAAACTGTAAGCGTGCTGCCTACAGTTCAAAAATTTTTTTTTCGCAATTTTTTGTGAGATTGGTACTTCTGATTTTTTTGCTTTTATTGTGTTGTTATAATTTTTAACGAAAAATTCAAGTCTCACAAATAGAGATTTTTTTGTTGTCTCTTTTTAATTTTAAACAAAGTTTATAATTTTAAACAAAGTTTAGTCACTGTAAGGGTATTCTCCTGTTCGTTTTCAAAGAAAAACGGCACAATGGTGCCACTAGCCCATAAACCACACCAAACAGTGACTCTTGGAGGATGAAGTTCTGCTTCGTAAATATAACATGCGGATTCTCCGCTCGCCAAATTCAACAGTTTTGCTTTTTGACGTACCCATTAAGATGAAAATGAGCTTTATCGCTAAAGATGATTTACGAAATGTTTTTTTTAACGATTATTTTCATAATAAATTTGGACCAAAAAAGACCAACAGATAGCTCACAAAACAAAACAAAACAATCAAATTTTAACTGTACCAACACTTGTGTTATTATATATACTTTTTACCTTTACCCCTTTCCTCAATTTATTATAGTATATACAATAAAACTAATATTTCCTTCTGTGTAATAGAGACAAAATCCTCTCTATGATAGAGATAACAGAGATCACAAAAAAAAATGTAGTGGTACATAATCCATACATATTATATAGGGTGCCTCACAAACCTCAGCCACAATAGATTATTATGACATCATAATTCAATACACAATCTATTAACACGAATTATGCCGTTATCGATAGTCGAAACACATCACACAAAAAACAATAGACGCAACAAACCTTGAAAAACCAAAAATTACGGTACTTCCAATTAAGGAAATTATGTTTTAAAGACACACACACTATAACTACTTCTGAAACTAAACAGTTTCCCGTTTTTATTAAATCGTTTAAATTGTTAGCTCTACATGAATTTACTTCCATATACCTCCTATAATAACCTACAACGGTATTATATCTATCTATCCCGTTTTTAAAAAAAATGTGTTTACTACGAACACAAAAATAATTAAAATTAATAAACTATCAAATAAAATAAAAAATGCACAATTAAAAATTATGCATTGATACCTGTCTCTGAGAAAAACGACAGAGTTAAAGATCCACTTTAACACTTGATTTATACACACATACACACACTCACTAAACTACACAGCTCAAATTATAAAAATTAATTATAAAAAAAAATGAAGAGATCGAATAAAACACGTCCGATCTCTTCAACGAACAAAATTGCACTCCCGAGTGTGTGGATTTGGCAGTGGAGGAAAATTACTACGACCCAGTAAGTGCAGAAGAGGAGGCAGCCGAGACGCAATTAGTCTATTCATCAACGGTAAATAATCCGGTAATTTCTACAAAAACAAGTAAAAAACAAAAAAAAATGTGAAGACCAAAGGAAGCGATTTCTGGAAATTCAAACAACAGCTCTAAAGAAAACGGAACTGCTCAGCAAAGAGACGGTACGTTACACAAGGCAAATGTATATAGTTTAGTTTTAAGTGAATGAATTTTTGAATTGTGATCATAATAAGAAGTTTAGCTATTTATTAACATATAGAGTTCATGTTTTGTAGCATTATTCGCTCATCAGCTTTTGTTTGTGTGTCGCTTTCTACCGGTACTCATATCTGGTCATCTCGACAGGTGCTTCTGTATTAACCTTATACGTAATACATAGATTATGTAAAGCACATATGTTTATAATCTGTCTCGCTTTATCCGATGAATAATGTAGTTCTCTTTCGCCTAAAATACATCGGAAGCGGTTTTTGAGTACTCCTATATAGCCCTTTATAATATTCCGGGCTTTTGTATGTTTGTCGTTAAAAATTTTTCTTCTGCGGGTCATTATACCTTGTTGTGTAGATCGAAATGGCACGATCAGATATTGTTTAAGTGCGTATCCAGCCAGAATCACCTATAAGAAATAAAATGTTATCATTTGCAGTTATGAAACACTCGTTTTATAATTAATATTACCTAAAAGCCATGTATTTGCGTCACCATTATCAAATTTTTGTTGTAGTTGGGTGTTTAGTTCACTTGAATTGAAGATGTACGAATCATGACAAGATCCAGGGTGATTTATGTCGACAAATCGTATTAACGTATGGTGATCACATACCTAAAATAAAACACAGTTATACAAATAATTACACT
Source organism: Tipula confusa (assembly GCA_963556175.1). Lineage (NCBI taxonomy): Eukaryota > Metazoa > Arthropoda > Insecta > Diptera > Tipulidae > Tipula > Tipula confusa. The sequence continues at coordinate 203,131,957 of OY744476.1, read as the reverse complement.
TACAAGCATCACGTTTAAGCTGAAAAATCCCTTGCGGTTGTAAAATAAATGTCTTTCATGTTTGGACAGTGCAACAATTCGAATATGTGTTCCGTCTATACAACATATTGTTCCAGGAAAACCATACTTTTCAAAAAATGTCAGCTTGATTTTGGATTTCTCTTCGTCGTTTGATGGAAATTTTACAGTACTCGGGCACAATTCTCTTTACAGTAAATCTTTAATCTGCTGCACATTTTTTAAAAATGTTGGTTGTCCTACAGCCACCATAAATTCATTGCCAGCCCCCGTTTAATATCTTCCTTCCGCGAAGAAGTGGAACCGATGATGACCTTACTGTTGGCTTTAATTTCGCTTCCACTTTAGCCAATAAATATTTAAATGCTGGCTTGTTTAATCTTTTTTAGAAACCTAGTAGTAGAAATGTGTTCAAATTGATTACACTTACAGAAAGTCTGGCATTTCAAGAGGATTAGATTTATCCCGTAATAATTTACGTTGTACAGCTACACTCGGAACATTTTCTTCGTCATCACTACTCTCCTCACTATCATAAAACAATTCTATACTACTCATCCTAACACAATAAATTTTACGCACAAAAATATAATACACTACTAATTTAATTGAGAATCGGCTTAGCTTTGGTTGACAAAACAATTAAAATTTAAAGTATTTATTATGATTTTTGACAAATTTAAGCTATTTTTGAAAAATTTTGAGCAATCATTAGTGTTGTCAGATGTATTTTAGTTCTAGTCGACCGCTTCATACGATTATAAGAATTTGAATTTTTACGTTATGGGGGTGTATACTCGCATATACCTACAATTAAAACGAAATGTACATATTTTACGAACATAAATAGGGTCTGTAAAACAATTGAATTGTTGTAAAACAATTGAATAAAAAAATTTTCTGTTATAGAAGTCTACGGCGTTTCCGATGGGCTGTTTAATTTCAATGTATGTCAATAGCCCCAACGACACCAGGAATCTGCGATTGAGATTTAAATTCCTACATTTCAGATAGGAAATTTATTATAGGTTTATATATTATTATTATTTCTTTTGAAATGCTATTAGACTTACGTTAGAGATTGTTGCAAACTTTAATTCCGGAGCTGATTCACAAAGATTTCAAAAAAATTATTTAAAAAAAAAAAAAAATTATTTTACATTTTATTTTATTGTAAGTTAAGATTTTCTTTTTTGTCTGTTTTGTGGGTACCGGTCAAAACTGGATATTTTACAACTGAATTTGACGAAACAGGATAATTCAAAACTGGATATTTTAAAACGAGATAAGATACAAAACGAGATATGGTACAAAACTGGATAATTCAAAACTAGATATTTCAAAAAGAGATAAGGTACAAAACGAGATATGGTACAAAACTGGATATTTTGAAACGAGATATGGTACAAAACTGGATATTTCAAAACAGGATACTTTGACATTTGATTAAAACTTAAAATTATTTTTTAAGAAAGTTCTGGAATATGGTGAATTAGGGGGAACTCGGTGAGTTCTTAACCTATTATGATGAAATTCTATATGTAGGATGGGAATGTGATTTTAAAATGATTTTTTGGGTAAGTTCTGAATTATGGCCAATTAGGAAGGAACTCGTTGAGTTCTTAACCGATTATGATGAAATTCGATATGTAGGATGAGAATAGAATTTTAAAATGATTTTTTCGGAAAGTTCTGGAAAATAGCCAATAAGGAAGGAACTCGTTGAGTTCTTGATGCAATACGATATGTAGGATGAAAATGTTGATGAAAATTAATTAATTTTTCTCACATAAATTCTCTAAAGTGAAGAAAAGTTATATAAGTAGAAGAATACCAAATAGATGAAGATAAATTTTACTGACAGTAAACTCGATCAAGTCAATAATTATTTTAATAAGATGAGAAAAGAAGCAATTAAAAAAAATCTTTTAGTAAAGGAAAATTGTATCTCTCTGCTTAAAATTATTAAAGTATGAAACCTTACTGGCCATATTCCAGAGGTTTTCCCAAAACAATTAAAGAAAAATTTACAACTACAGAAAAAAAACTTTAAGTGAAGGTAAATTCTATTTCTCTCCTTATAAATATTCAAGTATGGAACCTTACTGGCCTTATTCGAGAACTTTCTTAACAAATCATTTTAAAATCCCATTTCCATCCTACATATAGAATTTCATCATAATCGGTTAAGAACTGGCCGAGTTCCTTCCTTACTGGCCATATTCCAGAACTTTCCCAAAAAATCATTTTCAAATCCCATTTTCATCCTACATATCGAATTTCATCATAATCGGTTAAGAACTCGCAGAGTTCCTTCCTAACTGGCCATATTCCAGAACTTTCCCAAAAAATCATTTTTAAATCCAATTTTCTTCCTACGTATCGAATTTCATCAAAATCGGTTAAGACCTCGCCGAATTTCTCGAGGAATTCGGCGAGGTTTTCCAGAACTTTCCTAAAAAATCATTTTAAGTTTAAATCACATGTCGAAATATCCTGTTTTGAAATATCCAGCTTTGTGCATACCTCGTTTTGTACCTTATCTCGTTTTGAAATATCCAGTTTTGTACCTTATCTCGTTTTGTCAAATCCTATTTTGAAATATCCAGTTTTGAAATGTCCAGTTCTGAGCGGTTCCCCTGTTTTGTATAGCGTTCTTTAGCAAACTAAAACACCAAAAAACCTTTTCGATGCTTTATTTTCTAAAAAAGACAAGGAACCAAATTTTGTATTTTTGACACAACTATAAAAAAAAAACGTGTCCAACAAAATATATAAATTTTACAGGGAGTTAAAATTAAAAATTTACAAAATTTTTACTTGATTTTTTTTTTATCATTTAAATTCCATCAGAGATTTCGAGTTATCGAGGAGCGGATGGAAACTTAATATAATTGGATTTTAAGTTCGATATTTCCTGTATAATTTGGATAAATATAAAATAAGTTGTCAATGCAATTCCGAACCTGTCTCCGGTAGAGAGATAACATTCTTGTTTTGCTAAAAACCATAGGGTAAACAACATTTTTTGGCAAAGCCACTTTGCCGTTGTCTCCGAGCCGTTCCCTCAAAATGCCATAAATTTTCTTAAACATAATAAAGGTCATCACTATGATGGCAACATGTTTCATAAAAATGTGATACCGATCTATTTTGTGATAAAATTCTATTTTATATAAATAAATAAAGATGTGAAACATAGTATATAAATAAAAAAGTTCATTAAGTTTTGTTTAAATTTACAATAAAAAAAAAAAAAAATCTAGCGACTAGGGAATTGAAGGTTTTTAGTCGTGTGTATTTTTGTTGTTTTTGTACAAGCCAAAGGAAGATGACAAATCGCTTTTGGCTCGATTTTACCATGCTGATCGTGCTCTAACAGGAGTTGCTAGTGAATTGAATAGTTTTGATGGTACGGCAGAACCAAAACTTTGTTCGCGGCTCGTCAGTCAAGTGAGACAAGGACATGATTGTGTACTTGCGACTACAAATCAAATAATGGACAAATTACTGTGTGATGATCGGACACCACGATCAGTTCGTGCTAAGTTTCCTGAAGAAGTACTTCAAGAAAGCTTAACGGGCCAATTATGGTTTGGTGCGGAATGTCTTGCCGCCGGTTCATCGATAATGAATCGTGAAGAAAAAAGTGCTGCAATAAGACCTCAGCAAAAGCTGTTACAAAAAGTTAACATAATATACGTAATTTATTACGTGAACAGTGCCTTCGTAATAACATTCACCGAAACTCTATACGAAAGTTTAAAATATTTGTTTTTTGCCGAATTTGAATTATCGTACGTATCGGCCATGGCACAAGTAAAATCGAAACAAGAACGTGAAATGCGAGGGAAAGGTAGTTATGACTTGAACACATTAATACGAGTACAGGCTTGCTGATATTAGGAACTCACCAGCCCTCATCACACCTACAAATTTTCATATTATCACATATCCTAATATATAAAATTAATTTTAAAATTTTAGAAGAAACAAAAGCCATACAAATCTAAAATTGTTATACTCGTCGACACTCTTTAATCAATGAATTCCATTTTTTTAACACATTTCATAATTTAATTTAAATTTTTATTTATTCATTTTTACAAAGTTCTCGAACAAGAAAAAAATCAATTATTTAATTCAAATTATTCGTAAAGAAAACATAACTGTGATGTGATGGTTACAAGTCTGGTTGCGTGCCGACTTGTTCAAGTGACCCCGCCTTCCTATCTTTTAATCCTTTCCTGCGGTTATTCCAGCTTCTAAGCATGCCTTGCAAACCCCACGCTTTACCCTGAGCTCTAGCCGGCTATCATACCGGAGCAAGGCCTCTGCTGGGAGATTCTGTTAACGCCATCAGGGTGCGGATCTCAACGGTGTCGTTTTAATGACCACTTATGGGACTCGCACCTTGATCCGTTACAAATTTAAATACCGTTATATTGATATTGGAAAATATGTCCGAATACCGGTATTCCGGGATTTCGAAAATATTTTTAAAACTTTATAAAAACTTAAACAATATTTATTTTTACACGAGATTAATACAATGTATATTTACACTCAACTTGTTTTATTCTCGGACAAAATATCTAATCTTACTGCTTTAAAATCCCTTCTTTATATAAATCCCCTCTTTAGCACGTCTCGCTTTCTCTAGTTGAATCTTTGTATGATGTGCCATATAACACATTTGGTCAATGTTGACGCCCAGGTATTTTATTTGCTCACGTAATTTGACAGGTTGATTTTGAATTTTTACCAACAGTTTACGCCAATTTCTCTTTAAATCGCGCGTCGCATTTTGTAGTGGTCGACGAAAAAGGATAGCCTCACATTTTGTTGAATTTTTTTCTATATGCCAGAGATCAAAATAATTTTGAATAAAGTTTAAAGATGTTTGAAGATTTTTTTAAATGTCGCCAACGCGATACACCGAAAAATTTCGAAAATGTTTGATGATTTTTTGATGCCGCCAGTCGTAGTGATACATTTTCGTTCATACAAGAGTTCATACAGCATTCCGCTGAGGTCGAAAAGTTCATGTTAATTAATTTTGATAGTAGTCCGTCGAGCAAAATGGATTCAAAAGCTTTTTTAATATCTATAAGTACAGCACCGGTAGGTTGATTAAATTTTAAGTTGTGCGTAACGTCCGAGACAACTTTGGTGATTGCATGTACAGTATTGTGTCTCTGGCGGAATCCAAATTAATTATCCGGCATTAATTTATTTGCAGTAACATGGTCATTAATTTTTTCATAGAGTATAATTTTGGAAAGTTTTCCAAAGTTGGATAAGAGACTAATGGGCCGATAGCTCTCCGGATCCGATGGCAATTTATCTTTTTTCAATATTGGAAAGACTCGAGCAATTTTCCACGACTCAGGAAAGGTTTTATTGTTCAATAGGTTGTTGAACAATGTGCAAATTTCGGTTATTATTGAATTGGGCAGATGTTTAAATATACAATTTGGTAGAAGGTCAAGTCCAAAGGATTTTTTTATTATTTGCCAAATTTAAGATACTCGTCAATTGATTCAAAGTAATGAAGTAATTTTGATCATCTCGTGGTTGCTGAGGTGCAAACGCACGATTTGAATTCGAAAATTGAGTTTTAGAGGTGTGGTCGGCTTTATCACGTTTGAGTTGATTAATAATAGATGAGATTAGGTTTTGAACATCACGTTCCTGCTCTTGACGTTCCTGCATCGAGGTGGTAAGATTAGAATTGTGTACAGTATGTTCCTGTATATGATGCCCAAGAATGTTTAAATTGATAATTTCGTCGAAAATTTGATATTTATCCAGAGTATTATTTTTATGAATTTTGCTCAAATCGATGTCTAAATGGTTATAGGTTTAGCAAGTACCTTAACCTATAAATTATAATACTACAATTATCGGGATCAACTAAAATATTTTTACTAAAGAAACGTCGTCATAAATAAAGTTATAAAGTAACAAACCACATATTGTATTTCATCAATCCCGCACGCATAGAAAAAGCTACGTTAGTATAAAACAATAAAACAATATCAATATCAACGACTCAATATCGATCTACAGCAATAAAAATGAAGATTAAGCAAAATATTGTATTATTTATATTTAAGATATAACCGGATATAAGATATAATTTTTTAAAGTAAATAAACTGTACTATACCAAAGGTTGGGTTCTTAACTTCAAAACTTGGTATAAGTAATGCTGATAAGATTGTTGTAATATTTTTCTAACTTTGGTATCGTAATGATGGTGATGAATATTTTAATACAAAAATGCACTTGATTGATTATTATTTACGATGTTTACACTTTGATGGTTGGTTTGAGAAGAAGTAATTATATATATTTTACAATAAGCATTAATTGTACGCTACTTTCACAATAAATGGCAATATTTTACAATAAAGTTTACAATATTAAACGCACTCATCGTGCAACTAAAACCTAACAAATGTTTAAGTTAATCGCTTAAACATTTGTTATGTTTTAGATATTTTATGTGTTAAACATAAACAATACATCATTCCACTGTTATCACAGGGAACGCTTTAGAATATAAACAATACTAACCATAGCATACGCGCTCATTATTATAACATACTTTGATTCGTTAATACGTTATACAATAAAGATTATAATTTAAAATAAATTAGTTATATTTTCTTATGTTATTGTTCTACCACGACTGTTCGAGAACCTTAGCTGAATCCCATAACTATATATGTATATATATATATATATATATATATATATATATATATATATATATATATATATATATATATATATATATATATATATATATATAAATTATATATATATATATATATATATATATATATATATATATAAATTATATATATATATATATATATATATATATATATATATATATATATATATATATATATATATATATATATATATACATATATATATAATATATATATAATATATATATATATATATATTTATATATATATATATATATATATATATATATATATAATATATATTATATATATTATATATATATATATATATATATATATATATATATATATATATATATATATATATATATACAATAAATTTGTACGCTACTTAACTAAATTCTACTATTACCCTTGGTGATATAACTCTTTCGTGCGTTTCGAGTAAACAAACATAAGTTGAACACATAAAAACTTATTTAAAAACAGACAAACCGGTATGTGACCACTATACTCATTCTCCAGTTATGTTTCTTTTTCTTTTCATATTTGCCTTTTTACCTAATTTCATTTTTTCATTTTCTAAATATTTTGCAAATAAATGAATTTTCAGTTTCTTCCGATACTTTCTAATGACGTGAGTGTTGCAAATGAAAAGCTAAGTAAATTAAAAATTAAATTATATTTTAAATTTATTAGTATAACAATAATTTCGTTGAAAACAAAATTTATTGCTAAATTTGTGTATTTCTTAAATTCATAGAGACAGATTTAGTTGAACTATGTGATTTGTGATAATTTTAAATAGTTAAAAAGAGAAAATTCTCGATTAATCTCAAAATATAGTAGTGGTATTAAAATCATATTTTTACATGTTAAAACACAAGTGAACGCCTATTTATCATTGTCGTATAATACAAAATGTTTTCATGAAAAATCTATACATGGAATACCAACTTACAGACTTTGAGGATTATGTAATTGCAAACATAACTACTGGAAACTTTCTAAAAATTTTTTTGTATTGTTGTTTCCGGTTAAATAATATTTTTGTGATTAATTGTAATGCATTGTGTGGTTGTGGATTTTTACTGGTGATCATGATTTTTATGTTTTTAATTCATGCCCTGTTTTCTGGGACCTAAAATCTCCCAACTAATGAGCCAAATTGGTCATTGCAGACACCACTACAGGTTCGCTTTTAAATATCCATCTGCAAGTTGCATAGCCCCATCCACTCTGTACTGGCATGGACAATTGTTTGGCTCATGGATTCTGCGCTCTAACAGTGGTCATATCTGTGTTCATTGTCAATCAACAGTATTACAGGCCAAAGTTAGCCCTTTAATGAGATCTTTTGCAAAATCTTTCAAACCATATTTTTACAATTGGTGATCGTTGTAAGTGGTCAGCCCAACGGACAATTTTCCCAACGGAACTCACAACCGTGGTGTGTTTAAGCCAAGACCCTAATCATCTCTAATCGACCAGTGACCACCATCATCACCAATCGCAATCAGTGATGAAATATCTATTTTACATCTTTCTCCCGTCAGGATTTCATCCCGGTACCTGCTCACCACTGCTTCAATTGCTTGATTGATCTTGATTTCCAAGTTTTATAAATTGGGAGTCATTTAAATTTGGCTGTAATTTTGAATTCCTTTTCAATCTTAATAGCATACAACCAACTGGTTGAGTTTCTAGACATTTTTATTCTTCTTATTTGCATTTTTTCATTATAAATATGATTCATGATGTAGAAAAATATAAACATTTGCATATTTAATCTAAATTTTAACCGAGCAAAAAGCGACGCAGTGCTAAGCTCGTGTTGTGGTTTGCTACTGTGCCATGATTTTGGCTCCAGCTTAAAACAATAATATTAAACAACTAATGATTTGTAGATTTGTTTAAACTCTCTAATTTGTTATTAAAATACCACTTTATTGTTATGTAAGAGTAAAATGTTCTTACAATTCACATTGAGTTAAAGTTTTCGCAAAAATAAATCTTGTAACCAATTTGTTTTGAGATAAAATCACGAATAAAGTTTAAACTTTAATTTTAACTTTGTAAAGGTTTCAGATTTAAAATGAGATTCGCAGTATTTATTGTAATCAACTATTATGTGTTGTGTATGATTAGTGCACAAAAACTGAGTGATATTACAAAAATAAATAATAAACAGTTAAAATTTGCACAACAAAACGACTACATTGGACTAAATGATCGTTCAACACTACCGCCTACACGTGAATTATCTTCAAAATTGGAGGCGCTAACATCACCAACTACATTAGATTTTCTTCAAGGGAGCTTTGATTTTAATCCCAATGATTTTGAAGATTTGCATGAAAGTTTTAAAAAGGGAAACCTGAGCTACGATGAAGATGATGATAATTCGGACTATAGTCGTGAAATTGAAAGGTTAACAGAAATAAAAGATGATAAAAAGCACATACTAAAAATAGCTCCCAAACCGTCTCAAAAGTCTAGAAAACCATTAAAATTGTCAAGCGGAGATCATGATAATAGGACAACAAGTGATAAAAAAATGGTTACTAATCCTGTCGATCAGTTTGAGCTACTGAAAAAATTGTTTGATCATAATCTTTGGGACCCCGATAAAATATTACGAAATCAAAATATATCGGTCGATTGCAGGCATAGTATTAACATTTATTTAACTGAGCTGCACACATTTAAAGAATGGGCTTTAAAAGCAAGTGACTCCTCAGGGCATTACTCCGGACAAATAATATTTGGAAATGAATACTGGCTGGGCTCCCAATATTTTTGTGTTGAGATTAACCGTGAAAATATTTATCGTCCTTTCAGATTGGAATTCTCGGTTATCAGCATGGAAACAAAGTTTCATCGATTCCTTAAAGAGGTAAGACACTTATTAAATATCGTTGGACCGAAACCATAAATGTTTACTGCAAAAATATATATTCTACGTCCCTTTCGTAGTTTTTCTATGCATTTAACTTGTGTTTTTGTGTTAACAAAAACTTTTTTTTAATTTATTTATAGGGAAAATCATTAACCATTGGACAATGTCTACCAGTGGCGTGCTGCATCAGTGACGTTCGTATGTTACTTACAATAGATAGCTCTTATCAATATTTGTCGAACAATTTTATTAATACATCAAGTAAACGACAATCTGATGATGATTTTCAAATTAAGTTGAAGATACTTAGCGTGCGTAAAGTACCAGGGGAATTTAACGTATTTCACGAAAAAAAATTATATGTACTAATGTAAGTTTATACTTATCACTGAATGATTAATATTGAGTGTGGCTCATTGCACTATTTAAAATAAAATTCAGTACATTTTTTGATGAATATTTAGTATTTACTATAAATTTCTGTGTTGTAACTGTATTTAAGATATTTTTATTTATCATTTTTCTTGTATACTAATCACATTCGCTTACACACCAATCGAACACCCATGAACTTATAAGTATTCTTGTATTTTAAATGTTTTTCAGCTAAATTGTCGAACTAATTTTCCTTGAGTAAAATGTAATATAGAAATAGGAAACAGCAATTTATTTTAAATTATTTTTGTTTTAATTTTTATCTAATCGGGAAATAATTTATGATTTTCAACTTACAAATTCTAAACTAATTGCTAAGCAAAAAATTGTGGTGATCGATTAGAAAAAACTATTATATTAATATAGTTGGGTAGGGGGATCTTTTTAAAAATATTAAATACCTATAATACTAAAAAGGGAACTAATATTATCAATAATGTATAAAACCTTTACAATTTGCAGGTTCACATTTATATCGTTAATTATTATCATGTTTTCGGCGTCGTACTATGAAAACAGACTGAAACAAGCCACACAAGATGCCTCAATAAAATTGAATTCCAAATATAACAATGGAAAGCAAGAAATATGTATAATTGGGATGGAACTGAATAAAATTAATAATAACAACAGTTCCAAAACTGTAGATAATTCAAATAGAGCAAGAAGTGACATAATTAAACAACGCTGTAATGATGGTTGCTATGCGGATGATATATCTGACGAAAGTCGAGTATCTGGGTTACTTGTAAACATTTTTTTATGTTTTTCCATAGACTCAAATGCAAAACGAATCTTGTCGATTGCACCATTGCCCAAAGATTCGTTAACCTGCTTACATGGGATCCGAACAATATCACTTCTATGGACAATAATGGTGCATACATACCTCCAGTTGTATTTAATTGGAGAAAATAAATTCAATCGTAAATTAGCTGAACAAACATTTGGCTATCAGATAATTGGTAACGCTTCGTATTCCGTCGACACATTTTTCTTTTTGAGTGGTCTTCTTGTAACTTTACTGTTCCTACGAAAACTAAAGAATCAAAACAGTTCCAAGAAAATTATTATAAATTTAAATTATTTTATGGATACATTTCGTAAAGTACTCATTTTTCTTTTTCATCGATTTATTCGATTGACGCCTGTTTACTTTTTCATCATTGTCCTTACTAACATCTCATTCAAGTAAGTAATTTATTTGTATAACACAATTTATGCGGGAATGTAACAAAGCTTTTATTTTAGGACAACTTTCAACAGTTCAGTATTTCCGGCTGGAGTGCAAGATCACGTGACATGCGAAAAATATTGGTGGCGTAATATTCTGTACGTCAACAACTGGTACCCCTTTAAGGAATTCTGTATGATTTGGAGTTGGTATTTAGCAAACGACATGCAATTTTATTTAGTTGCTATCATACTACTCCTTTTTTCGGTGAAATTTTCAATGAAACCGGTGATATATACATTATTTACAATTCTAGTTTCTTCTTGGCTTTTCACCGCGTTCATGTCGTTCAAACATAACTATACTCATAAAGTAGGAGATCCGTTTGAATCGTTCGACTTTCTGTACGATAAACCATGGCAAAGAATTGGACCCTACATAATGGGAATGATAACCGGTTATATATATTTTAAATATAAGAAACCTAACATCTCGTTTCAAACAAATTTGGGACTATGGGGAGTTTCAATGATTATACTTTTTGCTCTAGTATTTGGTGTGTATAAAGGTGAGCTTAGTCTTTTGATGACTGCATTTTATGTAAGCCTGGGACATACAGCATGGGGGTTAGCACTGCTTTGGATTATATTATCATGTTGTTGGGGACTTTCGCAACGAGTCAATGGTATACTGTCATATCCAATGTTTTATCCACTGAGTCGTTTGACATATTGTACATATTTAATACATCCTGTAATTCAAATAATAACATCACATTTTATGACTGGAAGTCTTCATCTGCAACATACACTTGTACTTACGATGTTCTTGGGAAACGCAGTAATATCATTTCTAGTAGCCTTTGTATTATCACTGGCCTTAGAAGCGCCTTTTGTGAGAATGTTAAAACTAATGTCCAATAAATAACTGTATTCATTTTATACAATAGCAAATTTGTTTTATTTAGTAACGTAGTGGGCTGATTTAGTATACAAGTTGAACTTGTTTTGTGCTCCTCATTAAAATTTTCATTTCGTTTCTACTTTTTTGGCTGCAACAATAATCAGGAATAAAACTCACTAATACTATCGTGTCTAAATTCTAAATTATGTTTTCAACATTTAACCCTTTCAGAACCTTTTCTAAACCAGACACAAAAAAAATATTTGTCTGGATTTTTTAAGCCAAACCTAAAAAAATTCAAAATAAGTAAAAAAAAAATATGGATTTTCCTTTTTTCTAGGTTTTTCAAAATGTACATGTTAGTGTACATTGGCTTTCAAGTGGTGTAAAGTTTTTTATATAAACAATTAAAGAATATTTTTATTTTAGTACATATTCGAGGTTTTTATTAAAAAAGAAAAATTAAAGCAGCTTGGTAAACTAAATGTACGTAACTTAAAGCTATAACAATGTTATAAAAATAATTCATAATTAGTAAATAATAAAAATAAATATCTAATTCATAATAATATATAAATAAATAATCACAGACATTTAACAATTCAGTCTTTCAGTCTATTAATATGCACCCTTATTGTGGTTGTCGTTTCGACTTCAATAACGTTTCACATGAAAAAAATTGCATTGTGGATGTCGACTACGATGCGACGTTAGTCGTAATTTTGCGATATTTTTGTCGATGGAATTTTAATACACTACTTGTTGTATTCGTAAACGACGTAGTCTATTATAAAAATGTAATTTTTCAAATTTGTTGAAAATTATGAAGAAATTTATTTAAATTTTAATATTTAAAAATATGCAATTTATTTATAGGAAAATTACAAATAAATATCAATTTGAAAAGTTAGTGGATCTAATGAAAGAAAACCCAGAAGTTCTTATCACGAGTTATTATCACCATTATTGTAAGCTTGCATCAAGCTATTTTTTAATTCTGATAAATCCGAAACCATAGCGGCATGAGAAGGGCCTGGATGTTTTCCATTTATATATTCAATTTTCATTTGATGGTCGCACAACTATACAAAATAAACTCGTTTTAATAAGCAGTAAAAACGTATTTCAATTTTTAACACTTGCTATCATCACATTAATACTGAAAAATCCTTTTCGGTTATAAGATAAGTGCTGAACGTCTTCTTTTGTCTTGATAATTTTTACGTGTGTTCCAACTACGCACCCAATAACACCTGGGATTTTACATGTTTTATAAAAATATTTTTTAGATGTTCGTTTCTCATTTTCATTCGAATTAAATTGAAACCATTTACTACATAAATTAGATTCTAAAGCATTTAACATTTCGGTAAGAACCAAAGAGAATGTTGGCTGTGCTACACCGATATAAAAAACATGACCAGTGCCTTTTTGGTAATTGCCCTCCGCGAAAAATCTTCCAAAACCGTATTTGAATTTTCAGGTGTGGCTCCACATCATCCAATACACATATAAATGCCTCTTTTGATAGCCGGAAATATTTTCTAAATCTTAAAAAAAATACCAAATATAATAGTATAATAGTATAACTAAAATACCGTACACCGTATACACATATTTGAAAATAAAATATTTCATTACGTGAAATCGTCTAGCTCAAGAGGATTCGAAGAGTGCCTCAAAATTTTTCTTTTGCGTGACGATTCTATAATTTGTCTTTTATCGTCTTCTTCAAAAAATAATTCGAATGAATTCATTTCACAAAAATTGTATTTTATTATTTGATTGACACAATTTTTTTTATAACTATTTATATTTCACACAAATTTATTTATTACAATTCAATTTATTTTTATAAGTGACGCCATATTTGTTTTGACCGAATATAATTAATTCCAGTTCACAATAGTTAATTTTTACGAAAAAATTCACAAAAATGCTATAAGTTCTCGTATTACTACGGCAATACTAATAAGTCATTTCGATTTTCTTACATAATGCAAAATAAAAAACTTCACGACACGACGTAGTCACGTCGTTTCAAAATTGCTACGACAACCACAATAAGGGTGATGAATTTGCAAAGCTACTTGCAATGGAACTTGTAAAAACAATTACGTTTAGCTAAACAACATAAATGTACTTGACATTTTTGGCAATATAAATGTGTTCTTTCTTTGCATTGTGGCTCTTTACAGCGGGTTGCTTCTTTTTTATCGTCAAATACGGGAAGATGATTATAATTATCAAATTGAACTTCCGCTCTAGGTCGAAATTCTTGCTTTTGTCTTTTACTATTTTCATTAGAACTTTCGTTTAATGTAATGTCGTTTGGCGGTCTCCCTAGTTTTTTTTCGGAATTAGTTTTTATTAAAAAATGCACAATTTCTAACCGGAAGCTTAATAAGTCTAATACTTCTTTCCCCCCCCCCCCTTTTTTTTTAATAACATGTCACGTCGATATTCAATCCAACTTGAACATATAGCGAAATCCAAAAAGTGCATTATTACCCTTAAAGTCCATTTTGTAGACTTTATGAATATCCTATAGTAGCTAATGAATTGATCTAAAAGATCAACGCCGCCCATTGAATCGTTATACAATTTTATAATTTCGGGTTGGCTTATCGTAATATACTTATTAATTTTATTTGACTTGGGGTCATATCTTTGAACGGTTCCCATTAAACCTTTGCCAACAAAATTTGAGGCTAAATGAACTGTCCGGCTATCTAGCCATTTGATGACTACATTTTTTTCATCTTGGCTTACAATTTCTTCCACTTCGCCTCGAATTTTCTTTTTAAATAGATGATCGCTCGTAAATGGAGGATTTGAAAATCTGTTTAGACGAACCGTTCCAGCTGCGTTTATTCCTTTTTGTTTAAGCACTTCACGTAAGGCATAAGTAGTAAAAAAATTATCACAAAATAAATTGTGTCCTTTTTTCTCTAATCGTTGGCACAAATGGAGAACGATTGCTGCCCCAAGACCAAACTGTGGTTTTAAGTGTGCTGAAATTTCAGTATTTGCACCTTGGTACATTAAAAAATCGTACGGCTGTCCACTATTTCCGCATATTACATAAACTTTTAACCCCCATGGACAAGGTTTTCCTAAAATGTAGGTATAGAAAATAAATATAAATCAACGGAAAGATAACTAAAATGCTACTAAAATAAAAACGGTAGCAAAATTGAGATATTTTACTTTGTTTTCGAATCACATGACAAATAATAAATTTGGAATGTACCTTTTATATACTGTTTAATGGACAAATGGCCTTTAAAAGGGATCATTTGTTCATCGACACTTAGATTTTTTTCCGGCTGTAGTTGCAGTAGACGAGCTCGAACTGTATTTAACAATGGTCGTAACTTATAAAATTTATCGTTTTTATCTGTATCGGTTGCGGCTAAATTATCCACAAAATGCAGATTTGATCGTAGACTATGGAATCGTTTTTTGGACATTACTTCTCTTACTAATTGAATGCCAATTAAACTGGCCCAGTACATTTTTAACTGTGGAAAACCTGTACTTCCGAAAAATATATGAAGTCCAATCAATTTTCTTAGCTCGCCGGCATTTGTAAGCTTAAAGCTTGACTGGTTATTTTGGAGGGCATACATATTTGTAAACTTAGCCATCGTTTGGAATAAATCATCAGTGAAATATTTACTAAAGTATTCTCCTGGGGAATCACTTTCGTAAATTTCATGTATGGCTTCAGAATAAGGCTCAAAATCAACAGCCGAAGTTTCGAATTGAGCATACTTCCATTTTATTGCTTTTTTTGGGGTAATATTATAATTTTGAATTTGGTCAATTATCTCAAACTCTATATTTGAAGCTACTTCATATTCGCCTAAATTAGACACCCTAGCAATTTCAGTAAATATTGGTGCTGGTTCTTCCTCTATAAAGTTTGCATCGTCCATTTCTTGCTCTTCTTCAACACGAGATTTTGTATTTTTTTTTATTTTGTCACGTCTTGTATCGTGAATAACTGGCAATTGTTCAAGATTCTCTGGAAAGTCCCATAATCGTCCCGCAATAGATCCTTCGACCGATTCTTCGATTAACGATTCGTCATCGCTTGCCATGAGAACTTCATAGGCCTCCTCACTTGTCAATATCTGACGGCTCTATTTAAATATTTCAAATAGAAATGGGTTTAAATTAATATTTTCAAACCATAATTACAATTTTATATATTAGTTAGATACAGATTATCCAAATTTTAAAAATGGTGATCTTAACTTTCCATAAAAATAAAAAATAAATATTTACAACCATTCATAGCATTTGTACACAGAAATGTACATTTGCATTTATATACATGGTAATGTACATTACCGTTGAGCAGAATTGTACAGTACACTGTACACGCTTTTCAAATCAAAAAATGAACAATTTTTGCATTAAATATTGAAGATTTTAAGCAAAATAAATTATATATAAACTTTGAAAACTACAAAACTCTCATAAAATTATACAAAATTGCATATCTTACCATTTAAAATCACTTTTAAAAACCACACGTTTGAGAGACAAAAAAAAGTACACCTACACCTTGACGTTTAAATTGCAACTGAATTTAATTATGTAGCTGTATTTAAACATAAACAATGCAAAACGAACAACAAAAGATTGAGAAATATAATAGGCGCGTTTCATTGTATAATAAAATTGCTCTATTTGGATTAAAATGCTATATAAGTCCATGTACAGTGGTATGTACAGTTTCAACGAAAGGGTTAAAGTGGCAAGGGATGTTGTACGAGCTATATCTCATAAATCAAATTATTGTACAAATAATGGTTTTTCGTTTTCGTCACAATTACAAATGTCGTTGGTGTGTCCCCCTGAGTCTGGGGATGCAATGAAAAAAATTTTATGCACCAAACCTTGTTGTGGTGAAAGAAAAACAGGGAAGTTAGGACAAAAACCATTTGGCCAGTCAAATTCGATTTGTGGTGGAGGAGCACCTTTACTGGCTCCCCTTCCTGGGGTATGACTGTATTTGCCTGCGCAACTCCGTTGCGTCGGCGGAATAATCACTCACTTTTATTATTGGTATAATTTAGTTATAAACGATTTATTTATATTATCTTTTATATAATTTATTCTTATATTTTATTTATAAAATAATGTATTAATTTAGTTTTTAAAATAAAAACAACTTATCATATAATAAGTTATGATAATTTATTTAACACTTTTTTTATCGACCACTAAGTTTGACCACTACAATTCTACTAATTTCAGTTTTGCGAAAAAAAAAAACATTTACTCGGCACCATCCCGAATTATTTTGGGAGGCCGGAAGCTACGCTCCACTCTGTTCTAAACTGAACATGTACTTGGTTACGCAGTATTTAGAAATACTGCTGCCACCTTGATAAATATAAACACACTGTGTATTACTTAAAAGTGTGTGTTGGATAACCCGCGATTCCAATCATCGAAATCTTGTATTTAATTGCATGCCAACATTCTGGCGAATAAAATATGCAATTGAAATACCAGGTGATGCACACAATTTATTGTGGTGCACTAAGTTTATTGTAGCAATGTACAATATTTGTGCAGCCGCTACACACCTATCAAATTTAAAATTATTAAACCGATCGATACGTGAGCCAGATTGGATGCGAAACGTTCAGGAATATGTTGGCCGTTAACGCCTAAAAATCGATGTACTAATGAAACTAAACATTCAGTTTTTAAGGGATAAAATTGATTCTCGTTTTTTTTTTTTTTTTTGTTTTTGGAAAATTAAGTAAAACTTAATAAAATAACATTTTCTTTCATAATTCGACGACGATATGTATGTACATTAGAGACAAATCATTTCTAAAGGGACTTTAACATGAATGCTAGTTTGTTTTGTAAGGGATTCACTTTTTGTTTTTTATCATCAGACGAAACGAGTGAGATAACTTTTTTGGCGTATCGAGTTATCTTTTTGTTTTTCCGTTTTAATTTCTATCATAGATTGTAAAAACCCTTATTTAGAAGAATTTTCAGCATTACTTTGCGTATATGTATTTTGCAATTTGTTTTAATATTACAGGTTACAGTTTTATTTCATTATAAATATAAATTTTGTTTAAAATCTAATTTAAACAATGAATTTAAGAGCTCAAATAAAAATTGCATACATAGCTTGCGCTTTTATTAATCTGAAAAAAATTTCTTTAAAATTAAAATTAAATCAAGAAAATTAAATAATTTAAAAAAAAAAATAATACAAAAGTAAACATCTATGCAGGTATTATTGTTACTGTACCGTTGTTCTCCACCTTTTGTTGTTGGTTCTTAAGGTTTTATTTTTTTGTACCTTTTCTTTTTCTAGCATCCATTTACAGGTTTTTCGGATCATTATAAGTACCATCAAATTTAGTATAGCCATACGGGGTGCATATTGTTGTAGAATTCTTTGTCTTCTTTATTAGTTTGCAAGCACTGTATAAGTTGCTTCTTAATACCAATAACATGCGAATTAGCTTTAAAAAAATTATCAAAAATTTCTATTTGACGCTTGTATTATTTAAAAAATGGTTGTGATGGTGCTTGTAATTTCCCAAAGCAGTCAATTAAATAATTTTTGTTTTTAATAAGGAGTTCCGAGCTACTTTCCACATAATTCCCTTCTTTTAATAAACATGCCTGGCAATCTTTACAGCTAAATTTTTTTGAAAACCTGTGAACTAAATAACCGGCAGAATATCTAGTCGCTGCATCTGACGTGTTATAATCTGTATTGTTAGATGAAACATCTCCACTTGAATTATTTTCAACTAAACAATCTTCAATATTATTTGCATTATTTTCCCAGATCCATACAATCTTCAGTAGTATATGTGATGCTCAATTTGTATAGATTATTTGATACAGAATTTCTATACTCATTCCTGGTCTCTAATAACATCTAATAAATGATCATCAACATCTTCTTCGCAGTTTGATAGACTAGTAAATGATGTTAAATATTTAATGGAAAGTAGTTTAGCAACTGTATAACTAAATTCCTGTACTGAAGGAGTTGAATTATTTCCGTTAGCCGACCTTACCAGGTCGAGATGTGATTAAATTGGGCCGAGATGTGATTAAATTGTGTATCTTCAGGTCTGAGTAAGTCGAGCGATTAGCATCAAATTTTTATTTTTTCATGTGCCTAATTTTTTTTTTTTTTAATTAATTTTCAAATTAATTAGTTATTTTTCGTTAAAAAATTATATTAACTTTAGTTCTCATATTCCTAACGGGTATTTACATAAGAAAAATCAATCGATCATGGAAAATTTAAACACTACGACCTAACAGATGATGGGAAACTGTTCAACATAGATAATTACCATTTACTTGGAATTAATGGACGCAGGAGTTTTTTACAAATGCTGAAAATGATTTTTCTAAACCCCATAAATTAAATGGTTTTAGTCGGAGGACGAGATCGGCCTATATCATTTTTTGGGAGTTTTGTTTCGCCTATAGTCCATCATGAATGAGCACATGCTCAAGATGGACTATAGGTGAACGTGCTAAATTGTTGTAAATAAATAAATAAATAAATATTATTTTCTGTCAAAACTTTTATACAAAGAGAATTCCCCGAATAGTTTGAACCATCCTCTCAAACGAATTAACTTTTTTACCGCCGACTATTTTAATTTCAGTCATATACACAGTCATTTCATGCAGAAACTGGATTAATTCATTGTCCTCTTGATATTTTAAAGCTGATCTAAATCGATTTGCATCAAATAAACATTTAGAATTTAAAAGATCGAATAACTTATCCAGTTTTTTCGAAAAATATTCAGGTTGCTGGTACATACTGTTTGAGACTTTCTGAAAATTTCTCTAATTCATAAGAAATTTTAAGTCCTGCCACGACGCTCCGACTAAACACTTGAGTTACAAGTTTCACTTTCATTTGGTCGAAATGACCTGGATTGACATGTTTGTCCGTTAACTTAGGGCACATTCTAGTCGGAGATTCCAACTTTAATTTGTAGAATGCACGAATTACTTTCCAACTAGCTACTCCATCGGAAGTTTTAATATCGGCTGCAAGTAAAGCATTTCTAAATGATTTTATTAAATGTGGTGGATCGAATATTCCAACCACAGGCGTTAAACTTTCACACATTATACATGGATCGGTAGACGTTGCGCCTAAATTCTTAAAAGCAGCGCGATTATTCGAACCTTGATCACACACAATAGCTCTTATGGTTAATCCCAAAGATATACACAGATTTAAATTTTTTCGTATTAATTTGGTTAACCAATCCGATGAAATCGCATTTTCCGAAACATAAAAACTCAAAATATTTTTCCAATTCTCTACTATGCCGCGCACCATAAAAACACATATGTAGCTTGCTATTTTTTGTTCTCTGTTTTCATCACCCATATCCACATATCCATCTACTTCGTTTCGAATTAAATTGAATTTTAAACCTTTTCTTATTTTTATCTAATCGAAAATTAATGTACATTGTTTCCCCGTAACCGTTAAACTGTCAATTTTTTGTTTTAGTTTTTCTAGCATAAAAATGTTATTTGTACCAGGAAAGAAATTTTTTATTGGTTGCGAATAAGGGAAGCTTTAGATGGTAGACTGAAAATTAATTTCTCTCTAAAAAAATTGTATATTTTTGGAGAGCGATAATAAATATTTTGTGCCAAAGTTTTCTGTTATTCTGGCCATTTTGTGGTTTTACTTTTATAAGATAAAATTGTTTTCGCAAAGTTTTTAGAGTATTCACTATTATTTTGTTTATCAATTAAATTATTCAATGATACTTCAGTTTTACCAATTGCTACGTTCTTGCCTTGTCACTCAAGGTTCGTATCTCTGGATTGTGAATAACTACCCGAACACCACTGTTCACTAACAAATTTCACAAAACTACACAAGTTCCACTTTAAACACGGTTCACTTTCACAGACAATCACTTCCTCAATAAAACACAATTATTCACAACATAGTTCTTTTACCAATTCTTTATTTCACAAAAATCACTTAGTACTGTTCACTTTATTTAACAATAAAAATCACTTACTGTCACTTTCTATCACTTTTATTTTAACCGCTTTTTATCGCTTTCGTAGTTCAAGTACCACTATCAAGGATTGTTTAACGTTGCCGTCAGTGCTTTCCCACACTCGTTTTAAACAGTCGTCCTCTAATTTAAGGCTCTGCCATTGTGCCCAATAAGCCTTTACAGTGGGGCTTTGTCCGCAATCTCACTCCATGTTGGCCGGTACTTCCTCTTCTTATATTCCAAAATTATCGACAAATTCGGATCTCGTTGTTGTTCCTCTCGGATTGCTTCATTGGTCCATTCATCATGAGGTAACACGTGCATCAGCCTGACATTAATAACATTCTCCTTCCCCTCTACGCAACTACAATGTTTGCATTCTGCCTGACATGGTTGTGGTGACAATGCGTCTCGATTGGTCACTACTTGACCTCCCCCAGGCCTTCGTACCATTGGAGATGGTGATCTTTCCCGTTTACGTTTATTTTTATTGCAGTCTCGTGAGATGTGACCCAATTTGTCACATATCCCGCATTTTATTTTGCTACCATTCGAAATTCTAGGGTCCGACTGCTCCATATTACTGCTTGTTCCGCGTCTTTATTTTGCTCTGGAGCTTGAATAGGTTCAAAATGTAGCCAGGCCGGCCCACTCCACCACATGGTATGGTTCAGAAGTTCGTCAGGTGTAACACCACGAGAGGCGCTATCTGCCGGGTTTTCCTTTGATGGTACGTAGGACCATTGTTGGACGTTTGTAGAATCAAGTATTTCGGTAACTCGGTTGAGTACGAATACATTTCCCTTTCTCGGTGGATTTGCCAACCAAGCTAGGACCGTAGTGGAGTCAGACCATAATGATATTTTTAAGCAGCTTGTAAACTCCAGTGACTTTGTGACCAACGTTATCAGTCGAACCAGTAAAAGCGCCGCACATAACTCGAGTCTTGCTGTTGTGGTGTACTTTATTGGTGCGACCTTGGTTTTCGCAATAATTAGGTTGGTCAATACTTTTCCATTTGAATTTAGCGTCCTAGCATAAATGAACGCTGCATAAGCAGCGTTTGATGCGTCGGCGAACCCACACAAGTGCAGTGTTGTGGTTGTATTTAGCCATCTCGGTATTTTGACCTTTTCAATTAAGCTTAATCTGCTCCGTGTGTCTATCCATTGTCTTGCAACATCCGAAGGAAGTTGGTCGTCCCAATCGAGTTTCAACAACCATAGGCGTTGAAATAGTATCTTTATACTAACCGTCAGTGGGGAAAGCCATCCCATTGGATCGTAAATGCGCGCGGCTTCGGATAACATGCTTCGTTTGGTCATTTTGGTTGACACTGGTAGTGACACATTGAAAGAAAAACTATCAGCTCGTGGGTCGAATTTCATGCCCAATAGCAGGATCATTTTATTTCCCTCGCTTACTTCACGGATTGAAATCTCTCTGTCGTTTTCGGGTATGTTTTCCAGTAACTTCACGTCATTGCTTGCCCACTTACGCAGATGGTACCCACCAAGTCTCAAAAGGGAATTCAGCTCGGCTTGTATTGATATAGCTTCTTCAATGGTGTTTGCTCCGGACATTAAGTCATCCATGTAAAAATCTTTGGTTAACACTCTTGCTGCGTTTGGATGCGTCTCAAAATGAAGCTGGGCCAATTTACTAAGCGATTGTGTTGCTATGAATGAAGCTGAAGCTGTGCCATAGGTATTGGTGAGGAGACGATAATGGTTTATCGGTAATGTCGGGGAGTCTCGCCAAACAATACGTAGGATTTCGGTGTCGGTCTTCTCGATCCAAACTTGCGGAACATTTTTTCGATGTCCGCCGTGAACATGTAACGGTGTTTACGGAATCTAATCAGTATCTCTAATAGTGACTGTTGAACTGTCGGTCCGACCATCAAAGTTTCATTAAGAGATACACCCGATGTCGTTCTGGCTGAAGCGTCAAACACCACGCGCAACTTGGTAGTGGTGCTGGCTTCTTTGAATACAGGGTGATGTGGTAAATAATTGTTGTGGTATCAACTGCATATGACCGAGTTCTTTGTATTCCACCATGAATTTGGTGTAGTCCCTGTACAGTTCTGGGTTTTTTGTAAATTTCTGTTCAAGCGAGCTGAATCTTCTGAGCGCTTGGGTAAGTGAATCTCCTAACGTGGGTTTATTTGGTTTGAAAGGTAATGCGACGATAAATCGTCCTGACTCATCTATTTTTAACCTTTTATCGAATAGTTCCATACATTGTTTCTCCTCGTCAGTGTATTGTGTGACAGCTGGTATTTCTTCGGTTTCCCACAATTTCCTGAGTGATTGATCAATACAAATTTCTTGGTCGATGGTAAGGCAAGTTATGATCTCGTGGTGCTTCTCATGTGTTCGATTTACTCCTCCTATAATCCATCCTAGTTTTGTATTGAGCGCAACAGGCTTTTCTATTGTTTCGGCTATCTGGCCATCGGATATTAGCATTAAAAACCTATCACATCCAATCAAAAGATCTATGCCGCCGGGTATATGAAAATCGGGGTCGGCTAGCGGTAGCTGGTTCAGATATGATAATTTATCGCGGTCAATAACGTGCGATGGAAGGTTTGAAGTAATTTTGGATATTACATATGTATTGAGATCGATGTTGAACTGGGGATTGAATCTTGATCTCATCACCAATGAGCATACTCCTCTTACTCTACCAGCATTTCCACCGTTTAAGGTATTAATTTGAAACCTTGCATTGGATCTTGAAAGACTAAGCCGCCTTGCAAGATTTTCGGTTATGTAGGACCTTGTTGAGGCGGAGTCTAACAGGGCTCGACAGGATTGCCATATTCCAAATCTGTCACGAATTTCAACCAGAGCAGTTGGTAACAATGCATCAGCACTCTCGTTTGAATTTGATGAATGTAAATTAGCAACGACATTAGAATTAATGGGTTCAGGTTCTTCGGACAATGCAAGTGTAGTGCTTACATTTGTGCTGGTAGTTGATTTCGGTTTCGACGACATATTAGTGGTATTTTGCTCTATATGGACCAGTGTATGGTGCCTTCTTCTACACTGATGGCATCGCCCCTTTGTTCTACAGTCGTATACGCTATGTCCTTCGCTAGGCAGTTATAACACCTGGAACTCTTCTGCACGTATTGCCTACGTTGCTCTAAGCTCATTTGTAAAAATTTAGCACAATCGCTAAGACGGTGGTGTTGCTCGGTGCACAATGAGCAATTTGGAGGTGGCTTTTGATCTGTGAGAAAGCTTTTCACTTGTGCACTATACTTGCTATGAATTTTGTTGGTTTGCTGCTTGAAGCCTTCCAGAGCGTGCATCCTCTTGTTTAAAAACCCTAATAACTCCTGCATTGTCGGGAAATCCTTTTCCGATGATTCTTGTCGCCATAGCTGCAGTGTGGCCTCGTCTAATTTCCTTTCAGCTAAATAAACCAACCAACAATCTCTTGTCTCTGCACTTGGCCCAAGTGTTTTTAGGCCACGAATAACCTCGTCACACACATCGTGCAGTTGGCTTACTGTTTCAGTTGATGGCTTGGTAATTTGAGGTTGCTGCAGGTATGTCTCAATGAACTCGTTGACTATGCTGCGCTTCCGATCGTATCGTTTTGCCAATCTCTGAAGGGCTTCGATGTAACTAGCATCTTCTACTTGGAAATGTCGAATTAATGCTTCTGCTGGACCACGTAGTTGACCTTTCAAATATTTGAATTTCTGTGCTGGCGAAAGGTTTTGATTTTCATGCACGGTGGCCGTGAATAAATCATAGAATGATTGCCAATCTCGTGCTTTACCGTCGAATGTTGGTAATGTTAAACGTGGTAATTTGAAGTTCCCCGAAATTCCATGGACGGATGAATTTAACGCGGTATCGTTTAGTGCGCAACTTGGACCTTTATTCTCTCTCATGCATCTCTGCAGGATTGATACACAAAGATAATAATTATCATCAATTGCATCGATGTCGGATTGAGCTCCGGGATCAAGGGTGAAAATCTCATCTTCGAGACTTACAAACGCTTTATAATGATCTTTTAGTTTCTCTAGCCGTGTATGCATCTCGTCATACGGCGTAGTATCCTTGCACATCTTAGCATATATGGTCAACTTAGTTATTTGGCCTTTTACTATAGACCGTCTTTTTAATAAAGCCTCCATGATGTATTTTGACGATTGGTATACAATAGACCAATTAGCTAAATGTCCGATAGGCACTTAATATTGTTAGTATCCAGGAAATTTCTCGAACAATAGGCCGTCCGCGTGGCAATGATTCTGGTAATCCTCCACGTGGTCCAATTGTCGGTATTATATTTTCTGGATCCGGCTCGAAGGACCAAATGTTCGGCGTCTTTATTTTGTTTTATTTCGTTTATGTATATACACAACAACAACTTTGTTAATCTTTATTTTATGATAATAAATTTATGTATACACAACAACAACACCGGTATATAAACACAATTGATAATTAATTTTATTCTAATTAATTAATTATACACTTGTTATAAATAATATATATTTTTATTTGACTTCTATTCGCTAATAATTGATATTTTTATGTTGAGCACTTCTTTACAATAAACTATTTGTGTTGACCACCTTTTTGATAAGATAGTGACGTTTACCTTTGTCAAGATTATATAGACGTGGATATGTTCCAACCAGTACTAATATTGTAAACTTGTACCAAGTATAGCTTCCATAATAATACATTATGTAAACGTGTACCAAGTACTAATATTATGAATGAGTACTAAATTATGGGTTGGAGTGGACGCTATCTGGAACGCAATA
The DNA here is from genome assembly GCA_963556175.1 of Tipula confusa. NCBI lineage: Eukaryota > Metazoa > Arthropoda > Insecta > Diptera > Tipulidae > Tipula > Tipula confusa. The sequence continues at coordinate 203,105,935 of OY744476.1, read as the reverse complement.
TGGATTGTGGATGTAGTTGATATTAAGATTGTGACATTGTAGTTAATATTCTCAACACTGCTGGTACTTATTTCTACCCGACGTATCTTATTGATTCTTGGTCCAATGAGAGTTTGTGCCGTCTCATTCATTAACGCACAAGCAATGGTTTCCGCGAAAGTAGCCTTTGGTGATAATATCTGCTCTGCGTGTGTCTTGGTCTCGTATACCATCAATAAATGCGTCCATTTTAATTCTTTCCATGAAATCGGAAGCAGTATTTGCATGTGCTAGATGTGCTAGCCTCTCGACGGCTGATGCAAATTCTTGTAAAGTTTCTCCAACCTTCTGTGACCGTCATTTCAACTCCATCCGATAAATTTCCCGCTTATGGTCACTTCCATATTTGCGTTCCAACGTCTTCATTATTTCACCATATTCTTGGCGTTCGTTTTCTGGGATTGTTTGTAACATCTCGGCTGCTTCACCCTTAAGTGCCAATATAAACGCTGCTACTTTATGCGCTTCGTCCCAGTGATTTTGTGTGGATGCTTTTTCAAATTGAATCTTAAAAATTGCGAACGATGTGGTGCCGTCAAACGTTGGTGGCTTCAATTTAAAAGTGTTTACTGGTTGGATTACTTGTGCTGATGTTTCATTGAGTTTCATTACACTGACCTCCTTTTCGAGACGAAGAAATTTCTGTTCGACATATTCAATATTGGTGTCCAACTTTTGATCAACATGTTTAACATCCGTTTTAACTTCTAGAATTTTCATTGTAAATTCGTCTTTTACTTTCTCTACTTCGCCTTGGAAAGTACTAGCTAATTCGAGAAGTTTTTCTTCCATTTTATTTTGTCCTTCTACTACGAGTATTTCTAGTCGTTTAATTTGATCTTCTTGAATTTTCTCTTGTCGCTTAATTTGATCTTCTAGAATTTTCTCTTGTCGTTTAATTTGGTCTTCTTGAATTTTCTCTTGTCGTTTAATTTGTTCTTGGATTTCCTCTTGTCGTTTAATTTACGATTTACCCGATGTTATGGGTAGGCCTATTCGTTAAACTTTATTCGGAATCTTTTGTTCCGACTTCTTACGATAATCTTTTGTTAATCTGTTCATAAAACTGTACACTTTGTTTACAAGATTTATCAATTAGATTAATTCTTATCGCACCTGATAGCGATAATTTAACTCCGACTTTATCGACATCGTACTCTGTTTGACACGGTACGTATTACATAAAAACATTGGAATCCGCAAATATTTTTTGAGCTACGGTCGATAATACCGTGTACTTACCATCCTTTTCTTTATACCTAATGGTCCCTAACAATACAAAATCACTGTCATCGAAATAAGACGATGAATCATATACATATACTGGCGAAAGGAACTCTACAGCTACAATCGCCGCCAACTCAGACTGTACTTTAACAGCCTCACGCGTATACGCTGCCGACGTCGTCGAAGCAAACTTCCACACCATCCATTTATACATAGATTTAAACTGATTTTAAATTTGCACACTTTGCACTAAAATTTTTACTGGTTTGTTTTAGACTTTTGTTTATTTTTTTTTTTTAATTTCACATTATCCGTTTCTAGTTTAATAATTTGTTTTCTGTATTTTCGATTTAGTGAGCGGTAAACTTCGATGTTTTTTTCATTTTTCAACCATAAAAGGTATTCCAATTTTATATTTTTTCGTTTTGCTGCCATAATTATGGCGACAGAACGAAAAAAATACAAAATAATTTTGTATGCACAGCGTGCAGCAAAAGTTGTCCGTCTCACTCGTACAAAAGTTAAATTTATATTTTTATCTCACGTTTTTAATATATATATAAAATATGTTTCATCGTGGAAAATACTCTTATGTATGCATGAAAAATATTAAAAAGTAAATCGCTACGTTGCCAGTTTTATTTCGTTAATGTTAGTACCGGAAAGTAAAAATAAGATCAAGTCGCTACTATCGGCGCGCCAAAACAAGTTACTATTGTTTGAGTTCTCTTATTATATTATTTCTTTATGCCATTAGTTGGCTGATTTTTTGTGAAACCGGGCATTAGATAATTTATAAACATGTTGCCACATTTTTATTTAAGTTTTTTTTATTACGAACTAATATACAATTTAGTTTAATTTTATGGTCTTTTGCCTTATATAATTATATAATTGGCACCTTTATAATTTTGGGTGATATTTGACTTCTTCTTCTATGATGATTTCTGTTGTATTGGAGCATTTTTTGATTAACGGATTTCTGCTACTATCCGCACGTTCAAAGAATTTGACGTAATTCTGTATAGCAAATTTATCGATCCTGGTGATATCCGCCTCTTTGTAGAGGATTGTGTTGTTTATATATTCGTAGGAATCTGCTTTGCGCTGTATATTCGTACATGTTCTTAGCGTTCTTCTTTCAAATTGCCTAAGTTTTTCCATTTGATGTGATGATAGGTCTGACCAAGCTGGGAATACATATGTTAAAATTGGTCTAATAAGCTGTTTTTATCCTTTTCTGAAGTGAACTTTTGTAGTGTAGCACTGATTTTATTCTGTTGCTTGATATTAAAGCTTTCTGAATATTTGACTTTATGTGTTTAAACGGCTTAAAATCCTCTGTTAATATTATTCCTAGATATTTCACTTGACGCGTTTTCTTCATGGTTGTGTTGTTGATTTTAATTTCTATGTTCCTGCTTTTTATTTGTTGAGCTCTCGTAAGTACTTTATTCCCTTTGAATACTATCGCTTCGCATTTATTTATGTTGATTTTAATCTTCCATTTATTAAAAAAATCGCTAAGAGTTCTTAAATAAATGTTCAGATCATCTTCTGCCTTCTGAATGTTCCTTTTTGATGTGTATATGATGATATCGTCTGCGTATACGAGAGAATTAATGGGAATTGGGAGGGGGATTGGGATTGGGATGTCTGATGTGTACAGTGAGTATAGAATGGGCCCTAACAGTGAACCTTGAGGGACTCCTGCTTTTATTTTATATGTCTGTGATAATGTATTGTCTACCCTTACTTCAAAGTATCGGTTTGTGAGGAAACTATGCACTGTTCTTATAAGGTGGGGATCAAATTTCATTTTGATCAGTTTAAAAATTACTCCTTCGGCCCAAGTGGTGTCAAATGCCTTTTCTACATCTAGAAGGCAAGCTAACGTTGGGATTTTTTAATTTAACTTTAATGCAATGTCTGTTTTTAAAATTACGGCGGCGTGAGTAGTTGAATGTGATGCACGGAATCCAAATTAATTATTAGGAATGAGATTATGTTCGTCGCAGTGGTCTTGAATTTTTTCTAATATAAATTTTTCATAGATTTTACTGATGTTTGATAGAAGAGAGATTTGTCTGTAACTTGATGGTAAGTCAGGTGGTTTCCCGAGTTTGTGTATGGGAGCTATTACAGCTGATTTCCAGATATCTGGAAAATAGCCTATGTTGTAGCAGTGGTTAATGATGGCTGTGAGAGTTTCAATGAAAGTTGGGCAGAATTTTTTTAATGCGTAGTTGGGAATTTTATCTTTACCTGCAGATTTTTTATTATTTCTCGATTTTATATAGAAATTGATGTCATCTGGTGTTGCTAATCTATTTGTTAAATTGCTGTTTTGGTGGACGTTTTCAATGGTTAGTTCGTTTGTAAGTCGTATTAATGGTATTTTGGTTGTGTCTATATAATTCTGCACCTGGTTATTTATTGTGTCGGTGAACCAGTCATATCCTAGATGCTTGTTCTGTGTATGTATTTTTTCGAAAGTTTGACCTAGTAAATTCGCCTTTTCTTGATCGTCTGATGATTTTGAGTTGGTTAAGGGATTCATCAAAGTTGGAATATTGTGGTAATTTCTCCTATTTGTCAGTCGATTAATTTCCTTAAAGGTGTTGTTATTCAGTCTGATGCTTGACAGTTTCGTCCTCCAGTGGTTTTCATAGTGGATAACTATTAGTTGTTTTATAATACTATTCGCATTGTTAACTTGTGATTTGATAGTTTGTGCGGCAGGAGTGTATCTGTTTCTGTGTAGTTGTCGGCGAAGGGTATTTTTAAACTTGATAAATTTGATAATATTGGAGGGAAGGGGGATTTGGGTGGTGTAGTTTAGTGTTGTTAGTGGTACGTGTCTTTGTAGGGTATTTGTCAGTATTTCTTGTAGCCTTAATAATATGTCATCTATTTCTATTTTGGTAAGGACTTATAACACTTAATATATAACGCTTAATACGCCAATAAATTAAGGTTATCTTTGTTATTCACTTCACTAATAATTCAAGAAAAACTAATTATCAATTTATTATTATTATGTTTATTATTAATCAGAATTTGAATTTTTCTTTATAATATTAATACAATTTTATTATTATGAATTTATAACAATTTGGTTTAAATGATTTTTTTTAACATCACCAATGTGAACATCACCACTGACTCGTTTTTCATTACTGACTCAAACTTCTTTTCTTTGCTCTACCATCCCACAAAACCGATATTTTTGATTGTCCCGTTTTTTATTGCCATAGCCAACGAGCGCAATAGAAAAACGGGTGATGCATTTTATTCTGATTTTCATATTGACCAAACGCATATCAATATGAATGTGCACCAATTATGAAGAGTCATCCTGTTTGACTTTCATTTGTCCACTGCACAAAATACGGAATTATGTTTTGTTGTTGTAAGATGAGTGGAGACACAAAACATAATTATTCTGAATATAGATGGCAGTGTAATCATTAAGATTAAATGACATTGTTACAACGCACATTTGCAATAATATTAATTGTCGCCTAAGTCAATTAAAGTAAAAGTGTTGTGCGGTGTTGAATTATTTAAATATGAATAATTCTAACCGCTACAGACTCTATTTGTTGGTATATAAATGTCATCAATTTTTGAATTTAAATAGTCGTTTAGATTATCCCAATTAACTACACTATAATTCGGTATTTGTTTTGGAGGTTGTCTTGGTATTCTAAAGTTTAATGAAATTTTAAGCTCTACTGCACGATGATCGGATTCAAAATCATAGGTTTTAAGATTTGGAAAACTTAATTGGTCATGGTGAACAGTTATATTGTCAGATATTAAAAAGATGTCTAAGTATGATCTACAATCACCCTTATAGTATGATGGTTGGTTTGTGCGTAGGAGTTTAATATTTTCTGTGAGGCAATGGGCATTGAACCAGTTCATCAGATTGTCTCCACTGGTGTTGGATGTTGTGTTACCCCAAAAACTATGTTTTGAATTTAAGTCCCCTCCTAGTATAATGTGTGAGATTTAAGTTTCATTATTTCTGTCAGGTCCTGGGTTATAAGTGACGCGCAGTTCGTATTTGGTGTAAAATATGCGATTATATACTATAATCTCGTTTTTTTTACTCGAAATTTTAATTATGGAAGTTTCAAGCGAGTGTATGTTAATGGGAGTTTTTATTATTGTATGGCTAATATCTTGTTGTATAAGAATTCCAGTACCTCCCCCGTTATTCTGAAGGCGGTCATGTCGGACAAACGTGTAGTTTTTAAATTGAATTTTATGGTGAGGTTTAATTTTTGTCTCGTTTAAGAGAACGATGTGGGGTTTAACTTTGTTAAGAAAGATATCCATTTCGTGCCTTTTTTTCGACTAATTAAAGAATTTATATTAAGCTGAATTATAGTAAGGGTTGAGTTGTGACACATCATTGAATATTAGTAATTTTTGCGAAGGACTCGAATAGTGCTAGTTTTTTGGTAATTGGGTCCGTGATAGCGTTGTAACTAGGGCTAAAATCATGGAACTGTCTTAATGTTTCTGTGAAATTTAAGTCAAACATCCCTCCACATGTTTGGTCCCAATTCGTTGTCTGTGATTTAGGTGGTTGTTGTGGTTTTCTGGATTGAGGGTTTGTTTTGGGTGGATTTGGTGCTGAGGTACGGTTTGTAAGTGCTGTTGCCCCAAAATATGATAATCCAGGTTTATAGTAACTATTGTACATTTGTATTTTTTCCACTTTTTCTACTTCTTGTTGATGTCTAAATTGTTGTTTTCTATTTAGGATTTCTAGATATTTTGGGCATTGACGGTAGCTGACGGGGTGTCCAATACTGTTGCAATTGATGCAGTATGGTTCCGTTTCTCTGTTTTGTTCCGCGCATTGTCCTAGTCCGTGGGTTTCAGAGCATTTGACGCATCTGTAAGTCATATTACAGTTTGATGCTGCATGTCCGTAACGTTGGCAGTTTCTACACTGTATGGTCTCTGTTTTTATGAGATTTTCAAAGAATATACTCTGATGTAATATATATTTAATGCTGGAAAATTTCTCAAAAGTATTTGGTTTAATTTGGAGAAGCCAGATGTTTAGGTCTCGGTTATCTTTGATGGATTTTCGGGTAGTATATTTAGATATTTTAACTATAAATTGACTCACCTGATGTTCCTCTAGAGCTGCTATGATGTCATCTTGATCGAAGCTGTTGTCAATCCCTTTTAACAATATGGTATGATTTTTTATCTCCTTTGGTGTGTATGTGTAGAAATTTTTTTCTGCCATTTTAATAATTTCTTGCGCATCCTTAAATGCTTTTAAATCATTTGTGTTAACATGCGTAACATTCCGATTTATTTTTTTTTAATGAAAAATTCTTTGACCCTAACACTTGATTAAGTTTTGTCACTGTTTCTTTAATGTTCAGATTATAAGCAACAATTGGTGGATTTTTCACTTTTCTCTGATTGTTTAACACATTACCACTACCACCAGCACTTTTCACTTCTATATTAACTTTCTTAATTAGTTGTGGCATTTTTGTTGGTTCGGGAGCCAATACCACCTCTGTTGGTGTTGAGATGCTACTACCACTTTGAGTATTAGGGCCTACAATATTTGTGGTTTCTGTTGAGTTGCTCTGTTTTCTCCTCTTAGGTTTCCTTGTTATATATATCTCAGGATATTCTTCATATTCTTCTTGTTGCGGAATGCTGAGGTCTATGTTTGATCCACTGGTAGGTTTCTCATTTTCTTTCTCCAGTTGAATAATTCTCGCTTCCAATTCTTTATTCCTATTCAGAATAGCTTCAATATTGTTTTTCAGCTCTGCAACGTAATTTTGCAGAGCTTGTATTTCATTTTCATGATTCACTGGCATATTAGTCGTTTTTCTTTTTACGTTAGATTTAAAATTAATAATATTTAACTTCTTTTTTTTTTTTTGGAAACATCCATGGGCTAAGCCCCTAGAAATTTTTCTAGCGACCACTCCCAAAACACTGATATTTTGAAACAATTTACGTTAAAAAAATAATAATTTCACGTTAATAACTTTAATCTAATTTGCACTGCCACTTTAAAAAAAAAAAAATTTATTTTAATTTTTTTTTTTATTCAATATATAAACTTTAATATCTTAAACGATGTTTACTGTCTTAATGTTGTTTGATCACTCCTGATGTGATCTGATGTTCTGATGTGATCGATCACTCTCCCTTTTTTATCAGATTACACGTATTTATAGTCGATCATACTCGTGTATATTGCGCTTGTCTCCATTTATTTTCATTTCTTTTTGTTTCTTATTATTACTCTTTATGTGTACCGCTACAGATATTTATTCCCCTACCTACCGTCTGACCAAGGTAACATTTATCAATGATTGTTACTGTAACAATTCCCCTTCGTTGTTGCCCCCAAGACAACACCCAAGAGGAATTGGTAAACAGAAATTTTCTATAACTAACAGAGAGGCCTCATCAGCGGACTGGTTTAACTTGGCTAAAGCTCAGTGGATGGGCGTGGTAAAAGGTATAAGGCATCTGTAGTTCTTGCTTTGCCGCTGGAGGAAGGGATAAAAAAAAGGATATTAGGGAAAGGAAAAATTAGATAAGACAGATGATACCTACCTAAACCTACCATTACCTCCTCCTATTTATTACGAGATAGTTACACTATCATTTCAAAAAAAAACTTGAACAAAAAAAACCATTGCCATGAGCGAAAGAAAAAATTAATCCAGAGATAAAAAAAAACCCAGCAAATTTTTGAAAAAACAAAACTTGATTTCAAAATAAATTTATATATTTTAAACAAAAATAAAGTAAAAATTCTTAACTAAAAATGAACAAAAAAAAAACTTACTTTAACCCCTCCACCACATTGAGCCTTAAAATTATTTATAATTTTTATTTATTTTTTTTTTGTTTCTTGTTTTGTTAGTTTTTGTTGTAATAATTTTTCAGTTGTTGTTGTGGTTGTGATGATAGTTGATCAGCTGATGGTGATGATGCGGGTTGATATGATGATTATAATAATAATATATTCGTAATACGGTGTTTCACTGTTATTATTATTTTTCTGATATTATAATATTTTTCTTGTTATGTTACTGGAACTTGTATATTATATAATATCCAAAATTAAGATGGTTGCTCTTATTATGTCTTTGATGCAACAGCACAACACAATTTCAATAACGTTATACAATATATGTACTATATTTATAATTTTTTTTGCTTACTTAAGTTTTTAAATATTATTGTTTTGCTTGTTTTTTTTATTTTTAATGTTATTTTTTCGTAATTCTTTTACAATTAAAAGAACTAAACCACTGATATATTTACATATATTTATATAGATATATATAGTTTCTAACTTATTATTTTCTTATTTAATTGTTCTTCACTATAATTAAGGAATTCACTATAATGTCAATCTAATTAAATTGAATTTTTATTATTTATATGATTTTTTTTTTTTTTACTATTTATATGATTAAGCCTTTTTCTCACTAACTTTAAATTTTTAATTTTATTTATTTTATTTTTTTCCTCTACTTGATTACAAAATGGCTTCAAGCAATATTTTAGATATATCTTTATTTTTATTTCTACTTTGTTATCACACAGTTCAAACACATCTCCCCCCTCGTGTTTTTTTTTTCGCTTTATGTAGCCCGTGTATATAACAGGTCATCTCGGTAATAAAACAAAAAACCTAAACACGATGGTCAACAATAATTTACGGCTTTCTCCGTACTAGACTTTTTTTTTATCGCTGGTATGAAACCTTTTTTCTTTCGCGACAGTGGTTACATTACAACCTCAAACAAAAATTGTTAAATTTTATTTTTTTGTATAAGCTACATTTAAATGGACGAAGGAGACTACCTTGCTCATAATCAACGAGTACAAGAACAGAACAAATTAATTTAGAAATAAAAAAAAAAGACTTTTGGAATGAATAAAAATTGTATTTTTGGGATTAGAGTACACATCACCGTCGATTTGTTAGACAGAAAATTTAGAACATTTTTGGGTTCCTAAAAACTATATTAACCTGTTTATTATTTCAAGTACACAGATATACGTTTTAGTTTAATCTGAAAAAAATATTTTCAAATAAAATTCACTTTTATTTTAAAAAAATACATACATATTTAGCTCAATATACATACATACAAAGATATGTATCAAAAATTAAAAAAAAAAACATCCATCGTAACTCATAAGTTAATTCATTGCGAGGTCATTTACTGACATTTGGATATTATATTCCAGCTATGTCACGCGGCTTTAAAAAAGGATGATATTTTGGTTTGAACCTTGACATCATAAGATTTCTTTATTGCACTATTTTTCAGCTTTCTCAAAACCAAAACATCCTCAACTGAAATTTCGTTTGCTTCAGCCCACTCTAAGCAAACACTGAAGCAGTTTACAGCATGCTCATGTTTTACAACAGCAATTTCTACTTCTTTAGGTTCATCGGTCTCCGAGTTTTCATCATCATCGCCATTGTTTATATTTATAGGCAAATTATCTTCCGTTATCCATTCGATAATCTCTCTGTTACTTAACAAATCAGTCGGAGAATTTTTTTGTAATAAATCATTAAATTGATTTAAATTGGTTGCTCGTTCATTATTTATTCTATCACGAATGATACTTAAGGGTATGTCATCTTCAGAGTCGTAGTTTTCATATGACGGCATTATAGGTTTAAAACACTTCGCAATTTTATCCGAATCAACCTTTTGCCACGCTTGAAATAAATAAGTAACCGCATGCCTTAAATTAATACTTCGCAACGCTGATTCAAAGTTGTTGCCACCAGAATCAATCAAATGGTTCAATAAAAATTTTTTATAGTACAATTTGGTTAAATTGATCACGTTTTGACCCATTGGTTGGATCAACGCCGTACTATTTGGAGGAAGACACAACACACTTATTCGACCATCTGGGCTACTTAGCATCCCGTCTTTCGGATGACAAGGAGCGTTGTCCAGAATAAGGATTGCTGTTTCATCAAGTCCAATTTGTCTTAAAAATATACGAACCTATAACATATTGAATACATTTTTAATTTATAGTATTACACAACCCTCCATAAAACTTACCTCGGTTACAAAATAGTTTTCGAACCATTCCTTAAACAATTCCATTGTCATCCATGCATTTCGGTTCGCTTTATATATAACAGGGTTGTTAATGAAAGTTTTAAATGCTCTCGGTTGCTGTGCCTTTCCAATTACAAAAGGAGTCAATTTGTGTTTCCCCGTTGCATTTGTGCACGCTAAAAACGTTATTCGTTCCTTTGATATTTTCCTCCCAGGTGCTGAAGTTTCTTTCCAATGAACCAGGGTTTTATTAGGAAGTATTCGCCAAAATAAACCAGATTCGTCTGCGTTGTATATTTGATCGGCCTTTAATTTTAAGTCATTAATTTTGTTCTTCAAAATTTTTCTAAAATTTTAAACTCCGTCTGATTTATTTGACAATTTTTCTCCAACCGTTTTTAGAAGTCTGATACCGTGCCGTTTCTTAAACAGAATAAACCATTCATTACTTGCCTGGACCTGTCTATTGTGCTCCTGGAATTTAGAGTGTATCGCTTTGGCTTTTTGTTTTAAAATTTCAGCGGAAATCGGTATATGACGATCTCGTTGTTGAATAAACCACTTGTATAATGCGCGCTCCATTTTAGAATATTCGCTATATCTAATAGCTTTTACTTTAGACAAAGATTTTATTTGAGAATTCGCAAATTTAGTAATTGCACTACTTTTCTGTTTAATTCGGAGTATTGTTGATTTATCACATTTATATTCCTTTGCTAAAACCGCTGAACTAACACCTTTTTTTATTTTAGTTAAAATGTCACACTTTTCTTTGAGAGTAAGTCGATTTAAATTACCCATTATTACAAATTTGAATAAAATCTAACCAAACGCACCAACTAGAATACCACAAGTAAATTTACGATACAAAAAACAATTTTTAATGACATTAACATTATGATATTAAAAAAGGACAAACATTGTTTCTCTATTATGAATAATATGAGATAAATATTATATGATTAACTGATTTTCGCAGGGTGTGAATATATGCGTTATATGCGTAAGAGTATAATTAACACATCCTTCTCGGTTTATTATATTTTATCCGTTATTTTAAAACAAAACAATAAACTAGTGAATACGTATACATAGTTATTTTCGTTGAAACATGAGTATAGAAATAATTGCAGTTATTGAGAGTAACTTTTCAGTTGTTGCAGTTTAAAAATTTCTCAGTACAATATTTAGTAAAGTGCAACTATTGAGTATTTGCAGTTATCGAGAGTTGCATTAAGTGAGATTATACTGTATATATAAATATATATATATATATATATATATATATATATATATATATATATATATATATATATATATGAGTCATTCCATTATATTTCGGACAGCCTCCAAAATTCATCTCTTCGATTTTGGTTTTTTTATTTTTTTCACTTTCCTTATTAAAAATAAGTAGACCCCTATTTTTTTTTTTTTTTTTTGTACCTATGGTTGTCCCGTTATTCGAGTTTTTAGTTTTGACAGTTTTCAAATTTTGATTTTTGACTCCTACATTAAATATTGTATCTTCGGTTCTAAAATGAGTATTTTCATAAACAGTAGCATTTTAGAAAGGTATTAAGCTGTTCTATATTATTTCATAATTTATTTTTATAAAATACCGTTATCTTTGGAGTTATGGTTAGATATATCTATGTTTATACTTCCACCGCTAGAGGGCTAAAGATACCAAAATTTAAATATACCCGATGCACCATTTGATAGGCAATTTGTTCACCTTTTATAAAAAAGTAAAATTATTTTCGTCCACGGCTATAGTTTAGCCGCCAGAAGACTTCAAAGTTGAAAAAACGTGTTTTTTTAGAAAAAAAAATTCTATTAGTTGCGAAATGAGAATGAAAGTATACACTTAACGGACATTTTTTGTATAATTTTGATACAAAATACAGCAGTAAATAGAAAAACGGCCAGTTTTGAAATATTTTGGTTAGAACTCGACCCCCAGAGGGAAGATAAATTGAAATTAATTAATTTTTTAAGCTTTTTCCTGCCAAAAATTGCTGTAAATGTTTAGTTATTATGATTAAATGCAAGTTTTTTTTCTGTTTTTGTATAAAATAAATCAGTTATTCAATTAAGCGCCTATTTGCAACTATTCCAGATACAGGTAAACCACCAGAAGACCGCAAAATTGTAATTAACAAATTTTTTTTAGGCGTTTTAGAGTAAACCGGCAAAAAGACGATACATTTAAATAAAAAAAAATGTAATTTTTACAATTGTTTTTACAAAATATTTATATTTTTTCATGACGATTTTTACAAAGAACATATATTTACAGTAAGAGAATTTGAGAACATTTTAGTTCTAATAAATGTTTTATCAGAGCTCGGCATTATTTGATGAGTTTGCCGGGTATTTTGCACTGTTTTAATATTAGAAAATCTTTTATTAAGTTTTGTTTTAGTTTTTGCATATTCTTCTTTGGTTACATAACCGAAACGAATAGACTGTATGGTTAAAATTTATAATTCTCTGCAAAATCAGAGCTTTAAATAACTTGATTGTTGTTTAGTGATAAAATCGTGTTTACGCAGTACTGCTAGGCCATATTTTGATTCTGATAAAATTTCGATGACTTCATCATCTGCAATTTAAACACATTTTCAACAGGATTCCAATAACTGTATGTTACTTCGTTCATTTCTTCAGCGTTTGCTGCGGCTTTTATTTGTTTCAGGAAATCATCCAATAACACATTGCAGTCTTCACAATCACCGTTACAGCAATCCCAGGTCAAATTTTCACAGGATACTCTTTTTAACAGTTCTCTTTCATTATTAATAACAGGGTCGCATTGTAAAATTTTTGTTATAACTGGACATAACAAATTGTTGTTCTGATGAATTATACAAACACATTCATTATGCGTTCCGGCTTTTCCCGCTAATATACATTCTTTTGGCCGAAGCTCTGCAAACTTGGAGAATCCAATGTTGTCAGATGGATATTTTTCCAAAAACGCCTTATAAGCCTCAGATAAACTGCACAAGACAAGTAGTTTCTGCTTTTGAACCCGATTTCCATTAACATCACGAACACTTATGCAGTCATTTAATCCGGGAAGCTGTCGGCTGATATCCATACTTTTGTAGAATTCCGTAACTGTGGTTATTGTTTCTGAAGAAATTCCAGACCTCCTTTTTCTTGGCCCAGGTAAGCTGCCATATCCTCTCTCCTTGATTAAATTCTTTGATTTTAATACTATGTGTTTTGTTGCCTGGAACTTATCCATAATTCTGGTTACTGACCAATTTTCAGGTATTAAAGTAAGCAGCAATACACGATTGTCGTAGTTTTCCTCGCGATTAAATGCTTCCAAAATATTGTTAAGAATGTTTCCGTTATCATCATGAAGATTTGACTGATCAGCATCTATTGGTGATATTTTGGGCACCGGAATGCACAAAACATTTTCACAAGTGAGCCTGACCACTTTTTCTAGCTGCTTTTGGCGATACAATGATTCTGTGAGCCTGTATTTGTTTACAGGAGATCCACCCAATCGTTCACATGATTCGGTGAAAATATCATGATACACCGACTGAAGAATTTCATGTGGTGGTGATGAATTTTCCGATAGAATTTCATGTGGTGGTTATATACTGGACGAGGATGTTGAACAGCTTGCCGGTGTACTTGGTAAACTTACAACTTCGGTTAACCTATACAATTTAGCTCTGCATTTGTTACAAATTCTTTTATTTGTTATTTCACGATTTAAAAATTGTTGAGCTTTTTCAGCTAGTTTTACACTAATAGCATTAGAATTATTTTTCAAATTTTTATGGTTTTCCAAATCAAAAGGATTACAGCATTCCGGATTAACCATTTTGTATTTTAAATTCGATATTTCACACCAATAATAAATTTACGAAAGAGATATTTTATAGTCCACTTTTAGATATTAACTGAAGAGGCAAAAATTTTGTACGTTTATTTATATGAGCCTAGTTTATTATTTGCCGTATAGTCATAAAATTACTGAGCACCTCCTTTTTCTGTTACATAGGGACAATAAATAGCGCTAGGTAATAAAATAATAATAAAATATGTGCTCCTCATGGCTTTTATACCTGAAATGACGAATTTATAAATGCTGTTTTGAAAGAAGGCGGCAATAAAACAAAAATGGGTGCAAACATATGCAAGATGATTCATCGCTGTAATACTAGTGATTTCAAAATTAGATAACTACCTGTTGTTTGGCGAGAAAACGGGTAAATTAAAAAGGACACAACTTAGATTTAAAGAAATAAAAATTGGTTGCATGTACACATACCAGGTATTTGTACTCAATTCAATCATTCGTTTCACAAAAATACTGAAAAAAATGGTTAATTTCATTTCCCAACCCGCTGGCGGTTTATCTGTTCCTCAAACATTTGCGAATATGCACTTAATTGAATAACTGATTTATTTTATACAAAAACAGAAAAAAAAACTTGCATTTAATCATAATAACTAAACATTTACAGCAAATTTTGGCAGGAAAAAGCTTAAAAAATTAGTTAATTTCAATTTATCTTCCCTCTGGGAGACGAGTTCTAACCTAAATATTTCAAAACTGGCCGTTTTTCTATTTATTGCTGTATTTTGTATCAAAATTATACAAAAAATGTCCGTTAAGTGTATACTTTCATTCTCATTTCGCAACTAATAGAATTTTTTTTTCTAAAAAAACACGTTTTTTCAACTTTGAAGTCTTCTGGCGGCTAAACTACAGCCGTGGACGAAAATAATTTTACTTTTTTATAAAAGGTGAACAAATTGCCTATCAAATGGTGCATCGGGTATATTTAAATTTTGGTATCTTTAGCCCTCTAGCGGTGGAAGTATAAACATAGATATATCTAACCATAACTCCAAAGATAACGGTATTTTATAAAAATAAATTATGAAATAATATAGAACAGCTTAATACCTTTCTAAAATGCTACTGTTTATGAAAATACTCATTTTAGAACCGAAGATACAATATTTAATGTAGGAGTCAAAAATCAAAATTTGAAAACTGTCAAAATTAAAAACTCGAATAACGGGACAACCATAGGTACAAAAAAAAAAAAAAAAATTGGGATCTACTTATTTTTAATAAGGAAAGTGAAAAAAATAAAAAAATCGAAATCTAAGAGGTAAATTTCGAAAAATGCTAAAAATCGTCTGTTTTATAATGGAATGACCCATATATATATATATATATATATATATATATATATATATAAAACAGCATAATAGTTTGTAACAATTTAGTTTTACAACCACATTGCAACACAAAATGATGGCTTTAACACTGAGCTGGGCAAGTCTGGTAGAGGTAAACACTACAAATAAATGTCGTGGGTTATAATTATGATTTATGTACCATCTAATTTTATATGAAGACAAAAAAAATAATAAATTGCTACCCTGCCATGTTCCAATTCCTCGAACTACGATCCCATGTCCATGCCAGAAAAAAAAATTAGTATCTACACATTGTAGAGAAAACACAAAAAAAAATACTTTTTTAAAATATAAAAAAAAATATAACAAACCAAAAAAATAATTGCAATTTTATTGAGCCTTGCTATATACCGTTGAAACGGTGACTCGATGCCACGTATATGTACGTAGTGTAATATCTCCACCAAAAAAATGTTTGTTCGTTGACTATATGTACCACTACCACCCCCACACCAGAGGATACAATTATGCTTGATTTTTCTTAATGCTTTATAGAGTATATTTAACATCAAGCTTGAATGTAAATAATATCTTATCATACCACCAAAATAATTTTTTTTTTATTTGTTTTAAAAAAAACTTTTAAAAATATAAAAACAAAAAAATTCAATCTCAAAATTTGTCTTATATTAATTTTAATTTTTTATCACTTAAACTAATTAATAACTTTTCAAATCCAATAATTATATAATTATATTAAATTCAATAATGTGAATTATATTATCATAAATTCACTCTTTTAAAGTTTAACTCCCACGCAATAATTTACTTTTGTTTTTCAAAAATCTTAATTATTTTATTTAATTTTTTTTTATCACGGGATTCAATTAATAATTCACAAGGTGTAATCATCACCAAAACAATTTTCAAACTGATCTCATTTTTTGACCAAAATTTTATTATCGACACTCTCGTCAAAAAAAGTTATATCTCTTCCGATATACTAGTACAATTATGTACTAGAACTCGTTTTATTGCCAAAACTTACACTCGGTAACGAAAAAGTATATAAATTTAGTATAACGAAAGGTTACAAGTTTCAAGCTTTACCTAGTAGTACGATGGAATGGAACGATTTTCTTTTGTAAAAAATCAGCAGCATTCCCCGTGGTCTGCTTAATTTGAATGTAGCATCCATCAATAGGTCCTATTACGCCGGGTATTTCTGACTGGGCTTTAAACTCCTATGATGATAAAATTATTCAGTAATTATTTTCAATTAAATTGATAAAAACACTCTAGAAATTTCCAATTGCTTTACGAGGTTGAGGAACTGGATAAACACAGATTTTAAATTAGATATGGCGTTTATGATTTGCTTAAAAACGAAATGTGCAGTACTTGGTGCGATACCGAATCGGTCACTCGTTGACATTAAGCAATCTTATTATGACATAAACCATATTGAAAATAGAATTTTTTCTCCAATGGAACTTTACCATTATCCCCTAGTATTCCCCGTAATACGGTATGTAGTATCTAAAATAATGCAGAAATTATTAATTAAAGAGCTTTTATAATAAATAAATTTCATAATTGTGTACCTGAAATGTTGCTCGAGACGTTTGAAAATGTCTATGGAAATCACCAAAATCATATTGAGGTATGGTAACCTCAAAATAATTTTCTATTCTTACTGACATCTCGCCTCGGTCTTGTTGCATAAGTAGGCTTTCTGTGGCAGTTTCAACAACTGCCATAATCGATTCCATACTGAAGGTGTCAGTTTCACTAAACTGCAAAAAAATTATTAATAAATCCATTTTTATTTTATACACAACTTCACTCGGTCACTCATCGTTAAAAAAAAAAATTAAAAGAAACAAAATTCTCAATTTGACATTTGATCAATTAGATGCATTCAGGTCATTTTACGTTGGCAACATATATCATCAAATATGATACCGATAGATAGCGGTATCTATAATGGCGGACCTGAATGCACCTAATGAGCCTGTTTAGACGGGTATGCACTACATACATCGCATCATTACACACATTTCGCGTTTAGACGTAAACATAAAAATATCGACACCAATTGTAATTTATATATGTATGTGTAAAATTATCTCATTTCATTATGATGTTTTGAGAAGAAACGTTCTAAACCAAAAAAATACTTAGTCTCCGAAATTTTAATTATAGAAAAAATTGTATTTGTTGTTAACATTACATTTATTTAAAAAAAAGTTATAAATTTTTCTTTTTTATTTTGATAAATAAATTTAAACAAATATTAATATTATAAATAGTTTGTTTTGTGATTGGTTTGCATTAAAAAGTGTATAACCTAAAAAGTTTGGAATTATGAGTTAAAATTTTAAAACATCAGGTGCGAATGCCTCTCCTGAGCATGTTTATGATTATGATAATGGTGTGGCATTTCTGTCGAATGATGATGATGCTGCATTTTTGAGGGATGATGATGACGATGATGCTCGAGTAATGGCTTACCAATTATCAGCTGCTTCTTGCTTATTGCTAGCTGATGAAATTGATGAAGAAGAGGAATGTAAAAGGAAAAGGTGTTGGGTTAAGCCGTACCGAAAGACCAGACAAACAATTGGCAACACCCAAAGTCTCATGCAAGAATTAACTCCTTATAAGGCGGATGTTAAAAATTTTATCAGAATGGACGAAGATGATTTTAATTTTATTTTGACGGCAATCAGAGCGGACATAGAAAAGCAGGATACTGTCATGAGAAATGCTATACCTGCAGAGGAAAGATTAGCAATTACTCTTAGATTTTTAGCTACAGGAGAAAGCTTTATGGAATTGGATTATAACAGTAAATTATCTAAAACATTTCTGTCAATAGCAATCCTAGAAGTGTGTGAGGCTATATTGAAACATTTAAAAGACCAATTTTTAAAGGTAAACAGCAAATTAATATTTATATAAAGTTAAATTTATTAAACATATTTTTAAATTTAATAGTTGTGGATATCCTCCATCGCCATGCTCAGAATATCTTTCGATGTTGATGGTTTTTACTGATCAGCTTGTTTTATAATCCTGTTATCTAAAATTTCAATTTTACATTGTTTAATTTTATGCAATGTTGGGGTTGTAGGGAAATATGTGTTTAAGGATGGAATAAATGTTGATGTTTTGGAAGATTGTTCAAAAATGGTTGGTTTTATTTCTGGAATTATTGGTGAATTAATTGGTGATGGATAGTATTCTGGAACGAAGGATAGTGATCTTTGAGGTGGTTCTTCAGAAACGGTTTGTTTTGGCTTATTTATATTAAAGAAGGATGGGATAGATGTGCATTTTTGGGAGTGGTCATATGAATTTTCTGGAGATGAATGTTGAAAAAGGTTTTTATTTTTATTTATTTTAGAGGGGAATGGGATAGATAATAAAGTTTGGGAGTTGTCGTAAAAATCTTCTTCAGGAGTTGAATATTGGAAACATTTGGGTTTGGCCGGGAATGGTAAGGGGGAAATGGAGGAAGATTGTGTTGAACTTGAGCTTGGCCGGCTTCGGTATTTATATATACCCCCTTTGGCTAAACTTGGCGAAATTGGTTGAAATTGGTTTACATTATCCAAAATGTCTTGCTCCTCTAATATTTTTGAGCTCACTAATTCAATAATTCTTGATTTGACTTCTTGAAAACTCCTTTCTAGTTTTAAGCGCTTTAATTCGCTACAAATATATCGGCAAAATTCTTCTTCTTTTGTCAACGGTTGTTTTCGACGTTGTTCCAAAATGTTTTTTGATTGTGCAATCATTTTAATGGCCTCGGTTCTCAGTTCATCTTGAACTTTGGTTTTTCTTTTCTGAAAATACAATCATTAATTGTTTTAGATTCATTAAAAATTTTATAAAAGTTAAACTAAACCAAAAATTTTTTCTTAGTTTCCGACAACCAAAGAAGAGTGGTTAAAAATAGCTAACGATTACAACGATAAATGGCAATTTCCACATTGCTTAGGTGCTCTAGATGGCAAGCATATAATGTTCCAACCATCAAAAAAAGAAGCCCCACTCTTCTACAATTATAAAGGGTTTCATAGTATTGTGCTACTTGGCCTTGCAGAGGCACACGGAAAATTTATTTGTA
This sequence comes from Tipula confusa, assembly GCA_963556175.1. Classification (NCBI taxonomy): domain Eukaryota; kingdom Metazoa; phylum Arthropoda; class Insecta; order Diptera; family Tipulidae; genus Tipula; species Tipula confusa. The sequence continues at coordinate 203,086,234 of OY744476.1, read as the reverse complement.
TTGACGTTGGATGTAATGGAAGGATCAGCGATGGTGGTGTCTTACAAAGGTCGAAATTTATGTATATTTTTCAACAGTCAGAAAAATATTTGCCACAAAAAACGTTTATTGGAGATTCAAGGTTATTACCTTATGTTTTCATTGCAGATAATGCCTTCCCATTATCACAAAATATGTTGACACCTTATCCTTTTACGACAATACAAGAAAACAAGAAAACATATAACCGCAGACTAAGTCGAGCTCGGCAGTCAATTGAACGTGCATTTGGAATGCTAAATAATAAGTTTCAGATTTTTCAAAAACCCATCAAACTTCATCAAGATAAAGTACCATGAAGAAAATGCTACCAATGAATCAATCAAAAAAAAAATGATTAATTTAGTTGTTGGTTAGCTCGCTATTATAAAGTAAGTTTTTGCGTGTTGTCTGTTCTACTTACTCAAAAAAAGTGACCCATGTGCTGCGATTTCGTCATCCAGATCAGAAAAACTGGTAAATATTTTCTCCAGATGTTCTAGACGGATCGTTAAATCTACACATGTAATTGTTTCGCTTATGTCCAAGGCTCGCACTGTTTGTTCCAAACGTGTTAATGCAGCCTTTGCTGTCCCACGTCGACGCACTAAAACTGCTAACTCTTCCGCCATTTGCCACGTTTTTTTTTTTTTTTTGAGATTAATAAAAATAAAACGTGGTATCACCCTTTATTGCACTGAGATTAATAAAAAACGTGGTATCACCCTTTATTGCACTTGTAACTTCCCACTTTGTTTATTAATAATTGTTTATTTGTATAAATGCACTTTGAATTTTCTTTTTAAAATAACTTAATTCAATAAATCACAAGTTCTTGAAATTTTCACTTTAGTTATTTTTAATTTATCAATCAAAACGATCTTACCGCCTTTTTCACAAACAAAAGTTAATGGCTGTAGATCCGGCTCGAAGGACTTTATCTTGATGATGACTTTATCTTTATTTTGCGATGCAAAAGATAAACTTATTAATTTTACACATGTTACCTTCAGAATGCTAAGCGCGCCAAATCCTAGTAAAAAAAAAACAACGTCTGATCCATTCCATAGTCCGTCGTGCTATTTCCTTCAACCTCAACTCCTTGTTCTGTGAACCTTCCACCCAGATCACCATATCCGACCGGTAACTCCTCAACCACGTCATCAACATAGGACGAGCCCATCACCCTCTCTAAAGTCATCACGTGGGTGGACTGGGATACAACAATTGTCATGATCACCATTAGCAGCAAGATCAAACTTGCTCCTTCCAAACCCCGTTCTAAATGTTCCGACATGATGGCGATGAAAATAGCCACTATCATACATGTATAACTCAAAAGCTTTTCGCCTGAGACGCCGAACATGCTTTTGAGAGAAGGGGCAGACTGTTGAGTCTGTTGGTTCCTGATCAACTGGAGCAATACGGTGGCCAAAGAAAACACGATTGTTACTAGTAATGAACTGATGAAAATGCTGGGCGAAGACAAGCTGTTGATCATCATCAAGAAATCCTCCCGTGGGGGGATCATTGTTGACATTTTCCACGACATGGCCATCGTGACACTGTTCAGGGTTCCGAATGTCAGGTAGTACAGGTAATTGCTATAATTGTTCATCATCAGATTCGACAGCCTCATCGTCAAGTTGAATAAGAGGGACGTCAGGCACAGGCTCTTCATCGAGTAACGGGCATTCCGGGCCATCATGTACCCCAGGGTCGCGATCCCCCCATGCCCTGTTGTACTTGCAAACCACACAAAAATACAAGCCATAGGCGACGCTCCCGAACGCAAAAGGAGAGTAAAACACGCAATCCCCGAGACATCCTTTAACGATGGGATCCTGGGTCCTGCAATTATGATAGCAATCGATAGTGTAATTCCGTGCAAACTCATAGGAGACCGACATAACCTTTTTGAATACATAAAGGGGACTATTATGAACACCCAGAACTGTTGAGGTTCCCCCTTCACCAAGGGGGATGTGTAAAAATCCTGTATGGCATCAGCCCCAGCAAATCCAAAGGTTGGGTCAGCAACGTCTTTTCCCAACTGAATCATGTTAATGGTGTGTTCCAGGACTGGTTGTACTTCCATCGGGTACCAACACTCATCATTGTGCAACAAATCGGAGGGGGCAAAACACAATTTTTACAACACCATTCGCCTATAACATCACCTCCACGATTTCTACTCACCTTTGCTATTCCACGTCCAGCACACTCGGGCATGATCTTGACAGTTGTTCCCGGACAATACCCTCTCTGTATGATGTGTGGAACACGGTCCCACGGATAACGCGTTTGTGTTCCATAACCGACAAAATGGTTCGCTTGCGACAATGGGCCTCCCAATTCCTTTGGTTGAAATAGTTGGGTTTCTTTGACGTCATGAGACAAAACAGTGTGTGTCTTTGGCCAATAACATCTTTTCGACTCCTCCCGGCGTAAGTATTGCATTTGGTATCCAACACCTTTGGTGTGATTCGCTTCCATCCAAAAATATCCATCAGTCATTATGACAACTGTTCCTTTCACTGCCGCTCCGGCCAAGTAGACTGGACATTCATTTGTTATTGGTCCATGGATGGACAATTCGATGTTTGAGGAATACATACGTCGTCGGAACTTCTCGAAAACAAATGAAAAAGAATACATCGATGTGCACGAAAAAGTGTCATTTCCTGATCCTACGACCACGAGTTTTTTACTCGTTCCGAGATCCCTGTTCAGCAACACATTTGGAATGGTAACTTTTATCATTTCAAATAGCCCGTTTTTTGTTTCTACCTCCATTATAGTCCTTTTTTGTGTGTGGAAAACATGACCAAAAGATGACTTGTCATCCACTGAAAAATTTAACGTTTTATCCCAGTTAACCGTACTCTCGTACTCATCGACAAGTTCCCGTAATACTGCACATTCGAACATGTTCGTGCACATCAAGCAAGTTGCCATGTTATCCTTTATTTCTCGTGTCAAAAACTCCTCGATGAACCGCATATCTGGAAAGTCCGCTGAAAATTTTGATCCACCTACTTTATTCCATATAAACAATCCACTGCCACATGAGAAAGTTTTTTGCTCATAATCAATGCCACATCCAGTATCTCCCTTTGCCATATACACACACACAACGAGAATTAAAAACACGACCTCAAGAGTTTTTGAAATCATCAGAATAACGAGAAAAGCCACAAGCACAAAAACGTATTGCATAATTGAGAAAGACAACACCTTTGACCATAAATCAGTCAATACACCACGCAGACCCGGCACTCCATACTTCCTTATTGCATCAACGTTACTAATTGCCATTTTAACGAAGTTGTATATGGGCCTCATTTTGTACTCAAATTCTAGTGTTGTGTTGTTAACCTCAACCATGTTTTTCCCCTGCACAGCATTCAAACGGAAAAACAACATCATCTTCTTTGCCTCAACGTGTAACGACTTTTGCAGAACTTGGCACTGTTGACAGGTAATCTCAACACGACATGGAGCATTTGCATTGGTAATCCCGACATGAATAATTACATCAGGTTGCACAGGTCCTTCTTCATAAGCCAAAGTCACCTCACCAGTTTCGCAAACATTGACCTCTGGGGCCAATAGGTGCTTAAGATTTATGTCGCAATAGACAAAACCAGTGACCAAGGATCCAGCATCATTCATCATGACAACTGAACTCTGTGATAAGTCCTCATGTACCTCCAACCTGTCAAACAAAATTTCATTCGATTTTACCTCAGTCCACGTCATCGGCTAACAAAAAGTTGCTACGCCGGGAAATTTCACGCAAAACGTATCCAAAATAGTTGACTCCCATTGATCCAACTCCGGCCGGCAAATTCTTCCGATCAACCCAATGGTCCTGATTGAAAAAACCCAGAGCCTCAAACTCTAGATAACGTCCTCCTAGCCATAAATACCATATGGTTCGACTGCCTTTTGGTTGTCCAAAGCGTGCTGGTTTCTTTTCCTTTTTTCCCATAGTGTTATAAATGCACATCTCACAGTCTCCACGCAAGTGCAATTCACGTTCACGATCAACTAGCTTCCAAAACTCCTGGTCATTTACAGCATCCGTGCCAGATTGCCATGGGATATCATGACTCCAACCACCGACGGCTGCATTATTTCGCACATTGTCCAAGAATTCAGCTTTGCCAAGTTGTCGTGGCTTCAATCCGGATTGTTTGTATAGTTTGACCAACCACCGCATGATGGTCCTGTTCAAAGCCTTGTAACTTTCATTTGGTTCCTCAGTCATTGTGTCAACCTTCTCTCGCAATACCTCCTGTTGGAATCTTGTGGAGACATCCGTCAACATAAAGTTTGTGACTTCATGCCGTTTTTCCCATGGCCACATAACCCTTTTCACCACTTGATTTACCGCTTGACCACCTGGATTACGTTTCTCCGTTGCAAATGATCCTAGATATTTGAAAGTCCTATAAGGATTTTCATTGTCAAAAAACCACGTTGCTGCGTTCTCTAGCTGTATCCGTTCCAATCTGGTTCTATATAACCCTTCCTCAATATCCTTCGTTTTATAGTCATGTGGGCGTCGTGTTCCAATTTTAAGCACTGGCGGATCTCGCATCACCACAGGTGTGTCTACAGTCATTCGGCGATGTAAAATAGCCAGCATTCTGTACACATCACCAATGATATTTGATCTTTTCCCCGAGACGTAATACATTTCCGCTGTTGAGTTCCTACTGGACAATAGCCTAACCACCTTTCCACCATGTACTAACTGCAACTCCTCCAATTTCCTCAATACCTTTGGAGCATACGGAGAAATTACCTTACAGCAGAATGCAGCCCTGGGGTTGTATTCCAACCATTTCGCGAACGTACCAAGTACTTTCAATGTTCTTCTTGACTCAATCTCAACATCCGGGTCACTCTCCCCAATGTCACACATTACTGTATCACATCTTTTCACAGGTATTTCATACACATTTCCCAAAATAGTCTTTACGAGGTTGTGGCCATAAGTGTTAAACGACACAGGTTTTTCATGAAACTCAGAACCACTTGTTACAGCCTCAACAAATGAGACATCCTTCTCCATAACAACTCGCTGGTCCCAACCACCTCTACCACTACCTAAGTCAATGACGTATCCTGTTGGTTTAAATCCAAAACGCGAAATCAATTCACACATTTTATTTCCTCCACGAGAGACATAATCTCCACGTTCTGTGTTATCAACCCCACGCAGCTTGTATCCATCAAACTGTGACCGAGCCATCTTATTGAGTTTCAACTTCCATGTCCATCCTAAGTTGCCAGCATCGTCCTTAGCCAAAGAGCGAAGAGCCCCCATGTTCGCTTGGACATAAAAATCCACACATAAGACTATTAGATGAGATGGGGCATGGGTTAATGAAAGCATAGCCAGAGCATTTGCCACACCAATAATCGTGAAGTACTGGAAAAACCGGTGTTGGTTTGACACCATGGCAAAAATTGAATACATAATATAGGCCATGGCAGTCATTGTGTTAGCCAAGTCATGCATGACAAAAAACCAGATCAGGGAGACAACAATGAAGATGCCACCATAAAACAGGCTTCGTGATGCGTTCGCGTCTGTGATTTCATGAAGTTCTTCACCTTCAACCAATTGCTGCCTAGCCATCCTTTGCTGTTCACCATGAACTAACCTACCAGTGTAGTTGTACATTAACTTTGCCCCTCTTCCTCTTTTTGTTGCCATCATGATCGGACCAGCATAATCAATTCCAACATTTGAAAAAGGTCTCGATACACTTACTCGTTCACTTGGTAGATCCCCCATCTTCTGATGATGCTGGGTGGTTTTGTATCGAACGCATACCGGACATTGATTAAGCAGCTTTTTTATGGCGTTGCGACTATCTATAATCCAAAAATTTTGTCTTAATAGAAAGGAGGTTAAGGATGGACCAGGATGTAGGAATTTTTTGTGTGTATATAGGATTAACATTTTACCTAGTGGAGAATTTTTTGATAAAATGTAGGGATGCTTACTGTTGTAAGCACAATCAGAGTTCGTTAATCGGCCTCCTACCCTTAATAACCCGTCAGTATCAACAAATGGACTCAAGTTTTTTAATTTGCTGCGGGTAGAGGCAGGGCAGTTGTTTTTTTTTCTCTCTTTGTCGTCAAAGAATTCAAACTGTTGGTCCCATTTTATACAAAACTGCATAGATTTCTTTAGCTCTGCTGAGGTCATGAAGAAAATGCTACCAATGAATCAATCAAAAAAAAAATGATTAATTTAGTTGTTGGTTAGCTCGCTATTATAAAGTAAGTTTTTGCGTGTTGTCTGTTCTACTTACTCAAAAAAAGTGACCGAGCTTACTTTATTTTTTCAGATAAACTTTTACAATATAATCTGTAGTACATATTTAATCTACTAGGAGGCTAACATAAATTTGATGAATAATTAAACGCTCTTCAAACTTATTGTAAAATGTTGTTGTACACTGCACAATTTTTTGATCACTAGGAGTCGATGGTATGGCGAAGAAAATATTCAATAAAATCAAAATAGCATGTCTAAGCAGGTGGGAGATGGGCGTTTAAAGCCAAAAAATTCCAGAACTGGCTAAATTGTCAGAACAGCTTTTTTAGAATACTTCAATAATGAGGGAGCAATATAAAAATTAAGAAGAATTTTTTAAATAAAATAATTGAAATATAAAATTTACTTTTGGTGTTTCATATTCACTAGCTTCTTCAGCGGTTTCAATTTCATCTTCTACAATCTGAAAATAAAAATCCATATTTAAACATAAACTTACAAAATCAATATTTGAAGTACTTGAGTCACAGCAAAAACGAGAGTTCATTATAGCACCATAATTTCGGTATGTATACTTCGTTAGCACTTGCTCCACTGGTTTTTGATTGGTTTACTTTCGATTTTTCTCTTGATATTTGGCTTTGAAGCGTGCGAATTTTATTTTTTATGCATTGCAATGTTAAGTTATTTTTTGATTTATTTAACTCATTTAGTATTATTTGTAATTTTTCACTGCGCTTTGATTTATTCAGAAAATGAGGGTCCAACGGGTTGTAAAGACAAGGACTATTACGGAGCGCTTGTATAAATATCAAAGTATGTTGTCTGCTCCATGTGTCCGACGACGATTTGTCTTTTAAATTTTCTGACCCTGTTAAATTTATATTTTCCGACATTTTCTTTTAACACGTGTTATTCAAATTTCAAATTCAAACTTAACCTCCCAAAATAAAATAATCCCAAAATTATTCAACTTATTATAATTATTGAATTATATATAATTATTAAATTAATTATACTTATTAAATTAATTATAATTAAATTCTTTTTAATACAAACAAAACGGCACACAACTTTTTAATTTTTCTCTTTTACAAAATTTTGTATGTTTTCTTCCTCAAATAGTAAAAATTGAATAAACCGGTAAACCAAACAAAAAAAATCTGACCCTAAAAATGTTTATATTTGCGATTAAAAACCTTTCATTGTATTAGTGTTTAGATATTTGTATATATAATTCATATACGGGGTATCTCACCCTATATCTGACTCCATATGCCGGTGGAATACACGAAGTTCTTAAATAGAAAAACTTGCATACGTGGTTTTACTTGCTGCACTTTATTGAACTATGTTAAATTTCACAATTACAAATAATTTTTTATTTGATATTTAGTCTTATAAAATTTATTGTAAATTAATTTTAATTAAATTTAATTTTAATTAATTGAATATTTAAGTTTTATTTTTAAGAACGCTTTTACTGTGTCTTCAATCTTCATGCAAAGTACGACTCGGAATAATTCTAGAATATATTTTTTCTCTACTTGCATGTGACAAAAAATATATTTTTTTCAAGTTGGTAAACTTTGCCCTTTGTACCTTATTGTCTCTTATTCAGTTGTCAACCCAACAAGCCGTGAATAGTAAATACTAATACATAAATGTTTGACATAAGTGTGAAGCTAACGATTGTAGCCACATTACTCCCCTACCAGTGAAAACTAGGTTTTTACGAAACAATATTATTTGATTAACGGCTTTGGAATCAATTCCGCAGGCGGGCAGGAATTTTAATTACTCTACCTGTCCTGGTTGTAGCTTGATTTGCTGTGTTTTGTGGTACTGGCCGCAAGTCAAACGTAACTTTTTTGTTTGGGCGAGATGTTGCTGTAGTCGGATCACTTACTGCTGTGTCCGATAGCTTATCCTGTGGATTGCAGAAATTCTCGTTTTCCTTGAAGCATGGCTTTAAACGATCGATAGAAATTTTAACATGTTTGTTGTTAACTTCTAACGTAAAGAATTTGTCATCCCGAGTAACGATTAAGTGCGGTCCGGAGTAAGGTGGTTGCAATGACCTTCGCAGTGCATCGGTACGTAGAAATACGTGTGAGCAAGTCGCTAGATCCTTACTGACGAAAACCTTGTCGTTATTATGGCGAGACGCAGGCGTCGGTCTGATTTCTTCAAAATGTTTTTTGAGCTTTATGATTAATTCGGACTGTGGTATTTTTTTGTTAATCGTCGTGTCAACGAATGTTCCTGGGACGCGTAGACCTGTCCCAAACATCAGTTCTGCTGGGGTTGTTTGCAACTCCTCGTTAAACGAAGTCCGTAGCCCGAGTAGGATCGATGGTAAAAATACCGTCCAATCTGGACGCTCGTAACACATGATTGCCGCTTTTAACGTGCGATGCCATCTTTCAATCATCCCGTTACATTTGGGGTTGTAGGCAGTAGTACGTTTTCTTTCGAACCCAAGCAAACTAGCCAACTCGGCAAATAACAGTGACTCGAATTGAGTTCCCTGATCAGTGACTATCACCTGTGGCACACCAAACCTGGCAATCCACGTAGAAAAAATAGCAAATGCAACTGTAGACGCAGAAATATCGGGTACGGGTATTGCCTCTGGCCATCGAGTATAGCGGTCTATTATTGTAACGCAGTACCTTTGATTTTCGGATACCGGTAGTGGACCAATAATGTCTAGATGGATTTCCGTCAGGCGTTGTGACACTAAGGCATAGGTGCCCATAGGGGACCTTGTGTGCCTGTTTATTTTCGACCTTTGACATTTTAAACAACTTTGCGCCATGACCCTAACGTCGTATTTAACTGACGGCCAAATAACATTTTTTGTTACCAACTTTACCGACGCCTTGACTCCCGGATGTGACAAATTGTGAAATGCCTCGAAAACTTGCTTCCTAAATTTTAGAGGAATGAAAGGCCTAGCTTTGCCGTTTGATGTGTCACAGTATAAAAATTTGTCTGAGTTGAATGCTAATGGTTTTTTTCCGAACTTTAAGCCAGTTGGAACTTCCACCAACAATTGCCTAAGTTCATCGTCTACGATTTGCGCCTCTGCGATTTCTGCGTAATTGATTTGTTCGGTGAATTCGATCTGGTCTATTCGCGAGAGAGCATCTGCCACCGCATTGTCGATTCCCGCAACGTGTTGGATGTCCGTTGTGAACTGACTTATAAAGTCTAAATGCCTGAACTGTCGGGGAGACGCTTTGTTCAAACATTGATTAAATGCGAATATCAATGGTTTGTGGTCAGTAAATGCCGTGAACTCTCGACCTTCCAATAAGTAGCGGAAATGTTTGATGCCTGAATATAATGCTAGTAGCTCTCTGTCGTACGTGCTATATTTTCTCTGAGCCTCCGTAAGCCTGATCGAAAAAAAACTGAACACGAACTGCTGCACCACCGCGCCAATTGCAACGTCTGAAGCATCAACAAAAATCGCCATCCGAGCGGAGGCGGAAGGATGCGCCAGTAACGTGGCTTGAGAAAGCTTGTTTTTGCAATTTGTGAATGCTTGATCTGATTCTGCAGTCCATGCAATTAACACATTAGAGTTTTTCTTATATCCCTTTAGGAAATCATTTAGCAGTAGCTGATCGGCGGCTGCTCCCGGAATAAAACGCCGATAAAAATTAATCATCCCGAGGAAACGTTTGAGTTGTTTGACTTTAGTTGGTCGCTCGAAATTTTGAATGGCTTGTACCCGTTCTTGTGCGGGCAAAATACCCTCGCTTGACACTGTGTGTCCCAGAAACTTAATCTCTTGCTGTGCGAATGCGCATTTGTCGACCCTAATTACCAGACCATGCTCCTTAAATCGAGTAAAAATCAGTTTAAGGTGTTCCAAGTGTTGTTCGAAAGATTTAGATGCAACCAAAACATCATCTAAATACACAAAACAAAACTCCAACGTGGATAAAACGGAATGCATTAAACGGAATGCATTATGTTTTATACTGTTGAATCGTTTGGTGACGGGTTGTGTGGAGTCGGGTGACGTAACTTCTCCTTCTAAGAGATGACCATAAACGTTGTTTGACTTGTGATATTATATTAATTTTGTAGTATTTGTTCACAAATTTCACAACATTAAAAATAAATTACAATATCTGATGCCATTTTGTAAATGACGTCATTTTGATTTTGAGGAAATGTCTAAATTTTGTATACCATCAAGTTTCGCCGAGATTGTATACTGTGATAATTGTATAACATATTGATGGTATTATGTGTCTCGACTAGGAAACTGTTCGAAAATTAATGGTATAACTCAATCGTGATCGTAGGTAGAGCGCTTTATATTTTACAAACGTAATAAAATTACACTTTATGTAGCAAAACTAGTTGCTAAATTTATTTAATTTAATTTTTTTCTTTTTGTTTAGAATATTTTAAATCTTGTGAAGTCGATAATGCAGTGTTGCTGTTTTTTAATTTTTACAGATGTGCCGCATGCAATATATAATTTTTTGCTCAGATGTTTGAGTTTCCTGGATATATATTATAAATAACCTGCTGTACCAGGATTTATAGTAAACTTCGGAAGTTTTGTAAAGTTTTTTTTTGCAGCAGTTACTAGTTGTGTAATTTTTACGCATAGTGTATCCATTATGATTTTATTTTTGTTTGGAAATTTTAATAATATGATATTTGGATAGACGATATTTTATTCTGTATTCGCAAAATGCCATTTTTTATTAATTGCTGGAGTAGTTATTAATTTTGATATTCCAAGTAATATATTCTTGTATGTGTTTCTTATACATTTACGTCATTAGGCACCACCATTCTAGAATTAATATCATCAATTTTCAATTGTAAATCATTATGTAAAGATAGCTTCGATTGTTTTTATTGATAGCAGTATTTAAAGAACAGATAACATCCATTATACAGGGTGTCCGCCGGGAAGGTATACTACTTTGGTTGTTTATAATTTTTGATTAAATGAAAAAGAATGGATCTTATATTGATAAATGTTTTATTTAATGTCGGCAATTATGTATGGAATACAATATCAGATAAATGTCCGCCTCTGTTAGCCTCACAAATGCGAGTCCTTTTGAGCACATTTTTCATTACATTCTCTTACATTTCACGCGGTATTTCATTAATTTCATCACGAATATTTTATTTGAGTTGCTCAAGCGGTTCTGGTTTGTTTGCATAAGCCTTGCTTTTTAGATATCCCCACAAAAAGAAGTCCGGAGCAGTCAAATCAGGCGACCGTGGAGGCCAATAAACATCACCATTTTTTGAAATAACTTGTTGTGGAAAGAGGTCTCGGAGTAATTCCATTGTAATCCTGGCTGTATGCGATGTGGCATCGTCTTGTTGATACCATATGTTAATCAAGCCCAAAGCATGCAGTTGTAGCGTTAAAAAGTTTTCAATCATATCACGATATCGCTTTCCATTCACAGTTACCGTTACGCCGTTTTGATTTTCAAAGAAGTAAGGTCCAATGATTCCTCCTGACCAAATTGCACACCAGACTCACTTTTAATGGATGTAAAGGTGACTGATGAATAATTTAAGGGTTTTCCATTGCCCAGAACCGACTATTCTGTTTATTCACATATCCATTTAAATGAAAATGTGCCTCGTCACTCATTATGATTTTTTCATAAAAATCGGGGTTGTCATGGGCGAGCTGTAACATCCTATTGGCATATGTACGGCGGCGTAAATGGTCTTGTGGAAGAAGCTCTTGTGTCAACTGAATCTTAAATGGAAACAAATGCAAATCCTTGTGCAAAATTGTGGCTAAACTTGTGCTTTGAAAACCAAGCTCCTGAGCACGGCGTCGAATTGAGGTTGATGGATTGTTTTGAACACTTTCTTGAGCAGCAGTAATGTTTTCAGCCGATCATGCAGTACGTTGTGGCCCATACTTGGGCCTATCACTTACAGACCCTCTTTCTTCGAAATCATTCACTACACGATAAATAGTGCGTTTTGTTGGCACGTTATTTCTCCCAAAAATTGCACGTAACTTTCACATCGTCACAGTAATCGATGATTGATTTTGATAAAATGTTTTAACGATTAGAACACGTTGGTTTATCGAATATTTTTCCATAATAAATTTGCCACGTGTCAATTCACGACTGCCAAATATGAACTGTCGATACTAACGTTTACCAAAATGGCGACAAAACAAAGAAGTATACCTTCCCGGCGGACACCCTGTATCTGTAAGAGATGGATGTTCAATCGATTTTAGGTAATCAAGATCAGATGTTGCAGATAATAAACCATAACAATTTTAAATGATGTTCGCTGGAAAAAGTTATCTTCCTAATATTCAATAAATTTACAACTTTTAAGGTAAGATTAACATTTTTTTGAATAAAATTATATCCTTAGGCAGTACCGATCTTGGTATCAACAATTAATTTTGGAACATCTACTGGACCACAATTTTTCAACATATAGATATCTGGAGATCTTCAAGTACTTCCGTACGCTGCAAACCATACTTTCCTACTTTTAATAACATTGTATGTTTCTTTACAGAATGTAAATCTTCCTATATGCACCTGTGAGCATATGATTGTTAAAAATTACCGAGTCAGGTGCAAAAACTAGCCATAACATCGGCTTATTATTTGTGGGAGCAAATTTCTTACTTTACCAGGTGCTACAGAAATCCAACGACGTCGCTGTGAGCAAGTGTATATTTATCTACGAATAACACGATGTATAAACGTACGATTTTATACTTTCGTATTCGTATCGTATTCAAAAATAGGCCTGCAGGTATGTATTTATCATTAATTCAAATTAAATTAAAACTCCAGATCGTTCAAAATTTCAACTAAGATGTGCTGTCAATTAAAAACTTTAAACGGTGTCAGCAAATTCCCCGAATAGTGACGAGCCTTTCACGTGAAACATTCATGATTTCTTTTTTAAAAATCATCAATATCAAATTCATTTACCGACAATGGTACAACACTGATAAAAAACTTAAATAAAACTCAACACGAAAACGAGCCATTTTGTGTGAGTTTGACTCCTGCTGACAAAGAAAATGCAGGATTGGATGGTATAGGGTGTGGAAATGAGTTCCTGATGTTTTTTGGTGAAATAAAAGACGTTTGTTTGAATCGAAAACGAATGACAGATTTATTCAAAGTATGCTCCATCGGAAGCTGCCATCTTCGCCCATATTTCGGGCAATAAACGAATTCCACGACAGAAGAACTCCGGGTCCTTGGAAGCAATCCAGTCATCGACCCATTTTTGACATCTTCGTATGATGTGAAGTGCCGCTCTGCCAGGGCTGACCGCATCGACCGGAACAAGTGGAAGTCTGAAGGAGCAATGTCTGGTGATAAGGCGGGTGGGGTAGAATCTCCCAGTTCTGCTCCTCCAAGTAGTTCTTGACAACTAAAGCAACTTGAGGCCGAGCGTTGCAACCGTTCTTGACCCAGAGCTTGCTTCAAACGGATCGGTTGTCGTCGGTAACGATCCCCAGTAATAGTTTCGTCTTGTTTCAGCAGCTCGTAGTACAGGACGCAGCTCTGATCCCACCATATGCACAACATAACCTTACTTCCATGAATATTAGCTTTTGGCGTCGATTGTCCCGGTTCCCCTGGCTTGACCCATGCTGGTTTGTGCTTAGGATTGTCGTATCGAATTCACTTTTTATCTCCAGTGATGATTCGATGTAAAAAACACTTTCTTTGCTGTTCTTTCAATTCGTGTGGGACCCAATTTCCGATCTTGCGAACGAATCCCAATGCATGTAAACGCTTGCCAATAGTAGAGCGGTCCACATTCAACTGTTCTGCCAATAATTTTTCGGTCTGACATGGATCTTCATCCAGCAATGCTTCCAATTCTGCATCTTCAAAATTTTTTAGTCCGCCTTCACGTTTCTTGTCTCCTACTTAGAAATCACCATCTTTGAACCGTCGGAAACAGTCTCTACAGGTTGTATTCGATGAAGCATGCTTACTATAAGCTTCTACGAGCAACCGATGCGTTTCCGCTGCACTTTTCTTTAACAAAAATATAATGAAGTAAAACTTCCCGCAAATGCTGTTTTTTGGCACAAAATTCGACATTTTCAATGAGACGCAAAAAAATGTTGTTTATGTTCTGCACAAATGTCACTAGTGATTATTGAAGCTTGACATCTAACCTTCAAAGAACATTTATTGCCCGATTAAATAAAATGAAGAAGGTAGAGCTACTAACGACATCTAAGTAAAAATAGCGGGAACTCATTCCCACACCCAATAATTTTAAAGCGCCTGCTTCGCGAAACAATGATAGTTACATATTAAGATTGCAATTTCGGATTCGTAAATAATATCTGTAAAGATCTAACCAAAAGCTTTTCGGTTAAAAAAAGAAACTCAGTTTTTTTTATGATGAAGGGTTAATTTTAATTAAACTTCTCCATGTTTACCCTAACCTTTAAAACATACTTTCCGATCTTTACCAAAGTTTCATACTTCTCGATTAAAATTACCTTCAACACCTGCGATAGAATTTTACTAGAATTGAAATTTAAAATCGCCACGCCAATCCTTGGAAGTAAAGGTCCGCATCATGACTAAACAGGTATGTATTGACCAACGACTCATTCTATTGAATTAAAATTACTTATATTAAATCCTTTTGATTAGGTGAACAAGTTATTTTAATTTAATAGAAAATCGTTGCAAAAGCCTCTGCCCATTATTTATTACTAACTTCATTATTATTATGTACATCGTTGTGTACTTTTTTACTTGGCGATGATCAAACGATCAACACATTAATTGAATATTAATTAATAATTATTGCGTCTTTTAATTTTAACGCCGGAAACGTGCATCATTCTTAACTATAATTTGTCTACGCTAGTGCGTTAATAGTTAAACGAGATTAGCTAATCGGAATTACCTAGTCTTTTAACGGGATTTCAACTTGGTTTTCTAAATGAATTTGTAAGAAAATCAAGTTGATTATTTTTAAAGTTTCAATAAGATTAACTAATTTTAAACGTTATGATATCACATTCGCGGACATATTTTTCCTAATTTAAATTTATGTAATTTGGTTGGTAGGTTATTAAAATGTTAATTTTATTTTGTTAATAGCACTAGAAGCTCACGATAAGCATAATATAATGTATTGTACATTGTTGCTATAATGGTATTGTAGTTCTTGTTCGCAAATGTGATTATAAATAATAATTCTACTTTTTTATAACTTGTAGATGCGTTTGTAAGAATAAAAAAAATGTTGTCTTTAATCTAGATCAATACTAAATAATGGATTCGATTTAGCGTACATTTTCTATATTTCAAATGTTTCTAAAAAAATTTAATAAGCTTAAAAAAAAATATTTAAGATTTTCATATATTAATAACAAATAGAAATGTAAAATAAAAAATGTACGTTAAATCAGGTCCATTATAACGGGCCCCGAGTTTAATTCTCGCCGTTGGCCAAATACATAAAAATAACAAAATTTAGTGGCACGAAGATGTAAAGTCACTTTAAAATATCCGCGACCGATAAACGAACTGTGTGTAAATGAGTTCGTTACCAACCTAACGCGGTTACACACAGTTTAAAACGGCTGGAAAAAAGTTTTCACTCTAAAGAGGCCCGGTAAGGGTCGCCCTTGTTCTATGCCATCGGTTTATTAAATGTAAAAAAAAATAGAAATAAAATTTAATCAAATAATTGTAAAACTTAAATTGAAAATTTGAAAAACTTAGTATTAAACGATTTGCTATTAACTATAACTATTAAGTATTTTACATAAATAAAACCAATATTGTAAAAAATTGCATTGTTACCACAATATTCATCACAATAAAGGTTATATCGACAAAACGCATGTATCTGGTTGGCAGATAAACAAGAAACTAAAAGCAACGAAAACTACATATTACAGTTTACTCCTGAGGATAGTTAACGAAAAATAAAATTTTGCACGGTAAAATTGGTCTAGAAAGTACTTAACAAAAATGTGTATTCTGCTGACATTAGAGAACTAAAAAAATCCATCACTACCAAATCTATCAAAAAAATCGAAAATATATTGATTCATGCACATAACAAATTTTATAAAACATATTGATGTTATTACAATGTCCTATAGTCGGATTTTAAAAGAAACCATCTGACACTAATGTGACTTGAGTTCATCATCAATATTTCTATAGTACAACAATACAATATTCATCAAGCCAACTCCTAGACAGATGTCCAATCATAACAGTTCGTTTAATTCCTCAAGATAAATTCAAAGTAAATATATTCGAACGGAAATTGTTGTGGGACTTTCTAGAATGGCCAAACGAAATATATCTATTAAATGGAAATGAGTAAAGTTCTGTTTCTTTGAATGTGAAACAGTAACAAGATGAAGTTATACAAAGTGTTGAACAAAATTATGATCGTGATTGATGAGATTCTATCAAAAAATATCAAGTAAATTTACAATAAATGAAATTATACATTTATCAAGTGAAAGCCATACACAAATTATCCAGGAAGCTAAAATCGAAATTAATCGTACGTTAAAAACATCAGTCGCTTTAGAGAAGTTACCATAAAGTGCTTTACACCAGATTAAAGAAACGTTAATTCAAGATGAAACTTAAATTAATGACATCGTTCGCTTCGAAAAAGTTACCATAAATTGCTGTATACGAACTCCAGATCAACATGCCGTTAAAACATCATAAAATCCAGCCAAATCCAGTAAAGAAGTTTTAAGTTCCAGTAAAATAATGCAATTTTTAGTATTAAGTAAGTAGGCAATCAGTTAGTATAGAAAATATTTCTGAAAATAACGAAAATTTGTAAATATTTATAGTTCTCTAATAAATAGTTTTATCAAAAATTGTATTAATTGTAAAGCTATGAGTATTTACTTAAATCTGTGAGTCGTACGGGAATGGAATCTATTATGAATATTTTATAAATAATGTAAGTATATATAGCCATTTTATTAAATATTTAACTCCTGGAAAATAGCAAGCGCCATCATTACTAAATCTAACTAAGTGAGTCGGTGATTAAAGATGAAACGCAATGATCGGGACGGAGAGTATTGTTTCGAATTGCATAAGAAGCAGCGTTTTTATTCTTAACTCTAAGTTCACTTGAAAAAGTAGTTTAAAATATACTGGATATTATTGGGCTGAAACTAAATTGACTTTTTCTAATATTAAGGTAAGTAGAAAGGTAAATAATAAATTACAAATTTTATATTATAAACTTAACCCTCGAATTGCACCTGCACATAAAAAACGTAAAGGGCCAACTAGCGACTTAGCACTAACTTTAAGAAAGAATTTGATAAATCGAGCCCGTATGTTATTGAACAGTGAAGTCTTTAAGAACTGAACGTAAAATAATGTTTATTTTTAAGGAATTGTCATTTAACAAAGTTACCAGAGCGAAAATTAAGCAACAAACGGAAATGTCAAATCATTTTAAACGCAACCTCAAACTAAAGCAACTTATAGTATTTGCCACAAGAAGTAATATTCGTCAAATTCTGCGGTTATCCTAGAAGGCAGCTGAATTAGTTTTGTTGTACATTTATTTAAATTTACATAGGATAGGGAGCCCTAAACAAAGGAATTTTTATTTAAACCTTAAGATTTTAGTTTGTAACGTCTCGTGAGACACGTTATAAGAAGCTATTCGGGACTCTATACCATTGATTATAAAAGCCAATATTTAATTTAAAAAGAAGACATAAGATCAACGGAAGTAGGCTAAAAAACTTAGCAAAAGTAAGATAATTGAATTTGCTTATACCACAGCATATATTCATATTCCGATTTGTAGCATAATTTTACAAGTGATCATACGAAGAATTGATATAAGGAAAAAACTAATTTTACGGTTCCGTATTTTGGCCCTTATTTACAGTGTAAGAATTTTTTGAAATCGAGGGAAATGACCGTTTTTGAAGTGGAAATTAACGACTTGAAACTTGGTACACACTCTATTTTTGCTACCAATAGAGCGTGGTGTAAGTTTCAAGTCGATAGCCCCTCTAGTTTCGAAAAAAAGAAAATTGTCATCGGTCGGCTGGAATTCCAAAAACAGGCAAGAGGTACCCCTTTCCATTTTCTCAACTATCAATGGTTTGCTATTCCTTATCAGGATACGCATCGATTACTAGAAGCAACATATAGTCTCAGATCAATAGTTAGTTCACAATCGATTTTAGAAGCCATAATTTCCACTTCAAAAACGGTGATTTCCCTCGGCTTCAAAAAATTCTTACACTGTAAATAAGGGCCAAAATGCGGAACTGTAAAATTAGTTTTTTTCCTATATCAATTCTTCGTATGATCACTTAGATTCGTCTCGATTGATCCACTATTTTTAAAGTTATGGTTGATGGCACGGATCACCGTGACTTTAGACCACTACAACCTTGCTTTGGTTTTTTTTCGTTCATAGTAAAAAATGGCTATCTCGGGAACTAGTACAACTAACGACTTTAAATTTGGTACACACTCTATTTTTGCTACCAATAGAGCGTGGTGTAAGTTTCAAGTCGATAGCCCCTCTAGTTTCGAAAAAAAGAAAATTGCCATCAGTCGGCTGGAATTCCAAAAACAGGCAAGGGGTACCCCTTTCCATTTTCTCAAAAATCTAATTTTGTCAACTATCAATGGTTTGCTATTCCTTATCAGGATACGCATCGATTACTAGAAGCAACATATAGTCTCAGATCAATAGTTAGTTCACAATCGATTTTAGAAGCCATAATTTCCACTTCAAAAACGGTGATTTCCCTCGGCTTCAAAAAATTCTTACACTGTAAATAAGGGCCAAAATGCGGAACTGTAAAATTAGTTTTTTTCCTATATCAATTCTTCGTATGATCACTTAGATTCGTCTCGATTGATCCACTATTTTTAAAGTTATGGTTGATGGCACGGATCTCCGTGACTTTAGACCACTACAACCTTGCTTTAGTTTTTTTTCGTTCATAGTAAAAATGGCTATCTCGGAAACTAGTACAACTAACGACTTGAAACTTGGTACACACTCTATTTTTGCTACCAATAGAGCGTGGTGTAAGTTTTAAGTCGATAGCCCCTCTAGTTTCGAAAAAAAGAAAATTGCCATCAGTCGGCTGGAATTCCAAAAACAGGCAAGGGGTACCCCTTTCCATTTTCTCAAAAATCTAATTTTGTCAACGATCAATGGTTTGCTATTCCTTATCAGGATACGCATCGATTACTAGAAGCAACATATAGTCTCAGATCAATAGTTAGTTCACAATCGATTTTAGAAGCCATAATTTCCACTTCAAAAACGGTGATTTCCCTCGGCTTCAAAAAATTCTTACACTGTAAATAAGGGCCAAAATGCGGAACTGTAAAATTAGTTTTTTTCCTATATCAATTCTTCGTATGATCACTTAGATTCGTCTCGATTGATCCACTATTTTTAAAGTTATGGTTGATGGCACGGATCTCCGTGACTTTAGACCACTACAACCTTGCTTTAGTTTTTTTTCGTTCATAGTAAAAATGGCTATCTCGGAACCTAGTACAACTAACGACTTGAAACTTGGTACACACTCTATTTTTGCTACCAATAGAGCGTGGTGTAAGTTTTAAGTCGATAGCCCCTCTAGTTTCGAAAAAAAGAAAATTGCCATCAGTCGGCTGGAATTCCAAAAACAGGCAAGGGGTACCCCTTTCCATTTTCTCAAAAATCTAATTTTGTCAACGATCAATGGTTTGCTATTCCTTATCAGGATACGCATCGATTACTAGAAGCAACATATAGTCTCAGATCAATAGTTAGTTCACAATCGATTTTAGAAGCCATAATTTCCACTTCAAAAACGGTGATTTCCCTCGGCTTCAAAAAATTCTTACACTGTAAATAAGGGCCAAAATGCGGAACTGTAAAATTAGTTTTTTTCCTATATCAATTCTTCGTATGATCACTTAGATTCGTCTCGATTGATCCACTATTTTTAAAGTTATGGTTGATGGCACGAATCTCCGTGACTTTAGACCACTACAACCTTGCTTTAGTTTTTTTTCGTTCATAGTAAAAATGGCTATCTCGGAAACTAGTACAACTAACGACTTGAAACTTGGTACACACTCTATTTTTGCTACCAATAGAGCGTGGTGTAAGTTTCAAGTCGATAGCCCCTCTAGTTTCGAAAAAAAGAAAATTGCCATCAGTCGGCTGGAATTCCAAAAACAGGCAAGGGGTACCCCTTTCCATTTTCTCAAAAATCTAATTTTGTCAACTATCAATGGTTTGCTATTCCTTATCAGGATACGCATCGATTACTAGAAGCAACATATAGTCTCAGATCAATAGTTAGTTCACAATCGATTTTAGAAGCCATAATTTCCACTTCAAAAACGGTGATTTCCCTCGGCTTCAAAAAATTCTTACACTGTAAATAAGGGCCAAAATGCGGAACTGTAAAATTAGTTTTTTTCCTATATCAATTCTTCGTATGATCACTTAGATTCGTCTCGATTGATCCACTATTTTTAAAGTTATGGTTGATGGCACGGATCACCGTGACTTTAGACCACTACAACCTTGCTTTAGTTTTTTTTCGTTCATAGTAAAAATGGCTATCTCGGAAACTAGTACAACTAACGACTTGAAACTTGGTACACACTCTATTTTTGCTACCAATAGAGCGTGGTGTAAGTTTCAAGTCGATAGCCCCTCTAGTTTCGAAAAAAAGAAAATTGCCATCAGTCGGCTGGAATTCCAAAAACAGGCAAGGGGTACCCCTTTCCATTTTCTCAAAAATCTAATTTTGTCAACTATCAATGGTTTGCTATTCCTTATCAGGATACGCATCGATTACTACAAGCAACATATAGTCTCAGATCAATAGTTAGTTCACAATCGATTTTAGAAGCCATAATTTCCACTTCAAAAACGGTGATTTCCCTCGGCTTCAAAAAATTCTTACACTGTAAATAAGGGCTAAAATGCGGAACTGTAAAATTAGTTTTTTTCCTATATCAATTCTTCGTATGATCACTTAGATTCGTCTCGATTGATCCACTATTTTTAAAGTTATGGTTGATGGCACGGATCTCCGTGACTTTAGACCACTACAACCTTGCTTTGGTTTTTTTTCGTTCATAGTAAAAAATGGCTATCTCGGGAACTAGTACAACTAACGACTTGAAATTTGGTACACACTCTATTTTTGCTACCAATAGAGCGTGGTGTAAGTTTCAAGTCGATAGCCCCTCTAGTTTCGAAAAAAAGAAAATTGCCATCAGTCGGCTGGAATTCCAAAAACAGGCAAGGGGTACCCCTTTCCATTTTCTCAAAAATCTAATTTTGTCAACTATCAATGGTTTGCTATTCCTTATCAGGATACGCATCGATTACTAGAAGCAACATATAGTCTCAGATCAATAGTTAGTTCACAATCGATTTTAGAAGCCATAATTTCCACTTCAAAAACGGTGATTTCCCTCGGCTTCAAAAAATTCTTACACTGTAAATAAGGGCCAAAATGCGGAACTGTAAAATTAGTTTTTTTCCTATATCAATTCTTCGTATGATCACTTAGATTCGTCTCGATTGATCCACTATTTTTAAAGTTATGGTTGATGGCACGGATCACCGTGACTTTAGACCACTACAACCTTGCTTTGGTTTTTTTTCGTTCATAGTAAAAAATGGCTATCTCGGGAACTAGTACAACTAACGACTTGAAATTTGGTACACACTCTATTTTTGCTACCAATAGAGCGTGGTGTAAGTTTCAAGTCGATAGCCCCTCTAGTTTCGAAAAAAAGAAAATTGCCATCAGTCGGCTGGAATTCCAAAAACAGGCAAGGGGTACCCCTTTCCATTTTCTCAAAAATCTAATTTTGTCAACTATCAATGGTTTGCTATTCCTTATCAGGATACGCATCGATTACTACAAGCAACATATAGTCTCAGATCAATAGTTAGTTCACAATCGATTTTAGAAGCCATAATTTCCACATCAAAAACGGTGATTTCCCTCGGCTTCAAAAAATTCTTACACTGTAAATAAGGGCCAAAATGCGGAACTGTAAAATTAGTTTTTTTCCTATATCAATTCTTCGTATGATCACTTAGATTCGTCTCGATTGATCCACTATTTTTAAAGTTATGGTTGATGGCACGGATCACCGTGACTTTAGACCACTACAACCTTGCTTTGGTTTTTTTTCGTTCATAGTAAAAAATGGCTATCTCGGGAACTAGTACAACTAACGACTTGAAATTTGGTACACACTCTATTTTTGCTACCAATAGAGCGTGGTGTAAGTTTCAAGTCGATAGCCCCTCTAGTTTCGAAAAAAAGAAAATTGCCATCAGTCGGCTGGAATTCCAAAAACAGGCAAGGGGTACCCCTTTCCATTTTCTCAAAAATCTAATTTTGTCAACGATCAATGGTTTGCTATTCCTTATCAGGATACGCATCGATTACTAGAAGCAACATATAGTCTCAGATCAATAGTTAGTTCACAATCGATTTTAAAAGCCATAATTTCCACTTCAAAAACGGTGATTTCCCTCGGCTTCAAAAAATTCTTACACTGTAAATAAGGGCCAAAATGCGGAACTGTAAAATTAGTTTTTTTCCTATATCAATTCTTCGTATGATCACTTAGATTCGTCTCGATTGATCCACTATTTTTAAAGTTATGGTTGATGGCACGGATCACCGTGACTTTAGACCACTACAACCTTGCTTTAGTTTTTTTTCGTTCATAGTAAAAAATGGCTATCTCGGGAACTAGTACAACTAACGACTTGAAATTTGGTACACACTCTATTTTTGCTACCAATAGAGAGAGCGTGGTGTAAGTTTCAAGTCGATAGCCCCTCTAGTTTCGAAAAAAAGAAAATTGCCATCAGTCGGCTGGAATTCCAAAAACAGGCAAGGGGTACCCCTTTCCATTTTCTCAAAAATCTAATTTTGTCAACGATCAATGGTTTGCTATTCCTTATCAGGATACGCATCGATTACTAGAAGCAACATATAGTCTCAGATCAATAGTTAGTTCACAATCGATTTTAGAAGCCATAATTTCCACTTCAAAAACGGTGATTTCCCTCGGCTTCAAAAAATTCTTACACTGTAAATAAGGGCCAAAATGCGGAACTGTAAAATTAGTTTTTTTCCTATATCAATTCTTCGTATGATCACTTAGATTCGTCTCGATTGATCCACTATTTTTAAAGTTATGGTTGATGGCACGAATCTCCGTGACTTTAGACCACTACAACCTTGCTTTAGTTTTTTTTCGTTCATAGTAAAAATGGCTATCTCGGAAACTAGTACAACTAACGACTTGAAACTTGGTACACACTCTATTTTTGCTACCAATAGAGCGTGGTGTAAGTTTCAAGTCGATAGCCCCTCTAGTTTCGAAAAAAAGAAAATTGCCATCAGTCGGCTGGAATTCCAAAAACAGGCAAGGGGTACCCCTTTCCATTTTCTCAAAAATCTAATTTTGTCAACTATCAATGGTTTGCTATTCCTTATCAGGATACGCATCGATTACTACAAGCAACATATAGTCTCAGATCAATAGTTAGTTCACAATCGATTTTAGAAGCCATAATTTCCACTTCAAAAACGGTGATTTCCCTCGGCTTCAAAAAATTCTTACACTGTAAATAAGGGCTAAAATGCGGAACTGTAAAATTAGTTTTTTTCCTATATCAATTCTTCGTATGATCACTTAGATTCGTCTCGATTGATCCACTATTTTTAAAGTTATGGTTGATGGCACGGATCACCGTGACTTTAGACCACTACAACCTTGCTTTGGTTTTTTTTCGTTCATAGTAAAAAATGGCTATCTCGGGAACTAGTACAACTAACGACTTGAAATTTGGTACACACTCTATTTTTGCTACCAATAGAGCGTGGTGTAAGTTTCAAGTCGATAGCCCCTCTAGTTTCGAAAAAAAGAAAATTGCCATCAGTCGGCTGGAATTCCAAAAACAGGCAAGGGGTACCCCTTTCCATTTTCTCAAAAATCTAATTTTGTCAACTATCAATGGTTTGCTATTCCTTATCAGGATACGCATCGATTACTACAAGCAACATATAGTCTCAGATCAATAGTTAGTTCACAATCGATTTTAGAAGCCATAATTTCCACTTCAAAAACGGTGATTTCCCTCGGCTTCAAAAAATTCTTACACTGTAAATAAGGGCTAAAATGCGGAACTGTAAAATTAGTTTTTTTCCTATATCAATTCTTCGTATGATCACTTAGATTCGTCTCGATTGATCCACTATTTTTAAAGTTATGGTTGATGGCACGGATCACCGTGACTTTAGACCACTACAACCTTGCTTTGGTTTTTTTTCGTTCATAGTAAAAAATGGCTATCTCGGGAACTAGTACAACTAACGACTTGAAATTTGGTACACACTCTATTTTTGCTACCAATAGAGCGTGGTGTAAGTTTCAAGTCGATAGCCCCTCTAGTTTCGAAAAAAAGAAAATTGCCATCAGTCGGCTGGAATTCCAAAAACAGGCAAGGGGTACCCCTTTCCATTTTCTCAAAAATCTAATTTTGTCAACTATCAATGGTTTGCTATTCCTTATCAGGATACGCATCGATTACTACAAGCAACATATAGTCTCAGATCAATAGTTAGTTCACAATCGATTTTAGAAGCCATAATTTCCACTTCAAAAACGGTGATTTCCCTCGGCTTCAAAAAATTCTTACACTGTAAATAAGGGCCAAAATGCGGAACTGTAAAATTAGTTTTTTTCCTATATCAATTCTTCGTATGATCACTTAGATTCGTCTCGATTGATCCACTATTTTTAAAGTTATGGTTGATGGCACGGATCTCCGTGACTTTAGACCACTACAACCTTGCTTTAGTTTTTTTTCGTTCATAGTAAAAATGGCTATCTCGGAACCTAGTACAACTAACGACTTGAAACTTGGTACACACTCTATTTTTGCTACCAATAGAGCGTGGTGTAAGTTTT
Organism: Tipula confusa; assembly: GCA_963556175.1. Taxonomy (NCBI): domain Eukaryota; kingdom Metazoa; phylum Arthropoda; class Insecta; order Diptera; family Tipulidae; genus Tipula; species Tipula confusa. The sequence continues at coordinate 203,060,875 of OY744476.1, read as the reverse complement.
AAGTCGATAGCCCCTCTAGTTTCGAAAAAAAGAAAATTGCCATCAGTCGGCTGGAATTCCAAAAACAGGCAAGGGGTACCCCTTTCCATTTTCTCAAAAATCTAATTTTGTCAACGATCAATGGTTTGCTATTCCTTATCAGGATACGCATCGATTACTAGAAGCAACATATAGTCTCAGATCAATAGTTAGTTCACAATCGATTTTAGAAGCCATAATTTCCACTTCAAAAACGGTGATTTCCCTCGGCTTCAAAAAATTCTTACACTGTAAATAAGGGCCAAAATGCGGAACTGTAAAATTAGTTTTTTTCCTATATCAATTCTTCGTATGATCACTTAGATTCGTCTCGATTGATCCACTATTTTTAAAGTTATGGTTGATGGCACGAATCTCCGTGACTTTAGACCACTACAACCTTGCTTTAGTTTTTTTTCGTTCATAGTAAAAATGGCTATCTCGGAAACTAGTACAACTAACGACTTGAAACTTGGTACACACTCTATTTTTGCTACCAATAGAGCGTGGTGTAAGTTTCAAGTCGATAGCCCCTCTAGTTTCGAAAAAAAGAAAATTGCCATCAGTCGGCTGGAATTCCAAAAACAGGCAAGGGGTACCCCTTTCCATTTTCTCAAAAATCTAATTTTGTCAACTATCAATGGTTTGCTATTCCTTATCAGGATACGCATCGATTACTAGAAGCAACATATAGTCTCAGATCAATAGTTAGTTCACAATCGATTTTAGAAGCCATAATTTCCACTTCAAAAACGGTGATTTCCCTCGGCTTCAAAAAATTCTTACACTGTAAATAAGGGCCAAAATGCGGAACTGTAAAATTAGTTTTTTTCCTATATCAATTCTTCGTATGATCACTTAGATTCGTCTCGATTGATCCACTATTTTTAAAGTTATGGTTGATGGCACGGATCACCGTGACTTTAGACCACTACAACCTTGCTTTAGTTTTTTTTCGTTCATAGTAAAAATGGCTATCTCGGAAACTAGTACAACTAACGACTTGAAACTTGGTACACACTCTATTTTTGCTACCAATAGAGCGTGGTGTAAGTTTCAAGTCGATAGCCCCTCTAGTTTCGAAAAAAAGAAAATTGCCATCAGTCGGCTGGAATTCCAAAAACAGGCAAGGGGTACCCCTTTCCATTTTCTCAAAAATCTAATTTTGTCAACTATCAATGGTTTGCTATTCCTTATCAGGATACGCATCGATTACTACAAGCAACATATAGTCTCAGATCAATAGTTAGTTCACAATCGATTTTAGAAGCCATAATTTCCACTTCAAAAACGGTGATTTCCCTCGGCTTCAAAAAATTCTTACACTGTAAATAAGGGCTAAAATGCGGAACTGTAAAATTAGTTTTTTTCCTATATCAATTCTTCGTATGATCACTTAGATTCGTCTCGATTGATCCACTATTTTTAAAGTTATGGTTGATGGCACGGATCTCCGTGACTTTAGACCACTACAACCTTGCTTTGGTTTTTTTTCGTTCATAGTAAAAAATGGCTATCTCGGGAACTAGTACAACTAACGACTTGAAATTTGGTACACACTCTATTTTTGCTACCAATAGAGCGTGGTGTAAGTTTCAAGTCGATAGCCCCTCTAGTTTCGAAAAAAAGAAAATTGCCATCAGTCGGCTGGAATTCCAAAAACAGGCAAGGGGTACCCCTTTCCATTTTCTCAAAAATCTAATTTTGTCAACTATCAATGGTTTGCTATTCCTTATCAGGATACGCATCGATTACTAGAAGCAACATATAGTCTCAGATCAATAGTTAGTTCACAATCGATTTTAGAAGCCATAATTTCCACTTCAAAAACGGTGATTTCCCTCGGCTTCAAAAAATTCTTACACTGTAAATAAGGGCCAAAATGCGGAACTGTAAAATTAGTTTTTTTCCTATATCAATTCTTCGTATGATCACTTAGATTCGTCTCGATTGATCCACTATTTTTAAAGTTATGGTTGATGGCACGGATCACCGTGACTTTAGACCACTACAACCTTGCTTTGGTTTTTTTTCGTTCATAGTAAAAAATGGCTATCTCGGGAACTAGTACAACTAACGACTTGAAATTTGGTACACACTCTATTTTTGCTACCAATAGAGCGTGGTGTAAGTTTCAAGTCGATAGCCCCTCTAGTTTCGAAAAAAAGAAAATTGCCATCAGTCGGCTGGAATTCCAAAAACAGGCAAGGGGTACCCCTTTCCATTTTCTCAAAAATCTAATTTTGTCAACTATCAATGGTTTGCTATTCCTTATCAGGATACGCATCGATTACTACAAGCAACATATAGTCTCAGATCAATAGTTAGTTCACAATCGATTTTAGAAGCCATAATTTCCACATCAAAAACGGTGATTTCCCTCGGCTTCAAAAAATTCTTACACTGTAAATAAGGGCCAAAATGCGGAACTGTAAAATTAGTTTTTTTCCTATATCAATTCTTCGTATGATCACTTAGATTCGTCTCGATTGATCCACTATTTTTAAAGTTATGGTTGATGGCACGGATCACCGTGACTTTAGACCACTACAACCTTGCTTTGGTTTTTTTTCGTTCATAGTAAAAAATGGCTATCTCGGGAACTAGTACAACTAACGACTTGAAATTTGGTACACACTCTATTTTTGCTACCAATAGAGCGTGGTGTAAGTTTCAAGTCGATAGCCCCTCTAGTTTCGAAAAAAAGAAAATTGCCATCAGTCGGCTGGAATTCCAAAAACAGGCAAGGGGTACCCCTTTCCATTTTCTCAAAAATCTAATTTTGTCAACGATCAATGGTTTGCTATTCCTTATCAGGATACGCATCGATTACTAGAAGCAACATATAGTCTCAGATCAATAGTTAGTTCACAATCGATTTTAAAAGCCATAATTTCCACTTCAAAAACGGTGATTTCCCTCGGCTTCAAAAAATTCTTACACTGTAAATAAGGGCCAAAATGCGGAACTGTAAAATTAGTTTTTTTCCTATATCAATTCTTCGTATGATCACTTAGATTCGTCTCGATTGATCCACTATTTTTAAAGTTATGGTTGATGGCACGGATCACCGTGACTTTAGACCACTACAACCTTGCTTTAGTTTTTTTTCGTTCATAGTAAAAAATGGCTATCTCGGGAACTAGTACAACTAACGACTTGAAATTTGGTACACACTCTATTTTTGCTACCAATAGAGAGAGCGTGGTGTAAGTTTCAAGTCGATAGCCCCTCTAGTTTCGAAAAAAAGAAAATTGCCATCAGTCGGCTGGAATTCCAAAAACAGGCAAGGGGTACCCCTTTCCATTTTCTCAAAAATCTAATTTTGTCAACGATCAATGGTTTGCTATTCCTTATCAGGATACGCATCGATTACTAGAAGCAACATATAGTCTCAGATCAATAGTTAGTTCACAATCGATTTTAGAAGCCATAATTTCCACTTCAAAAACGGTGATTTCCCTCGGCTTCAAAAAATTCTTACACTGTAAATAAGGGCCAAAATGCGGAACTGTAAAATTAGTTTTTTTCCTATATCAATTCTTCGTATGATCACTTAGATTCGTCTCGATTGATCCACTATTTTTAAAGTTATGGTTGATGGCACGAATCTCCGTGACTTTAGACCACTACAACCTTGCTTTAGTTTTTTTTCGTTCATAGTAAAAATGGCTATCTCGGAAACTAGTACAACTAACGACTTGAAACTTGGTACACACTCTATTTTTGCTACCAATAGAGCGTGGTGTAAGTTTCAAGTCGATAGCCCCTCTAGTTTCGAAAAAAAGAAAATTGCCATCAGTCGGCTGGAATTCCAAAAACAGGCAAGGGGTACCCCTTTCCATTTTCTCAAAAATCTAATTTTGTCAACTATCAATGGTTTGCTATTCCTTATCAGGATACGCATCGATTACTAGAAGCAACATATAGTCTCAGATCAATAGTTAGTTCACAATCGATTTTAGAAGCCATAATTTCCACTTCAAAAACGGTGATTTCCCTCGGCTTCAAAAAATTCTTACACTGTAAATAAGGGCCAAAATGCGGAACTGTAAAATTAGTTTTTTTCCTATATCAATTCTTCGTATGATCACTTAGATTCGTCTCGATTGATCCACTATTTTTAAAGTTATGGTTGATGGCACGGATCACCGTGACTTTAGACCACTACAACCTTGCTTTAGTTTTTTTTCGTTCATAGTAAAAATGGCTATCTCGGAAACTAGTACAACTAACGACTTGAAACTTGGTACACACTCTATTTTTGCTACCAATAGAGCGTGGTGTAAGTTTCAAGTCGATAGCCCCTCTAGTTTCGAAAAAAAGAAAATTGCCATCAGTCGGCTGGAATTCCAAAAACAGGCAAGGGGTACCCCTTTCCATTTTCTCAAAAATCTAATTTTGTCAACTATCAATGGTTTGCTATTCCTTATCAGGATACGCATCGATTACTACAAGCAACATATAGTCTCAGATCAATAGTTAGTTCACAATCGATTTTAGAAGCCATAATTTCCACTTCAAAAACGGTGATTTCCCTCGGCTTCAAAAAATTCTTACACTGTAAATAAGGGCTAAAATGCGGAACTGTAAAATTAGTTTTTTTCCTATATCAATTCTTCGTATGATCACTTAGATTCGTCTCGATTGATCCACTATTTTTAAAGTTATGGTTGATGGCACGGATCACCGTGACTTTAGACCACTACAACCTTGCTTTGGTTTTTTTTCGTTCATAGTAAAAAATGGCTATCTCGGGAACTAGTACAACTAACGACTTGAAATTTGGTACACACTCTATTTTTGCTACCAATAGAGCGTGGTGTAAGTTTCAAGTCGATAGCCCCTCTAGTTTCGAAAAAAAGAAAATTGCCATCAGTCGGCTGGAATTCCAAAAACAGGCAAGGGGTACCCCTTTCCATTTTCTCAAAAATCTAATTTTGTCAACTATCAATGGTTTGCTATTCCTTATCAGGATACGCATCGATTACTACAAGCAACATATAGTCTCAGATCAATAGTTAGTTCACAATCGATTTTAGAAGCCATAATTTCCACTTCAAAAACGGTGATTTCCCTCGGCTTCAAAAAATTCTTACACTGTAAATAAGGGCCAAAATGCGGAACTGTAAAATTAGTTTTTTTCCTATATCAATTCTTCGTATGATCACTTAGATTCGTCTCGATTGATCCACTATTTTTAAAGTTATGGTTGATGGCACGGATCACCGTGACTTTAGACCACTACAACCTTGCTTTGGTTTTTTTTCGTTCATAGTAAAAAATGGCTATCTCGGGAACTAGTACAACTAACGACTTGAAATTTGGTACACACTCTATTTTTGCTACCAATAGAGCGTGGTGTAAGTTTCAAGTCGATAGCCCCTCTAGTTTCGAAAAAAAGAAAATTGCCATCAGTCGGCTGGAATTCCAAAAACAGGCAAGGGGTACCCCTTTCCATTTTCTCAAAAATCTAATTTTGTCAACTATCAATGGTTTGCTATTCCTTATCAGGATACGCATCGATTACTACAAGCAACATATAGTCTCAGATCAATAGTTAGTTCACAATCGATTTTAGAAGCCATAATTTCCACTTCAAAAACGGTGATTTCCCTCGGCTTCAAAAAATTCTTACACTGTAAATAAGGGCCAAAATGCGGAACTGTAAAATTAGTTTTTTTCCTATATCAATTCTTCGTATGATCACTTAGATTCGTCTCGATTGATCCACTATTTTTAAAGTTATGGTTGATGGCACGGATCACCGTGACTTTAGACCACTACAACCTTGCTTTAGTTTTTTTTCGTTCATAGTAAAAAATGGCTATCTCGGGAACTAGTACAACTAACGACTTGAAATTTGGTACACACTCTATTTTTGCTACCAATAGAGCGTGGTGTAAGTTTCAAGTCGATAGCCCCTCTAGTTTCGAAAAAAAGAAAATTGCCATCAGTCGGCTGGAATTCCAAAAACAGGCAAGGGGTACCCCTTTCCATTTTCTCAAAAATCTAATTTTGTCAACTATCAATGGTTTGCTATTCCTTATCAGGATACGCATCGATTACTAGAAGCAACATATAGTCTCAGATCAATAGTTAGTTCACAATCGATTTTAGAAGCCATAATTTCCACTTCAAAAACGGTGATTTCCCTCGGCTTCAAAAAATTCTTACACTGTAAATAAGGGCCAAAATGCGGAACTGTAAAATTAGTTTTTTTCCTATATCAATTCTTCGTATGATCACTTAGATTCGTCTCGATTGATCCACTATTTTTAAAGTTATGGTTGATGGCACGGATCACCGTGACTTTAGACCACTACAACCTTGCTTTAGTTTTTTTTCGTTCATAGTAAAAATGGCTATCTCGGAAACTAGTACAACTAACGACTTGAAACTTGGTACACACTCTATTTTTGCTACCAATAGAGCGTGGTGTAAGTTTCAAGTCGATAGCCCCTCTAGTTTCGAAAAAAAGAAAATTGCCATCAGTCGGCTGGAATTCCAAAAACAGGCAAGGGGTACCCCTTTCCATTTTCTCAAAAATCTAATTTTGTCAACTATCAATGGTTTGCTATTCCTTATCAGGATACGCATCGATTACTAGAAGCAACATATAGTCTCAGATCAATAGTTAGTTCACAATCGATTTTAGAAGCCATAATTTCCACTTCAAAAACGGTGATTTCCCTCGGCTTCAAAAAATTCTTACACTGTAAATAAGGGCCAAAATGCGGAACTGTAAAATTAGTTTTTTTCCTATATCAATTCTTCGTATGATCACTTAGATTCGTCTCGATTGATCCACTATTTTTAAAGTTATGGTTGATGGCACGGATCACCGTGACTTTAGACCACTACAACCTTGCTTTGGTTTTTTTTCGTTCATAGTAAAAAATGGCTATCTCGGGAACTAGTACAACTAACGACTTGAAATTTGGTACACACTCTATTTTTGCTACCAATAGAGCGTGGTGTAAGTTTCAAGTCGATAGCCCCTCTAGTTTCGAAAAAAAGAAAATTGCCATCAGTCGGCTGGAATTCCAAAAACAGGCAAGGGGTACCCCTTTCCATTTTCTCAAAAATCTAATTTTGTCAACTATCAATGGTTTGCTATTCCTTATCAGGATACGCATCGATTACTACAAGCAACATATAGTCTCAGATCAATAGTTAGTTCACAATCGATTTTAGAAGCCATAATTTCCACTTCAAAAACGGTGATTTCCCTCGGCTTCAAAAAATTCTTACACTGTAAATAAGGGCCAAAATGCGGAACTGTAAAATTAGTTTTTTTCCTATATCAATTCTTCGTATGATCACTTAGATTCGTCTCGATTGATCCACTATTTTTAAAGTTATGGTTGATGGCACGGATCACCGTGACTTTAGACCACTACAACCTTGCTTTGGTTTTTTTTCGTTCATAGTAAAAAATGGCTATCTCGGGAACTAGTACAACTAACGACTTGAAATTTGGTACACACTCTATTTTTGCTACCAATAGAGCGTGGTGTAAGTTTCAAGTCGATAGCCCCTCTAGTTTCGAAAAAAAGAAAATTGCCATCAGTCGGCTGGAATTCCAAAAACAGGCAAGGGGTACCCCTTTCCATTTTCTCAAAAATCTAATTTTGTCAACTATCAATGGTTTGCTATTCCTTATCAGGATACGCATCGATTACTACAAGCAACATATAGTCTCAGATCAATAGTTAGTTCACAATCGATTTTAGAAGCCATAATTTCCACTTCAAAAACGGTGATTTCCCTCGGCTTCAAAAAATTCTTACACTGTAAATAAGGGCTAAAATGCGGAACTGTAAAATTAGTTTTTTTCCTATATCAATTCTTCGTATGATCACTTAGATTCGTCTCGATTGATCCACTATTTTTAAAGTTATGGTTGATGGCACGGATCTCCGTGACTTTAGACCACTACAACCTTGCTTTAGTTTTTTTTCGTTCATAGTAAAAATGGCTATCTCGGAAACTAGTACAACTAACGACTTGAAACTTGGTACACACTCTATTTTTGCTACCAATAGAGCGTGGTGTAAGTTTTAAGTCGATAGCCCCTCTAGTTTCGAAAAAAAGAAAATTGCCATCAGTCGGCTGGAATTCCAAAAACAGGCAAGGGGTACCCCTTTCCATTTTCTCAAAAATCTAATTTTGTCAACTATCAATGGTTTGCTATTCCTTATCAGGATACGCATCGATTACTAGAAGCAACATATAGTCTCAGATCAATAGTTAGTTCACAATCGATTTTAGAAGCCATAATTTCCACTTCAAAAACGGTGATTTCCCTCGGCTTCAAAAAATTCTTACACTGTAAATAAGGGCCAAAATGCTGAAATGTAAAATTAGTTTTTTTCCTATATCAATTCTTCGTATGATCACTTAGATTCGTCTCGATTGATCCACTATTTTTAAAGTTATGGTTGATGGCACGGATCTCCGTGACTTTAGACCACTACAACCTTGCTTTAGTTTTTTTTCGTTCATAGTAAAAATGGCTATCTCGGAAACTAGTACAACTAACGACTTGAAACTTGGTACACACTCTATTTTTGCTACCAATAGAGCGTGGTGTAAGTTTCAAGTCGATAGCCCCTCTAGTTTCGAAAAAAAGAAAATTGCCATCAGTCGGCTGGAATTCCAAAAACAGGCAAGGGGTACCCCTTTCCATTTTCTCAAAAATCTAATTTTGTCAACTATCAATGGTTTGCTATTCCTTATCAGGATACGCATCGATTACTAGAAGCAACATATAGTCTCAGATCAATAGTTAGTTCACAATCGATTTTAGAAGCCATAATTTCCACTTCAAAAACGGTGATTTCCCTCGGCTTCAAAAAATTCTTACACTGTAAATAAGGGCCAAAATGCGGAACTGTAAAATTAGTTTTTTTCCTATATCAATTCTTCGTATGATCACTTAGATTCGTCTCGATTGATCCACTATTTTTAAAGTTATGGTTGATGGCACGGATCTCCGTGACTTTAGACCACTACAACCTTGCTTTAGTTTTTTTTCGTTCATAGTAAAAATGGCTATCTCGGAAACTAGTACAACTAACGACTTGAAACTTGGTACACACTCTATTTTTGCTACCAATAGAGCGTGGTGTAAGTTTTAAGTCGATAGCCCCTCTAGTTTCGAAAAAAAGAAAATTGCCATCAGTCGGCTGGAATTCCAAAAACAGGCAAGGGGTACCCCTTTCCATTTTCTCAAAAATCTAATTTTGTCAACTATCAATGGTTTGCTATTCCTTATCAGGATACGCATCGATTACTAGAAGCAACATATAGTCTCAGATCAATAGTTAGTTCACAATCGATTTTAGAAGTCATAATTTCCACTTCAAAAACGGTGATTTCCCTCGGCTTCAAAAAATTCTTACACTGTAAATAAGGGCCAAAATGCGGAACCGTAAAATTAGTTTTTTTCCTATATCAATTCTTCGTATGATCACTTAGATTCGTCTCGATTGATCCACTATTTTTAAAGTTATGGTTGATGGCACGGATCACCGTGACTTTAGACCACTACAACCTTGCTTTGGTTTTTTTTCGTTCATAGTAAAAAATGGCTATCTCGGGAACTAGTACAACTAACGACTTGAAACTTGGTACACACTCTATTTTTGCTACCAATAGAGCGTGGTGTAAGTTTTAAGTCGATAGCCCCTCTAGTTTCGAAAAAAAGAAAATTGCCATCAGTCGGCTGGAATTCCAAAAACAGGCAAGGGGTACCCCTTTCCATTTTCTCAAAAATCTAATTTTGTCAACTATCAATGGTTTGCTATTCCTTATCAGGATACGCATCGATTACTAGAAGCAACATATAGTCTCAGATCAATAGTTAGTTCACAATCGATTTTAGAAGCCATAATTTCCACTTCAAAAACGGTGATTTCCCTCGGCTTCAAAAAATTCTTACACTGTAAATAAGGGCCAAAATGCGGAACTGTAAAATTAGTTTTTTTCCTATATCAATTCTTCGTATGATCACTTAGATTCGTCTCGATTGATCCACTATTTTTAAAGTTATGGTTGATGGCACGAATCTCCGTGACTTTAGACCACTACAACCTTGCTTTAGTTTTTTTTCGTTCATAGTAAAAATGGCTATCTCGGAAACTAGTACAACTAACGACTTGAAACTTGGTACACACTCTATTTTTGCTACCAATAGAGCGTGGTGTAAGTTTCAAGTCGATAGCCCCTCTAGTTTCGAAAAAAAGAAAATTGCCATCAGTCGGCTGGAATTCCAAAAACAGGCAAGGGGTACCCCTTTCCATTTTCTCAAAAATCTAATTTTGTCAACTATCAATGGTTTGCTATTCCTTATCAGGATACGCATCGATTACTAGAAGCAACATATAGTCTCAGATCAATAGTTAGTTCACAATCGATTTTAGAAGTCATAATTTCCACTTCAAAAACGGTGATTTCCCTCGGCTTCAAAAAATTCTTACACTGTAAATAAGGGCCAAAATGCGGAACTGTAAAATTAGTTTTTTTCCTATATCAATTCTTCGTATGATCACTTAGATTCGTCTCGATTGATCCACTATTTTTAAAGTTATGGTTGATGGCACGGATCTCCGTGACTTTAGACCACTACAACCTTGCTTTAGTTTTTTTTCGTTCATAGTAAAAATGGCTATCTCGGAAACTAGTACAACTAACGACTTGAAACTTGGTACACACTCTATTTTTGCTACCAATAGAGCGTGGTGTAAGTTTCAAGTCGATAGCCCCTCTAGTTTCGAAAAAAAGAAAATTGTCATCAGTCGGCTGGAATTCCAAAAACAGGCAAGGGGTACCCCTTTCCATTTTCTCAAAAATCTAATTTTGTCAACTATCAATGGTTTGCTATTCCTTATCAGGATACGCATCGATTACTAGAAGCAACATATAGTCTCAGATCAATAGTTAGTTCACAATCGATTTTAGAAGTCATAATTTCCACTTCAAAAACGGTGATTTCCCTCGGCTTCAAAAAATTCTTACACTGTAAATAAGGGCCAAAATGCGGAACTGTAAAATTAGTTTTTTTCCTATATCAATTCTTCGTATGATCACTTAGATTCGTCTCGATTGATCCACTATTTTTAAAGTTATGGTTGATGGCACGGATCTCCGTGACTTTAGACCACTACAACCTTGCTTTAGTTTTTTTTCGTACATAGTAAAAATGGCTATCTCGGAAACTAGTACAACTAACGACTTGAAACTTGGTACACACTCTATTTTTGCTACCAATAGAGCGTGGTGTAAGTTTCAAGTCGATAGCCCCTCTAGTTTCGAAAAAAAGAAAATTGCCATCAGTCGGCTGGAATTCCAAAAACAGGCAAGGGGTACCTTTTTCCATTTTCTCAAAAATCTAATTTTGTCAACTATCAATGGTTTGCTATTCCTTATCAGGATACGCATCGATTACTAGAAGCAACATATAGTCTCAGATCAATAGTTAGTTCACAATCGATTTTAGAAGTCATAATTTCCACTTCAAAAACGGTGATTTCCCTCGGCTTCAAAAAATTCTTACACTGTAAATAAGGGCCAAAATGCGGAACTGTAAAATTAGTTTTTTCCTATATCAATTCTTCGTATGATCACTTAGATTCGTCTCGATTGATCCACTATTTTTAAAGTTATGGTTGATGGCACGGATCTCCGTGACTTTAGACCACTACAACCTTGCTTTAGTTTTTTTTCGTTCATAGTAAAAATGGCTATCTCGGAAACTAGTACAACTAACGACTTGAAACTTGGTACACACTCTATTTTTGCTACCAATAGAGCGTGGTGTAAGTTTTAAGTCGATAGCCCCTCTAGTTTCGAAAAAAAGAAAATTGCCATCAGTCGGGTGGAATTCCAAAAACAGGCAAGGGGTACCCCTTTCCATTTTCTCAAAAATCTAATTTTGTCAACTATCAATGGTTTGCTATTCCTTATCAGGATACGCATCGATTACTAGAAGCAACATATAGTCTCAGATCAATAGTTAGTTCACAATCGATTTTAGAAGTCATAATTTCCACTTCAAAAACGGTGATTTCCCTCGGCTTCAAAAAATTCTTACACTGTAAATAAGGGCCAAAATGCGGAACTGTAAAATTAGTTTTTTTCCTATATCAATTCTTCGTATGATCACTTAGATTCGTCTCGATTGATCCACTATTTTTAAAGTTATGGTTGATGGCACGGATCTCCGTGACTTTAGACCACTACAACCTTGCTTTAGTTTTTTTTCGTTCATAGTAAAAATGGCTATCTCGGAAACTAGTACAACTAACGACTTGAAACTTGGTACACACTCTATTTTTGCTACCAATAGAGCGTGGTGTAAGTTTTAAGTCGATAGCCCCTCTAGTTTCGAAAAAAAGAAAATTGCCATCAGTCGGCTGGAATTCCAAAAACAGGCAAGGGGTACCCCTTTCCATTTTCTCAAAAATCTAATTTTGTCAACTATCAATGGTTTGCTATTCCTTATCAGGATACGCATCGATTACTAGAAGCAACATATAGTCTCAGATCAATAGTTAGTTCACAATCGATTTTAGAAGCCATAATTTCCACTTCAAAAACGGTGATTTCCCTCGGCTTCAAAAAATTCTTACACTGTAAATAAGGGCCAAAATGCGGAACTGTAAAATTAGTTTTTTTCCTATATCAATTCTTCGTATGATCACTTAGATTCGTCTCGATTGATCCACTATTTTTAAAGTTATGGTTGATGGCACGGATCTCCGTGACTTTAGACCACTACAACCTTGCTTTAGTTTTTTTTCGTTCATAGTAAAAATGGCTATCTCGGAAACTAGTACAACTAACGACTTGAAATTTGGTACACACTCTATTTTTGCTACCAATAGAGCGTGGTGTAAGTTTCAAGTCGATAGCCCCTCTAGTTTCGAAAAAAAGAAAATTGCCATCAGTCGGCTGGAATTCCAAAAACAGGCAAGGGGTACCCCTTTCCATTTTCTCAAAAATCTAATTTTGTCAACTATCAATGGTTTGCTATTCCTTATCAGGATACGCATCGATTACTACAAGCAACATATAGTCTCAGATCAATAGTTAGTTCACAATCGATTTTAGAAGCCATAATTTCCACTTCAAAAACGGTGATTTCCCTCGGCTTCAAAAAATTCTTACACTGTAAATAAGGGCCAAAATGCGGAACTGTAAAATTAGTTTTTTTCCTATATCAATTCTTCGTATGATCACTTAGATTCGTCTCGATTGATCCACTATTTTTAAAGTTATGGTTGATGGCACGGATCTCCGTGACTTTAGACCACTACAACCTTGCTTTAGTTTTTTTTCGTTCATAGTAAAAATGGCTATCTCGGAAACTAGTACAACTAACGACTTGAAACTTGGTACACACTCTATTTTTGCTACCAATAGAGCGTGGTGTAAGTTTCAAGTCGATAGCCCCTCTAGTTTCGAAAAAAAGAAAATTGCCATCAGTCGGCTGGAATTCCAAAAACAGGCAAGGGGTACCCCTTTCCATTTTCTCAAAAATCTAATTTTGTCAACTATCAATGGTTTGCTATTCCTTATCAGGATACGCATCGATTACTAGAAGCAACATATAGTCTCAGATCAATAGTTAGTTCACAATCGATTTTAGAAGTCATAATTTCCACTTCAAAAACGGTGATTTCCCTCGGCTTCAAAAAATTCTTACACTGTAAATAAGGGCCAAAATGCGGAACTGTAAAATTAGTTTTTTTCCTATATCAATTCTTCGTATGATCACTTAGATTCGTCTCGATTGATCCACTATTTTTAAAGTTATGGTTGATGGCACGGATCTCCGTGACTTTAGACCACTACAACCTTGCTTTAGTTTTTTTTCGTTCATAGTAAAAATGGCTATCTCGGAAACTAGTACAACTAACGACTTGAAACTTGGTACACACTCTATTTTTGCTACCAATAGAGCGTGGTGTAAGTTTTAAGTCGATAGCCCCTCTAGTTTCGAAAAAAAGAAAATTGCCATCAGTCGGGTGGAATTCCAAAAACAGGCAAGGGGTACCCCTTTCCATTTTCTCAAAAATCTAATTTTGTCAACTATCAATGGTTTGCTATTCCTTAGTTAGGTCAATAGTTAGTTCATAATCGATTTTAGAAGTCATAATTTCCACTTAAAAACGGTCATTTCCCACGTATTAAATATGGGCTAACACGCTAATACGTAAAATCACAATCGGACTACTAATACTTGTGCTATTGACGTTTCCTAATATCCATAATTTGGCAAAGCGGTACCACTGAAATTTTTTTTGGACTTTAAATAATTTGTGGCAATTTATGAATATTTTATAGCGGTCAATATGTTGTCTAATAAATTAAAAAATAAGTAAATTTACACCAGAGTTATCTCATCAGCCATAGTATGTTTGGAGTTGCAGTTCGAGGATTGTCATATAAAATTGGTAATATATTACTTACCTTTCTACTTACCTTTATATTTGCTCCAATTTAATTTTACCTCAATACCCTTTTCACATGTCTTCGGAGTATATTATAATTTTCCGAATAGCTATTTTCCAGGAGTTGTTGGCAATAGGAAAAACATTTAATAAAATGGCTATACATACTTACATTACATACTTACATTATTTATAAAATATTTATAATAGATTCCATTCCCGTACGACTCACAGATTTAAGTAAATACTCGTAGCTTTACAATTAATACAATTTTTAATAAGACTATTTATTAGAAAACTATAAATATTTACAAATTTTCGTTATTTACAGAAATATTTTCTATACTAAATGATTGCCTACTTACTTAATTCTAAAAATTGCATTATTTTACTGGAACTTGAAACTTCTTTACTGGATTTGGCTGGATTTTATGATGTTTTAACGGCATGTTGATCTGGAGTTCATATACAGCAATTTATGGTAACTTTTTCGAAGCAAACGATGTTTTTAACGTAAGATTTAATTACGTTTTTGATAATTAATTCGAATCCTATGTGATTTGGGGTCCATTACATCATACGATGATTAGCTTTGAACAAGGTCGCCTGTTTGGTTTTTGCATGTATTAATAATGGTTTTAGTACATGTCTTGTTGATCGATTCAGTTTATGTCAATAGATTTGAGCAGCCAGGGTAATTTTGGTTTTCTACTTGATAACTTTATCAATTTTTGTAGATGTTTTTTGATTGGTCAGATATCACGAATTTTCATCAATCACGATCAGAATTTGGTTTATTACTTTGTACGACTTCAGCTTGTAACCATTTCATATTAAAAAAAAAATACAGATTTCCCATCAATATGTTTACTTAAGTTTAGCCATTCTAGAAAGTGTCGCACAACTTCTCGTCCGATTATTTACACCTTTGGCAGTATCTACTCCTAATTTATCTTAAGGAGTTAGACGAATTGTTAAGATAATTTTCTCTGTTTGGTTTGACTTCATCACATGTTGCATCATTAGTTTCAGAAAATTTCTTTTAACGATGGGATATGAGATGATTATGTTTCCCGTTCAAATAATTGCTTCTTAAATAATGGCAAGAAATCGTTGATCGTATCGATACGAGTTTTGGTTGTGGCTACCTTTTTTGTTTGTAATGTTGATTATTTGATTGGTAATGATAGTTGCCCAATCAATATGTTTACGGCCTGCCTTTATTTATAGATTTTATTTATATTTACATTTTTTTATTCTGTATTCAGAAGTGGAAACTGATAAGTACTTTTCGTTACCCAATTTTTGCGATAGTATTAAAACTGTTTATTATGACGTAGGACTATTAGTGACTCGATTATCTGCCAACCAGATCCATGCGGTTTGTTGATATCTTTATTTTGATGAATGTTGTTAATAATGCAATTTTTTACAACACTGTTTTAATTATAATTATATTTAAACTAATTGTGTACAAATAGGTCGTAAATCTTACGAGATCATAAAGTCATGAAAAAAAAATTTAAACACAAAAATAATTGATACTTAATTGGTAAATCGTTTAATTCTAAGTTTTTCGAAAGTTCAATTTCAATTTTACAACAATTTGATTAAATTTTATTTCTATTTTTTTTTACGTTTAAATAAATTGATGGCATGGAAGCCTAGGTCGAGACCTTATTTCCCGTCGTTTTGAACTGTGTGTAACTGTTGTGGTTGTTAACGAAAACGTTTACACATAGTTCGTTATCGGTCACGGTTAAGTTATAATGGCATTACATCTTAGTGTCACTAAATTTTGTTAATTTTATGTATTTGGACAATGGCGAGAATTAAACTCGGGACCGTTATCATGAACCTGAGTTAACGTAAATTGTTTATATTTCATTTTTATTTATTATTTATATGTAAAAATTGTAAATATTTTATTTTATATGCATTTTGAATTTTAAAAGAAAAATTAGAAATATAGAAAATTTACACCAAATCAAATTATTATCACATTCGCGAACAAGAACTGCAATTGCAGTACCATTATAGCAGCAGTCTTCAATTCATTATATTATTCTTAATGTGAGCTACTTCTGCTTTAATAGTGCACTTAACAAAAAATAAATAAACATTCTGATGACCTAGAAAATTTTATAAATTTTAATTTAAAAAAACATGTCCGCGAATGTGTTATTACGTACAAATAATCAGATTCGGAATTTAAAAAGCTTGATTTTCTTACATATTCCTTTACAAAACCCAGTTTAAATTCCGTTTTAACCAGAGATTAGATAATGCCGATTTACTAATCTCGTTAAACTATCAACACAAAGGCGTTGATATATTAGAGTTATAAATGCTACACGATCTCGGCGATAAAATTAAAATTGTGCAAAAAACGAACTAACCGAGAATTTTCATATTAAAGCAGCACTTAGTATTCAATAAATTTTAATGACATTGTAAATATTAATGATTTGTTGATAATGAAGTTAGTAATAGGTATATTGCACGAGCAAAATTTTTGCAATTATTTTACATTAAACTAAAATAACTTGATACCTAATCAAAAGGGTTTATTAACAAGTAATTTTAATTTAATGTGTGACGAGTTGATGGTCAATACATACCTGGTGAATCTTAACACTGGCTTTTACTTCCAGAGGTTGGCGTGGCGATTTTTTCTATTTGCATAGGAAGATTTATTTTTTGTTTTTGAACCCTACAAACTCTCCTGGGGCCGAAGCTCTCCCAACTCTTTCGCGGTTTTTTTTAACGTCTTACCTTACGCCGTCACCACCCAAATCGAGGACGCACGAATACAGGTTCGATTTTAAACTATCTGCACATCGCATTGCTCCAGTCAGCCTGTACTGGCATGGACGAAGGTTCAGCCCATGGGTTCTACACTCCAACAGAATCTAAATCCATTCTGCAACCCTCGCCCTTCTGGGATTCGAACCCGGTACCTCCCGTCTCAAACACCGCAGCTTTAACCACTGCGCCAATTGCTCGGTAGGAGGAAGATTATGATCTTAATTTGTTCTTTGGTAATGAAGCAAACGTGTAACAATATATTTATTTTTATCATCCTCTCAAATCTGTTTGATGTGGTGTTGCAACTTGTGTAAACCTCCAGTAACATCAAAAGGGTTGCATAAAATTGGGCACGGTTGTCGAATATCCTTTTTAATAAAGAAATATGAGACTTTGGTAAAGGTAAGATAAGTTATTTTAAAGGATAGGGTAAATAAGAATTCCAACCGAAAAACACTTGATGAACTAGATGTCAATCCTTTTGCGAAATCCTTAATAACAGATATTATTGACGCAGCTGGATCATGATTAATTTATCAAAATTGTTAATATATTTGAATTTTAATATTCCACTAACATTGTTTCGCGAAGTAAACGCTTTAAAACGGAGAAATAGCGTTTTCATTGTGAGCTTTCTGGTAAAAAACTTTGAGGCAAATTTTGCTTGATCCGATTACAGTAGACTATCCAAACAAAACTTGTAAAATTGAGAGTTTAAATCATCATGTGGCGTTGAAAACCTGGTTACTATTTGGGAGATCTGCTGAGACTGTTCGATGTCTTTAATTGGGTTTCCTTGTGGAACTGGATCCGGACAGCACATCTTAGTTACATATAATAAATGAATATTTATGCGATCTAAAATGATAAAAATTTTTAATATATATAATCATTTGGATCGGTATCGATCCCCCACTAAAGTTTATTTAATGAATTTTCACTGCTCGCCCAGTAAATAAAAACTTATAAAGCATTTTGTAGTTTTATCAAAGTATTAAAATTCCACATTGATTCATCTAAGGAAAAAATTGTTATTGGACAGAAAAAATCATTAAAACCATGGATGAATTCTAATCTCTTACGCAAAATATCTAAATTAACAAAATTCTCTAAGAAATTGCGGCGATATCCAGACAATGCTAGATTGAAAAAGTACACTATAGATCTTTCGCGTACTGTTAATTTAAAAGTTAACCCTCTAATGCATGCGTCCATATCCAAAACTACGATTTTGTGTACCTGCATTTTAATAACTTGTGACGTTGGGTCGTTGTCGTTACGTAGTATTGGTGGTTTGTTTTGTACCACGCGCGGCTTATTGGGCAAACGTACGCATGAACGAGGTTTGGCGAATTAAAAAAAAAGAAAACAAAAAAATCAAAAATTGCACGTAGGCATTAAGAAAAAAGTAGAGTAGTCGAGAAGGCATGTAAGCGATAGCACGCTAATCGTTGTTGGAAAAATATATATAATAAAAAGTCTCTGTGTAAAATTGAACAGATAAATAAGCAAATTATAAAAACATTTTTACACGAAATAAAAGTAAAACCCGTATAAGAGCGGTAGAGTTTTAATTATAATTGATTCATTTAATAACCTTGTGTTTTGTCGCGTAAAAGTGATGGCACGCCATTCGTGAGTAGAGAACGCATACTCAACATTATCGGGAGCGGAAATTATCCACCTGTTGTCGGCTTGGGGATTGTAGAGACCACAACCCAGCCGGATCCCTAACAAACTTTCGACACATCATATGATCAGTTCAATCAAGTAGTCCGAACGATTAACATCAAAGTTTTTCTTATCACAAATAATTTTTCATAAAATAAAAATAAATAAAATTTTAACTAATTTTGAATTAAAGTTAAACTTTTTATATTGAAGTTTTATAATATTGTGATAGTTCAAGTGTTAGAATACACCAATAGAGTTTTTCTTTCATTGTTTGTTTGTTTTTTTTTTTTTTTTTGCTAACGTGTGTGAACATTTAATTTAGTCAAATATTTTGACTAATTAATTATTAATTAAATCTTAATTTGTATATAATTTAAAAATTAAAAAAAAAAAAGAGTCAATAGTGAACAAAGAGGCTAATGGCAGGAATGCATCTGCAGCCAAAAACACTAATACCAAAATTGTAAAGAAAAAAATAACGGCAAATAATCTTTCAAAAATTACGCCATTGCCCTCGTTAAACGATAACGAGGACGACGAATTTAAAATGAAGGCGATTGTCATTAATGCCTCTCCATCTACAATGGTAGACACCATACCATCATCCACAATATCAACGACTCCAGCAGCAGCAGCATCTACATTAACAGCTACTTCATCTACGGCGCCGACAACAAATCCAATCCCAAAAAAGCAAGATAACAATAATCTTACGCTTCGCGGCATAAAACGAAATAACACCGATCACGACAACATACAGGGTGAGTCATTCAAATTTAAAAACATTATTGTAAATTTACAAAATGAAATTAAATTGCTCAAAGAGCAATTAAATAAGGCGCATAGCGATAATTTTATCCAAGCAATTAAAGCAACAAAAAAAAAACAATTGATAAAAATGATACTGTGTCGTTCTTATCAAATAACAAGTACGCCCATTCTCAGTCAAGATATGGATGCGGATGAAGAATCGCAAATGCATTGTGAATATTCGCAACAAAGTGAAATTCATGACAAAAACGACCGATCAACATTCGAAGTGATCAAAAAAAAAAAATTAGAAATAAAAATTCGACCACAAAACCCAAATCAGCACCTTTGAACACGACAAATAACGCCACAGTGAAGAAAAACTTCACAATAAATTCAGCAAACAGCAACAACAACAATAACACTAAGCCTTCGGCATCGACTGCAACGTCGGCAATTAAATCAACAACAGCAACTACAACTGCTGCAGTTGCTAAGAAACAACGTCGTCCACCACCAATTCACATCATCGAACAAGACGTGAAAAATACAGTAGCCTTGGCTAAAGGCATTAAAATACAGAACTTCGAGATAAAAAGAATAAACGCAAACAAACATACGATAACGACGGACTCGTTACAGAACTATACTTCACTCAAAACCATTTTTGATGAAGTAAACACAAAATTTTACTCGTACACTCCCAAAGAGTTAAAACCAAAATCGTTGGTACTTCGTGGACTCACCGAGACTGAAGACTTAGACGAAATAAAAACGGACATTGAGACAATGGACGAAAAAATCGAAATTATTATAATCTTACAGATGCGTTCAAAACGTAATGACCACAACAAAAGACTGTTACCACTATACATCGTACAGTTCTCGCCAAACACCTCGCTAAATGTGGTGTATGCCATAAAACACATAAATCATCAAAAAGTTGAATGGCAAACTTTAAATCGTACCGACGACATCTTACAGTGTAAGAACTACCAACGATATGGGCATACTGCAACTAACTGCAATTTCGAGTTCCGTTGTGTCAAGTGCTCGCAAACACACGAACCTGGATTTTGTACGGTGACAGAGGAGATTACAAAAGAAAACATCTTTTGTATCAATTGCAAGAAATCTGTACATCCCGCATCTTATAAGGGTTGTCCCATTTATCAATCAATGATTCTTAAAAGAATCGTAGACAAGAGAGCGCAACAGGAGACAGCGAAAGCTACTCCTAAAATGTTTGACTCAATTAAAGTGTCTAAGGCAAACGGTACTTTTGCACAAATGATGCAAGGTGGACCAACAATGACATCAACAACAACACCCTTAGCTGCACCCTTACAACAACAGACGAACACCGACCTTGAAATAAAAACTTTGACAGAACGTATGGACAAATTGACGGTCATGCAAAAACAAGGCGAACAATTGGCTCAACTCCTACAATTTTTCGCCCAATTATAAATTCCGCAAATCAAAATTCATTGCAAGACCAAGGACATCGACAACGACGACAACCTTCCAAATTTAAAATTATCGCGCTTAATGTAAATTCGATAGTAAGTGTACAACGACGACTAAATTTCTTAAATTTCTTAAACTTACACCATCCGGACTGCCTACTTATCAACGAGACGAAACTAAATTCAAAACACCATTTGGAATTCAAAAACTATAACATAATTCGACGCGACAGAATAAATTCGACATAAGGAGGAGGGACGGTCATTTTGATTAAAAACGACATAAAATTCAAAATTATTGAACCACAATCAATAAGTAATAGAGAGGGCATCGAAATTGCCATTATAAGACTTAATATTAAAGGATCGGCACAAAAAATCTTTTTGATTTCAATTTACTGTACGGGCAATGCGAACCAAATTACAGAAAATCGTTTCGAGGAAGAATGGAGCAAAATTTTTGATGTTCTAAATTTAAGCAACCCTAACCATTTTTATTTAATTGGTGACCTAAACGCACGCCACACAAACTGGGGCAATGCACTCAACAATTCGAGAGGCACACGACTAAACAGATGGATGAATGATTACGCTATGCTGTACCGTGCAAAATTATACAGATCTGACAAACCGACAATGATACGCTCTGGTAACTATATAGACTTGGCAATAATGGACGTACGTATTAAAATTCAAAAAAATTCTCAAGACCAAATGTTGTAAACCATTACAATTGGTTTTCCTTATCCATTCGCATTCCAACAGATACCATTCACCCATAACAATTACAAAATTATGTCGTTCACTTCTTGTCAACGTTGTCGTTTCGAAACCAAATAAATTATATTATTAATTATTGCCGAATTGTAGAATTTAAATAAAATTAAATATGAACATAAATATGCCGATAAATCTAAAATATAATAAAATATATTTATTTATTTATTATAAATAATAAAATATACCAAAAATAAAACAGTTTGTATATAACATTTTATACAACAAATGATTTTAAGTCGAAAGCTCTTTCATATGATGAAACTTTAAAATTACCAGTGTTCATAAAGCCTAAAGTTAACAAAAAGAACCAGTTAAGTAGTGTGACAAAACAAGAAATGTCGTTAAACCCGCTGCTTTATCAATGGAAATTGACAGCATAAACGAGTTAAACGGCAATAACGGTGTGGTAATAAACTGTAATAATGAAAAGTCAGCAAAAAAAATGCAAAATGAGCTGATTGTTAAAATAGGAAATGAGTATGAAGTTATAGTACCAAAATTTGAAAATCCAAAAATCTTGGTGGCCGGTTTAAGTGATAATATTGATTCTGAAGCGGTAGTTAAAGCAATAAAAGCACAGAATAGTTTTGTAGAATTTAAAGAGCTCAAGTGCAACAAAGTTTATGAGTCTTTCAAAAGGAAAGGCTTTTATAATGCAATAATTGAAGTCGATGGAGCATCATTTAATGATATACTTTTAAATGTGATAAGTTGAATATCGAATGGGATAGATGTGCGGTTTATGAGCACTGTAGATTATTTCGGTGTCATAAATGCCACGGCTTTAATCATACAGCAAATAAATGCACAGTTGGTGCATGTTGTTATAGATGTGGTGATAAGGGACATTTGTTGTGTGTTGCACACTTTAATTATGTATAAAAATGAATATAATACTTATGTATAATAATTTAATGTGATAATGAAATATGTATTGGTATATAGAAATAATTTGAATAAATAATTATAAATTGGAAGGAAAAAAGATCGGGCAGTCGATAAGCGATGGTCATTTGACTATAAATAAAGATATAAGTTATTAATAAATAAAATTATTAAAATATTATGTTAAAAAACATATTGTATAATTATTAAAAGTTTGGTTTTTATTTAAATATATTGAGTGTAACGTGGAAAATCTCATAAGGCAGTATACAATACACAACACTGGTGGCAGCGGAAAAGACTGTTAAGTATACACAGTAGTAACATAAAACTGTTAAGTATACACAGTAGTAACATAAAGCAAAAATGTAAGAGTATACTGCAAATAAAAATAAGTGAGATTGTGATAAAAAAAGAACGTGCTTAAGTAAAAATTTTGGTTGAAACTGCATTCGATTTCGATTAGAAACCATCTTTGTTATGATTGTGTGATTAATTTATAGTTAATACACACCATACCAACTAAATTTAAAATAAAATAAAAATAACCGTAATTAGCTGATTGATTAACATTGTAAGGAAGTCAACAGTAATTACTATATGCATAACATCAACACATCAAAATGTTCAACTGTTAAGCTGATTTCATCAAATTTGATTCTGACGTCATCAATGTACAGCAGCATATGGATAATTTGAAGAATTAACCAATCATCAATTAATAATTAGTTAAGAAATAATTTTGTAAGTAGATGTTATAATTTTTACTGTGAATAGTGAGTGCTTCTAGTTTTTATTAATGAATAGTATTTTTGGTTTCAAATAACTTAGACTAACTAAAATTAAATAACTAAAATTAATTTAGTTGATACTACCTTGATATTCTTATTATTATTTTTATATAGCTTTAAATTTTTTTAATTAATTTTCAATTTTCAATTAAAGAAAGTTTGCATTCAGTTATATTTTGTTCGGTGTGTATACAGAAAATCATATTAATAATATAAATCAGAAACTTCCAGTAGTTCAAATAATTGTTCATTAATAATGGCAACCTTAAATATCGCTAACGCGTTAAATTTTATTTCACCGTTTGACGGACAGCCATCGGAGCTTCATCAATTTTTAAATTGTTGTGACGTGGTATTTGATGATCTGTTAGCTACGGAACATGCTAAATTTTTAAAATTAATGTTTAAGTTACTAAAGGGTGTGGCTTACAATGAAACAATAAAATATATAGCATATGATACATGGGCGGATTTAAAAAAAGATTTAAAAGATAGGTTTAAATGGACCAGGTCCAGAATCGAGTTGTCGCATGAATTAAATACAGTGCGTCAAAAGCCAAATGAAACCGTTAGAACTTATGGTACTCGTGTTCAAGGAATTCTTTCAGAATTAAATGATGCATGTATTACTGCAGCCGGTGCGGGTTCTAAAAAAACAGTTGAGCTATTGAATTCCCAGACAGCATTAACCGTTTTCCAAGAAGGATTAAATAGTACAATTAAACTAGTTGTAAAAGCTGCAAACTGTAAAACTTTAAAATTGTCAATAACAAAAGCAATTGAGGAGGAATCGATTTTAAAACACAATAGCGAATTCGACAAACCAAAAATAATTCAATGTCAATTATGTGGAAAAATTGGTCATCAAGCAAATGCATGTTATAAACTAACAAAATCAAATTTAAATTTTCAAAATAAAGTATCACCACAATTTAACAATAACTTAAAAGCAACAGGGTCTATGCTTTGTGCATACTGTAAAAAGCTGGGGCATCATATCAATGATTGCTATAAACGCAAAAATACAGAAATGCGAAAATCAAATCTAAATAATCTAAAACCACCTCATATGTTACCATCAACGGAAATAGATAAAATGAATGTAGTAAGTTCTGCGGATTCGGAAAACTTAAACTGGCTCACGCAGTTTTCGTCGAACACAGTTGTGCGAGCCAAGATGTTATAAAATATACACGTTCGAAAATTTTAAATTACACACCACAATGGTTAATTTCTTTATTTATGTTGATATTTTTTTTTGCGGATTTAAGTATTAAACATTTAGGAAATGTAAATTATTATTTGAAAGCAAACCTTTTTCATTTTTTTGCAATTTTCTTGCTATTTTTATTAGTTTGCCTTTCCTTTTTTGATTTATTTTACATTTTGCTTATTACTATAATAATAATACTTACCCTACATCAATGGAAAACATTCCAAAATATAATTAATAAAATAATTCATTCTCAATATAAATTAAACTGGAATAACAATTTTTTTACTGTTCTATCATCTAAAAATCTAGACATAGTTCATTTTTATTTAAATATTCAAAGAGAACGAAAAGTAAAACTTCTTTTAGATACAGGTGCAAGTGTCAGTTTATTGAAGAAGTCATCAATTAATGGCGAAACTCCTTGCTATCCAGATGAAAAGTGTAAAATTGGTGGTATATCGGCAGATATAATATGGACTTTAGCAAAGTGTTACGGTGATATTTTGCTTGATAATAAAAAAAAAATTTACCATGTTTTCCAAATTGTCGAAGATAATTTTCCAATTGCATGCGATGGAATAATTGGAAAAGATTTTTTAAAAAGTAATTCATGTTTAATCGATTATTATGCAAATACGCTAACTATACCATATAATAACCGGGAATTTAAATATAAATTAGAGACAATAGGATTAGAGAAAACAGAGTTACATAAAATAAAATCTAAAAATATTATAAAACGATCTGAAAAGATCATACTGTTAAGTTTTCCTAATACTATCAACGGTCAATATGTTTGTAGCTCCAACATTCTTCCAGACCAAGTTTATT
The DNA here is from genome assembly GCA_963556175.1 of Tipula confusa. Classification (NCBI taxonomy): domain Eukaryota; kingdom Metazoa; phylum Arthropoda; class Insecta; order Diptera; family Tipulidae; genus Tipula; species Tipula confusa. The sequence goes on along the minus strand of OY744476.1, from coordinate 203,035,194 downwards.
TGGCAAATTCAATAGTTGAAATTAAAAACGAAGTAGGTTATACATGTATAATGAATTCAAGTGAGAACGATATAGAATTAAATGAGTTTGATGTTACTCTTGAATCAATAGACAACTATTTTGTCTATAATTTTTCGTCTAATTGGACAAATAATGTGAAAGATAGAATGAAAATTATTGAATCGGAAATATTGAAAGGACACATGAATGACGAAGAATGTAAGTCAGTAATCAAAATTTGTAAAGATTATAATGACATTTGTTTTTTAACGGGGGATAATTTATCTGAAACCAATGCCATATCTCATTCTATTCCACTTTCAGCAGAGGTAAAACCAATTTATAAAAAACCATACAGGCTACCTGAATCAGCCAAAATCGAAATTGACAAACAAGTAGATAAAATGCTTGAAGACAGAATTATTGAACCATCTAAATCAGCGTGGAATTTTCCTCTATTAATAGTACCGAAAAAACAGATGATCCCAATAATAAAAAATGGCGAATTGTTATTGATTTTCGTAAACTGAATGAAGTTACTGTTGACGACATTTTTCCCTTACCTAATATAGTAGAAATATTGGATCAATTGGGTAATTCAGTTTATTTTTCAACCCTAGACATGGCAAATGGATACCACCAGGTACCTCTTGATCCAAATCATAAAGAAAAAACTGCCTTTACTACTCATACAGGACATTACCATTATATGCGGATGCCGCAAGGGCTAAAAGGGGCACCAGCAACGTTTCAACGCCTTATGAATCATATTTTAACTGGACTTAATGGTATAAAATGCTTAGTATATCTGGACGATATTATTGTTTTTGGACGTAATTTAGAGGATCATAACTCAAAATTAGTCGATGTTTTTAAATGTCTTCGCACAAATAATTTAAAACTAAATATTAACAAATGTCATTTTTTACAAAAAGAAATTACGCTTTTAGGGCATATAGTCTCGAATACAGGTGTAAAACCGGATCCAAAGAAGATAGAAGCTATTTTAAATTATCCAATTCCAAAATCATCAAAAGATATTAAATCATTTGTTGGATTTGCAGGATATTACCGAAGGTTCATTCCTCAATTTTCACAAATTGCTAGTCCTCTCTTTCGTTTATTAAAAAAAGATACTTCTTTTAAGTGGGATGCTCATTGCGATGAAGCTTTTAATCATCTTCGTGAGTTACTAATTTCATCACCTATCCTACAGTATCCAAATTACGATAAGGAATTTTTTATTACTTGTGACGCTAGTGATCTAGCACTTGGAGCGGTCCTATCACAGAAACATGGTGATATAGACTTACCAATAGCATATGCTAGTCGAACTATTAACTCAGCTGAAAAGAATTACGCTGCAGTAGAAAAAGAACTACTAGCTATAGTTTGGGGCATTGAACAATTTCGACCATATGTATTTGGTCGACATTTTATTGTTATTACAGACCATAAACCTCTTAGCTGGTTATGGAATATTAATAATCCAACATCTCGTTTGACCCGGTGGCGCTTGAAACTTGAAAATTATAATTTTGATATACAGCATACTCCGGGAAAATCTAATAAAGTTGCAGATGCATTGAGTAGAATTAATAACAATAATAGAATTAATATCATTACTCGATCTAAGTCAGCAATGTTAAATGATAATAACAATGATTCTAATACTCAATTAAATATTAAACATCATTTTTTGGAATTTTTTGGAGTAGTTTAACTCCTGATGATGACTTAACAAGTCGAAATTAATTGAGTTTTATTTAATAAAATAAAATTTTGTGTTTGCGAAATATAAAACAAGTGTTTTTATTAAAAATGATATTTAGTGTGTTTCGCCAAGTGCCAACGGCAAAAAGTGTTAGTGATAAATATTAAACCTTACCAAAAAATCGATGAAATAAATAATGATTCAATTATCAATCTTTCTTCTGAAGATGATATAAAGTCAGCTATTGCTCAATTTCATGATGGGCCAATTGGTGGTCATCAGGGAATCATTCGAACTTATAATAGAATGAAAATATATGTTTTCTCGTATAAAGGAATACATAAAATTGTGCAAAAATTGTCAAGTAAATAAACCATGTAAACAGACCAAAATGCCTATGGTCATTACTAGTACATCAACACAACCGTTTGAGAGAGTTGCTCTTGACATTGTAGGGCCTATTAATCAAGCAAGTTTGAGTAATAATAGTTATATTTTAACACTTCAGGATGATTTGACAAAATTTAGTGTCGCTATTCCTCTACCAAATCAGGAATCCGAAACAATATCTCGTGCATTTGTTGAAAAATTTATTTGCATTTATGGATCACCTAATAGCATATTGACAGATCAAGGAAGTAACTTTTTAAGCAATCTATTCAAAGATGTTTCTAAATTATTTAAAATACAAAAATTAAGAACTTCACCATATCATCCACAAGCTAACGGAGCGCTTGAAAAAAGTCATTTGCATTTGGCTAATTATCTTCGAAACTACGCAAACCATGATATTAATAATTGGGACTCCTGGATACCTTACGCGATGTTTTGCTACAATACAACGCCACATACAGTGACAAGTTACATGCCATATGAACTTTTATTTGGACATAAACCTTTAATTCCATCATCATTCATAAAACCGATACAACCATTGTATAATTATGATGATTATATAAAAGAACTAAATTATAGAATGCAAACTTCACATAAAATTGCTAAAGAAAATATTATTAATTCCAAAGAAAATTCAAAAGTTGTATATGATAAAAATATAAATCCTACGATATTTAAAGAAGGAGAACTAGTTTTGCTAAAGAACGAAAATCGAAAAGGAAAACTTTCTCCATTGTGGTTGGGTCTCTATATCATAGAGAAAATTATATCAAATGAAAACACATCAATTAAAATAGGGAAATCTTTAAAGACTATTCATAATAATCGACTAAAGCAATATCATGATCAATAAAAAAATAAAAAATTAAATAAAATAAATAAATGAAATTGAAATAATGAATTAAAATTTAAACATAATTAAGCTTGGTCAAAATTTGTAATAATATTAAATTATTTTGTATTATTAGATTTTAAATTTAATTAATGTTAGAATAATCTTTTTTTTTTGGGGGAAGGGGTGTTGTGTGTTGCACACTGTAATTATGTATAAAAATGAATATAATACTTATGTATAATAATTTAATGTGATAATGAAATATGTATTGGTATATAGAAATAATTTGAATAAATAATTATAAATTGGAAGGAAAAAAGATCGGGCAGTCGATAAGCGATGGTCATTTGACTATAAATAAAGTTATAAGTTATTAATAAATAAAATTATTAAAATATTATGTTAAAAAACATATTGTATAATTATTAAAAGTTTGGTTTTTATTTAAATATATTGAGTGTAACGTGGAAAATCTCATAAGGCAGTATACAATACACAACACATTTAATAAAGGAGTGTCCCTCTGAGGAACAAAGTTGTTTAAATTGTGTTCGAGTGAAAAATAATTTAGGGGTTACAGAGCTGGATGTAAGTCATGCCACAAAAAGTGAACATTGTCCATTATATAAAAGGTTATTAAAGCGCAAACAAAATAAAATTTTATATTAGTAACCAAAGAATAATAATAAGAGACTAAACTGTGTGTATTTGAATATCCAAGGATTGATAAATAATTTGTGTGAACTTGAGGCTAAAATTAAAAATAATAATGTTAAAACTCACCGAGTTTCAACATGGGTTAATTATCTTGTTTCAACAGGGGTTAATTAACTACGGTGTTAAAACATATTCACGTGTTTGTACAGGAATTTTGCTACTATACGATGTTGTAAATTGAAGCTTTAGAATTAAGTTACTTGCACATAATCGTATGGTGCATACATATGATATGTAATTTGCATACGTATGTCTTTTACTTTTTGTATATAAATCATGTAAATTATTTAAGAAAAGCAGAATAAAATATTCATTCCAACAAACAATATAGTTTTCATTCTAACTACTAGACCCCACCCGCGGTAATCCAGTAGTTAGTCTATAGTAAATACTCACGAGTTCAAATTTACAACTTGAACATAAGTGAAATTATTCATGTGGTTTTCATTTTTACTTATTGTTTCAAAGTGGGTTTCGTACTCGTGTGCTTGTCGCTGCGATAGAAGTCCAAACATATCACTAAGCACAATACCTGTTGTATCTCCGAAGCCACGTTTAATTCTTTTTCGTTCCTTGTTGCTTTCTAGCAATAGTACGTTATCAGCTATTAGGTTGTTAAGACGCCATTGTAGTTGCTGAATGATTATGTTGCAATTTATTCTAGGAAGCTCCTTACAAACCGCCTGTAATTCTGTCTGGGCTTGCTTAAAAATTTCGATCTCTTCCCAGTAATTACTCATGTTGTAATAGATTAGTACAGTCCACTTCATTGCAACTACCTCAAGTTTGCCTAATTCTTCAAAAAATATACCAGTGGATTGGTTTAAGCTTGTTATTTGGATATCGGCTTGGACAAGTCCTATACAGCAGCAAACTGACAGTAACGATAGTATAAAGTAGTTGTTCCTCTTCATATGTTTTACTCGTCTATTGGGTTGTTGTCGTGGTGCCAGACTGTTGTTTTTGCAATTGATTGATGTTGCCGTTTTAGGCGTGGTACTAATCGACGGTGGGATAGTTTTTGTGGGTAATAAATCCCTTGCATCATCGTCAATTGGTAATTTATATAGTTTTACAATGGGTCGTTTATACACTGCATCCTTGCATTTGACAGTTGCGACGCGTGCGAGGTTGTCTTTTCCAGGATGAGTACAGAGAACACGTCCTAGCTTCCATCGAGTGGCGGGTTGTTGATCATCCTTTATTAATACTAGGTCATTTTCCTTCAAGTTTGGTTGTACACTCATCCACTTATTTCGTTGGTGTAATTGGTGAAGATATTCAGTGGACCAACGTTTCCAAAAACCTTGCACAATTCTCTCTACCATATGCCATCTGGATCTTAACCCCATATTGTCGATGTCAGCGCACGGTAGCGCCTTGATAGAATCGCCTATTAAAAAGTGTCCTGGAGTTAAAGCTGCTAAATCGGAAGCATCGTTGGTCAGTGGTGTGATAGGACGTGAATTTAGGCATGCTTCAATTTGCGTGACAACGGTGTATAGTTCTTCAAAAGTCAATGTTGATTCTCCTATGACTCTTTTAAGGTGGAATTTTACCGATTTGATTCCCGCTTCCCAAATTCCGCCGAAATGAGGAGAGTGTGGTGGTATAAAATGCCAAGTAGTCCCCTCGCTGGCTAGCATAGTTGCTATGTTGGTTGGAAGATTTTTTAATGCGGAATGGTATTCCTTTTTCATTACGGCATTTGCTCCAACAAAGTAGGTTCCATTGTCGGAGTATATATCTGTACACAAGCCCCGTCTGGAAATGAATCTTTTGTAGGCAGCAATAAAGTCCTCGGTTGTTAAGCTGCTTACTATCTCGATGTGGACGGCCTTCGTTACCATGCAGATAAACAGTGCAATGTATCCCTTGTACGTTTTATGACCTCTACCTTTGGTTGTTCTTAATTGAATGGGACCGGCATAATCGATTCCCGTTTTGGCAAACGGTCTTCCCGGCCTCACACGAGAAGATGGCAAGATTCTCCTAGTGCTATATGTTTATCCTTCAAAGGGATTTTTACTATATATCTGCCGTCCAATCCCTTTTCTACTGTTGACTGGAAATGTTCTTCGATCTTGATTTCTTCTTCAGTTTTTGTTCTTTCTTCTGGTATTGAGTCATTTTCTATCAATAATTTTAATTGATCTTCAATTATTTTGATAGATACCATAGTTGTTTTATGCTGCATGCCTCTGTCACTTCTGCTTCCAATTATTATATAACCAAATTCTGTATCTTGGGCCATTGGCTCCAGCTGACCTCCTTTGATTATGTTGTTTTTTATTATTGCTGGATAATAATCTGCACCAAGGATGAGATCAATTGGCTGTGACTGGTTGAAATGTGGGTCAGCAAGTTGTAATTGTTGTAGATGAACCCAGCTGTCTGTTTTAAAGTTTTCTTCAGGCAGCTGTTGATTGAGTTTGTCGAATATTAAAGCTTCGATGTTTAAGTGGAACTCTCCGTCAAAATTTGGTGATAATTGTATATTGACGGTGTGTTTGCAAACACCTGCTTTAGCTCCACCGATTCCAGAGATGGTGACATATGTTTTCTTCTTTTTAAAGTTGAGCAAGTTCGCGGCTTTTGCTGATATTAATGTTGCTTGCGATCCTGGGTCGACTAAAACTCTTAGTGCGACGAAATTATTTGTACCGGTTTTGGCTCTAACTACCGCCGTTGGTAGTAACACTTGACCTTGTTGGTTCACCATAAATGTTTTACTACTACTTGATGCTGCATTATTGCAGTGCAGTAGTGTGTGGTGTGTTCCTTTACACACAACACATGTTTCTGCCTTGCAGTAGCTGCCTTGGTGTTGGTTTAAACACTGTCTGCATAAATTTTTAAAATTTACTAGCTTTGCTCGTTGTAGTGTTGGCATGTTTTTAAACATTTTACATTGATGTAAATTGTGTTGTTCCTTACATCCTTCTACCCAACATGTACTGGCTGCCGTAGCTGCGTACACCCGTTTTGGTGATGGTGTGTACTGTTGTGGTGTGTGTTGTGGTCTCGTGATTGTTGGCTTCTGGTTACCCATAGCTTCGAGGGATTGAAATCTTCGTTGCATAAATTTGAAAATTTCCTCTAGTTCTGGAACTTCTCTGGGTTTCTCAAGTGACGATTCATAAAGCCTTATGGATTCTGGGTCCATTTTTTTACTTAAAATAAAACCCACGAAGGCTTCGAAGGGCGAACTCATCTTCAGACGATATATGTTGTGCAAAATCTCTTTTGCGGTATCGTGAAGATTTCTCACTGATTGTGCGGATGCTGCTTGTAATGTTGTTAACGATAATAATCCGCTGAATTGGTGGCTGGCGAGCAGTCTAGGATTGTTGTATCGTTCTTGGATTATGTCCCAAGCTGCTTTATAATTGTCACCTGTTGTTGATAGGTGACTTATCAGTTGTGCTGCCCCTTTCATCAGGTGTGTTTTTAAATATTGCATCTTGACCGTGTCGGACAATTTGCTATTCTTATGAATAAGCTCGGTGAACATGTCATTAAAGGTTTCCCATCGTTCGTATTCACCGTAAAAGAACGGAATTTCTACTTTGGGCAGTCTCATTTGGGATGCTTCGGCTGTGGTTGTTATTGTCTCGCCTTTATGCTGCTGCAATTTTATGATTGTTGATTCAACTTGGGTTTGAAGATTCCCAAAATAATCTTCAATGAAATAATTTGACGTTTGGTCGTCATCTTCTAGCTCTACTAGTATTGCTGTATGCTGCTCTGTGACTACTTCCAGTTCTTTCTCCAATTGCCTTATTTTGAGGTTTATATACTCCTTAGATATGTTGTTGGTATCTAATGAATATTTTATTGATGCCAGATTTTTATACATCTGACGAATCAAAATATCCTGCCTTTTTTGAAGCTTGTTGTTGGTTACTTCAGTTTTGTTTATAGGCTGCTCATCGTATATTTTACTGCCACCTTCATGTGTTGGTGGTAGTTCAAATACGTTGTCGGTTGATGGCGACTTGGTTACTCTTGTTGTTGGTATTGGTGTGAGTGGCGGAAAATTATTTAGCCGTTGACGCATATCGTCAATGGTCGTTTGATACTTGTCCACAATGGATGTTCTTTTGTTGTAATATTCGTGACTGGTGTGCAGCGGTGGTTTGAAGTCACGAATTTGGTCATCCACTCTTACATAGTCGTTGTATAGCGATTTTAACGTTGCTATCCTTTGTTCCAGATATTTTGTTGTTTTTCTCTCTGTTGGATCTTTACGATAGTTTCGGTCCAGCTGGATTATTTTTTCACCAGTTTCCTCCTGGGCTTTGATAAATCCATCCATGTTGTTATTTGGCTGCAGTTGTTGTGGCACTATCTGGACTTAACAAGATCCGGATAACAATTTTTATCCTTGTGGTGGTTTTTATCCAAGGGTCCAGGGTTCAAGTCCCTGTTTCGGCGCCACATGAATAATTTCACTTATGTTCAAGTTGTAAATTTGAACTCGTGAGTATTTACTATAGACTAACTACTGGATTACCGCGGGTGGGGTCTAGTAGTTAGAATGAAAACTATATTGTTTGTTGGAATGAATATTTTATTCTGCTTTTCTTAAATAATTTACATGATTTATATACAAAAAGTAAAAGACATACGTATGCAAATTACATATCATATGTATGCACCATACGATTATGTGCAAGTAACTTAATTCTAAAGCTTCAATTTACAACATCGTATAGTAGCAAAATTCCTGTACAAACACGTGAATATGTTTTAACACCGTAGTTAATTAACCCCTGTTGAAACAAGATAATTAACCCATGTTGAAACTCGGTGAGTTTTAACATATTCCCGCGCGCAAGTTGTTTGTTGGATGAAGTTTATAACGAATGGCCTTCGTTATACAGAGGATTCCTCTACCCTTGGTAATGGTGCAAGTTGTCGGCGGTTAGTGGCCCTATTATGTAATTTTCGTATGCTCCTCCAAATTACTACGGCAAGGAAGCTCCAGAACACTACGTGAATCATTGTGTAGTGATGTATATTAAAACTTCATTTTTTCTCAGCGATGATATTTGGTTATCTAGATCAGATGTCTCAGAAGTGGTGATTAATTCCAAGTTGTCAACTTCTAATGTTCTGTTTTTGATGTATGAATGGAGCTGTTTTAGATTATTAGCCCCATGTGTCAATCCAGCAATCTTGAGAGATTCCTTGTTGATATTGTTAATAATCGCACCTACAGCGATTATGATACTATCTGCGTCTCGTAACATACAGCCTGCATTTATTTCCATCACACCGGATCCCCGCAAATTATGAGACTTGATTTTTAAGCCGCATATGACATCTACAGTAGTTTCGTAAGGCACTACGAAAATCCACTGATTTGGGGCGCTTAGCTTAATCCAATGATTAGTGGCCGTTGTTGAACCAATGTTGCAAAAGACCTCAAGTCTTGGTTTTCGCTGCATGATGGCTATCTCACACTGACTTCTATTGTTCATGGTGTTGACAATCGGTGAGATTTCACATAAAAAATGCATTGATTGCAGTACTTGACAGTGATTTACTTCTTCTCTTGTCAAAAACGCTACATGTTCCCGCCTACTATCCACAGCTAAATACTTTGCTGAAGTAACGATGTAAGATTGAGTGTTGTTATGAATAATATCTGGAACTGGAATCACCGAAAAGAGAGTATAGTCCCATGTGAATGACAGTGGAAGGATAAGTTCGATTATTATGGTTCGTTGTGTCACCCGGCTACGTATTTTCATGCTTTGGTACAAATGGATAAGGTCTGGTATGTTATGACCTGGTACTGTGATGGATACCGGTATGTGCTGACGGATTAGTTGTAGCTCATCCTCCAGTTGTGCAGGCGAGAGTATAGATGGATGTAAGTTGCCTTGATGAGCATGATACATTACGTCCAATAACCCTCGTTGTGTATCTTCTAGGTTGTTTAGTACTAGAGTCAACTCCAGTATGGTCACTAACACTGACCTAACTCTTTCCTCGTATGTTTGATACTCTTGTAATTGAACCATTTCCTGCCGTAGCCGCTGCTGATCCTTGATTAAGTTGTTCAAAGATGTCATAGTGAGATTTGTATTGTGCCTCACTAGTTTAATAGTATTGTCAATTACGCTGGTTTGGTTCTTTATCAGCGTCAGTAAGTGGTTTGTAGTTGTTTGTTCTCGCTTTTGATTAAAGCTTGAAAACTTCTCAAGATTTATTTGCCGGTTGTTTTAACGGCTCGAAGGACCATGAATAAATACTCACGAGTTCAAATTTACAACTTGAACATAAGTGAAATTATTCAAATAATTTTGAGTGTATTTGTTTGAGTGAAACTCATTTAATTGACATGGATGATGATGAATTTGTAGAATTGAGCGATTATAATATAATAAGAGATGATTCGTTATCGAGGCATACTGAAGGTGTTTGTATTTACATTAAAAAACAATGGAACTATGAAATAATCAAAAGAACTAATATTAATCAAGAATTTTGGTGGCTATCTATTAAGTTATACAATCGTGTTACCAAGTTGTATTTGGCGGTTTTTTATAGATCACCAAAATATTTACAAATTAGTGCAGAATTCTTTAATATATTTAGTGATCATTTAAATGAACTGAGTGAAGTGGATGGAACAATATGTATATGTGGGGACATAAATATAGATTGGAAAGTCAATAGTGTTAAGAAAAGTAAATTAAAACAAATATTATTTATACTCACCTGCACTCTAAATAATTTAATTATTCTTATTCTTACACACACACACGCAATTTTTGTACTTGTCAATATACATACTATGTTTACTGTTACATATGAATCTAGAAGTATAATTCACGTTAAAATTGTATTCACTCTCGTTTGTTTTGTCAAATAATAAACATCGACTATCAAATCATTCTAGTGTTTAATTCTTTTTATTTTTGCGCTCAACAGGTTATGGGCCCAGTTTTTTTTTGTATGTATGAGAATTATAGTGTAAAGTGCAATTTGTGTTTCGGGTATTTGAAGACAGTGATATTGCAAGTTATATTTATAAAGAAAGTTTTACTTTATAAATTATCTATAAAATACATCTAAAAAAAAAAAAAAAGAGGTAGAAAAAACCACGTTTTTCTACGATACAGTGAATAATTCGAGAAATTGTATTCATAAAAAAGGGGAAATAAAAGAACACAAAATGGAGTCGGAATTATTACGTGTGACAAAATTAGTTGATCATAGTAATTGGATGCTATGGAAATTTCAAGTAAAAGTATTATTGAACGACAGCGATTTACTTGAAGTGGTGACGGGAGCAGATGTTAAGCCAATTGAAGATGATAAGGTCAAGAATTGGATCAAATGTGATAAAAAAGCTCAAAAAATTATTGTAACAACGATTGGCAGACAACCAACGCTACACATCATGCAGTGTCAAAATTCAAAAGACATGTGGGACAAACTGCACAGTATCTATGAGCACAAGTCATCTACGGGTGTTCATTATTTACAACAACAGTTCTACAGTTTCGTCAAAGATTCGAACAATGACATGGCGACACATATCGCAAAATTAGAAAGCATTGTCCAACAATTAAGAGACATGGGTGAAAATATTTCGGATTCAATGGTTTCCACGAAAATATTAATGACTTTACCAAATGAGTATGATCATTTTCACAGTGCGTGGGAATCAACAGCGAAAGAAGAACAAACATTAACTAATTTAATGTCGCGCCTTATGGTAGAGGAATCGCGTTTGTTTAAAAGGAACACAAGCGAATTAAGTGAAGCATTGGTCGCAAAGCATAATCGACATCGTAAACCAAATTTCAAACCTAAGAACCGAGTACCGGGAAAGTGTTTCAAATGCAATAAGGTAGGGCATTGGAAAAAAGATTGTCCCACGTTAAACGTTAAAAATAAGACGGGTAATCAAGCGGAAATTAACTCTAATGCTTTGGTATGTCAAACGTTAGACTTAGATGCTGACGGCGTCGAATGGTACTTGGATTCAGGAGCCAGCGATCATAAGACCAATGATAATCGTTGGTTATACAACTACATACAGTTTAGTGTGCCAAAGGATGTGAAAATTGGCAATGGGGATTCGATTATGGCGTATGTGATGTGGACGTTTTAGCGTATAATAATAAAAGCTGGGAATCCAAACATCTGGAAAAAGTGCTTTTTGTTCCAGATATAAAATTGAATTTGCTTTCCCAAGGGCAGGTGTTTGATAAGGGTTATGTTTTTCGGTCCAACAAAGACAGTTGTGAGTTTTTAAAGAAAGATACCATCGTTGCAGTGGGAGTACGGAAACAACGATTATTTAAGATGCTTTTTAAAGTGTGCTCTCCAAATAGTAATAATGTAAGTCAAGTAAATACAGCTGTTAAACAGGAACCATTAAAATTATGGCATGAACGTTTAGCCCATCAAAACATTAATCAAGTTAAATCATTCCTGAAATCCATGAATATAAGCTACGGACAGAACGAATTGTTTACATGTGATGACTGCGTGATAAATAAACAAAAACGATCAACATTTTCTGATAGTAGCAGCAGAGCAACACGCTGCGGTGAGGTTGTACATAAAGATGTATGCGGCCCCATGCAAGAGATATCGCATGGAGGATCAAAATATTTTATTTTGTTTAAAGACGATTTTTCAAATTATCGGCAAGTTTTCTTTATGAAGAACAAGTCAGAGGCTATTCAGCATTTAAAGAAATATACCATCATGATAAAAAAGGACACTATGTGTGATTTGAGAATTCTTCGGTCTGACAATGGCGGGGAATATATCAATAAAGTAGAGAATTTTTTATCTTCCCGTGGAATTCGACATCAAAAGACAGTGCCATATACACCGCAACAAAATGGTCGGGTGGAACGCGATATGTGTACTATAGTCGAGGCAGCTAGAACCATGATCCATGCAAAGCAAATTTCTCTTAAGTTTTGGGCCGAAGCAATAAACACTGCAGTATATATATTGAATCGAACTGGTCCAAGTCCTATTCCAAATGTATCGCCGTTTGAATTGTGGTGTGGTAGTAAACTCTAGGTTTACTACCAAACCACAATTTGACCATTTAAGAGTGTTTGGGTCTGATGTTTTTATTCATATACCAAAACAACGTCGCAAGAAATGGGACAAAGAGGCAGACATGGGTTTCTTAGTTGGGTACCCTGAAGGTACCAAAGGATATCGAGTATGGAATTCACACTCAAATCAAGTTGAAATATCGTGCGACGTAAAATTTAAGGAATTAACTACAAAATCTTGCATTGCAGATGGAAATATAAATAAAGTATTAAACTATCCGAATGTAGGCGAAGAAAGCATTGACACGCAGGATGAAGTAACAGTTTCAATCCCAATTGCTCCGGAAAAATCATCAGCAAACGACAACACGGAAGTTGATTCAATTCGAAACCGCTTGAGAAGTAACAAAAAGATGACTAACTTAATTAGATTGGAGGAGAGTTATGCTTTTCTGATGGATTACCAAGAACCAACTAATTATCAGGAAGCAATTAAAGTCGGTGACAGTAAGAAGTGGTTAAAGGCGATGGATGAAGAATACCATGCGCTAGTTAAAAACAATACTTGGGAGCTAGTTTCATTACCGCAGGATAAGAAGGCAATTGACAACAGATGGGTATATACAATTAAATTTAAAAAAGACTCATCCATTGAACGATAAAAGGCACGTTTAGTGATTCGCGGGTTTACACAACAGTATGGCGTAGACTACGTGGAAACTTTTAGTCCAGTGGTACGCTTCACATCAATTCGGGCCATATTATCATTAGCCGCTCAGGAAAATATGTAATTAAGACAATTTGATATAAAAACCGCATTTTTACATGGAGAAATCGATGCGGATATATATATATGCAACAGCCTGAAGGGTACAATGATGGATCTGGCAAGGTGTGCAAACTCATCAAGAGTTTGTACGGCCTAAAACAATCCTCGCGTTGTTGGAACCAAAAGTTTGTGAAATTTTTAAATGATTTCGGTTTGCATCCCATGAAATACAATTCGGTGAACTAGCATGTTTTTTGGGAATCGAGATTGAAAGAGAAAAAGATGGGTCTATTTTTATTCACCAAAATAACTATGCAAACAAGGTCCTCCATAGATTGTTTATGGCAGATAGCAATCCAGTTGCAACTCCAGCTGAGCCAGGTCAACTTCCAGACTTAAATTCGAAACTCAAAGTTAATTTTCCGTATAGAGAGGGGGTTGGAAGTTTAATGTATTGGGCTGTGACAACTAGACCGGACATATCATTTGCAGTTGGTTACATAAGTCGTTTTATGGAGAATCCAACCAGTGCACACATTACAGCACTTAAAAGAGTTTTGAAATATATCAGAGGGAGTGTTTCGAAAAGTATTCTGTATAAATCCAATCAACAACATTTTTTGTTATCTTGTTACAGTGATGCCGATTATGCAGGAGATCAAAGTACACGACGATCTACCAGTGGTTATGTTTTTATGTTTGGTGCAGGTGCTGTTAGTTGGGGCTCTGAAAGGCAAAAGTGTGTAGCCTTATCAACTACGGAATCCGAATACATTGCAGCGTCACAAACCATCAAGGAAATGTTGTGGCTGAAGCAATTGCTTGAAGATTTAAATCAAAAGTAAATGAGACTCCACTACTGTTTATGGATAATCAGAGCGCAATTAGACTAGTAAAAAACCCTGAATTTCATAAGCGCTCAAAACATATTGACGTGAGGTATCACTTTATCCGGGAAAAATATGAAGAGGGAGTTTTCGAAATACAATACATTGCGAGTAATGAACAGCTGGGGGACATGTTTACAAAGGCGCTGAGTAAAATAAAATTTGAGAAATTCCGTTGTTTAATTGGTGTGTGTGATTTAACGTAAATATAAATTTTTGATTAAATTTAAGTGGGAGTGTTAAGAAAAGTAAATTAAAACAAATATTATTTATACTCACCTGCACCCTAAATAATTTAATTATTCTTATTCTTACACACACACGCAATTTTTGTACTTGTCAATATATACATACTATGTTTACTGTTACATATGAATCTAGAAGTATAATTCACGTTAAAATTGTATTCACTCTCGTTTGTTTTGTCAAATAATAAACATCGACTATCAAATCATTCTAGTGTTTAATTCTTTTTATTTTTGCGCTCAACAAATAGTAATGCTAAATATAAAGTAAAAGATATTATTACTGACTGTAGTTTAAAACAAATTGTGAAAGAAGACACCAGAATAACTGCATCAACAAGAACACTGTTAGATTATGTTTTAGTAAACGATAATAATAATTTTAAAGTTAATACACAACCAAACCTAAAAATAAGTGACCATGAAACAATAAACATTGTAATAGGAGGCATAAAAAACGTAAAAAAGAAAAATAAAATAATTAAGATATTGAAATATAATAGAGTGGCGTTTAGAAATCGAGTTTGCAGAAGTGACTTAATGACGTTGTATTTTGTTGATAGTGATGTAAAAGCAAGTAATTTAAGTACTACTCTGCATAATATATTAGGTGAATTTATTATTTATAAAACAATTAAAAGTGGTAGTAACAGCTGGTACACTAATGATTTAAGAAGTGAACGAAATTTAATGGTAGAACAATATAAAAAATACATTGTTAATACCAACATTAATACAGTAAATATGCAATGGCAATACTACAAGAAACTTAAAAATACTTACAAAAATAGATTAATGAAATAATCAAAAAATTTATAAAACATACAATAAAGTAAAATAAATTAAAGTTACCTAAGTGTTCTACATTATTTATAAAAATCCAAAAACGCTTGGATTATTCATTGGTGTCAGAAGTGGGATTTTCAGCCCAATATCTTCAATCAGGTAAGCAGTTTCTACAATCCACGTGTTTTTACAACCTACAAGTTATCTTGTGACATCATATCTTCGACATCATATTTTCTACAACATGTGTTAAGTGGTTATATATAACCGCACAATCTACAATATATCATCTACAATATATATCTACAATCTAAATTCAACCTTCAAAGTGGTCTCGAGCACGACAGTTTCTACAATCCACGTGTTTCTACAAACTACAAGTCATCTTGTGATTTTCACATCATATTATCTACAACCCGGTTGAAGTGGTTATATATCTACAATCTACATTCAACCTTCAGAGTGGTCTCGAGCACGAGGTTGAAAACTCTCCAATCGGTTATAATATCAGGATACCAACATATTAGGTATATATAAAGTATTTTTCTGTGTTCTACAATTCATTGTGTTTTATGCGCGAAGTATTCAATTAAGTGGTCAGTTTAAATAGTGATAAGTGAACCAAATAACATTAGTTAACAATGGCGGAAGCAAAATTAGTTAAACTAAAAACTCAACGTTCAGTGGTCATTGGACAGATTCACCGCGTTGAGAAATTCGTGAGTGACAAAATACACGGAGTGTCTCTGCCTGAACTAGAGGTTCGTCTGCAGAGTCTAGAAAGCCATATAGATCACTTCAATACCGTTCAATCGACTATCGAAGGTTGGGATAATGAAGAACTAGAGTCGGGAATACGTGCTGAAATTGAGGAGTTGTGTCATGTGATTAAACCGGCATTATTAGAAGCGGTTCGCTCAAAAATAAGTGACACAGACGCTAAGATGACAGCAACACAACCAAATCAAAATTCCATTATTAGTTATCCGCGGATTCAGTTAAAAACATTTGCTGGTGAAATAAATAAATATTTAGAATTTATCGAATCATTTAAATCGCTTGTTCATAATAATACGGCTTTCGATGATCTAACAAAATTTCACTATCTCAAAGGTTATCTTCAACCTGGTAGTGAAGCAGAACGAACTGTTTCATCTTTAGAAATCACAACCGATAACTATGCACAAGCTCTCAAACTGTTAGATGATAGATATAATAATAAAAAAGTTATATGCACTAGTCATCTACATAAAATCTTCAAGTTTAAACCGATTACTAAGGCTTCAGCATCAAATCTTAGAGAGCTAATCGATACGATTAATTCTAATTTAAGTGCCCTCGCAAGTCTTAAAAGACCCACACTACAATGGGACGACATGATAGTGTATATTATGTGCACTAAGTTAGATCCAACTACATTGGCCAACTGGAATGATGAAGCACCACCAAAAAGGCAGGCTGCTTTAGCTGAAATGATGGCATTTCTCAATAAAAGGTGCCATTCTTTAGATTTTTCTACACATAGTCATCTAATTAGTCATGCCAATGGACCGGTTCGCCAGCAAAATAATCAACAGCGACCAACTACAAGGTTTACTCATATAAGCACAGGATCTTTATCTCAAGTCACGCAATATAAGTGTACATTTTGCAAAAAACCTGGACACTCCATATTTAGATGCACTCGATTTCTAACTCTCTCACCGGAAGACCGCTTCAAACAAGTTGATACTTTAAAACTTTGTGCTAATTGTCTCAGATCAGATCACAGTATCAAAACCTGTACCAATAGCGAATATTGTCGGAAGTGCAATGAAAAGCATCATACTCTTATTCACCGTGAATCGTCAACAAAGATTTCAGTAAATCAGCATTCTTCCAGCATTCTTTCCTCAGTCTAGTGCTACATCCAGCCACGTATCTACGAATCCTGCAAGTCTCGTATTAAAAAATTCTGAATCTCAGTCGCGATCGTATGTCATATTATCTACAGCGTTAGTCAAGATTCTCGATGTAAATGGATCACCGGTGTTGTGCAGAGCACTATTAGATTCTGCATCCCAGATTAATTTGATGACGGAATCACTCGCTATCCAACTTGGTTTAAAACAAAATAAATGCCATTTGTCAACCACTGACAAATGAGTAGGAGATTCAAAAACATCAAGTCGAACATCATCTACAATAAGTCTACAGTCTCGAATTAATAATTATTCTACAAGTATTGATGTATTTATCTTATCAAAAATAACTGGGTATCAACCTGTTTCTACCATTGATATCGAGTCTTGGCCTATTCCAAAGAACATACAGCTCGCCGATCCACAATTCCATCAGTCAAATAAAATTGATCTACTGATAGGAACTGAGATTTTCTTAAGTTTGCTCGCGATAGGACAAATAACATTAGCTGATGAGCTTCCCATTCTTCAAAATACGCTTTTAGGGTGGATAATGTCGGGCAAAATAAAGCCTTCCAATCAAAATTATTTCTGTAATTTGTCTATCAAAGATGATCAGGTCAATGAGCAAATTAGTGATGACATCATCGAACGATTTTGGAAGCTTGAGAATCCACCAGTCACTCAAAAGTTTACTTCAATTGAGGAAAAATGTGATGCTCACTTCAAGCAACATACAAAACGAAATCAAGGAAGTTTCATTGTCAAGCTTCCTATGAGGGCTTTGCCATCTACACTGGGTGACTCTCGAAACATGGCGTTGCGTCGCTACTTACACAATGAGAAGAAACGTAGTCAAAACCATCAACTTCAAAAGGCGTATGTGCAATTTATGCAAGAGTATAAGAGTTTAGGTCACATGCAATTAGTTCCAGAGTCAGAGATTTGCGAAGATCACTATTTCTTACCACACCACTGTGTGTTGAAACCGGAGAGCTCCACCACCAAGTTGAGAGTGGTATTCGACGGATCTGCGACGACGGCTACAGGCAAGTCTCTCAATGATATCCTCATGGTAGGACCAGTGGTTCAAAACGATCTCTTCAGCATCCTTATACGATTTAGAGAGCATAAATTTGTCGTTAGTGCAGATGTGTCGAAAATGTATCGACAAATTTGGATAGATGAGCCAGATTCGCATCTACAATATATATTTTGGCGTGATACGCCTAAAGAAGATCTACATATCTACAGGTTGACAACTGTAACCTACGGAACTGCATCGGCTCCTTATCTTGCGACACGCTGCCTTCAACAATTATCGATAGATGCCAAAAATACATATCCATCTGCAAGTGAAGCTATTCACAACGATATGTACGTCGACGACCTTTTAACGGGATCAAATTCTCCAACAGAACTTCAAGAAATTAAGACCCATATAATTTCCATACTAGGCACAGCTAAAATGGCGTTACGAAAATGGTGTTCCAATTTACCAGAACTTCTCAATGATATACCAACCGAAGATCGTGAATCTTTGCTTCAGATTGATGATTCAAAACATTAGGCATGTACTGGCAATCTCAAGTCGATGAATTTCATTTCCATGTCACATTCTTAGAAAGGACACAAATCACAAAAAGGACTGTTATTAGCGACATCGCACGAATTTTTGATCCCCTTGGTCTAACGAATCCAGTTACCACTCTGGGTAAACTTTTTCTACAACAGCTGTGGCAGCTCAAACGTGCTTGGGATGAATGTCTGCCCCAAAGTCTGCATACCAAATGGCAATGCTTCACAAGCCAACTTCTTCAGCTCAACCAGCTTAAAATCAAACGTCATCTCTTCAAAGGTACATCGTCAATCAACGTGCAACTACACGGCTTCGCAGACGCGAGTGAACGAGCATACGGTGCGGCTATTTATACAAGATGTGTTGACCAAGACGGTGAAGTAGTTGTCCAACTTTTATGTTCAAAGTCGAGAGTATCTCCATTACGTAAAACTACTATTCCACGCTTAGAGCTCTGTGCTGCTTATCTTCTCGCAGAGCTAGCACATCGAGTACTCGCAATAATTAATTTTAAGGTCAACAACATATTTTATTGGACTGATTCAATTATCGTCCTCAATTGGCTCAAATCTGAATCATCTGCTTGGAATACATTTGTTGCCAATAGAGTGTCCAGTATCCAACAACTTACCAATGTTAATGATAGGTATCATGTGAATTGATTCACCAATCATTAACATTGATTCACATGATTGGTATCATGTGAATCAATGTTAATGATTGGTATCATGGACCTCAATTCTTATCTACAGACGATCAAAATTGGACACTAAAACAACCGTCACTTGAATGCTCTCTTCCTGAAGTTCGAAACACCAAGCCAGTTTTAGTTTCCATGAATGAAGAATCGAAGACAAATTATGGAAATGATTTAGTCGACTCAATAAAGTATAAAAACAATTTAAGAAGCCTATGCAACATCATGGCTTGGATCAATAGATTTATCTCCAACTGTCGTTTACGGTGCCGACTACGAGGACAGTTGGGAGAAAAAACAATTGGTTCTCTTTCAACTGAAGAAATTGAGAATGGTCTGCAGAGTATTGAAAAAATTGTGCAAGCCAGATCATTCCATGATGAAATAAAGATGCTGTTATTAAAAGGCTTACCAACAAAAAATCGTCTAAATTCCTTATCCCCTTTCTTAGATGATAAAGGCATATTAAGAGTTGGTGGCCGCCTTCAAAAATCTTCATTATCATTCTTATCCAAACATCCTATACTTCTTCCATTCAAACATCCGTTCCCAATAACTTTAATGTCCGAGTATCATTCTAGATTGATGCATGCTGGACCTCAAGCTATGCTAGCAGCAATTCGGGAAAAATTCTGGCCATTAAAAGGACGTAATTTGGCTAGTAACATATATAAATCCTGCATTAGGTGTTTCAAAATGGCTCCTCGTTCTATAACTCAACTCATGGGTAACCTTCCGGCTCACAGAATCAACTATGTACCAACATTTAGTGTAGTTGGCGTGGATTATTGTGGCCCTTTTTACATTCACTATAAGGTTCGAGGGAAGACAGCCACCAAAGCATATTTAGCAATATTTATATGTTTTTCAGTGAAGGCTGTCCATTTAGAACTTGTGTCGGACATGACAACGGATGCCTTTATAGGTGCCCTAAAGAGGTTGATTGCTACCCGAGGTATGTGTCATCATATATATTCCGACAATGGGACAAATTTTGTAGGCGCTAATTCTGAACTTCAACAATTGCGTAAACTCTTTCTGTCAGAGCAACATCAACAAAAAACCACGAAGTTCTGTCAAGATAATAATATCACATGGCATTTCCAACCTCCATCATCCCCACACTTTGGCGGCTTATATGAAGCCGCAGTGAAATCATCAAAACATCATATGTTACGAGTCATTGGAAATGCTTCGCTTACCTTCGAGGAGTTGAACACCGTCATCAAACAAGTCGAGGCAGTGTTGAACTCTCGACCATTAACACCTTTATCTTCGAGTCCTGACGACCTAAATGCTTTGACTCCTGGTCATTTTCTAATCGATCGTCCTCTCTCACTACAATATTCGAACCAAACACAACCAACGAAAATCTATCAACTGTACGGCGTTGGAGATTGGTTCAGCAGTTACAACAACACTTTTGGTCTCGCTGGTCCAAAGAGTACTTATGTGAACTTCAACATAGAAGAAAGTGCACCACCGCTACTAAATCGGTATCACCAGGTGAATTAGTTCTGCTTAAAGACGAAAATGTTCCTCCGCTAAAATGGAAAATGGGACAAGTCATCGCAATATATCCGGGCGATGATGGCCATACTAGAGTTGCTATGATTAAAACTTCAACTGGGATACTGAAACGTTCTATATCAAAGCTATGTCCTCTTCCTGTATATGACGATAATTTGAAGGATGGGATCCTTCAAGGCGGGGAGGATGTTTAATTTCCAATTTAATGTGCACATCAATACTTTTAAACCACTCTGTATTCTACAAATTTGTAGATTACATACCTGTTGGCAGATGGCCAACAGTCTACACAAACATAAAAAAAAATAAAAATATAAAATTATTTTATGATAAGTCAGTCTGCTACACGTATTCATTGTGAAATAATCAAAAAATTTATAAAACATACAATAAAGGAAAATAAATTAAACTTACCTAAGTGTTCTACATTATTTATAAAAATCCAAAAACGCTTGGATTATTCAGAATTATTGATCCAAAAATTATCGCAAATAAATTTAATAATTATTTTGTGAATAGTATTGAGGAAATTAATAGAAACATTCCAGATATTCCGTATATAAATCATATAGATGAAGTTAATTGTAGATTTGCATTTAGAAAAAGATAACATTAGAAGATCTTTTTATAATAATAAAAAGTATGAACAAAAAAAAGGATATTTATTTTTTAAGTACGGGCATATTTATAGATTGTTATGATCTGATTGGGCAAAACCTTTTAAGCATAATAAATATGTCAATTGAATGTGGAGAGTTTCCGGAAGAATGGAAGCAATCAACAGTAATACCTATAGCAAAGGTTAGAGGTACAGAGAACTGAACTGAAATATGATTACAACTGAATCAAGAATACTGGAGAAAGTGATCGATATTCAATTACGTGATTACCTCGAGAAAAATAACCTTTTATTTGATTATCAGTCTGGTTTTCGTAATAATCACAATTGTGAAGCATTGATAAATTTAACAATAGTTAACTGGAAAATAGCCGTTCATGATAAAAAAGTTGTAATTGCAGCTTTTCTTGATTTAAAACGAGCGTTTGAAACTATAGATAGAGATATACTTATTGAGAAACTTGAGAAATATGGTATTCGGGAAAATGAGTTGGAATGGTTTAAATCTTATTTAAAAAAGAGGTGCCAGAGAACCAGAATAGGGGACTTCTTTTCACCACCCAATAATGTTTCGATTGGAGTACCACAAGGTACAATATTAGGTGTCATTCTTTTTCTTGTATATGTTAATGACATACAAAAAGTTATATCAAATTCAATAATACATCTATTTGCTGATGTTACATTGTTGTATGCTGTTGGAAATACAGTGGAAGAGCGTAGAGTTAAGATATGTAAAGATTTGGAGAAACTAGAAGAATGGTTTAAAATGAATAAATTAAAGTTAAACATAGAGAAATCTAAATGTTTGTGCATAAACGGTACACTTTCGCACAACATAACAATGAATAATGAATAGAAATCGTTAAATCAATTAAGTATTTAGGTATAATTATAGATGATGAATTAAGTTTTAAAGAAAATTTGGATAGTGTTTGTAAAAAGAGCAAAAAAGTGTATTTTTTACGAAGGATTAGGAAAAATTTATCTAGACAAACATAAAAATTTATAACATTATAATCAAACCACACTTTGAATATTGTTCATCAATATTATTTTTGAGCAATAATGAAATGATGCAACGGATGCAAAAACTGTAAAATAAACCAATGCGATGTATTTTAAAATTAAATAAGTTCAGTAGAAAAGAAACAATGTTAGAATCTCTTCAGTGGTTGAATGTAAAGCAGAGTATCAATATTAATGTATTACTATTGATTTTCAAAATTAAAAATAATATGTTACCTAAGTATTTGTCGCAAAAATTAACATTTGTTCGTGAAATTCATAATTATAGTTTAAGAAATAGAAATGATTTTAGATTAGGTTTAAATGAAAAAACTAAAAACATGATATATTATAAGGGTTTAAAATTATATAATGAGCTACCAAAATTTATTTTTATTTTTTTTTGATTTTTTTTTCATGTAGATAGTTATTTTTTGTATAGATTTTTGTACATATTGGTTAATATTTACCAAATAAATAAATAAAAAGTAAAAATAAATAAATATTAGCCAAGGCTCTAAAGGAAATCCAGCATCTCCTAATACCCAGCATTTCTCTCCTCCCTTTGCATTTTTAACCTGTCGTGTGATAGATCCCATCTAGAACTAGCATGCGTAGCCCCGGGATGTGTGCATCTACACTGATTATTTTTAAATTGTGATCGCAAACCATCATCACATTTAAGAAATGCTTCCCTCGTCGTGCAAATGAGCTCAGATGAAGGAACAATTCAACTAAGAAAGCGCTTAATTTTGAAATCTACTTCATCGATTGATCCGCAGTTGGAAACCATAAGTAATAATTCAAGTGACAATGATAATATTTTCAACGTGTTTTATCCAACCGATACTATCAATAAAAACTTCGTTACCACAATTGTTAGATTTTCTAACTATATAAAAACGTCCGATACTTTTAAAACCCTTGTTAGTTTTAAAGCAAATTCAAAAGTCTAAAACGATTAAAATGAAATTTAATATTGATTATGCGATTAAATAATTTCCTGAATTCAATGGTGACACTTCAAATCTACATAAATTTATCTCGTATTGTGATATTAATGCTTGATATAATTAAAACAAAATTATTTGGGAAAGCATATAATATTGTAAAATATGGAGCATTCGACACGTGGACAAACTTAAAAAATAAATTGACGTTAAAATTTTCTGACTGTCGTTCTGTTGAATAGTTACAATTTGAACTAGTTCAATTAAAGATCAAAGAGATCAAAGCTAATGTCAAAGAGGAAAGACATATGTTTTTAAGCTCAGTGTTAAATATTTAAAATATTTAATTTTTTTGTAAAGTATTCATAATTTTAGTTAATTGTAATTGTAGGTTAATTGTAAGGTAAATGTATTGTAGAAAAATCAATTAATTATAAAAGACAATAGTGAGTGTTTATAATATTAAAAATCGCCAAGATTCACCAAGTGGAAATTGTCGTTTCATTGGCAGGTGTCAGGAGTGCAATAAGATTATTACGGAAGCACATACTTACTTAGAGTACGATGTTTGCAAACTAGTTTTCCACCCTCGTTGCAAAGGTGTTATTGGACAGCATATACAAAAAGTGGTTGCACAATGATTATGGTATTGCAATGAACAATGTTGAGTTAAAGTAACTGAAAAATCACCTATTAGAGATGAATATCAACTAACCGCGATTATTATTTTCGAACCATCTAATAGCAATTCTGATTTGGCCAGCAACAACAATGCTATTATTATAATATCACGATGTTCATTCTGCAAAATATTGTACGCCTGAATGTTCTCTACTACACATACACATAATAAATGTGTAATGGTACACTGTTAAAAGTCAATTTATGTATTGAATATAGAGTGAAAAATGGAATTATTACTTTATTGTATATTTATTTAAATTTAAATAAAAATCGGTGGGATTTATCTTATATTTTAAGATATAAACATTTTGTCTAGTTAACTAATCAAAACAAAAACAAAAAGCTGTGTTTCAATTGGTTTACTGTAACAACCGAAGAAGCAATAAGACGACAGAAAGAATTAATCGAAATCCTTAAGTCGGGCGGATTTCACTTGAGAAAATGGTCTGCGAATCATGTCGATCTTTTGTCTCAGTTTCCAGTGGAAGACCAAGAGATTACTCCAAGAGAAATAAACGAGGGTACAAAAACTATTTCTGTTCTGGGCATACGATTTTTGCCAATTAAAGATGTGTTTTCCTTTAAGGTCGATTTATCACCCAAGACAAAACCAACAAAGCGTATCTTGTTGTCTGAAGCCTCGAGGATATTCGACCCTATGGGTTGGCTATCACCCGTTATAATTGTCATCAAAACTCTTTACCAATCGCTCTGGCAGTTAGAAATAGATTGGGATGACGAATTACCTTTTGAGATCAGCAGCGAATGGTTTAAGGTTAGAGATAATCTAAAAATGCTGGAATCACTTGAAATTCCGAGATGGTTGTACTCTTCGAAAAATATTGAGCTTATCGGTTTCGCAGACGCCTCCCAAGCAGCATATGCTGCAGTAATATATTCGAGAACAGTGCAGGAAGATGGAAATATCCTAACCAATTTGATAGCCGCTAAGACCAAGGTCGCACCATTATCTGTCACGAAGCGCCAGACGATACCACGACTAGAATTATGCGCAGCGGTTCTACTCACTAATTTATTGAAAACATTACAGGATTCATTGGATCTAGAAAAATCACCTCCCATTCATCTTTTCACCGATTCGTCAATTGTCATAAGCTGGTTATCCACACCACCGGTAAATCAAGAAGTTTTTGTCAGTAACAGAATCGGTCAAATTCTACGTACTACCAATACTACTCAGTGGCAACACGTATCAGGTAAACATAACCCGGCCGACTGTGCCTCAAGGGGGATATCACCTTCAGAGCTCTTAAAATACGATTTATGGTGGCAAGGGCCAAGTTGGCTTAAAAATGATCCCATGAACATACCGAGAGAAGAGCGAAAGAGGCACCCGTTAAAAAATCAAGAAGAAAACTTGCTTATTTTAACAGTTCCGGAAACATCAAACGTTTTTAACGCTAAACAACTACCAATAAATGAGGTTTATCGCATAATTAACAACCATTTCAGCTTCTACAAATCAAAACGAATCCTGGCATTGGTTGTAAGAGCTGCCTACAATTTTCGCAACTTCGAAAACACCAAATCGAGTTCTTTAACATATAAGGAACTCTCGATTGCGGAAACCTTAATAATTAAGGTTGCTCAACATGAGAATTACAAAGACGAACTTCGCTCACTGACACAGACAAAACCATTATCACATAAAAGCAAACTAATTTCGTTCAACCCATTTTTAGATAATGATGGCATCTTGCGAGTTGGTGGCAGACTACAAAGGGCAGAAATTTCATACGATGCAAAACACCCAGTCATCTTGTCAAAATCACAAAATTTCGGAGATGATCGTGCATGAGGCTCACAATACGCACCTACATGCTGGGCCGTCACTACTTGCAGCCATTGTACGTCAGAAATTTGCAATACCTCGATGTAAGGATCTTGCGAAGAAAATTACCAACAAATACATCACGTGCTGGCGTTTGAAGAATAACACCCTATCACAACTAATGGGTCAACTATCACAGTCGAGAGTAAACCTAATCCGACCGTTCCTGCAAGCTAGCGTCGATTATGCGGGACCTTATATTCTACGAACCGAACGCAAACGAAAAGCCGCTACATACAAGGCCTACCTGGTAGTCTTCACATGCATGGCATCAAAAGCGGTGCATTTGGAACTCGTCACCGATTTATCCGCAGAAAGGTTCCTAGCAACCTTACAAAGGTTCCAAAATCGTCGCGGAATTTGTAGCGATATTTATAGCGACAACGGAACGAATTTTGTTGGAGCTGCCAAGGAGCTAAAAATTTTTCACGACAACATCAAGGACAAGAAGTTTGCCGAGACAATCGAAAATTGGGCAGCTACACAAGGAACAAATTTGCATTTTATCCCACCATCAGCTCATCATTTCAATGGATTGTGCGAAGCCGCGATAAAATCAACTAAGTTTCACTTGCAACGTGTGCTTCTTGACGTAAAACCAACCTGTGAAGAGTTGTACCCCTGTTGACGCAAATTGAGGCGACACTAAATTCCAGGCCTCTCTGTAAATTAGCAGAGGACGAGATGAATCCCCTAACTGTTGGACATCTGCTAATTGGGCAACCGCTTAATATTCAGCCTGAACCTGATCTTCGGCATTTCAAAATATCCCGACTTTCACGATGGCAATTAATGCAGCATCTGTATCAGCATTTTTGGAATCGTTGGTACAATGAGTACCTAACTACGCTCAACCGCCTTACCAAATGGCAGCGCAAAGGCAGCGATATTAAGATTGGCGATATTGTTTTGCTGCGAAGTGAAAATTTACTTGCCGGACAGTTGCCGCTAGGACGAGTGGAACCAGTTCATCCTGGCGAGGACAACCTTATTAGAGTCGCTACCGTAAATACATCCAAAGGGACGTACAAGCGACCGATCACGAAAATATCAGTCATTCCTACCTTTGACTCTAATGTGTCAACCGGGGCGATATGTTGGAACGAGAAAAATGAACCCGATAACGATGACAACCCAAAATCTCCAAATGATACAATCATCAGTGTATCATCGACAGAATTGCAGTAATAATTCCTTACCTTCCTAATTTTCCTATATAATCTCGAGACAGGCCCGAGTAAAGGTCTACCTTCCCTAACAAAGTAGTAACATTACTATTTATTTAAAATTGTATTCTGCGCCTAAATGTCATCATGCAAAAATATGTATTAACTAAATATCTTATACCTTTTCATGCAAGTGCTACAATCTATATTGTTGGCGGCTACAACAAATTTATATTTATTATACCAATTGAATTGTCGTAGCTTTAACAAAAAATAGCATTAGAACCCGTTTTATTTTTATGATTATGTATTTTTTTATTATTATTACATTACGAAATTTTGTCTCCGAGTGTCAACACAACAAGTGAAATCAATACAATAAAAAATATATATTCACGTGAAGTAAAAACCACCAAGCTTCTTATTGTTAAAACCAACTCAAGGTTAAAATTATTGGCGATTGTTCCTACACCTACATTCATAATTTAAGTTAATTGTAACTGTTCACGCACCATGGTGCGCATCCCAGTTGTAAATTTATGTATTTAATGTTATGTATTTTGCATATTTGTAGATAATAGTATGTTTATTATATACTTTAAACTGGTTTGTTAAGTACATAAGGTTAAATACGTATACATACGTACTGTTTTTGTAATTACATATTTTTATTAACTTGGCCACTTCAATTTTGTTTATGCTATCTTGAACAACTAAAGTCTTCGATCATAATAAAATAATATTAATTATAAATTATAAATATAAATAAAGTTATACAAGGAAAACTATAATAAAATAAAGTGTGATACATTTTAATTACTTTATGAGAGATCCATTATTTAAATTTAAATATCTCCATAAATTTGATCCTTCGAGCCGGATGGCAACTAATTCGTGTGTCGTTGTGTTGTTGTAATAGTAGTTTTTGTGATTGAATAATTAATCACGCGTGAATCGCTTATTTAACAAAATGGCAGAAGAAACTGCAAAAAGACAACCTAGTGCCTTCAAAGGTCAACTAACTCAATTTAAAAATAAACTGGGGTGCTTTTCAACTATTGGTGCAGTCGAATCTAACGTTCGCAGGTTGCAATTATTATACGATAAATCACATACAATTGAAAATCGAGTTACAGGATGAAACCGCTTCAGGTGATCGTATTTTATTCGAAGAAGATTATGACGAGTTAAAGAGCGCACTGTTGGATAAGCTTCACGAGCTAAAGAAACTCGAAAACGTGCCTAAAGAACCCGTTATTTTTGATTCATCAGCCAACAGTACAGCGTTAGAACAAAGCATTCCTTCTATGGTTATAAAACTTTCTGAGCTTAAATTACCGACGTTCAGTGGAGCTGAAGATCAATGGTTAGCATTCAGCGATGTTTTTTTGGATCTTATTCACAACAAACCTAACATAGATTCAACGGTCAAATTTGTTTATTTGAAATCACACATTAGGGCTGGTAAGGCAATTAATCTAATTGAACATCTTCCTGTAACATCGGCTAATTATGATACGACCTGGAAAACGTTATGCGAACGCTATGACAATGCAATTCTCATTCAAAAGGCTCATATGAAAGAAATCTACAATGTAAAATCACCAATTGAAAATTCTTCAAATTCACTTCAAGATTTCATTGATCATATTGTTAAAAACTATAATGTATTGAAATCTTTCCATGTGCAAATCGAGACATGGGATTTGATGTTAATTCACCATTTGACCGAGAGGCTTGACAACTCATCGAAAATACATATTATAAAAAAATTCTGAAGTGAACAAACTACTAAATTTTGATAAATTCGTAGTTCTTCTCAGAAATCGTGTTCGAGTTCTGGAAGCTATTAAGGGTACAACTACAGCTTCAAAATCATCAGTTGATACCAAAAGATGTAATTACCGGACAGGAAAGTCCACTTCGTTAGTTTCTAGCAGCTGCAAATGCTCTTATTGTGGTGGAGCACATTTGTTATTTAGATGCTCAGCATTTTCGGACACCAAGATTACTCCATACATGCGATTTCAGTTTGTTCGGAATAATCACTTATGTACGAATTGCTTAATTATTGAATTGGCAGACCCATATTTCCATTTACCAGATAGCATTGATATTTTACATGATACCGAAATCTATACTCAATTATTTACGGGTAATCCATCGATAACAGTCAAAAATCTTCCACCATTTTATCCAAGCGTTTTTGGTTAAGTAGTAAGTGGTAGAGTAATATCTTCTTACACGGCTCAAGAATGTACATCCAACGTATTATGCACTATGGAAACTCTAAATAACAATATTAAACAGTTTTGGGAGTTAGAAACAATTTCTATGAAAATCAATTATTCATTAGAGGAAAAATTTTGTGAGGAACACTACTTAAAAACTCACAAACGTCTCAATTCGGGTCGTTATTCAGTATCTCTTCCGATAAATGACAATATTAATCAGCTAGGTCTATCAAATTATACTTCACTTATGCAGTTCTATACCATTGAAAAAAGATTAATACGTCAATCGGGTACTTATAAGCAGTATCGGGATTTCATGAAAGAGTATCTGTCTTTAGATCATATGACATTAGTTCAAGACCCCAATATCATTGATAATTCGTATAATAAGGCCTGTTACTTGCCACATCATTTTGTGCTTAAAGATAGTAGTACTACCACTCAATTGAGAGTAGTCTTCAATGGGTCAGCTAAATCTTCGTCAAAACTGTCTTTAAATGATTGCCTATTTAAAGGTCCTACTGTGCAGCAGGATCTATTGCCGATAATATTAAGATTCAGGAAACACATCGTCGCCTTTACAGCCGATATTGCCAACATGTACAGGCAAATTTTAATCGATGAAACACAACAGGATTTACAACGAATCTGGTGGAGAGATAATCCATCAGAGAAAGTTAAATGTTTTAAATTACGTACCATAACCTATGGAACTAAAAGTGCTCCTTATTTGGCTACACGTACGCTACAACAATTGGCTATAGATGAACTTATTTCTTTTCCATTAGCATCGCAAATACTAATGCAAGATTTTTATGTTGATGACGTCTTAACAGGAGCTGATACGACTGAAAATGCATTAAGGATTAAATCAGAGTTACTTCAACTATTAGAAAGGGGCCAATTCCAATTAAGAAAATTTTTGTCAAATGTTCATGAAATTTCTTCGCATTTAGAGTCTTCGTCTAACGTTTCGTTTGTATTAGGTTTGGCTTGGGATACATCACAAGATACATTTGTAATGAATTTTTCCAAAATTTCGGTAGACACTCCATGTACAAAACGAAATGTCTTGTCAGAAATATGTCAATTGTTTGACCCTTTGGGGTTGTGTTCTCCGATGATTTTAATAGTCAAAATCATAATGCAATCAATATGGACACTTCACAATATCGATTGGGATGATTACATAACACCACAGCTTCGGGATCAATGGATCGAATTCAAATCACAATGGGTCAAATTAAATCAAATAACAGTTCCTCAGTGTATTTTAATTCCAAATAATTTATTAATTGAGGTCCATGGCTTTTCAGACGCTTCTGAAAAGGGTTTTGGGTGTGTTATTTATCTAAGAAACATGGATATTAACAATAAAAGCTATGTTAGGCTGATTTGTTCAAAATCCAGGGTGGCTCCTATTAAAAAGCAAACCATTCCTCGTCTTGAGCTTTGTGCTGCTTTGTTACTGGCGCAAACAATGAATAAACTAATTGAAAGTCTGAATATGCAGATAGATCATACTTACCTTTGGTCAGATTCCGAAGTTACGCTTTTCCGTATTAAATCTGAACCATCTAGATTTGCGTCATTTGTGGCTAATCGACGTACCCAAATCCAAGAACTTACATCAATACACAGCTGGTGCTATGTACCAACTTCACAAAACCCCGCTGATTTCGTTTCTCGAGGTGTAATGCCAACTGAATTTTGAAATCAAGGTTTATGGTGGTCAGGTCCTTCGTTTCTCCAAGAAAACCAGTCAAACTGGCCAAAAATTCGAATTTGAAAATAAGCTCAGAGTTGCTAAATTTAGATAGTCGCAAAATTTCTTCAGTTTCAGTTTGTCAGTTGGCCTCCGATTTAGGCTTATTTGACCGATACTCATCGTTTACAAAACTTATCCGAGTTACAGCTTATTTACTACGTTTTATGAATAATCTTCAACCAAAGCAATACGTTAAAAGTATCGATGAGCTAACTGCCAATGAATTAAGGCTATCAGTGACGAGTCTTGTAAAGCTTCTTCAACGAATGGAGTATGGCACTGAAATTCAAGCAATCAAAAACCATTCAGCAGTACAAAATTCCAGTAATTTAAAATTATTGTCTCCATTTGTCGATGAGATGGGGCTTCTTCGAGTTGGGGGACGGCTTCGAAATTCAAATCTAAACTCAACTAATAAACAGCCATTGCTGTTACCAAGCAAACATAAATTCACGATTCTGTTAGTTCAATCTGAACATAAACGGTTGTTATATTGTGGCGCTCAAACGTTA
The DNA here is from genome assembly GCA_963556175.1 of Tipula confusa. NCBI lineage: Eukaryota > Metazoa > Arthropoda > Insecta > Diptera > Tipulidae > Tipula > Tipula confusa. The sequence goes on along the minus strand of OY744476.1, from coordinate 203,003,301 downwards.
TTATATAACTTGAGGTCTCAATACTGGACTATTGGTGGTCGGAATTTATGTAGACAGGTAGTCAATCAATGTATTCTTTGTTTTAAGAATAAACCAAAATTTTCTCATGAAATCATGGGCGACTTGCCTGTAGATCGTATAGCCCAATCAAGACCATTCTCGGTAGTTGGAATAGATTTTTGCGGACCATTTGTTGCTAAACCAATCACAAGGTCAAAAATCAAAATTAAAAGCTATATGTTTGTGTATTTGTTTGCTTCGCAGTGAAAGCAGTTCACTTAGAACTTGTGAAGGATTTGTCTTCGGAATCATTTTTGGCATGCCTTCGTTGATTTATTGCTAGACGAGGATATTGTACCAAAATCTATTCAGATAACGCGACTAACTTCATCGGATGTAGATCAGAATTGAACGAACTACGGAAGTCATTTTTATCAGAAAATTTCCAGAATAATGCAAAAATATTTTGCTCAAACAATCAAATCGAGTGGCTTACAATTCCTCCACGTTCACCACACTTTGGTGGTTTGTGGGAATCTGCCATAAAAAATGCTAAGTGGCATATGAAACGGGCCATAGGTGTACGTTCCCTGACTTTGGAGGAATATCACACCTTAATTTGTCAAATCGAGGCGTGTCTAAATTCAAGACCATTAACTGCCATTTCGAATGACCCGACAGATTATAAAGCTCTTTTTTGGTTGGGGGTCCACTCGTAGCTCTGCCTGAGCCATCACTACTTGATTTAAGTATTAACAGACTATCTAGATATCAACTGATCCAATTCATACTTCAAGACTTCTGGAAACGTTGGAATGTAGAATATTTAAACGAGCTTTAGAAACGTTACAAATGGCAAAAACCTTCGAATAATAATTTTAAAATCGGTTCCTTAGTACTCTTACATGAAGACAACGCGCCACCAATAAATTGGGTACTCGGCCGAATAGTTGACACTCACCCAGGATCTGACAACCGAATTCGTGTAGTTACTATAAAAACCTCGAAATCCATTTTGAAACGTTCAATCACAAAAATTAGTGTTCTACCAATTGAATCATAAAATTTGAAATTAAAGTTTAAACTGAAATGGAACTTGAAATTATGAAGAAAATTCAATTAGGTATAGTTTGTAAGTAAATGATAGTATATAAAGTTTATGTTATCAAATTTACTGTATTTTAGTTTTAGTATTGTAAATAATATCATTATGTTGTTAACTTTGCATTATATAAAGATAAAATTTCCATATTTTGAATGTTACTTCAAGGGCTTGGATATGTTTACGCATCATGGTGCGCATCCCAGTTGTAAATTTATGTATTTAATGTTATGTATTTTGCATATTTGTAGATAATAGTATGTTTATTATATACTTTAAACAGGTTTGTTAAGTACATAATGTTAAATCCGTACTGTTTTTGTAATTACATATTTTTATTAACTTGGTCACTTCAATTTTGTTTATGCTATCTTGAACAACTAAAGTCTTCGATCATAATAAAATAATATTAATTATAAATTATAAATATAAATAAAGTTATACAAGGAAAACTATAATAAATAAAGTGTGATACATTTTAATTACTTTATGAGAGATCCATTATTTAAATTTAAATATCTCCAGTAACTGTAAGTTAATTGTAAGGTAAATGTATTGTAGAAAAATCAATTAATTATAAAAGACAATAGTGTAGTGTTCCCGCCAAAACGAGCAATGCCGTACATTACCAACGAAAATAAAGCCCAAGATTCACCAAGTGGAAATTGTCGTTTCATTCGCAGGTATCAGGAGTGCAATAAGATTATTACGGAAGCACATACTTACTTAGAGTACGATGTTTGCAAACTAGTTTTCCATCCTCGGTTCAAAGGTGTTATTGGACAGCATATGGACTACGATTATGGTATTGCAATGAACAATGTTGAGTTAAAGTAACTGAAAAATCACCTATTAGAGGTGAATATCAACTAACCGCGATTATTATTTTCGAACCATTTAATAGCAATTCTGATTTGGCCAGCAACAACAATGGTGTTATAATAACTAAACTAAATGAGCACGACAAGGAATTTGGTGTCATTAAAGTATTGATGGAAGAAATAAAAAGCTCACAGATTTTTGTCTCTGCAGAGTTTGACAAAATGAAGCTAGAATATTAGAAAGTTGTTGCTGATAACAAAGAGCTGTTGGAGCTATTGCACCAATCCAGCAAAAAAATAAAAATAAAAAACAGCAAGAGCGAATTGATAAATTGGAGGCTAATGTAGATGAGATGCATTAAACAAAAATAAAAAATAACTTGCTGCAGTCCGGTAGCTCCTTTATAGAAATAAAGCTTTTTCCGTCTACAAATTCGCTTAGCTCTACAAATTCTCTTAGGTCCGCTTTGTTCTTCCATGTGAATGTAAAACAAGGTCGCGCTTCTTTACAGGCTATATTCTGTTGCTCGACAGCAAAACGACACTCCTCATCAAACCAATTATGTTCGTCGCCAATCGAAATTTTCAATACCTTCCATAGAGCGTTCACATCATCAGAACGGAGGTTGATTTCCATAATGCTACTGCTAACAAGATTCTGATATTGTGCTTTCTAATCTTCGTTTAAATTTGCAATTGAAACGTAAGTTAAGTTTACCTGCGATCCCTGACTTGTACGAAAAATGTCATATTAGCTGGTATAGATATACCATAACTGGCCACATTATAAAATTAAATTATTATTTTAACCATTTCCAGTAATTGTTATGGCTAAACATACAAATATTTTTTAATTATTTAATAATTTGAGTGCTGCTATCTTCAATTTGCTAATTGCAAGATTTATTTTCGTAATGTCAAATTTGAGATTAACTAGAGATTTTAATATAAAATATATTATTGTACTGCACAAATTCTTTTAGTTGAACTGTGATGTATTTAAGATAAGAAGTTTATTAATTTATATAGTGATTCAAGTAAGAATAAAGCAAAATCAATAATTAGGTAATTATTTTTTTAGGGCTAACAGATCAAACCCAAGACAAATCGAAAAAATAATAACATTTATGGAAGACAATGCAACGAAACAAATGCGGCAGACTTAACAACGCATTAGTGAGAGTCGCTGACCGATCAATTGAATAGTATTGGGCCGCAAGCAAAAAACAGGAAACTATGGCGCAAAGTAAATATTTTTAGTAAGTAAATCGAATTATACATAGTACATAATGATTTTATTTTAGGTGTGGTATGATTTAAAAGAAGAAACGTACATATGTTGGTGGATGAACGTACATATGTTGGTGGAACTGGAGGTGACCCAATGAGTACAAACATATCGCTCAACAATGAGTGAATCATCGGCCTTCTCTATTTAAGAGAATCAATTTTCGAGTTAGGCGGGCGGGGGTTTGGCGGAGCGGTAGGAGATTTAGATACCATGAATGTAGGTCACTCAACGAACCGAATTTCAACGCCCACCTCCTCTTCACATCAGCCGACGCCCTTTTCTTCTTCACATCGGCCAAGTACAATCCGAAGGGCAAATAGACCATATTTCAACAATGACTCAATATACATAATCCTCGGAATCCAAAATTAATAAAATTTTAGCCGCCATTGAAAGAAATTCTGAAATAAACAAGCAAAACCTTGAAGTAAACAAAAGTTTACTTAAAGTTCAAAAAAACAATTAAAGATTCAAGAAAGAAAAGCTCAACTCCAAGAAGAACATTACTTAATACTAAACGAATACTACAAAAAAAAATCAATGAAATGGGTTCACAATAAATTAAATTTATTTAAAAAAAAAGTCATTTTGAATGCAATAAAATTATCTTTTCGGTGTTATTTTTTTATACAGGAATATTCCTGTTCAATTTTGCAAAAAAAATTGTTGTTTTTTTTATTTAAATAATTATCAGTTGGGATTTTGGTTTCATGGAGAGCGCAAGTTATATATCATAACAAAACCGATAACGTAGAAATTGAACATAAACAAATCGATCCACATAAAACGGTTTTATTCTAAATAATATGTAATATGATATTTTATCTTAATTACTTTGTTTTCCTAAACTTATACAAACATATAATTTAAAATTAAAATATAACATTGTATAACTTTGTATTAAAATAAATATAGAAATCATAAGATAAAAAAATATAATGTAAACAATCATGAATATTTATGTTTATAAATGAACACTTGGGCATTAGTCATACTAATATTAGTTTTCAATAACATAAATATGCCAATTAAGCATAAACATTCAAGATTGTAAATAATATAATAAAATAATCAGTAAAATGTTCTCGAACAAATCATATTAACATAAACAAATCAAAACAGTATAAATAGGGAACATTATTGTAAATTCATTCATTATTTCATAATCCGGTGCAAAAGTAATTTTCATCGTTAAAATATAAATAAAAATACCTAAGTATTTTTTAAAAAGTGTTTATTAAATAATAAATACGTTTCTGGCGCAGTTGATAGGATTATTCTCCGAAGAAAATAATCCGTAATACGGACCTCAAACTAATAATTTCTCTCTGATCACACGACGAAATATTAAAAAATTAAATATTAAAAGTTAAAAAAAAATTAAAAAAGTTAAAAATGGAAAGTTAAATAAAATTTGTGGTGCAAACGTCAACAAATAATTTAAAGTAAAGTAAAAAGTTAAAGTTAAAATAAAAATGTACAATATTAAAATAAAAATTAAAAGTTAAAAAGTTTAAAAAAAAAAAAAAAAATTAAAAAATGGCTGACGAATTACAACAACAAATATCAAATCAAAAAATCTTGCATCAGCAAATGCAAGAACAAATCAACTTACTCCATCATCAATTAAGTGAACAACGACTCCGGGTCCAAACAATGCAAATAACAAAATTCAATCTTACACCAGATCAAATTATTCGAAACTTTAATGATATTCAACCATTTAACGGGGAAGACTCATATAAATTAAAATCATTTCTAAAATCCATTGAGGATCTTGAAGAATTATGTGGAGAAAATAATAACGAACTAAAACAATACTGTCTTAAAAAACTTGTGAATAATAAAATCATCGGAAATGTAAGAAATATAATATTAGAAATTCCTGAACAACTAAGAAATTGGACAACTGTAGTACAACATCTTAAAAAACGGTATCAACCAAAGCACACCATTCATCAACTTTTATTTATGGCGAAAGATATAAAGGTATTTAATTTAAAATATTTATTTAACAAGCTTAATAATATTAAAAGTAAATGTAACGAAGTAGCAGACTTCAAAAATGAAAATAATTTTACATATGAATCAATAGATAGGGAATTAGTAGAAATTTTAAATTATCAAAACTAACACCTATTATTCAATTACAAATAAATTCAAATAAAACCTTATTCGAATTAGATAATGAACTTTGTCAAACAGAAATTTATTTAACAGAAGATATTATTAAAAACCAATATAAAATAAATAGGAATTCAAATTTTAAATCAGAAAATTTTAAAAAGAATGAAAATTATAAAAAACATAAAAATTTTATAAAAAACGAAAATCATAAAAATTATAAACATTTCAATAGTTTCGGTAATCAAAACAATTATTCTTACAATAAATTTAATATATATACTAATAATATTAATAATAATAATCCTAATAATTTTTCCAATAACAATAATAATAATTTCAATAATAATAAATCAGGACAATATCGTCAATTTAATAATAATAGGTCAATTCAATATCGACAAAATTATCAAAAACCAGAACCCATGGAAGTCGATAATATTACAAATTCTCAAATAAATCCCGAAGTAAATTTTCACGAACTGCTTCACTAACGCAGTTACCTATAGTGAAGCTAACATTCGGATATAAACAAATTAAATGTCTAATAGACTCAGGTTCCGATACTAGTTTAATTAAACCAAATTTACTAAATTATACAACTTTTAAATTAGAAAAACCAATTATATATAACTCTTTAGGAGGATCAAATTATGTTACAGAAAAAATAATTACACCAATCCCAAACGAATTAATTAAAAATGGAACGTTAGAATGGACAATTTTCCGTCTCAAGAGTGTGAAATATGATGCTATAATAGGTATCAACTTTCTAATACCATTCGAAGCGGAAATTGATATTAAAAATCAATCTTTAAAAATATTTAATAAATATACTGTACCCTTTATAAATAATTATCCTCGTGACTTTACCGAAGTAAATCACTTAGAACCAATAATTACTAAAGAAGAAATATCAAATAAAATTAATCAAAGTCATTTAAATTCAAAAGAAAAAGAAAATTTAAAATCATTACTTGTAAAAAATAAAGATTTATTTTATAACGAAGGTGATAATTTGACCTTTACTCATGAAATAACTCACGAAATAAATTAACAAATGGAAATCCAATATATTGTAAATTATATCGATACCCTCAAATACACGAAAAACAAATTGAAGATATGTTAAAACAGGGAATAATACGTGAATCAAATTCACCATATAACTCACCTCTCTGGATTGTACCGAAGAAAATGGACAATTATAATATTAAAAAATAGCGTATAGTAATAGACTATAGAAAATTAAATCAAATTACAGTCGACGATAAATTTATCATTCCAAATATAGATAGTATACTAGATAAATTAGGCAGGGCACAATATTTTACAACCCTCGATTTAGCAAAGGGATTTCATCAAATTTTAGTTAATAAAAAAGACCAACATAAAACCGCATTTTCTACACCGTTTGGACATTACGAGTATATACGTATGCCTTTCGGATTAAAAAACTCCCCAACCACTTTTCAACGTTAAATCAATTCTGTACTAAGAGAGTACATAAATAAAATATGTGTTGTTTATCTCGACGATATTTTAATATTCAGTACATCACTACAAGAACACGTAACTAATATTAATAAAATATTTAATAAATTAAGAGAAGCCAATCTAAAAATTCAAATCGATAAATGTAACTTCTTTTGTAAAGAAACCGAATATTTAGGTCACTTATTAACAACCGAAGGTATTAAACCCAATCCAAAGAAAATAAACGATATTGTTCGAGTTCGTCCAATAGCTGTCAATATGAAATTCACATCATCTAAAATCAAATAATTATCATTAATGAAACCATTTTATGTATATTTATATAATGTTTACCTTATATAGCTTTTCCCATTGTTTACTTGAACTTGTAGCGGTTAGAACTCATTATTTTCCATTCTAATCGCTATCTCATCATCTTAGTCAAGTTTCAAACATTAAAAGCTTCTTGATCTTTCAAAGCTCTTTAATGCCACTACCACCATCTATCGTGGGCGCATACAATTGCACGCATATTGTACGCTCACGATCACTTGCATCTATTACGTTTTTTCGTTAACAACACAAAAACAATAGTGCAAGTCATGACGTAGAAAAATTTGTTTTCTATCATGACATTACAAAATTATCTTTCGAGGAAGAGAGTCCAAATTTAAAAAGTTCGACGACGAACCAAAAACATTATCATTTAGTGACAACAACAATAGAATTAACGGTGATTATAGTGTACATATAATATAGTTTAATTTACCCTTTTTTAATTATATAAACTAAAGAAACAAGTGAATTATATATATAGACATCTTAAAGTAATGATGTATAAATTATACAATTAATAAAATTTATGACATTAAAAGCATTAAATTATAAAAACAATATTTAAATTATATTTATGTGTGTGAGTGTTAACATAATAAATGTGGTACGAAAAACAGAACATTGAGAGGGCCACAAACTCTTGCATTTGGAAACTAAAATCAATTGAAAACCTTACAAATGTACACAGTCAAATGAAAACCTTACAAATGTACATATTCAAATGAAAACCTTACAAATGTATAAAACTTACAAACTTTACAAATCTAGTTTAAGTCATCATATTGCGACGTAAGTTAAAATAAATTATAGGATAGACATCTGCCGTAATTAATATGAATTAACCACCATTTTGTAAAACTATTTTGACATGATCAGAATAAAATTTTAAGGCACAACCAAAAAACCTGTCGAGGAATAAGCATACAAAACAGAGAATTTTATTAACCTATTAAAATATTAAAATATTTTAATAAACCACCAGCCATCTAACTTCGGAACATCCAATAAGGACAAAAGTACATCCGCCTTGTTTTTAAGAAAACGGAGTTAGATTTTACAAGGAAAATCAACCATCAGCATTAGCCGGGTTAATTGCATTGACGCCACAACCCATTGCTGATCAATCAACTCAAACAGATATCATTAATTTAAAACTTCCAGAAAGTCAAAAACAAATAAAATCATTCTTAGGTATTACCGGTTATTATAGAAAATTCATTAAAAATTATGCTAAAATAGCACAACCCATGACCAAATATTTAAAAAAGGATTCCAAAATAAATAAATTAGACCCTTCTTATATAAATTCATTCGAACAATTAAAAACACTATTAACTTCTCATCCTATTTTAAAATATCCCGATTTTAATAAACAATTTACAATAAATACAGACGCAAGTAAATTCGCCATCGGAGCGGTATTATTACAAGAAAAACATCCAATAGCATTTGCAAGTAGAACATTAAATAATCACGAAATAAATTATAGTACAACTGAAAAAGAATTATTAGCAGTAGTATGGGCTGTTAAATATTTTAGACCATATATTTATGGTAAAGAATTTCAATCAAATACTGATCACCAAGCTTTAAAATGGTTACATACAAAATATTTAGGTAAAGATTTAAATCCACGTTTACAAAGATGGATACTCTCATTATGAGAATATAATATAAAAATCGATTATTTAAAAGGCAAAGAAAATAGAATAGCTGACTTTTTAAGTAGAATAAATACAGAAAAACATGAAATTAACGAAATAAATCAATTTAATAATATACTTCAATTTAATGAAGGGAGTCCCCCTCTATCACTATTTAATGAAATAAATAACCAAGAATTAACTAATGAAAATAATGATAATATTTCAATAAACGCAACTATACATTCTCAAGAAGAAAATTTAAACGATAATATAATAATTTTAGAAACTGTAGTAAATAGATTTAAAACTCAAATAATAATTACAGACAATTTTACCGACGAATTTGAACAAATATTAGGTAATCGACGAATATATATAAAACCCAATTTAACAAAAAACGAATTAGTAAATAAATTAAAAACTTATATAAATTCAAATAAAAATAAAGTAGTTTTTATAATATTCAACAAATATTAATTAACGAATTTCCCAATACTAAATTTGTAAAATGTACACACTTTGCTCAAGATATAATATCAGAAGAAAAACTAGTTCAAATTTTATCCATAGAACATAAAAAACAAAAACATCCTGGAATAATTGCATTATACGAAAATTTAAAATTAAAAATTTATAATAAAAATATAAAATTAATAATTAATAAAATTACTAATAATTGTGAAATATGTAATACTGGAAAATATGATAGAAACCCAATTAAACCAAAATTTCATAAAACCGAAATTCCCACTAATAAAAATCAAATAATTCATATAGACACTTATATTAATAAAAAACAACCTTTTCTAATGTTCATCCATAAATTTACAAAATTCGCAACTTCATATCCCTTAGAAAATAGAAATCATACCGATATAATTGAAAAACTTAAAATATATTTTAATCATAAAAAACCATTAAAAATAATAGCCGACAATGAATTTAAACATATAAATATTAAAGAATTTTTAAATAACGAAAACGTAGAATTACATTTAACTAAACCCAATACTCATATAGGTAACTCTGACGTAGAAAGATTAAATAATTCAATTACAGAAAAAATTAGAATTTTAAATATAGATCAACCTAGTCTAATTAAAAGTCAAATGTTAGAAGCAATTAAAAGTTATAATAATCAATATCATAATACTATTAAATGTACCCCATATTACAGGCAGAAGAAAATCCAAATACAGAAAATATTTATAATAATCTAATTAATTCTCAAACAAAACGATTAATTAAACATAATAAAAATAAAGGAAATTATGAAGAAAATAGAAAAATAGGTTATATTAAAAATTATAAATCCTTACGACATAAAGATCAACCAAAATTTAGAAAACATAAACTAACCAATATTCATCCAATAAATATTAAACGTCCTTTAAAATTTTCAGATCCTATTAACAATATTAATAATACTAACGACACTAATACCAGTACATACTCAATTGCAAGTTGAAAAAATCGAAACTCAAACAGGATATACAATACTCAAAGAAACAGAAATATTAATACCCGAAACATAATTATTCTCTACATATAGTAGATTTAGTACCAATAGAATCAGTAATATTAGAATTAAAAACAGTAGTAACAAATATAATAATTAAAAGTACAGAATATAATATTAAAACAACTCTTATAAAAAACTTAGATACATTACAATATAAATTAATGACATTAAAAGACGGACATCATTCAATAAGAAAAAGAGGACTAATTAATTTTTAAGGAACTATTAGTAAATGGATAACAGGCACAATGGACGACGAAGACAGACAATTAATTAACGAACATTTAAATTCAATAGATAATAATAATAAAACTATAATATATAACTTAAATAAACAAATACAAATCAATAATAATTTTAATAAAAGTATAAATAAATTATATGAAACTATAATCGACGATAGAAAATTAATTCAAGAATTTATAAAAGAAAAAGAAAACTATAATTCAATAAAAATAATAATATTCGAAATAAAATTAAAAATTCAAGAAATAGATAGAATAATTAACGATCTACAAGATAATATAATGTTTAGTAAATTAAATATAATTCACCCATCTTTATTAACAATACAAGAAATAATTAATTATAAAATAGACGTAAATAAAATAAAAAATTTAAAAGTAGGATTTTCTAAAACTAATACTAATAAATTAATATTTCTAATTAAAATACCATATACTATGAAAATTATAAATAAAAAACTAATTAGACCTTTATCTAACGAAAAAGATTGTAAAATAATTGACAACCAAATAATAGAAACAATTGAATATGGTAATAATTTTTATGAATACGACGAAAATAAACCAATTAATTATTTAAATAGTTTAAAACATTGTATAATAGATACAAATTTTAAAAATAATCAAAATTGTAATTTTGAAATAATTAACATAAACGATGGAAATGTAATAATTCAAAAAGCAAATAATATTAATTTAACGTCAAATTGTGATGAAAGAAATTTTTTTTTTTTTTTTTTTTTGGTCGATCGATGATCGTTGAAAAGATCGGAGGTGTTTTTTCCGATCTCCTCATTAAAATTTATTTTTATTTCTTTTGTTTTTGTTGTGATACACATGTATATTCATAAATTTTTATATTTTTATATAATATAAAATTAGGTTTTTGAAGTGATTTTAATTTAATTTTATATTCAGTGTGTGACGTTGCACAAAAAATAATTAATTATTTTAATTAAATTATTCTAGTTTGCAAGTTTTAAATTTTTATTTAGAAGTGTAAAAGGAAACTACTTAGTGAAAATCGTTATTAAACTATTGTGATAGAAGTGCGTGTGTGTATTATGTAATGGTGATATTAACGTCCCATGTGTTGAATCCGTCCTCGTAATCATTGCAGGACCCCTTATGGAAGTCACATATGATCCCACTACGCAAATGTATAGTATCTTCCTTAAGAGTCACTGAAGCGCTATAATCTGAAAGCCTTATAGTAGTTTTCCCTTGCACTACTACACCATGCCAGGAGTGACTACCAAATCTGTAATCAGCACCTTCACAGTTGCCCTTATTGAACTAGCTTATGATTGAACTAGCAGCGATCTCAATTCCTGCCGCTAATCATCTCAACCTTCGAAATGAAGCTGATGCGGCGATATTTAGAGATATCGTCAATGATATGCGTGCCCCAGTAGGACCTGAGCAAAGAAATTTGTTTAACGAGTTCTACATTGAAACCCAAGCACTATTCGATGCCATAGCGGTCCCCGCGGCTGCAGCCCCTATTGGCGACTGGGTTATATATTTCCGAAATATTGCAGCACGGATTCGGCCCAACATTGTCCCGTCACTACACAAGATTTTTACAGGTATCATTGTATCTTATGCAAAACGCGGAACAATTACCCGTGAAGCAGCTGAGCGAGTTAGCCAGGAAGTATCTGCTGCGGTCAATGTTCAAGTCGTAGTTGATCAAGACCTCGTCAAAAGCTTTTACAGCAATGTTGGGAGTTACGTGACGGCCGAAAACGCAAATCGTGTTTCTCGGTTCATTTTGGCACTCTTAAATGACAGACAGGAGTTGATCAGATTACGTCTGATTGCTACTAGAATGGCTGGACAGGGGTTAACATCATACCTAACAATATGTCGTGCCATCCGCCAATTTCCAGATTTCAATTGGAGAAGGATTAATGTAGCGATTCCCAATGATTTCATTAATTTGAATCTCGCCCGTGTTGCCGTTGGAAATAATAGATTTTATGGTTTCAATGTTGACTTAGGCCCTGCACGAGCGACTCAATTTAAGTCATTGTTCTTTGTTGCATCCGAGCTATTAATTCAATTGTCTGGTGATGCTAGTCTACGTGCTACACCTGGACGATTAAACCGAGTAACACATATTGGGTTCTTGAGAGACACCGTAAACGCATATGTTGCTGGACGGGCTGACGCATTTGCCAATGAGGGGAGAGAAGAGGATTTGCCTCTACTCCCAGTTATCAATGATATAGTCGCGATGAATGATGAATTATTTAATTAAATTTAAGAACCATATGAATACTATGGAATATTGGAGGTTTCTTTTGTTATTATTAATCTGAGTTACATATTTTCTATTTTTATAAATTTATTGATCTATCATTTATTTAACATTAATACGCATATATTATTACATGTTATTATTAATTAAGAAACAAAATTAGCTATACAGCAATATATAAAATATTATCTTTTAAAAAAAAAAAAAAAAAAAAAAAATGCTTAAATAGCAGTAAACGATTTACTTAAAGAGTAACGTTTCAAGAGATAATAAATAAATTATATTTCCGCATTTGTAGAATATAATTTGTTTACGTTGTATCTTTAATGATGATTAATTAAAATTGTATTGTTTCCAAATGTAAGTAAACAAATGGATTACATAATAATTATAAATGGAACTCTGTCGCTTTTCCCAGAGTACAGGTAGTATTTGCACTATAGTAATATCCCATTTCTTAGCAGTTAACATATTATTAAATCAAAAAGCCATCATTTTAGATGCCTATACAAATTATTACAAATTAGTGTATAGTTTTTGTTGCCTTCTTGTTGTCTTTGTTTGATCTTTTTTTTGATCGATTTTTTAACGGGAAAAAAACGAACAAAATTTACCATGGTGTATACATGTGTTATTATATACATACTCTCTATATAGTATGTGTTACATACTATATAGAGGGAATAAAAAGTATTAGTATATACTTTATAACGTATACATCGCGAGTCGAGTCCAACTCAACCACGGTTGAAATAAAGAGAAACCAATAGTGTTCTGCTGATTTTTAAATCTTTTCACCATGCATGTACAACCAATGTATGCCTACTGTGTATACCAAATTCCAATAACATTTCGCCGTGTTTATTGGTAAATTATCATATTAAGGTTGAAATGTAAATTTCATTCAAGATTGTAAATAATATAATAAAATAATCAGTAGAATGTTCTCGAACAAATCATAATAACATAAACAAATCAAAACAGTATAAATAGGGAACATTATTGTAAATTCATTCATTATTTCATAATCCGGTGCAAAAGTAATTTTCATCGTTAAAATATAAATAAAAATACCTAAGTATTTTTTAAAAAGTGTTTATTAAATAATAAATACGTTTCTCGCACTAACGTTTAAATCTTTTTTTTTTTTGTTTTGTGTTTTTTATATAATGAGTCATTCAGTAATAGTTTAATTAGTGATGGAAGGACAAAGAGGTATTTTTTTGCAACAGTGAAATAAATAATTTATAATTGTAAACTCGAGTACAATTGTGGATAGTTTTGAACAGAGATGCTCACATAGAAGCTCTAGAGGCTCAGCGCTCTTTCAAATAAAATGTAATAATTATAAAATATAATATAAAACAATAGAAGAGCGCCTTCCAGCTCTTTATTAATTAAGGATTAAATACCATTTTTTGACCCGTTATCTTTTTTGTTTTTTTGTAATGCATTTTATTATATAAATTATACTGCTATTTTTTTAATATATTTTTCTAATTTAGTTTTATTTTGTTTGTTGTTGCTTGCGGTAACAATCAATCAATTCGAAGTAATTACGTGTCGTAATTGATAAATTGTATATTTTGAAAATATTAGGTATTTGGAATTAAAAATTTGGAAATAGTAAGTATATATTATTTTATTAAGTTTATTTAGTTACGCAAAATTAACTTAAAATTGAATTGTTTCTCGTTTAAGTTGTGGTGAATGAACTCATTCGACAAATTCGGTCTTAAATTATATTTTTTCGAATAACGATGTTCTTAACTGAACTTCGATGAATCAACTAATAATACGGATACAGCTTGACTACTGATATTTGTAAGATTCGTGGACTCTGTATTTAATGTGGAAGAAGAACTTTTAAATTTAGTATCACTGCATAACCAAACTAAAGGATAGGATATATATCGTGGTGTAGAAGTCTCTGTAATGTCTTTAGGTGGATTACTTATAGACGTTAAATGACAAAGCTTATCATTCTTTCCCTATCTCTGAAACTGATATAGGAATATCATTTTCTAAATGTTGTTATCCAAATTGTATTCCATCTGCAATTGGTAAAATAAATAACTTCACTGTTAATGAGGAAAAAGCTTTAATGGTCAACATTATATATCAGATTCATTTATCATATAAAACTCAGCTTCCACTTAGAAAATCAAAAAAAGATAAGATGGTCATAAAAATGAAACCAATGTCATCATTTATCAATGATGTTATCAAGAGATCCACAACATGTTGCAGATCACATGAAGGAAGCTCTACGCAAGGAAATCAACAATGACACACCTAAAATCAGATTTGGCCATATAATGAAGACTCTGTTTGAATTGACTAGAGATTGTACTGAATTTGCAACTTTTACTCCACAAACAAAAATAGAATTCCTATTAGAACTTTTAATGAAAGAAAAGGATATAACTATTGAAGATTTAAAAGTTGATGAGTTATTTAAAATATACAATTTTGAAACTCTAACTATTGAGAGATTCACCAAAAATTTAATGGACCTTTTTCCAAATTTTGATTTTTAGACTCATGTTATATTTTATATTTTTTATATAATTTTTAATTTACATTTTATTTTAACTCGTTTCTAAATGTCTAACTATTGATTACTATGTTTAATTTCATTCTATTATAAATTTAATCATTTTCTAATGAAGATGAAACTGTTTGGGGTTTTTCATGAAGATGAAACTGTAGTGCTGTTTTTTAATGGAGTTAGCGTTTCTCACAGACATTACCTCTTTCTTAAATACATTAAATTTAAAACTTCAAGTTACAAAACAAATCATAGTGGACTAATCCTGATTGACGGATTTATTAAAAAATTATCAGTTCTGCAAATTAAAATATCAGAAAAAAATTTATTTAATTTTGAATTTTGCAAGATAATTAAAACTGAATTTGATATGGCTAATTTTCTCAGACAATTTAAAAAAAAAACGAATTACAAAATGAATTTGGAGCCCCTAAACATTCTATCATGTTTTAATTTGGTATCATATAAACATTGTAAAAATGGAATGTCAAATATTTTCTTTCGTCTATTCGTAATTTGGTATGTCAATAAAATATTTAATTATAATTCTATATTTAATTTCAATTCTATAATAATTTTAATTTGACAAAATAAAAAGAAAGAACTATAATACGCGATGTAAAATAATTCATTTTCTTTACTTTGTAAACAGTAATGGCCTAAACAAACTAGACGCTCAATACGCGCGTATTACGCGTCTATATGTCAAAGACGCGCAAAACGCGAATAAATAATTTTTCAATACAAACTCGACGCGCGCTTTGACATTTCAAAACTTTAACATAACCTACAATTATATTATGCTTATAGTGTTCTAGTGTAGTGTTTTGTGTGCAAACGAAAAGCTAATTTCATTCAACTAATAACTAGTAAATTAAAATGGATGTGGATGTAGGATTTGTGGGTTTAGCTGTATGCAGCATTATTTTAGCAACTCGGATTATAAAGAAAAGGAGAGATCGACGCTTTTATGCTCGGGCGGAAAATTTAGACCGTCATATCAACGGTTTCTATAAAACTTTTTCCTCCCAATAAAAAAAAATCCAGAGGAATTTTTAAGCACACAAGAATGAGCATCCCTGTGTATGACTTATTATTCAACATGGTTAAGGGCAGATTGGTGAAAAGGAGAACGAAATATACAATTTGCGAGGAAGCACGATTTGCTCTCACTTTATCGTATGTATCTATTAAATTAAAAATCTCACTTGTCACTAAAAATAAATAATAAATACAATTTATACTTTCCAGATATCTTTCGCAGGGCGTATCGACCCCATTTTTAGGATGGAGTTTTAAAATGGGGCACAGCACAGTGTGGAATATAATATACGAAACTACAGATATAATATGGAATGTTTTATCCCCACTGTACTGTAAGATACCTGATGAGGCCCTGTTTGATAGTCTAGCTACACAGTTTGGACGGAAATGGCAACTCCCAAACTGCCTCGGTGCGCTAGATGGCCGACATATGTCCATAATAGCCCCACCACATAGCGGTTCCCAGTTCTATAACTATAAAAACTTTTACAGTATTGTGTTACTTGCTGCTAATGATGCTGATTATAAATTCCCTATGGTCGATGTTGAAGCATATGGCAGCCAAAGCGATGGTGGTAATGAATATTCTATACTTTATTACAATTTTTATTACTAACACACTTAGTTTTTAGGCATTTTAGCTGAAAGTCCATTTGGCAAGCAATTATATAAAAATGAATTGCCTTTGCCAGTAAATAAAATCTTGCCAAATTCCGATATATGCTTCCCAAATTTTTTTATCGGTGATCCCGTCTTTCTATTACGGCCAAATATTATGCGACCATTTCATTGTTTTAAATTTATAATAGATTTTTTAAATATTTTGGTTTTTCTCCCTACCACTAATTTAACCTTTATATAAAACTCAAAACTGACATTTCGAAGCGAAACTACGTAAAAGTAAAAAATGATTTCTACTTTTACGTAAATTACGCGCGTCCAGTATATATTACTTCATATGATTCCATTGATTCTACTTTTACGCGCGTAAATACGCGCGTATTGCGCGTCGAGTTTGTTTAGGGCATAAAGATATTGAATTATTTGAATTTCAAAATATTTGTTTATGCATATATTATTTATTTTTTCTTTCCAGGGAGTGAAGAGGAAACCTTTAGTCTGATTAAAGCCAAACCAGGTAAAAACGCAGATTTTAAACATTAAAATTCTGAAATTCAAATCTTTAGACAGATTGAAAAAATAGAATAAAAATCCAAATAAGGGAAATAGAAACAGCAAACAAAATTCTAAAAAACATAGATCTATAAAGAATACATCAATGTAATTCTTATGTACCAAATTTCTTCCCGAAAACAATTGGTTACATTTATAAACCAAATTTACATCAAGGCTGATCTAGAAAAAATTAAAAATAGTACAAATACAAATCCAAAAATTAAAGATAAATCGATAGAACCATGAAAAAAAATTAACCAACAACAGCAATACAAGTAACATTTGGGACAACGAATCTACCAGAGACAATCACTATATACGGAGGACACAGGAAAGTAACATACTATATGTACCAAAACCAATGATATGTAAAAAGTGCCTAATATATGGACATTCACAAAAAAACTGCAAAAGATTGTGCGAAAACAGTTAATAGGTTATGGTGAATGTAGTTGTATAAGAGTCGCAATCAAATTCTCATAGCGGATAGAGCTAAAAAATAAAAAATAAATATTTATAATTCAAATTTAAAATTAATTTCTTAATTTTTATGTATTACTTTTTATCATGTATAAATAATAAAAAACTATTTATTATAGTAAATTAAGTTGGTTATTAGGATTAATAATAGATGGCACTGTGTAAATAAATAAACATTATAATTAAATGTTGTTGCAATCATAATATAGGCGTCACTGAAGTGATATAATAAATGAACTATGGATGTATAGAAATAGAAGAGTTGAGGTTCGGATACAGAATAATAAACATCGTGTTTTATTAAGTGTACAAATATGAGTGATACTACATTATCATCAATTAATATAAAAGTGTCGTCTATATATAATATGGGACCCTCGTATGGGGCTACCCAATTATATAAGTGTAGTGAACTTATTTAAATAATGTAAAACTCACGAATTCCGCTTACCTAATTTTAATTAAAATAATATTTTATCGAACAATTTTAACTTTTTAATATTCGAATTAGTTTTGTGTTTTGTTTTACATTATCGCGTACGATTATTTTGTTTGTTTTTTCGTGTGAACATTTTTAAAGTCAAATAAATTTTATTTTAATTTTGACATCTTTTTAATATATATTTACAAATAAATCCTAAAACTATAAATATATTTTTTTAATTATTGGTTGGAATGAAACGGTCACCAATAAACACAATATCAGTATCACTAAATTAAATAAAGCATTAACAATGTTGCAATCTGTAACTATGATTCAGCAACAGCAACAAGATGATAGATCGTTACCATCGACAATGCCATTCCCCACGATAAACGATAATGATGAAGATCTTCGTATTATTGAATCAATAATCTTGGATTCCTCATCAACAACATCAACATCAACATCAACAGTAACAACTCCAGTAATTACATCAATAGCAACAATAGCTGTTAATAAATTATTTCTAAGACCAAAAAAAGGATCATAAATGAAGAAAATAATTCGGGTGAGTTCTTTACCTTAAAAAATATCATACAAAACCTTAATAATGAAATTAAAAAACTGAAAGAGCAACTGGTTGAGGTTCACAGCAACAATTTCATTAAAAATTTAACTACGAATAATACAAAAACTCATACTAAATATAACAATGACATCAATACATCATTCTTATCAAAAAAAATTCCTTTGAGCCTTTGATCCAGGAGATCGAGGAAAACGAAGCTATGTATTTCGATCAATCAGCGAATGACATCGTTGACAACGAAAACGAGGACACTTTTGAAACCGTTAAAAAACAAATAAAAAACAAAAATATGATTACAAAACCAATCGCTAATAAACAATCACATAATAATAATAATAATCCATCGACATCGACGACCGATGATCCAGTGACAACAATTAAACCAAAAAATAATCGACGACCACCACCGTTACATATCTTTGGCCAAGATATAAAAAATACGGTGGCACTAGCCAAGAGCATCAAAATTGAAAATTTTCAAATTAAGCGGATAAATTCGAACAAACACACACTGACAACAGACACTTTACAGAACTACACTTCACTGAAAAAGATTTTCGAAGAAGTGAAAACAAAATTTTACACTTATATACCGAAATAAATAAAACCAAAATCGTTGGTACTGCGGGGACTAACAGAGAACGAAGATCTGAACGAGTTCGGGTTCAAAACCGATATTGAGACGGACGACATCAAAATTAGTAAAATCATTCAAATGCGATCTCACCGAACGGACCGATACAAAAAACCATTACCTCTTACATTATACAATTGAGCCCAGATACTCCTCTAAATTTGGTGTATAACATAAAAAATTTTAACTACCAAAAAATTGCATGACAACCGCTCAATAAAAATGATAACATAATGCAATGCAAAAACTGTCAACGATATGGACACACAGCGTCAAATTGCAATCTTGATTTTAGATAAGTTAAATGAGAATTTGCCCGGTGAATGCACAATCAATGATGATGTGACAAAAGATAATATACACTGTATAAATTGTAACAAGACAGGCCATCCAGCTTGATACAAAGGTTGCATAATTTATCAAACAATGATGGCTCGACTCAAAAAAAGAATTGAAGAGAAGAAAATGCCACAACAAACGGCAAAATCTACCCCAAAAATGTTCAATTCCATCAAAGTGTCGAAAGAAAATGGTACCTTTGCAGAAATGATGAGGACCAGTCCTTCCACAACAACAACAACAACAACCGCAACAACGATAACAAATTAACGAGACGACTATCCAAAACTTGACCGCACGTATTGACAAAATGGTCAATCATGGATCAACAAAGTGAACAGACAAATTGATGAGAGTTTGTACTACAAACATCACGAGAAAAATGCATAAATTAATTCTCTTGGCTTACCATATCGCATTGGAATTCAATTTCATTCTTTTTGGTGGCAGCTGTCCACGAATACGCATCGAATATTGAAAATTAAATATACGGTATCCAAAAATTAAAATACCGTGAGTGTTATCGTACCACCTATACACTCAATCTGGAGATTAATGACAATCGTCCGTATGCGCGAGTGCTAATCAACCACATCCCTTATAAGGGCTTATTGGATAGTGGTGCTAGCGTGAGTGTGTTGGGTAGAGGGTCCGAAAAATTTTTGTCCAATCCGTTCGTCGAATTTCATAACTTTCCGTCCCGCATTAGCACCGCCAGTGGTCAGCCACAGCGCGTATTTGGGTATGTGAATGCAACCGTTACCTTCAATGGTCTGACTCATAAAATTATGCTGTATATTGTACCTTCTCTAGACCAACCTCTGTATTTGGGGATCGATTTATGGAACCGATTCGGGTTCACCCCAAAAATATCCTCTCTTTGCATCTCTGATGATTTGGCTGATTCTTCAACCTTGTCTAAGTTCCATAATCTCTCCGGTGAAGAACGCCGAACATTAGACCAAATCAAAGAGTTGTTTCCTTCCAGTGATAAGTTGGGTCTAGGTAGTACCCCTTTGGTGTCACATTCAATTAATGTGGGGACGGCAAAGCCCGTGAAATAGCGTTTTTATTCCGTATCTCCAGCCATACAGAAATCAATGTATCAGGAGTTAGATCGGATGTTGTCTCTTGGAGTCGTCGAGGAATCACAAAGTTCCTGGTGTTCAACGGTTACCTTGGTGCGTAAGGCTAATGGCAAAGTGCGTCTGTGCTTAGATGCTAGAGAACTGAACAAGGTCACCGTCAAGGATGCGTATCCGCTTCCTCTTATTAATGGATTGTTGGGTCGTTTGGATCAAACCAGATACATATCTGCGATTGATTTAAAAGACGCCTTTTGGCAGATACCTCTCGACCCCCAATCTCGTGATAAGACAGCGTTTACGGTTCCTGGACGGCCTTTGTATCAGTTCACCGTTATGCCCTTTGGGTTGTGCAACGCGCCACAGACGCTTTGTCGCCTGATGCATAGGGTAATTCCTTACCAATTGCACAATAAGGTCTTTGTATACCTCGATGACCTCTTGGTCACATCCGCCACCCTACAGGAACATTGTTTTTTGCTTAAAGAAGTTGCAAGACTATTGAGTTCTGCTGGGCTCACCATTAATATTAGTAAGAGCAAGTTTGTTTTGCGGGAAGTTGATTATTTGGGCTATGTTGTCGGTGATGGTTGCCTCCGCACAAACCCAGATAAGTGTAAAGCTATTCTGGAGTTTCCCATCCCTAAAACTGTGAAACAGATTAGACGCTTTCTGGGTATGTGCGGGTGGTATCGCCGCTTCATTCCAAATTTCGCTGCGTTAGCCGCTCCTCTTACTGATCTTACTGAGAAGTCTGGCCGTTTCAAGACGTAATGAAACAATCTACATTAAACTATAATTAGTACGCGGCATGAAATACAAATTGGGTAGCGCTGTATTGCATTTTTTTTTTTTTTTGGTTGGTATTGAAAAATTAAAACCGGAAAAAGAAAAAATTAGAGAAGAGTTCGATGAAAGACGTATTGATAGAAATATTTAAATAAAAAAATAAAAAAATAAATTTTGAAAAAAAGGAAAAAGAAGAATTGTATAAAGAGTTTTTTTGGAAAAAAATATTAAATGATAAATATTGAAAATATTTATATTGTGGTATGAATATTTTATACAACATTGTTGTGTATATTGAAAATAAATTAAAGTTATAAATAAGAATAGTTGTAATTAATAAAAAAAAAAACTTTGGAAGTGTCCAAGTGAACTATATGATAAATATTGTACATAAGTTAAATGTATAAGTAAGAATATTTGAAGTTAATAAAAAAATTAAACGCATGATCGGAAAAAAAATAAAAATAAAGTGACGAAATCAAATTGGCATGTGGTCAGGACCGTGTGAAGAGCATTCCAAAAATAAAAATAATAAATATTTAAATATTTTTAATTAGGATGAGTTAAGGTAATTCCATTACAGTGCTTAAACGGTAGGTTGATCTAAACTTTATCCCGTCCCAAATTTTTATTCCATTTTTTCCTTGTCCCTCTTATTCCCCTCCTGCGGTTTATCCACGAGTTCCATATGTCTTGGAAAACCCCATCCCTTACCCTGAGCTTAGTCAGCTACAGAATAACCGCTCTAAGACCTCTGTGCAGCTAAAAAATTTTGTTAACGGACAATTTCTACGTATGTGGCGATGGTTCCGTTACAACTGAACCCAACAGTTATGATCTTGTGAGGAAAAAAAAAACAAAAGCTGTAATTTATTTCAGACTAGCCTTTTTTCTGATAAAAAACACTACAGACCAATTATGGAAACTCATATTTTCGAATAAACGGATACGGGCAGAAAATATAACCCTTTAAAAATGCTAAAACAATATTAAATATTTAAACAAAAATTCTATATAAATTTCAAATGGATCAACTCATTGGTCCTTCGAAACGGATAGACTTAATTATCAAATCATCTCTTGTAGGAAATCAAGGAGTAATTATTAGCACATCATAGCGTCTAATCACATATCCTGAGTAAGTTCGACAATTCTATAATAGTGCGTGTGTAAAGTGCCTTTTCTGAAAAAGTTCGCCATTTTGATTAATCAAAATCTAAAAAGTGATAATAATTAACAAATTATAAAATGCCTGACCTGCTCGGAGCTCTCAAAAAGCAACGCCGTATTAATAAAGACAAATTAATAAATCTTCAAAAATATGCTAGGAAAGATCAGTCGGAAACCAATGTAACAGATTTAACCATTCGCTTGCAGCGGGTCGAAAAGCTAAGGGAAGAGTTTTCAGATCTAGAGTTTCGCATCTTTGAAATAAATCCAGAAGAGCCCAGTGACCTTGCATATGAAGAAAACTATTATACTGCCGTATCCTCATTCAATAAATGGATACGTTTGAAGAGTCTAGGTGAAGCCGTAATCAATCTTGACAGTTCTAATAAAGCAACGCAAAATGGTGAACATTCTCAAATAAAGCTACCAAAATATATATACCTATTTTCTCTGGAGAGTATGCTGAGTGGCAATTAGTTTTTTGATATCTATACGTCCACCATACATGAATCACAGTTCCAATACCTGAAGATGCTCCTCATGGGAGAACCAACAGTATTATTGCGACATACAACCATAACAGAACGCAGCTACATAGGAGCTCTAAACAAACTCAAAGAGCGCTGTGATCGCAAAAAGCATATTATTAATTCGTTCATTCGTACGTTTATAGAACAACCAGTTATACACAGTTCAATACTTTCCAGCAAAAAATGACTTCAGATGAAGTGATCCGTTGACTATAAGTCTTGGTGATGTAGCAGGAGGACGAGATCCTTGATCACCCATCAGTCCAGATTTTACAGAGTTACTAAGATGTTTAGCACGGCGCATAGATACGCTTGATCACTTCAAAGCACATCCAGACATGTCAAACCCGAAATGTGAAGCCAGATCGCTTTTTCACCCGAAGCATGTGTTCAACGACTACAATTAAACAAGCAAAATGCACGAATTCCAATATGTGGATTAGGCCTATCTGGATGTGGTGTTTCTAAGAGTCTGGTTGAAATAAACATTGAACCAGAATCTTTACCTGGATTCACTATACAGGCTCTCGTGATGTCAAAAATTACTAACGTGCTACCACTTAAAACATTGTCAGTTGACTTAATACCGTACACCGGACTGAAATTGGCCGATCCCCAATTTGATAAACCAAGTTCCATCGATGTATATCCATTGTGGCGCTGATCAATTTTTCTACATCATAAGAAACGGTTAAATAAAAATCAGCCTTAATGAGCCTGTTCTTCAAAACACCGTGTTCGGCTGGGTAGTTTCTGGTCAAATCAATCATTCTAACGATTATCATCATTAAGAATCGTTGTCAGCAGAAGAATAAGCCTCCTTTCTGTGAGGCTCATTTCGTCAAAAATTTGAAACGTAACTCTCAAGATCACACTTCCTTTTAAGGAATCACCAACAAACTTAGATGAATCACTAACACTAGCAATCCAACGAATGAAAGCGATGAAGCGCCGTTTTATTCGGGATCCAAGTATCGCCAAGAGATACCACGAGTTTATGGGTGAAATAATAAACCAAGACATAATAAACCGCGCATAATAAACCAAGACACGAACTTTATTTGCCGCATTATGGTGTATTCAAAGCCTAGGATATCAAGCTTACCGTGGCCCTTGGGTATTTGTAACGCTTGCCAGTGGTACGCGTTACCAATTGTGTATACCCCTGGGTTTTTGTGGTATTAGTGTGAATAGGGTGTTTTTGTATACCTACTCACTTCTCTTACTCTCTTGGTTTGCAAATTGAGTAACGGGATGTGAGTGGGTATATAAACGCCTACCTGTGCATGCGGCGGGGAGTCCAAAACACAATTTTGATCAGTTTTTTTCTTAAATATTTAATTTGGGCAGTCAATTTTTGATAAGACTACGATATTTTTTTTTATTTGTGAATTTGGCGAGAGGAGTTTTGTGATTAAAAAATTATAAAGCATAAATTGTTTAAATAAAAACTTAAATTGCATTAAAAATATTATAAGCTGTTTATATTGAATATTAATTTGAATACGATGGATAAATAAGATCTAGAATTTAATCCATGATAAATCAAAAATAACTATAGTAGCTGAGTATGGTCATTAAAGCCTAAGATCGACCTTCGCGAGTATGGCAGGTGAAGGCCCGGCTGGTACCCAAGATTCGGCTGTACTCGGTCAAAATAAAGTTTGATTCAATTGTGATGACTTATAGGTCATGTGTTCCGTGAGTGTCCTATTTCGCCGGTTGAATATTTCTGTTTTCGTTGTGGGTTGAAGGATGCTGTGCTTTCAAAATGTTCTCGTTGCGCGGGAAACTTCCCAAGTGGTTCTTGGAAGACGGGTCCTCGGGAACCACAAATAAGCCTACTACTTCGTTCCCAACGTCAAGACGCGGCTTCAACCACGCATCCGGAGTTGGCTCGGTTGAGTCAACGACTTAATGTATCGACTTGTACTACCTCGGATTTTCCAAATTCTTCAATATGTATGCGGTCATATCACTTGTCTCTGAAACGTCATTCAATTTTTTTTCCGTTTCATGACGTAATGAAACAATCTACACTAAATTATAATTAGTACGCGGCATGAAATGCAAATTGGTTAGCGCTGTATTGCATTTTTTTTTCTTTTTGTTTTTTTGGTTGGTGTTGTAAAATTAAAACCGGGAAAAAAAATTTAGAGAGAAGTTCGATGAAAGACATAGTGATAGAAACATTTAAATAAAAAAATAAAAAAATAAATTTAAAAAAAAAGAAAAAAGAAGAATTTTATAAAGTTTTCTTGAAAAAAATATTAATGATAAATATTGAAAATATTTATATTGTTGTATAAATATTTTATGCAACATTGTTGTGTATATTGAAAATAAATTAAAGTTATAAATACGAATAGTTGTAATTAATAAAAAAAAAATTTGGAAGTGTCCAAGTGAACTATATGATAAATATTGGACATAAGTTAAATTTATAATTATAATAGGCTTAATAAGTGTAAAGTTAATATTGTGAATGAAATTAATAATGGTAACATTAAAATTTCAAGTCGACATATACCGTCTGCGGCGTCATTTAAACACTGACGCCGCAGACGTTATATGTCGATGTGTTTGTGAAGGTGTTGAGACTTTAGGTATGGGAATAACAATTGCTATCTTCCACGACTCATGAAAAATACACGAAGTAATTATGTAATTGAAAATATGTGTACAATAAGGTAAAATAACAGGTAATAATATTTTTATGAGTTTAGGTACTATATTATCATGCCCAGTCGCATTAGATTTAACTTGAAGAAGCGCCATCGCAACCTCAGTTTCACTAAATGTTGTAAAATTCAACTCATTGCTGAAATTATTATCCACCTGGGTCATCGGTAGTACAATTGGCTTATTAGGCACACTTGAAAACTGCATATTAAACTCCTCAGCAGTAAAATTAACACCATTCTCTTTAGATGGCATCATTCCCAAACGTCTTATGACTTTCCAGATATTACCATTGTGGTTGTTTGGATGTAGATTTTCAAAATAAAACTTTCTTTTAGAATCACGAATCAGACGGGTAGTCATATTGCGTAATTTCTTGTGAAATAACCAGTCATCTCTATTTTTACTTTT
Organism: Tipula confusa; assembly: GCA_963556175.1. Lineage (NCBI taxonomy): Eukaryota > Metazoa > Arthropoda > Insecta > Diptera > Tipulidae > Tipula > Tipula confusa. The sequence continues at coordinate 202,976,571 of OY744476.1, read as the reverse complement.
ACGCCACACTAGTAAAGCACCATCACGTTTTTTCATGGACTCCAAGATAGCAGAATTGAACCATGGAGCTACCTTGTTATACTGCAATTTACGCTTGATAGGGACGTGATGGTTTAATAATTTTGTAAAAATATTATTGAAACATTTAACTTTACTGTTTACATCAGAACATAAATAAATGCTTGACCAATCTTCTGATAAACTGTCTTTAATAAATAATTCCTCATTTAGTTTACAGAAATCACGGACGAACTGATATTTAACCTTTGGCCGTGGATATTGACATCTATAACACATAAAAATCATGTCATGATCAGAAATTCCAGGTAAAGCAGTTTGTCCGAGAATAATTATTTGGTCACAATCCATGCTTGCTACCATCATTAAATCCAAAGTGGAGGACAATCTCGTATTGGAAAATGGCAAAATTTCAATAGAGAGTGAAATCATTGAATCTGTAAAGTGCCTAGCTGCCGCTACTGGATCGACCATATTTAAATTGAAATCACCCATAATTACAGTACGATGATATTCATTCACCGAGCTTGATATAAATTTCATTAGCCTGTGTAATGGAACACACACGAGGATTATATAAAATACCAACAAGCAATTTACCACTGGATAGCATTATCTCAACGAACAGGACTTCAAACCGAGTCACACTACTTTTGTTTACTATTTTCACTTTTAGATATTCTCGAATATAAAAGGCCACTCCGCCTCCCATTCTCGTAATAGTATTTTCCCGGTCATTTCTGAATAATGAAAATCTAGGAATCTCAAATGAGCATTTAGGCATACCTTCACGAAGCCATGTCTCCGATACACCAACAATATGTAAACTGGTGGATGACATTATCTGTGCAAGTTCGTCAATATGAGCAGGTATACTACGCGCGTTAATATGACAAATATTCAAACAGTCAGCAGTGTTTTCCATATTCGCATTCAAAAAAATCAACAACCGAATCATTATCATCATTTCCACGAATACTATGACTACGGACCATGTTCACGTGATTGCACAAATTTATCTAGAAGCATGTAATGTATCAAATAATTAAGTAAATATAATAATGCCACTTTAAATTCATTAATGAGACTACGTATTATGTATAACTGAAAACTAGTACTAAATTTACTTCTAAAAAGATGTAATGCATCTATATAGATGCAAATATTTACTATAAAATTCCAATCATAATCATTTAGGGGATTCAAATTTTTTATAGGAAAATTAACTTTAACAAATGATTGTAATTTCACATTAAAATAAAAAAAGATTAGATCACACAATTTATTGCAGATGGCAGGATAACTAAAAGCATATTGATTTTTTGACATTCCAATAAATGTCAACAAAAAAAATTTCAAAGTAACAAACTCAAATTTGACATCAAAATAAACATGAAACATAATAATAATAACTAAATTAAAAAAGTTTAAACAAAAATGATACTTATAATTAATTTTGTACTGTGGTTTTCCTTCCAGATAAACTCCATAATATAAAGTGACTGGAATAAGTGATAATATTTTTAAGATTGATGTGTTTTGTTGATGTTACTGATGTCATTAAAGGACCGTATATAATACACTTTAGATGATTCCGTTTTCCGCAACATAGTAACGCCGTCTTTGACCCAGAGAAATCGAAAATTCTGCTGTCTTTTAATTTGTTTTGCTTCGTTGTACAACTTAGACTGTAAGGGTGTCAGTTTATGCATAACAAATATTCTACTGGATTCACTGTTGCTAAATTTGATGAAAACACATTACATCTCCTGCCTTTCACAATCTTTTGTCTCACAGTAATAATTCTTCCGGAATGGTTCCGGTACGAAAAAGTAAATGTATCGATAATGGTCACATAGTGATCGAAATGTATTTACAAAATAAAATATTTTTAATCAGAATCAAAAAGTGTTAGTTTTTTTGTACTCAAAAAAAAAAAAAAAAAAAAAAACAAATAATTTTAGTTTTCTTCTAGTGTTTGAAGTGAATTGTCATACCAATCCGAAAATTGTGAAAAAATTTTGTAACGATTAAGCAACACGCTTACAGTTTAACGTGGTTTTATAATAAATTACATTGAATTATTATAATAAATAATAAAGTGTAAATATTAAAAATAATAGATTTAAGAAAAAATTAAAATCAATTAATTTTTTAGCTTAACTAATTGATTTTAATTTTGGGTAATCAAGTATGTGTTTGTTGATTCTAACAATACATCTAATATTACTACAATGGATGTAATATTATCTGGTAAATAATTAAATATTAACAAATTGACTTTAACTTTTGTTGTAACCTTAAATTAATTGAGTTTCAATAATCAGTATAGTGAACTTGCGTTTCAACCAAGTTTATTAATATTTCCGCTACACGATATTTTTTTATATTTGGTATATAAAAATATAGCCTTTATAGCCTTCGGAACGGAGCTTAATTTGACAATCAAATTTGTTTTCTTTAGAAGTCAAAGAAGGTGCTCAAGTCACAAAGGATATTGATAACCACCAGCAGATTCAAAACAGAAATATTTTATTAGTACTTATCTTAAAAATTGTTATACAAAATTGTATTGTACTAAATTATTAATGTTAAAACTATTTCGCTCACTGTATCACCATTTATGTTGAATAATGAAATACATGAAAACTTGATTTGTGGTAGGTGTGGTTGTGTCACCATGTTTTGTCATAATTTTAGTATAAACCGAATTGTCGAGCGCTTAACATCAAAACAAATAAAAAAATTAAAATTAAAAACAAAAAAAATATATATAGAAGAAATCGTCTCCATTGTTTGTACGCGATACAATAACCGGACAACAAATTTACAACGAGTAAATTAAAGAGTTTGTCTATGTACAATTTCTTCAAAACATTTGAGGAAGGAAAAAGCTCCTTTCCGCATTAAACATTGGTGTCAGATGTGGGGTAGCAGATTGTACCAAAGTCTACGAATTATCATATTAATTATCATATTGGTGATTTTCTTCATATCATTCATCCATATTGTTTCATATGTACAACATCTGCTACAAATAATATCTTCAGTGAGCTACTGTATAATCAACAAATCAACAAGCGTTTTATTATTCATCAACCAGTTTGGTCTGTTCTTCATTTCAACCATCTAAATTGGTGCATTTGCAGTAATAAATCGTCTATATACAACTCATCATATTAAAACGTCTACAAATCATCATTTCAATCATCCAGATTGGTTCACACGTGCTTTGTACAATTCATCTACATTCATCTACATTTATCATTGAGCTGTAATCCAATTGTAACCATTCGGGTTAAAGAACATTTTCCGCGAGTATTCTAGAAGAATATCAGGATCATCCACGTGTAACCGTAAGTACATAAATAGCCAAGCTTATAGTCTCTGGTTTCAATTTAATAAATACATTGACTATATTATTAAGTGCACGTGTTTGATTGCATATCTTAATTAAGTGTAGTTTGTTGCGTTGCGAAAACTCGTGTCCGTAAAGTAAATTTCCGTTAATCGATACGGTTAATTGTTACAGCTACCAATTTGTAGCATTAAGTTCTGTGTTTAAATCGGTAGCATAAATTACTGTTCTAACCGTTCATCATGGGTACTCAAATTAAGCGAATGAATCAATTAAACAAAGCATTTTTAGAATCATTAAAAGAATTATCGGAATTCGAGACGGAGAAGCTGAGTTCAGCGTCTATCGCTCAAGTTAAATTGCGTCTTGCAGACCTAATCAGTGACCATAACACTTTCCTTAAAAATCAATTAGAGTTGGAAGCACTCGATGATGCTCAATCAGAGTCAGATATTCGGACCGTGGTCACTCGACATTACTACCAATTAAGGCCTGCATTAGAGGAACGACTTGAAGAACTAAAAAAAACGAAAGGTACTCCTGCTGCTGTCAAATCAGAGACACTAGCATTTATTCCCAAGTTACCCGAAATTAGCCTTGACAGTTTCTCTGGAGACTTAATGAAATGGAAAGGGTTTATTGAATCATTCGACAACCACGTGCACAACAATCCCAAGCTCAATGACTTAACAAAACTGCAGTATCTAAAACATTCCGTTAAGGGCATCGCTGCAAGGACATTTGAAAACTTAGATTTTGTAGCTGCAAATTATGCAGAAGCGCGACGATTATTGTTTGACAGATTTGACAAACCAAACCAAATAGTTGAAGAGCACATTAAGGCTTTGTTCTCAATCAAATCACTAGACAAGGCAACGTCAAGTAAGTTGTTAAACCTCGTTGATGAATTCAATTCACACATTAGGTCGCTAAATACACTTGAACGTCCAGTCCAATACTGGGATGATCTACTGGTATTTTTGATGTGTACCAAGCTAGATGCTGAAACCAAGGTGAAATGGAGAGAAGAAGCCCCTCGAAATGCTCTGCCTACATTTAGAGACCTCTGTGAATTTATACAAGTTCGCAGTCATCGAATAGATAGTTACCGCAAGGCTGACATTGACTCATTAACGACCGCTTCTCTATCTAAAGGCCCAAGTCAAACTTCAAGTACATCAAATCGATTTCGACGTAAGGCTACTGCTCTCACTGTGACCAAAGGTTATTTTTGTGACCTGTGTAAGAAATCAGGACACTCAATTATGCGATGCTATGAGTTTTTAGCAATGTCTGTCGAAGAACGCCGACAGAATGCGGAAACTCTTAAATTATGCACCAATTGTCTGCGATCATCACACAGCTCAAAACAATGTCCTACTCAGGAGCGGTGTCGGATTTGCCAAACGGAGCACCACACGCTTCTGCACGTAAAATCCGCAGGGTCAAACCTTCAAGATCACTCGAGTATTTTACAAGTAACGCAGTTACAATCTACATCGTCTCATGCCATCACTAAAGACAAAGTGAGTTTACCAGTAAATTTGACGCAAGTTGTGCCAACAAGCAAACCTAAATTTGTATTTTTAGCCACCGCATTAGTGGATATTTTAGATAATCAAGGTTTAAAAACCACGGCAAGAGTTTTATTAGATTCAGGGTCCCAAATAAATCTCATGACGCAATCACTAGCTAAACGTTTGGGCATCAAAACTACATCTTCACATTTGAATATTAATGGTATCGGCGGCACTCCAGCCACATCTTCACGCTGCGCCTTTGTAAAAATTCAATCACGCACATCCGACTTTTCTACAGTGATCGAAGCTCATATTTTAAAAACTATTTCTACATACCAACCATCATTATATTTGGAAAAATCATGCTGGCCAGTCCCATCCAATATCAAGTTGGCAGATCCTCAATTTTTCGTGTCACGACCAATTGATCTTCTTCTTGGAGCGGAACTTTATGGTGAATTACAATCAGTTGGGCAAATTCAGTTAGGCCATAATCTACCGATTTTACAAAATACCATTTTAGGTTGGGTCGTAATGGGTGCTACAACAGTAACCGCTCATGGCTGTTGTACTGAAGTAGACCCATGTTCCGAAACACAAAGATTGGATGAATTGTTGGAGAGACTATGGGAACAAGACCACGATGAAACCCCCAATTTCACATCGCTGCATGAAAATGAGTGTGAACGTCATTTTACGGAAACATTCTCAAGATGCGACTTGGGAAGGTTTGTTGTTAGATTGCCGTTTTCCAAGTCCCCAGCGCTATTAGGTGATTCAGCTTTAAGAGCAAAAAAAAGATTTCTTAACCTGGAAAGTAAGCTTGACCGGGATCCTGAACTGCGTGCAGCTTATAACCAATTCATGCGTGATTATGAACAGTTGGGCCATATGGAGGTAGTCAGGCAAGTCGAAAATCCACACTATTTTTTACCGCATCACAGCGTTGTGAAGCCTGAATCCTCTTCTACAAAGCTAAGAGTAGTTTTTGACGGCTCTGCGACGACGTCAACTGGATACTCCTTAAACGACATTTTAATGACTGGTCCAGTGGTACAACATGAACTTTTTGCTGTACTCATTCGATTTAGGTCACATAAATATGCCTTGAGTGCTGATATCTGCAAGATGTACCGCCAAATACTCACTCACCCTAGTGATCAACAATATCAGTACATCTACTGGCGTTACAACCCTGCAGAAGAATTGTGCATTTATAAACTCAAGACTGTCACTTATGGAACTACAACAGCACCGTATTTGGCTACTCGCTGTTTGCTTCAATTGGCACTCGAGAACCAAGTTAACGATCCGGTAGCAAGTGCAGTCCTCCAACATGACGCGTATGTTGATGATCTGCTGACCGGCTCAAATTATGCTGACGAAGCAGCTAGATTAAAGATATCTCTGTCAAACATTTTGCATTCAGCAGGAATGACTTTACGGAAATGGTGCTCCAATCATGACAGTCTATTGCAAGACACTCAAATCGAAGATAGGGAAACGTTGACAAAAATTAATGATGACCATTGTGTAAAAGCATTAGGCATATACTGGCAGCCTACTCTAGATCATTTTGTCATTCAGGTAACTATGTCCATATCGGAACTCAAGAGAATTACCAAACGAATAGTTATCTCTCAGCTTGCTAGCATTTTTGATCCAAATGGCCTGATCGCTCCAGTCATAGTATTAGGGAAAATGTTTCTACAAAGGTTGTGGTCATTAAAGAGTCATTGGGATGAAAGTCTCCCAATGGTCCATCATACGTATTGGGTTCAGTTCATCAACAATTTGCATGACTTAAATAAATTAAAAATTCCTCGACATGTCTTCAATTCATGCCAATCTCCACAAAACATTCAGTTGCATGGGTTTGCAGATGCTAGTGAAAAGGCATACGGTGCAGTTGTGTATGTGAGGTATCAGGACTCCCTCAACTATCATTCTACACTATTGTGTGCCAAATCTCGAGTAGCCCCACTTAAACAGCACACATTACCAAGATTGGAACTCTGTGCTGCATTATTGTTAGTAAATCTCATGAAAAAGGTAGCAACTATCATTAATTTTATAGTTGAAGATTATTTTTACTGGACTGACTCTTTAATCACGTTACATTGGATCAATTCTCCACCCACTAAGTGGAAAACCTATGTAGCAAATCGTGTATCAACCATACAGTCGCAATCTAAGTCAAAGAATTGGTTACACGTAGAGTCCAAATCAAATCCAGCAGATTTAGTCTCTCGAGGCGTAATTCTCAAGGCATTAATGTCATCCAAATTGTGGTGGTATGGACCTACATTTTTAACATCCTCTGATGAACGTTGGAACAATAATAATCTTAAATTTAGTCAAGGTATTAATATTCCAGAGCAACGGAAAGAGACTGCTATTGTAAGTATACTCACGGGAGACGTAGATGAACCACTAGATCGTATTCATGCAAAAAACTCATACAACCGGGTTTGCAATTCAATGGCATATGTAGCTCGATTCCTCAACAATACAAGCAAAAGCACCGTGAAAAGCACTGGATCGTTGACAGTACAAGAAATAGACCGAGGCCTTACCATGATTGTGCGCTCTATTCAATCCAGAGCATTTGCAGAAATTTATGAGGGTTTACAAAAAGGGAATTACAACATTCGTGACCAGTCACTTAAATCGTTATCTATTTTTATGGATGATCAGAAAATACTTCGAGTTGGCGGCCGACTGCAGTTCTCATCATTAGCATACTCATCAAAACACGCTATCCTTTTGCCAAAAGATCATTTTTTCACATTTACGGTAATGAATCACATACATATAAAACACTTGCACGTTGGTCCACAAGGATTGTTGGCAGCGGTCCGACAGACATATTGGCCTATTAACGGCAGACATTTAGCGACGAAAGTCTGCAAGAATTGTGTGCTATGTACACGGGCTAGGCCAATCTTACTACAACAACGAATGGCCGATTTACCGGCGGAGCGTGTAAACGTAGCGCCACCATTTTACAATGTAGCAGTTGACTACGCAGGACCACTATATATACACTATCATATTCGAGGTAAACATCCGACAAAAACTTATTTAGTAGTGTTTGTATGCTTCTCGACAAAAGCGATTTATTTAGAGCTGGCCTCCGATTTAACTACGGCGTCATTTTTGGGTGCGTTACGTCGATTCGTCGCCACTAGAGGTTTGTGTAAAAATATCTATTCCGACAACGGCACCAATTTTGTCGGTGCAAATACCCAATTGCATGAACTTCACACGCTACTCATGGAAAGTAAAGATGAATTGGTCCAGTTATGTCACGATAGCAAATTTAACTGGCAATTCACTCCCCCAAACTCACCTCATTTTGGAGGGCTTCACGAAGCAGCGGTAAAATCAGCGAAGCATCATATACGTCGCATGATGGGCAACGCAAACCTATCCTACGAAGAGCTCAATACACTAATAAAGCAAGTTGAAGCAGTATTGAACTCAAGGCCGCTCACATCAATCACTACCGATGACAACATCGAAATACTCACTCCGGGCCATTTTTTGATAGGTCGTCCATTAACCGCAGTTCCTGAACCAGCGATATCAGAACCTACGAAACTAACCTATACCAAACGGTGGCAGCTAGTAAACCAATTGTACCACAATTTTTGGAAAAGATGGTCTACCGAGTACCTCCAACAGTTACAACATCGGTTTCGGTGGCAAAAAACAACAGATAATATTCCAGAAGGCTCCATCGTCATTATCAAAGATGACAATCTTCCTCCACTGAAATGGAAATATGGCAAAGTCATTGAGCAACATATTGGTGCGGACGGTCGAGTCCGCGTCGTATCAATCAAAACTTCGGCAGGAATATTTAAACGTGCCATCACCAACGTGTGTCCACTTCCAGTCAAGTTTGACCATTTACCTGGTCCAAAGGGGGGAATATGTTAACCACCAGCAGATTCAAAACAGAAATATTTTATTAGTACTTATCTTAAAAATTGTTATACAAAATTGTATTGTACTAAATTATTAATGTTAAAACTATTTCGCTCACTGTATCACCATTTATGTTGAATAATGAAATACATGAAAACTTGATTTGTGGTAGGTGTGGTTGTGTCACCATGTTTTGTCATAATTTTAGTATAAACCGAATTGTCGAGCGCTTAACATCAAAACAAATAAAAAATTAAAATTAAAAACAAAAAAAATATATATAGAAGAAATCGTCTCCATTGTTTGTACGCGATACAATAACCGGACAACAAATTTACAACGAGTAAATTAAAGAGTTTGTCTATGTACAATTTCTTCAAAACATTTGAGGAAGGAAAAAGCTCCTTTCCGCATTAAACATTGAATCTTGATTCAATGTTTAATGCGGAACATTAACATTGGTAAATTTACGTATTAAATTTTGGGCGTGACAACTCTCCAACAACATTAAGCGATTACTTTCATTATGAAAAGAAAGGAGATAATTGGGTTGCTGGACCTCCAAATTCAGAAAATAAACTTCCTATCAATCATGTCCAACTTCATTTTCTAACTTTTATAAATCAAACAATAAATCATTTTGAAAATCTTAAATTAAAAGGACAATCTCTAAACGGGCTTCGCACAGGCATAACAAAATACTTAATCAGAGATACCGAAAAATTTCTTCTTATTGAAGAACCTGATCATGCTATCAATTACCTTGAATTTTTATTACAAGGTCAAATGACGAATATAGTACTCAAAAATATGAGATATGTATTATCTTTGTTTACTGCAACCGAAATAGATTATGGTCTAAGAATGGATTGGTTAGAATTTCCTCCTAATTTTTATTCTGCAGATGATGATATCTTAGTTCCAGACATTTCGACACCTGACATGTTTAATGATGATGATTTAGAGAATATACAGGACCAACTTCTAATTTCCCAACAGCAACCGAGTGAAGATAAAACTCTTGTTTTAGAAGAAACGAAAAAGGATAACTCTGTTGGAAAAGAATGTGAGCAAGATGAAGACTTTTTGATGATTAAAGAATTAATCAATTATATAAGTCATTTATCAGAGGACTATGTTAACATGACAAAATCGGGCTTTTTATGTACAAGCTTGCACAGATCTGTTCTCGTTCATCTATTAACAGCAGATCTGGGATGGAAAAATATGGTTAAAAATCAAACATTGACTCCAAGTATTTTACTAGCTATAGATGACAGATTCATAAAACCTATCTACAGAGATATGTTGATTAAAGTAGAAAGTACTCGAGAATATAATGAGACTTGAAACAAACTAGGTCCTATTATGGAAGCAATTATGGAAAAAGCTGTTAAAAAATTGGAGCAATCACGAGTTCAATCATTACCACTAGACAAAATTGAACAACAGATGGATGAAATTTTACACAAATTTACAATACTGGCAACGGATGTTAAACAAAAAAACAAGACTGAAATAATTGTTGAAAAGCCTGTTGTTATTCCTCAGTTCAGTCCAATTGGAACTGGTCAAACTTCATCAACATCGAAGAATCAAGATCAATGTTCATAACAATTAAAAATATAATAAAATATTTCTGTTTTGAATCTGCTGGTGGTTAACAGATATGTTATACTGGTTCTCCAGTATAACATATGGTTAGTATAACATAACGTTGGTTAACATATGACATTTTGCTAGAATTTATCAAAGACACATCCACACAAACGGATCCAGATCCCGTCACTTACATTGATAATGACAGTGATACCTGTCAGGGGGTGTTACGAAAACAAAATTGTTTCATAGGAAATTTTTCCTAAAAAAGTTAAACACGATCTGGCTTTTATAGCAAATGAGCTTGAGCGGCACTTAGACCAAAGTCAAATAGGTAAACATATTTTTCAAGAATACAATGAAACAAACTCTTTAAGGGATTCTAGTAGAAAAAAACTAATTAGTTAAACGGTCCAACATTTAACAGAAGTGAATAGTCCAACTAGAGAAGAAAAACTGAACTGGGCAAAGGCGTTGGCGAAAATTTTTACAAGTTTATGTGACGGAGACCCCGAAAAATTTGTAATTAAATTTGTCCAACTATTTTAGTAAATTTTTTTAATATTATAAAATTTTATATTTTTCAGAATATTTTTAATGATCCTGAAACCAGAGGCGGTTATATTGTGAATCGCTTAAAAACAATAGATAGAGGAAGTTCTAGTGATTATAAAAATATTTTAGCTCCTAAGAAGTCAGCGGAAATTATTTCCTTCTACAAAATGCTAGCCCAATGAACCAGAGGAAAGAAATTTTCCAAAGGATGGCAAAAACGATTTTAGTGAGGTGTTCAGAAAAAAATGGCAATATTTTGTCAAATTTTCCAAGATTTCTTGAACTTATAGTAAAATTATATTTTTAACCACAATAATAAAAATAATTATTCTAATAGATACAACAAGATTTCAATTCACGATATCTCGATAAGTCACAAGAGCATTTGTTAGGTAAATGGCCGGATTTAAAAAATAAAATATTATTGATTGGTGAAAGTTTTAAAATAAAACTGTATGACGAGGATGTTAGTGAAGAAGATAGTGAGTATAAATAACTTTATTAGTTTATACTTCCTGAATGTATCATTATATAAATCTCTCATTAGAATTGGATCGGGAAACTTTGGCGTTTATTGTGCTATCAAAATTACTACCGACAAGAGGAAAGGAATATAAAACCGATCAGAAGATTTCTATTTTAAATTTTCAAAAGGTTAATAATACAATGCTTCAAAATTTATTGAAATGCTTAATCACAAATTATATGTATGTTGATATTACAGGTTTTATTACAGAAAACCTGCAGTGACATTAAGTGGACCGACTATTTTAGCGTATGGATCTAATAAGGCTGCAATATCTAACTATACTATTGCAGTTATGAAAAACCCGATTTAGATTTGCATTTGGCGGAGATACCTAATTTTATTTCGGTGCATTCATGTAATACAAGTAGCATTTCTAAAGATTCTATTACATTTCCTGAAAAAAGTTTAGAAAAATTGCCTTTCGAAGAAAATTGTGTGTCTTGGGGTAACATTGCCGAACAGTTCATATTAGATATGAATAGCTTAAAATAAGTTAAATTATTAAATCCGTTACTAATTTTACTAAAAATGTTCTATCTAAGATCTCTCTAGAGAAAAGACAACAGTTAGGCTTAGAACTTAACAATTTTTTGGATCAAAAACAAAAGTACATAAGATTTGTTCAATCTACTTTACGGTACTAAACCTACCATATTAAATAAACTCACACCTTAATAATATATTTCTATTTGCCTTATGCTACACTGAAGATATAAAATCCACTGGGTTTAATGCAATATTAGAACAGATAGTAGACGATTTAAAATAGAGCAAACTGGTCTAGAAGTTGAATATCTTACAAAAAAATATACCATAAAGGGGTCCATTTTATCCGTAGCCCACGATAATTTATGAGCCAACACGTTATATGGCCTTCAAGAATCGTTCAATTCCAGTTTTTTTTTGCAGATTCTGCTAATGTCCCAAAGATGACATTAAAAATTTATTTTTTATAAATTGTGATACTTTAAGAAATCCAGAAAATGCATCTTAACATTTAGTGAATAAAGAATTTGGCATTAAAACTTACTGCGTTTTAAATGATTTGAAAATTTTTAACACATTTAAAGAGCAGAGCGTTGATAACATGCATGACATCTTAGAAGGCATAGGCCAATACGAATTGAAACTGTTGTTGATGTTTAAAAATAATAATCACAGCATCTGAGGTAAATGACCGAATAATATCAATTATGGGCTTTTGGATAATACAAATCGGCCTAGTTTTATAAACCTTAACAGACCCGATAATTTATTAGGACAAAAAGCATCTCAGTTTTGGTGCCTCATTAGGTACTTTCCTATTATTTTTTTAGCTGTTCTTGAAATAAATAAAAATATTTTACAATCAAAGTTAAATATTATAGTTTACCTACTAGGAATTATGCAAATCGGGTTTTCTTCTCATATTCCTCATGAAGTGCTCAACAAATTAACTCAGTTCATTGCATCTTATCTTCAAAACTTCAAAATAGAATATCCAGAACACAAAATTATACCCAAATAACATTCTTATACATTACCCAAGAATAATTGAACAATTGGTTCAATTAAATAATTGAAAAAAATGTTTTTTTTTTACCTTCCAATAAAAGCACTGTAAAGTATGATTGGAAGGTATAATGTAATAGATATTTTTTATGGCATGTCATGAAAAAACAAGTATTACTTATATATAAAGAAAAATATTTTTTTTTTCGCTTCAGTAATTAAAATCCATCGATAAAATTTTTTATTTCGAATTAAATATTAATCCATTGAGTTGCATTTTATTATAAAAATAAGATTTCTTTATTCTATTAGAAGAAAGAAATCTGATTTTCTTCTTACAAAAATATAATAAAAAATATATTTATTAATAAAAACAATTATGGTGTTGTTCAAAACTAATTTCGAATGATGTAATACAGCAAGTAGTATGTATATCGACTACGGAGCACTTCGATATACACTAACATCCCCATAAACTGGTGACCCCGATAAAGAGCAGATAAACATTGCTCATAAATTTAACAACATAAATCGCAACATATTATAGTGGAGCAGACGAGTATATTAAAAAAAAGGATATCATCAGGTCCATCCATATAGTTACAATAAAAGTATTTATTTAGCTGTAAATTAAAGTTATACTTAAAATGGTGGTATACCTAGTTATCATCGAGTGGCCTTAAATAAAATTATACCTGAAGTGATGGTTATAATTTTTCAGCACCAAAATCAACAACTGCAGCATTTTCATCACAGAACTATTTAACAGCATTTAAAACTGTAAGTACCTTTTATTTATATTTTACAGTGCTTATAAGATTCCTTTTCGGCTTATTATCTCTGTTATTTTTGGTCTGTGGTTTAGCATTGGGAGATAAGAAACCTTCCCAGCTTTTAGCACAATTCAAATTGAATGCGGGAACTAATTCCAACGATTCGGCTATTAGGTGGTTGTGGCTCAAGAGACTATCGCAACATGTGCATATGGTATTAACGCCGTTTGAAACAGTTCTCCCCCTTCACATTTTGGATGAAAGAGCTGACGCAGTCTTAGAAACCATGCCGCACGCTAACATAAATTTGGTTGATTCACATAAAAATTTAACATTAGATCAAAATATTACTAATGAAATTGACAAAAAATTAGCAAATTTCAAATCAGAATTAATCCATGAAATTTCATTACATTTAAATTCGAGATTTCGTTCAAAATCGCTTCAAAACTCATCTAGATACAATTCAAAAACTCGTCCAGTAGCGAACAAATATGACTGTTTTTATCATCGCAGATTTGGCGTCAAAGCATCAAAATGTATCACTTGATGTAGTCAGAATCGCTTCAAAACTCATCTAGATACAATTCAAAAACTCGTCCAGTAGCGAAAAAACATGACTGTTTTTATCATCGCAGATTTGGCGTCAAAGCCTCAAAATGTATCACTGCATGATACATTTTTAAAATCGCAAAAATCACCAAAAAACTAAATACTCATCAACATTTTGCGACAGGTGTTAATGACTAAAATTCTAGTAGTCGTCTAACTGTTTTTGAAATTAATAGTAAAGCAAGGTTTTTGATTGATACAGGAGCTGAAGTCTTTGTTATTCCAACCAGCTTTGTCAAAATTCCAAAAATTAATCCGTCTTTTCGATTATTCGCGGTAAATGGCACTACGGTTAACGCTTTTGGTACAAAAACGTTAAAATCATATTCCATATCGCATATTCCAAAAACTGCAATTGCAACTCCTTTCGGCTTGTTTGAATTTTGTACGATGAGTTTTGGACTCAGAAATGCAGCTCAATCTTTCCAAAGACTCATGCATTCCGTTCTCTTGGGCTTAAATTTTTGTTTTGTTTATTTTAATGATGTGCTTGTAGTTTTGTGTTCTCTTTCGCGGTTAATTTTTAACGTCCTACCTTACGCCGTCACCAGGCAACTCGAGGACGCACGAATACAGGTTCGATTTTAAATCCATCTGCACATTGCATTGCTCGAGCCAGCCTGTACTGACATGGACGATGGTTCGCCCCATAGATTCTGCACTCCAACAGAGGGTCATAGTTGTGTGAGGGGTTCCTGCGTCGATGGTGGTTTTATATTTAAAAAAAACTATATTTTTTAGTTTAACTATATTTGTAACTATATATTACGGTCCTTTTGACCACGTTTTTGTTTTTTTCCGATCTTTTTTGAACACGTTTTTTTGTCTCTAAAAAGAAAATTTCCATTTCTATTTGTTTTTTTTTTTCTTATTTCAGTTTTTTATTCAATATATTTTTTTTTTCGATGTGTGAGTAAGTTTTTGTGAAGCTGGAGGTGGTTCTCCCCCGTTGGGATTCGAACCCGGTACCTCCCGTCCCAAACACCGTAGCTTTAACCACTGCGCCAATTGCTCGGTGACGAACATTTAGAACACTTAAAAATTAACTTTCAAAATTATCAGAATATGGTCTAATTATTAACATTGATAAATGTGTATTTGCATCACAAGAAATTACCTTTTTAGGACATACAGTGAACGAGCAAGGCATTTTATATTCTCAGGAACGAATCCATGTTATTAAAAATTTCGATCGTCCGCAAACAGTTAGACAATTAAAACGTTTTCTTGGAATGGCAAATTTTTATCGGCGCTTTATTCAAGGTGCCGCTGCTGACCAAATTTTATTGAATAATTTTCTTAAAGGATATAAGAAAAACAGTAAAATTGCAATAAATTGGTCAGCGTTCGATAACTGCAAGACGAAATTATGTTCAGCTACACTTTTGACACAACCTTCTTCTTCGGTACGTTTGGCGATTATGGTAGATGCTTCAGATACAGCAATTGGAGCAGTGGTACAGCAGTTTGGCTCAGATACTTGGCAGCCACTTAGTTTTTTTTTTCAATTAGGCTCAATGTGGCACAAAAAAAGTATAGTGCTTATGATCGTGAATTGTTAGCGGCTTACTCGAGCATTAAACATTTTAAATATTTATTGGAGGGTCGAAAATTCACATTATTTACTGATCATAAACCACTTTGTTTCGCTTTTAATCAGAATCTGACCAAGTCACCACCACGTCAATTTAGACATTTAGACTACATTGGTCAATTTACGACAGATATTCAGCATGTCACTGGTGTACTTAAATTAATGGTTTACTTAAATTAATGTATTACAATTTAAGCAAATAAATAATTGTTTAAGCTATATAATTATTATTACATTTATAGATTAAGTTATATGTATAAGCAATACACTATGTATATAATTTAACTTCATAAAGAATAATCATTAAGTTTACTAGTAATTAAGTTATATTCAATATATATAATTATTATAAAATTTATTGAAACCGACATTTCAATAGGGACCGGAATGTATAATGCACAGTGTAAATATTTCTATTTTATACCATTTACTTACAAAGCGCCATCTCTGATTTCTCCAAAGTATTGATCTATACATCATCGATATTAACATTTATCAATCGGACAATACAGAAAGTATCGGGCAATACAAAAAGAAGAGAAATAACGTTAGTTTTAGCATTTTTATAAAGGCACTTGTGTTCTGAATTTACATTCAAATGTTTTTAAGTTACAATATAAAATTTCAAAGATATAAAGATACAAAAATAAAATAAGTTACAAATATAAAATTGTATTTCTTTCAATTCTGTATGAATAAAACGTAAAACCATTAAATTCTTTTATTTCCTATTCAACAAACATGTGTAAATGAAATTCCCATTCAGAACCCAATAGAATATTTTTACAAATATTTGAATGGTCAACATTTTAAGGATACTGCATTTTACACAAATGTATACTACATACGATCGATAGGCAGAGAGCGAAAAACTAACGAATATGAAATTAGAAAATTATACGGAATATTTATGTACATGGGATGCATTCCGTATCCCAGAATACGTTTATGTTGGAGTCAAAATATCGGATTTTCTAGATAATACTTTTTGTGCTATTGGGAGTTATTAGTCCAAAAGTTTCTCCACTTTCCTAATAAAGGCGAGAAAGCTGCTTGCAGAAGCCAATTTACATTTCTCCGGAGTCACACACCTCTTCAAAATGAAGCCACCTCAGTATACACAGAGCAACACATTCACATAGTATATGCTCTGTAGTTTCTACCTCTTCCAAATAGAGCCGTCTCTGTGGTGTGACGAGCTGCCTTCAGGTTACTCCTCACAGGGTTGCACTACCCTGACCACAAAAATACTGGTTGGATGAGGAGGAGAAAGAAATATGTTTTTTTGATTATGATCTTTTCTTTTTTTTTCTCTCTTTTACTCCAACGGGTATATTCCGTTAATTTATAGGTATATAAATGCGTGCTGATCCATGCGGGAAAAAAAAAAGAAAAAAAAAAGATTTTGGTCGAGGAATTGTGATTAAAACGAATGAGAACCAACAAGTTAAAAAAGAAAATCGAAATAAACCAAAACAACATAAAAAAATAAAATAAAAAGGAAAACAACAAAAATCTTAAAGAAAAAAAATGTAAAATTATAAATATTATTTTATCATTAAGTGAAGAATTATTATTTAGTTGTTGTGATTACGAAAATATAAACTATTACAAGTTATATTGTTCTATTAGTTATATTAGTATTGTTATATTAGTTCTGAATTAAAACAAATACAAATAATAAAAAATAAAAAAATAATAAAAAAACGAAATAACCAAAACTTTGGGAGAAGTTAAAGTTGAAGTGAAGAAAAAAAAATATTACAAGACATGTTAATAATGTTGTATAATGTATACAAAAAAAAATAAATAAATATTAAGTTTAACACATATCGAGTACATACGCAAAGCTGAAAAATAAAAAAAGTGTAATTGTCGAAATATCCAGAAGAAAAAATACAATAATCATATTTATATGAATGAAGAATATTTTTCATTGATTGAAGACTACCACATGCGGCGACGGAAAGAACATAAAACCACAGCTTGGTGAAGTTTTTTTTTATTATTATAATTTTTTTTTTAATATTATTACTAGTTAAGTTAGTTAAGTACTTATTAATTAATTAAAATACTAGTTAGAATTTTTATTTTATTTTATTAATTATTGAATTTTAATTAAGTTAACTGGCCTAGATAAGATTTTTGTTTTAATTTTTTTTTTTGTATTTTTATTTTTTTATCTAATACATATTGTTTTTTTTTTCGCTTTTTCTGTTTTTTTTTTGTTGGGGTTCCTGACGTTTAGTGATTTTTTTTTTGTTTTCTGATATATTTATTTTAGAAATGAAATAAACAAATCAACATGAGTGTTGTGGTAAGTGTTACATCATAAGTTGACATGGTAAGTTGTTTCCCGCCTTGTTCCTCTCATTTTTATTCCTTGTCCCGATTTTCTCGTGCTTCTTTTCCTGCGGTTTAACACGACCCGCTGATGTTTCGGAAAACCCCACGCCCTAACCCTGAGTTTTAGCTGGCCTTAGATGACCGCTCCGAAACCTCCCAGCGAGTAAATTTCTTTTAACAGTTTCCTTGAAACAGTTACAGTGGACAGGATCATTTTATTCAAATGATATCTCAGATTACAGTGACCTTAAAGAAAACTCACTAGTTTCCACAAGTCCTTATGGTGAAATGGTTTGATCAAAGATTTGGCTTGTCTAAGGTCGGGAATATAGCTCCAATAGGCCAAGCACTATAGTTGGAGGTGCCTTTAAGACTTTTAATAATAGTTGAGGCACAGTTTCGATGGCGTGAATTTCGGCTAGAAAAACACTGGAGTAAGATCCCAGTGATTTTAATATTTTATAGTTCGGTCCAGGCACCAATGCCGTCTCCATTATCCATTTTTCAACCATCCTTTAACCAGACTAGGCTGTTAGGTTCTATAGGAGGTCAACCAGTATTTCAGTCTGTACTGTCAAGGACTGTTACCGATAAATTCCTGGCAAAGCAGAGTACTTTGGGCATCACGTCCGGGACTCTAAAGAATATATCAAAGTCTGAAAGTTCATTCAAAATGTCCAGGTGACCCATATGATGATCATGACTATATTGGTTTACTAGCTATAATCTAGCACAAGTAGTAGCTGATTTTTTGACTAGATATGAAGTGGAGTGAGTTCAATTAAGGCTTGCATTGCCGCCGGAGGATAAGTGCGCATAGCGCCTGTGATTCCAAAATATGCTAGCCTCTGCAATAAGGTTAGCTTATTCATAATACATTTTTGCTGTACCTTGGACCACCACACTATGGCCCCATAGGTTACAATTGGCCTCACTATGATGTACATCCAGTAAATCATTTTTGAGCTGAGACCCGATGGGAGTTCTAATTTAGTTCCTTATCTAGGACAATATCTAGATATTTAATTTCATTGGAGTATCCGATATTGATATCATTTAGACTAACTGAACCAAGGTTCAATTTACACCTTTCGATAAAGAACACCAGGACTGTTTTACTAGGGTTAATCGAGCCCTTTTTAGTGCACCAATTCGAAATATCAAGCACGACATGTTGCATGCTGACAGGCATTTATATTATTATTATATTATTATATTATTATATTATTATATTATTATATTATTATATTATTATATTATTATATTATTATATTATTATATTATTATATTATTATATTATTATATTATTATATTATTATATTATTATATTATTATATTATTATATTATTATATTATTATATTATTATATTATTATATTATTATATTATTATATTATTATATTATTATATTATTATATTATTATATTATTATATTATTATATTATTATATAATTATATTATTATATTATTATATTATTATATTATTATATTATTATATTATTATATTATTATATTATTATATTATTATATTATTATATTATTATATTATTATATTATTATATTACTATATTTGTTGCAACAGCCGATCGATAAATATCTAATCATTTCATGTTAATTGTTCGGCCAATGGTACATATATCCAGAAAATAGTATAAGAAAAATTACACTTGAATTATATAATTTTAGAGAATAATGTATTGTACAAGATATCAGTTGATTATTATTGTCTAGTTGACAGTTATTGTAAATCGTGTAGAAGCGACCTGTATTATCGATCATGTCATATCAAGCAGTTCACAATAATGATCTGTGTAACCGTTATATGTGCTGACATCTATGATGTGTTAGTTTAAGTAATGTTGTTTACTATTTCTATTAATTACTGTCTCAAGCACTATAAATCTTTAATGCTATAATGCATGACTTAGCAAAAATAAACCAATAAAACATTCGCATTATAAACTTACGAGAGAGAAGGTTTTAATACTTTAGGTAGTTAATAATTTAACTAGAATAAAAATACATAAATTACGAGTGTTGTACCATCAATCTGAAGAAACAGATCCTTTAAATTAATATAATGTTAGAATAAATTAATTAACTAACTAATCAAAAATAAAAAATAAAACAAACGTAAAAATAACAATAAACATTAGTACAAGACATAAACGTAAGTGAAATATTGGAAAAACACTAAAAAAATAATAAAATAAGTAATAAATAAAAAAAAATCGACAAGATGCCTTAAATAAAACCACCAAAAAATTTTATTATTACGAGCGATGATGTTTCCAATTTATGGAAACAATGGCTACAACAATTCGAATGGTTCGAAATAGCAACAGAATTGTCTAAAAAATCACCTAAAATATAGTGCGCTACGTTTATGGTCAGCTTAGGTTCGGATATAATTACAATTTATAATAATCTTAAATTGACAGAAGATGAACAAAATGATTTAAGCAAACTTAAACAAAAATTTACGGAATATTTTGTTCCCAAAAAAAAAACGTCACGTTTGAAAGGTATACTTTCAATAATATGCGACAGGAAAATGGTGAATCATTTGATGGTTTTCATAATAAAAAATTAAAATTCTAAAAATTGTGACTTTGGTGACCTAGCAGAAGAATTGGTCAATGATAAAATCGTGATTGGAGTAAATGATAATCAATTACGACAAAAGTTACTCGTTTCGGATAACTTGGATTTGAATAAAGCAGTAAGTGTTGTAGAGCTGCTGAATAGGCACAAATTCAAGTTAAAATGTTGGAAACAAAAACCGATACATTAGCTGTAAATACAATGAAATCACAAAAATTCCAGAAGCACAATGTCATTCCAAAAACTAAATTAAATAACAAAAATTGTACAAGATGCGGATCAAACCAAGAACAAAGTAAATGTCCAGCCTTAAATCAAAATTGTACGAAATGTCAAATAAAGAAACACACGTTGTCAAATAAAGAAACAAAAGTTTAATAATAGATGTCACTATAAGTTATGAAATATGTATAGCTCTTATAACGAACAAAGTTTGGTACACAGCGTTCTGATCACACGTACAAGAGATGAACAAGACGTGTATCTGTATTGTCATAAAATGAAATAAAATAAAAATGTATTATATAAATCTATAAACATCGCGTGTATTATTATTAATTCCAGCAAAAACACAACAAACATCAAAACGGAAAATAGCAATAAGAGGTCCAATGATTGTCCTCATTGACAATCCGTCATTTGAAATCAAACCGGCACGAAAAGTGCCGCTAGCAATTAAAGAGGAAGTAAAACAAGAACTGATCTAAATGGAAAAGATGGGTGTATACAAAAAAAATGACAGAGCCACGAAAAGTTCCGCTAGCAATTAAAGAGGAAGTAAAACAAGAACTGATCTAAATGGAAAAGATGGGTGTATACAAAAAAATGACAGAGCCTACTCCAGTAGTCAGCCCAATGGTAGTAGTTAAAAAGAATAACAAGATTCGAATATGCATTGATCCAACAGATGTCAAAAAATGTATAAAACGACGCCATTATCCTCGAAATACTCTAAAATAAATCGCAGCAAGAATATTCGGTGCGAAGTTGTTTACAAAGCTTGACTGCAACAAAGGTTTCTGGCAGATAAAAGTAAGTGAAAGAACTGAAAAATATTTGACCTTTGTAACGCTATGGGCAGATATTGTTGTACCAGATTGCCTTTTGGTCTTTCATCCGCATCTGAGGTTTTCCAAGAGATGATGTCATCGTTGTTTCAAGACATCGACAACGTACAGTGATCGATGGACGATATTCTTATATACGCTGATTCGGAAGAAAAATTAGACGAAAGACTTGTAAAAGTATTCGAAAAATTAAAAATAGCTGGTCTAGTATTAAATAAAGATAAATGCCAATTGAAAAAAGAATCAAATTCTTAGGCCATATTTTAACCGCTAAAGGTGTGAAAGCTGACCCCGAGAAGGTTGAGGCCATACAAAGATTGAAACAACCAACAAATAGAGAAGAACTACAAAGAATATTGGGAATGGTAACATACCTCCATAAATTTATTCCCAACTGATCAATAACTGACCTATTAACAGATCTGTTAGGTAAAGACACTAGTTGGAATTGGGAGTCACATCACACAGATGCATTTGGAAAAATTTAAATCTTATTGAAAACATCACCGGTACTCGCATATTACAATGTGATTGAGGATGCTATCATGCTATCAGTAGATGCTAGTTCAAAAGCGGTGCGAGTTGCGTTGATGCAGAAGGGATGACCTATAGTTTATGCAACAAAAGCACTAACAAAATGTCAACAGCTTTATCCACAAATTAAAAAGGAAGCGCTCGCGATCAAAATAGGATGCAATAAGTTTCATGAGTACGACTCATCTTCGAAGGTTACAAAGTCGTAGTACCACACAACTAAATTAACAGAATATTGATTTGTATCCACCAAGGTCATGCGGGTATACAAGCCTGTAAAAGTAGAGCCAGACAATGATTATACTGGTATGGGATGAACAAAGACACCAAAAATTTTGTTGAAAAATGGTTGATATGCCAAAAAACACAGAAAAGAAATATTAGGGAGCCAATAAGTTCAAAACAGATTCCACAATATCCATTTCAAATTGTTGCCAGTGATACATGTACTATATAAGGAAATAATTACATTGTGTTGGCAGATAGTTATTCCGGGTTTTTCACAGTAGAAAAACTGAAAAATTCAACATCAGAAGGTGATTATATTTCTAAAACGCAATTTGTCACTATTTGGAATACCAGAAGTTGTTGAATCGGACCGCAATATTCGTCAAAACTTTTTAAAGATTTCGCAAGGAATTGGAAATTTGACCATCGTCCTTCAAGTCTAAATTTCCTTCGTGCAAATGGTTTAGCTGAATAATATATACAGACGACGAAAAATATGTTAAAGCAGTGTATCATGGATAATAGTGATATCTACATCGCACTATTAAATCATCGCAATACACCTGGATTGCATAACATCTCACCAAATCAAAAATTACAGAGCCGGATTACTAACTACTAGTTAGTATACAACAAAGATTTACTTAAACCAAAAATATTCACCGATGTATCACAACACCTAAAAGAAAACAAAGCAAGCCAAAAATTTTATGCAGATAAGAATTCGAAAAAACGCAGTAACTTACCAACCAAGGGTGATAACGTCAGAGTTCAAATTAATCATCGTGAGTGGGTTGGAGCAAAAATAACTGATGTATCAATGAATCTACGATCACTGTTAATTCAAACTAACCAAGGTCAAAATCTTGCGTCGAAATCATGCACATATTAGTCAAATAAAAGCAGATTTTGCCAGCAAAACCTTATTGGATCTTGATGATCCAGACATTGAAACTAACTCTAATCAAACTACACAAGTCAAGAATTCAGATTTATTAACGTCACAACATTCGGAAGCAATTACCAATTCTGTTAATGATGAAATACCTGCAACAAATACGAGTATTCGATCAACCAAGCAATACTCCATATATTTTAGTGGCAAAAATTATTGTAAATAGTAATAATATTTGCTAAAATAAAGTGCGTCGCATTTAAAAAATTAATGTAGTAGGTGTGTCGTTTCTTCGGTGTGTCTTGTTTATAAACACATTTGACGTTTATTAATTAAGTGTTGTGTTGCTTTGATTTCTGAATATTTTATACAAAAATTCTAAGTGAAAATAGTTTTAAATATTAAATAGTTTTAAATATTCTGTAGTTGTGGTAATTATATTTTTAAATAATTAAATTGAGAAATACAATTTTATTTTACAATAAAACAAAAATTAGAAATAAAATTTAGAACAAAAGCAAATAATGAAATTCAAATTTTATTTTTTGTAACGTATTTTTTATCGATATCTTAAAAAAAAAAAAACATCGAACAAACGATTATCAATTTACCAATACGATGCATGTTTTCATTTGCTTTTATTAGTATATTTCATCATCAAAAGCGATTCCGGTTTACCAATACATTGATAAAATACATTAGTTCTGAGTTTTTTACGCATGATGTCAGTGAAAACTGTTATACATTTTCAGTTCAGTGTTATATATGTTTATATATCTAACACGGCCTCTCCACCTGACATATGTTATACCATTACCATTGCAATATCTTTCAATAAAAATTTCAAAGATGGCGTCATGTGAGGTCAACTTACAATAAATTTGACGTTTAGAAACCATTTGAGTTTTGGTATTTATACTAAAAGCGTTATTTGTTGTGTGAAACAAAAAAATTATAAAAAAATGTTATCAAAAAAAAAAAAATTAAAATAGCATTGGGCTTAAAAGTTTTGAACGAGCTTAAACTTCTGCAAGAATCTTCACTAACAAAGTTAGAGATGAAAACACAGCGGAAGAAGCCTACATTTTGGGTGGACCCATTTTTAATTAAGCGCAGTGATCACGATCTCGAAGTTCATTTATTAAAAGATTCGAACTGGAAAATTAATTTTTTTTCGTTCTAGGTTGAAAATACAATCAAAAGACAAAACACAGTCTTGCGAGAAGCAATTTCAGCCAGAGTTAGACTGGCAATAACACTTCGATTTATAGTGTCGGGTGACTCTTATCGGTCTTTGGAGTATATATCTAGAGTGTCCCATAAGATCATTTCGAGGTTTATACTGTAGCGTCGCAACAAATAATTAATTTAAAATAAAAAATAAAATAAAATTAGTCAGTCGTTCTCTGGATATTTAGCAAGACATACACAATTAATCAATAATAATTATTCTGGGAATATTGGCAAAGTCAATTTTCTTCAATAGAGTGGTATATAATTGCCGAACATTTTAATAAAATATGGCAGTTCCCACACAGATTAGGTGCAGTTGATGGGAAACACATAAGAATTAAAGCTCCTTTGAATTCCAGATCGAACTTTTATTGCTACAAGGGATACTCTATAGTATCATTTTGTTTGCCATTGTCGATGTAAATGGCAAATTTTTATTTATTGATGTGGGATCGAATTGATCACCATTTATAAAGAAAGTCCATTTTATGATGCACTCAGCAACGGGTTGTTGAATAACTCTACAGCGGCGAAATTATTAACAACATTTAAACAAGCTACAAGTAGTGAACCAAAATTTAACAAAGTACACTAGTCTGCAGGAAACATAGTGGAGTGCATTGTTGTGCTCAAATCTCGATTTCGTTGTCTGCTTGGGGCTAAGGAGCTCCATTATAAACTAAATAAGGCAAAAAAAAAATAGTGAACGCATGCTGCGAACAACATAATATGTGTAGATATTATAATGTAGACTCTTCAGAAGACGAACCAGATGATACTGTAAACTTAGAGAACGAAGTGGATGCGGAATCAACTGTGGCGAACATCAATTTGTTGCACGATGGGCAAAGAATAAGAAACGAGATTATGCGTAATTTATAGTATAAATGTACTAATAATAATTTTAAAAATAATATAGTAAATTAAATTCATGTTATCATCTAATAAATTAAATTCAGTTATTTTAAATTCACAATTCGGTCTATTTTTTTCACAAATAAAATATTTTAAAAAATGTTTGTGAATTTTATACTTCAATATTAGAATCGCTAGAAGGCGCAGAGCCACGATGAATAATTCCTAATTAGCGCTAACTTTAGCTTCAAAGATGTGTCAAAAATTCACAGTACCCGCCAGCTTTATTTGTGCCGTCTTATTGTTGATATTTATCTGGGGTGCGATTATGTAAGCATTTTGAGTTTCGACCACATGACCGATATTATTCAAAAAATTTATTATTTGACATGTCGAAATTGCGACAAGTTGTTGTTGTTTTACTCGAATACTTTTTATGTTGCGAAAGGCATGTCGAAATGTGTAAAATAATTTGTTTTTTAAATAAATCTGGCCACATTATCGACATGTCGAAACTTGAAATGCTTACATAATCGCACCGGATATTTGTCTGTTGAGTGACTTGTAAGGACACACACGTTCGCTGGGTAAAATCATACAACCACCGATAAGATACTAAACACGTGTATAAGTCTATAGGTACCGTAACACGGTATCTGTGATACAACTTTGTTAAATTTATAGTACATACTGTAAAACTGCGGATGATGTAGCAACAATTTAATCATCATTCAACACAAAAAAGTTTTGATATTGATAAATTATTTGTCTTCCATTGTTGTTCATCAATGTAATGTGTTTTATTAAAAGATTCACTAACCTTAAAATTTAACTTTTGGACTTTCGGAAAAAGTCATCCAATGGATACATAATTTTCAAATGTACCCACTCTGAAAAAAATTGAATAAAAAAATTCATTTGTGAACACCAAAATGTATCACTATATAAAAATAACATCACTATCTTTATAATAACCCTATGTTTTAACCGATGAATATCTTATACTTTTCACTTTAATTTTACTAAAATAATCAATTGTAACAGTAAACCCACATTATTCAGTAGAATTTAGAAAATTGAAAATATCAACACAATTATTTGATGATTATTTGACAGACCGTAAAGCCGGCCGCTATACTATTATAACAGTTAAACTTTATAACAATTCTATACAAGTCAAGTCAACTTTAATACTACGTATACGTTACGAGTCGAGTTATCTTGTAATTAACTTTGCATCATCTTTTTACGTTTATTATACATTTCAGTCATGTTAGGGTCGAGTTATAATTAGGTTATAAAAATTAAGTTAATACATATTAACTTCATAATATTAATTCAATTTATCTTCAATCACAACAAATTGTGTCTTATAGCCGATTTACATTCAACAAATTTTGAAGAAGTTGATCTTGAAATCAATTTAGCAAAATTGAAATAAAAACAAAAATTGCAATAATATTTCGTTTTTTTTTTATTTTTTGTGTGAGTAACCAAAACATAGTATATTAAACTAATTTTATACATGTATTGTCATCTTTTTATATGTTTTGCTACAAAAAGATAAAACTTTTCGTCTTGTAAAAAACAAGATTGTTTTTTGTAACAGTTTTTGGGTTTGGATCTCGGGTTTCATCTTTTTATTTTTACAAGAAGACATTTTTTCTCGGTTTGGCTTGCATACTTTTTCAATCTAGTGTCTCGGTTTTTTTCAAGTTGAAAAATTTGTTGAATATCGGCTAATATTCTTTAGATTTTCTTAATATGTACATTTTTTGTTGTATTTCGACGCGACTCTGTATATATATATATAACACATATATTTTTAGATTTGAGATAACTCAACTCTACAATTTTGTTAGATCGCGTCGAGGCAGAACCCTCTATATATTACAAGCCGTATTTAAATTTTCGTTGACACATATCATCATGGATTTTTAAAATGTATTAGTGAAAATATATACTTTAGATGTATTAGTAACTATCAAAACTCCATGTAAAAAAAATACAATAAATTTTAAACGCATGCGCATTATTAGATTTTATTATTTATTTCCTTTACACAATATTTGCTATCATATCCCGACACGATTTTCTACTTACAATACAATCAAAGTATATATTTTTGTATAGCATAAGTATGCAAACAATACCGCTTGTAATTTAGATGGTTCTGGTCGAGGCTCTTTACTACAAGCCGTATTGTTTCCATACTCATGCTATACAAAAATATATACTTTGATTGTATTGTAAGTAGAAAATCGTGTCGGGATATGATAGCGAATATTGTGTAAAAGAAATAAACAAGAAAATCAAATAATGCGCATGCGTTTACAATTTTTTTTTATTAATTTTATATGGAGTTTTTATAGTTACTAATACATCTAAAGTATATATTTTCACTAATACATTTTAAAAATACATGATGATGTGTGTCAACGAAAGTTACAAGACGGCTTGTAGTAAAGAGGGTTTTGGGTCGAGGTAACTCAAAACCAACACTATTGTATATAAATACAAGCCGTGAAGCTTCAATACTTACGCAACAAAAAATAACTTCTAATTGTATATATATATATATATATATATATATATATATATATATATATATATATATATATATATATATATATATATATATATATATATATATATATACATATATATATATATATATATATATATATATATATATATATATATATATATATATATATATATATATATATATATATATATATATATATATAAACATGGGAGCAGATCCCTTTGATATGGAACAGGAGGGACGTAGCCCTGATGTAAATATAAATGTAAATATTATAAATAATAGGGTTAGTAACAATAGTGCTGTAAATAAGTTAAGTAGTTATAAGATAGTTAAGAATAGAAATAAGAATGTAAATAATAAATTTAAAAATAATAACAAAGCCAGCTTCTATGGACCTGATAGGAAGGAAGCTCGAGCCAAAGAGGTTCTACCGAATAAAGGCCAGACGCCAAGAATTTTGGCCCCGCCTCGTAAAATAAAGGGTGTAAATAAACTATTATTTGGATCTAATAAACTATTATATATATATATATATATATATATATATATATATATATATATATATATATATATATATATATATATATACCGATAGGTAGCGGTATCTATGATGCCGGACCTGAATGCACCCAATGATTCGTGAATCATTGTCAATGAAAAAAACAAATGAACACGAAAGATAAAACAAATAGTAGTTATATTATTTAATAATATTCGCGCATTAGCCTGCCCTTCAGGGCTTGTATAGTCATACAATAGTGTTGGTTTTAGATAACTACAAGCGACTCTGTTATATAAGATATCTTACTTGTAACTCGACTGGAAGTTGAATTAATATTAAGATGGCCACTTGTTGTGTGGCGACAACAAGAATACGAAAAACGAGTGAATGGTTAATATGGCAGGAGGAGACAACAAAGAAAAAGTTTAGTAAGTTTTTTGAGTACAATAAAGAAAAAAGTTTATTACGTTTTTTGGTTAGAGTGAAGAAGAATTTTCGAGATCATGAGTCGAGATATAAATGTAAATTGAAAAGCATATTCTTTCTTACACTTTAAATTTTTTTGTATCGAATTAAATTAAAATAAAATAAAATTATATCATATTGAATATAAGTAATTAATGTATAATTATCGTGTGTAATAATTTATAATTATTGTGAGATTGAAATTATTGTGGCATTATAAAGATTGCCCCTTTTGCCTGTTAGCAAAAACGTGGGGGAGAACTACTGTATAGATAGTCGCTTCCACAGTTAACTGTCATTAGTTGCTCTACTAGTATAAACGGAACTATTTGTTATAACCTGGTCCTGTATCAACATTTTCACTAAGAGTATCCGACTGTGTCAAAGGAATTAGTTTAATGCTCATTGCTTATCGAATAACATGGCTTGAGCCGGCCAAAAAAAACTACTGTATTTTTCTGCTACGCAAAATTGTAAAGAATATTTCATTTCGACTAAAATAACTTTAAATGGTCCAGAACACGGTTTCTGAAGTGCATTCCTTAATGCGTCTATAAAAAACGTGAGCGCAAGTTGCCAAATCCACGGATTCAAAATTTTTGACATCAGAATGTCAAACATTATCGAAATGTTTTTTTTTTAAATTTTTAACGAATTCCGATTAATTTTAATATCCGGAGATATGTCCCCCATAACTTGTAGAGGACACAGCGAATGCAAGTGTCTGTTGCCGCAAAAATATCAGGAACAGGAAGTGCTTCAACCCAACTCGTATATCCGTCAATCAATAGCACGAGTATCACTGATCTGTAATGTATGCGTATTTGAATTGTAAACGCAGCATGAATAGAAAGACTTTGACATGTGAACGTAGCTTGAGTAAAAATTGTAACTACGTTCACGGATAGAAGAATAATTAAATACTCTCGTATATGAGCTGAATAAGTAAACGTATTTCATTTTTAAATCATCTTGTGAAAATTAAATACAAAGATATTTAAACATTACAATCAGGAATCCGTGATGGACCAATTTCTGTGAAGTGGGGATAGTCCGGAACCCGCCATTTAATAATATAAACTAAAAAACTTACAATTACTATACCTTAGATTCTGTTCCCATACAAATCTGAAGATTTTAGTTAAATTCTAAAGCTTAAAATGAATAAAATTAACGTACATACTAATGAACAAATCTAACCGATAAAATAAATAAGCAAGTTAGTTTAAATAGTAAAATGATAAATAGGTTTATCATTTTACTATAGGAACATAGAAAATAACATAGCTGCAGAAACATAAATTATACAAAAGACAATAACAGAATTTAGAAGTACAACTCAAGATTTGTTGGAAATTTCAACTTTCGAATAGTTCATACATAATATTGAATACAACATAGACAAGTTACAAAGACATTTAGACGAAATAATAAACACAATAACATTAGCAAAATTATATATCACACTATCTGATAACTAAAGAAGAAGAACAATTTATCATTAATCAATTACAAGATCAAGGAATAACATTTTTTTCATAATATCAATTATATATAATAATATCACTATATAATAATGAATGACCATAAAATACAATATTCAAACGAATCATGTAATCAAATAAACTACGAATATTACTGCAAAGAACGCAATATTAAATCAAATATCAATGATTGTGTTGCTAAAATCATTCTAAACATGCAAGCACCTTGCCATCTCATCAATAAACCAATAAAAGAAAAATTAAATAATACAGAATGCAGCACTACTTGCATAAAACAAGACAGTCGATATTTTACAATAAAATAATATTTACATAACATAGTTAAATGACGCGATCATCAAAACCAGCAGTCCCCAACTTAAGGCTCGCGGGCCAGATCTGGCCCGAGTTACATTCCAAGACACGGAAATGCAACAAAGTAACGAGTCTCATAATGTTGTATTATATTAATCTTATGCATTCCGAGAAATGGAAATAAAACAAAATAACATTTTTCATAATAAAATGTTATTCTTAGTAATCAGTAAAGTATCACATTTAATAAAATGTAAAATACTGTTTATCTAAATGTAATTAAATATATTAAATATAAAATGCTTAATTGACATATTACAATAAACATGTTACAACATGTTTATCAAAACACTATAAGAAAATATAAAATAGAGATTCATTCAAAATACTGACTCCAAAGAGAACAGTAAGAAAGTTTTGTTTCGCGGCTCTAAAGAGACCGGTAATATTAAGTTAAAGTTCAGTGTAATAGTGGAAAATAAAATATAAATAAAGTTAAATTAAATAACAAATGTTTTTTTTTTTCATTCTACCTGAATATAAACTCATAAGTCCCGCGACATGATTTCATCCGGGCCGCCGATATTTCCTGTTTGATTTATTTATTAACGCCAAAACCAATATAAAACAAATTAATAAAGTCGTAAATAACCATAAATTTTATTTTCCTAAAGGACCTAAATATAAAAAAATAAATAGATCATATTTACTGTAAAAGTGGTTGTATATAAATATGTATATGTATTAAGTTT
The DNA here is from genome assembly GCA_963556175.1 of Tipula confusa. Taxonomy (NCBI): domain Eukaryota; kingdom Metazoa; phylum Arthropoda; class Insecta; order Diptera; family Tipulidae; genus Tipula; species Tipula confusa. Next base: position 202,944,759 of record OY744476.1, on the reverse strand, counting down.
GTTTAAAAACACCTGTACATATTAATAATATGTCTTCAATAACATTAGAAGCGTGTATTTTGGCTTTACTCTTCCATACTATCTATTTTTCAGACAATTCTATTTCGTTTTCAATTTAGTTTCACGTATGTCAACGACACATTAAATAGTAAAGTTTTATCTTTTATTAATCCTGAGTGTATCGTAATTATTACATTACCAGAACTTGTTAGAAACCAATCAGTGATTTATATTGAAAATATTTAAAAAAAAACGAAAAGTGGATACTGAGGGTCGTGTGTTCCATGATATATGGTCAATTAAATATTTTTTTGTGCGGAAGAATGAAAAGTGTGTATGTCTCATTTGTAATGAAATTGTAGCCGTATGTAAGGAATATAATTTGAAAAGGCACTACACTACGAAACATGGCGAAACATATATTAAATTGCAAGGAGAATTACGTAAGAATAAATTGGAAGAACTAACGAAAAGTGTTATAAGCCAAAAACATAAAATGAAATTATTTACAAATAAAAGTTTATCTACGGTTCGAGCAAGTTTCCAAGCGTCCCAAATTATAGCAAAAGAAATAAGACCATTTACCGATGGTGCGTTTGTTTGACTATTGTAGAAGAAATATGTCCCTCAAAAATGAAAGATTTTAAAGCGGTAAGCTTATCTTCATCCACCGTAACAAGAAGAATTGAACATTTAGAAGCTGACTTTAAGAAAGAGCTTAAAGAAAAAGTTCGTGAATTTAAATATTTTTCAATGGCGATTGGTGAGATTGAAGCATTGAGCCACACGGCTCAATTATTAATTTATATTCGTGGTGTATATCAAAATTTTGGAGTATGTGAAGAGCCAATGGCATTAAAAAGCTTAAAAGGTTCAACAACAGGGGAAAATATATTTAAGTGTGTTTCAGACGCAATTAATGAATTTAATCTGGATTGGAATTTATTATCAGCGGTTACGACGGATGGCGCTAAAAATATGGTAGGCAAAGGTATTAGCAAATCCATGTACTATCACTGCATTATACATCAGCAGGCGTTGTGTGGAAAATTTTTATGTGCAGAATCAGTCATGTCGACCGTAATAAAAACAGTTAATCTAAAGTTTTCTTGAATCAATTGAGGCTGAGTACAGTGATTTTTTATATCACACTGAAGTGCGGTGGTTGAGTCGTGGTAAGGTCTTAAGGCGATTTTTTGATCTCAGAAACGAACTTGACACATTTTTGACCGAAAAATTAAAACCCGTGAGTGAATTATCTAATCCCAAGTGGTTGTTTGATCTTGCTTTTTTATCTGATATTTGCGAACATTTAAATATTTTGACTCAAAAGTTACAAGGACGGAGTTTACTCATTAACGATTTATATTATAATGTGAAATCTTTTGAACTAAAATTAGATTTATTTGAAAAACTATTCACGGAAAATAATTTTGTTCATTTTCCATGTTGTGATATTTTATTGAAAAGAACTTATTATAATTTCTCAACGGAATACCACATAAATAATAATGAATTATTACTAGGAGCGTTTGCGTCTCGATTCACCAACTTCAAAAATAATTCACAAATATTTAAGCTTTTTCAGAACCCTTTTGAGGTCCTTGTGGACGACATTGAAGAAGATTTACAATTGGAATTACTTGATCTTAAAGCTAATGATATTCTAAGATTTTTATTCAAAAATGAAAATTTAATTAAATTTTATACTACTTTAAACAAGAATGAATATCTAAAAATTTTAAATTTCGCTCAAAAAATAATTTCAATTGTTGGTAGTACCTATATTTGTAAGCAGACATTTTCACGGATGAAGTATGTTAAATCAAAATATCGAACCCGTATTACTGATCCACACCTCGAAAATATTTTACAAATTGCAACAACACAACTAAAGAATCCATTCGAGTACCCGAGTAATCGAGTACTCGATAATTTTACTCCATTTTCGAATAATCGAATATTCGGATTTTTTTTTCGAGTGTTCGATTATACTTTATACAATTATTTATATATGTATAAAATTTCCATTCCAAATACGTAACCGGTTTTATTTTAATTAAAATATACAGTCTATGTTGTAATAAATATACCATAAGGAAGGTTTACTAAATAGAAAAATTGCTACATCTCTGGATCAGTGACAAAAAAACATTTAAGTTACTTATTGTGAATTTGTCTTTTAAAAATTGTTCATGTTTGACAGTCATTTACAGTTTACCAACTTAAATAATACAAACTATAAATCAAAAATTAAATTGAATAATAAAACATAATAAGAATCTGGTTGAATATGAAAAACCGTTGGTTTACTAAATAAAATTTTCTAAATCATTAAATTTATTATATTAATCTATTGGCTCTAATTAACTCTAAATAAGTGAAAAGATAAGAAACGTATTGAACATAAAACGAAGTTAGATTTTTTTTTCCATAAATGATTTTTTTTCTGCCTCAAAATTTTTTTTTCTGCCCATGTCGTCACAAAAATCTGGTGTTTGGAAGCAATTCCGAAAACTTAATAAAGACGAATCTAAATGTGAAACCGCGAACTGTGGTGACATTATTCAATGTAAAAGGGAAACTACCACTGGAGTGATAAACCATCTTAAAAAACACGGGATTGAGATTTCACCAAATAATGTAAACGAAGCTGGTTCATCTAAAAAAATTAAACTAAATCATACTCTTGATATGTCGAAGTTTGTAATCCGAGTTTCATTGAATGAAATATTAGCCAAATGTACGTCTAAGGATGGTTTTTCATTTAAATCAATTGCTCATTCTGAGGCTATTAAGGGGTTCGTAATGAGTCGTAATTACAACATGCCTAGAAGTGCGACAACAGTGCAGAAATGCGTGATGGAATTTTATAATAATAAAGTAGAAGATTTAAAACAGGGTATTACTAAAATGGTTAAAGGTAAAAATACATTTTCTATAACAGCCGATGAGTGGACAAATATTACTATGAAGCGGTATATGAATATAACACTTCATTCCGTTTCCGAAGCAGTTCAACATGTTCTTGGTTTGGTTCCTATTGTTGGAAACTAAGATGCTGAAACAACTCTACAGCTGATAAAAGCAAAACTACACGAGTTTAATATTGATTTAGATGTCGACGTCGTAGCTTCAACTCACGATGGTGCTGCGGTAAAGTATGGACAGAAAATCGAAGCCATCAGTCAACTTTGTTTGAATCATGGAATTCATCTTTCAATTGTTGATGTTTTATATAAAACAAGTTCCAACGAAAATCTCGTTTTGTCAGACAATGATGAAATCTCAGATAATGAAGATAATTTTAACGACGGTAGCGAAAGTGAAGAGGATAGTAGAAACAAAAACAACAGCTTCAGTAATTTTTATATTGACGGAAACATAAACTTTGAATCATTTGATGAAGAGGCAACAATTATTTCAAAACCACAAATACGTATTGCTTTAAATAACACCCAAAAAACCATTAAATTTTTTAGAAAATCTTCGGTCAGAAACAGCTTGCTTCAAAAACATATTAAAGTTCAAGAACAAAAAGAACTACAATTACTTCTTGATGTGAAAACTAGATGGAATTCATTAGTTCCTATGATTAAACGATTCATTAGGGTATTTGATTGTATCACAAAATCACTGAATGAATTAGGAGCCAACGAATTTGATGCAAAGGATTTAGAGATTCTCAAAGAAGTTTTGATGGTACTTGAACCATTGGAACTGGCAGTATTGGGACTTAGCAAAAATGGTTCAAACTTAATGATTGCTGAGGGAGTATTTATCCACCTGTTGAAATTGCAAGAAATGTACACAAAGTTGTCGTTTGAGATACTAGAGGCACTAAAAAAGCGTTACATTGAACGCAGGTAAAAAAACTGTGATTTCCCTTATGCTCTTTTTGCAAAGTGGGAGCTATCCATACCGCAAAAGTAATGAACATTTAGTGTATTCGTCGAAATCAGAAATAAATTGTTTGGCTAAAAATCAGTTTGACCGGTTTTTCGACAAGTGTTCAACTTCAAACTGTAAGTCAACAATTATTAGAATCGAGGAGCACGCAAATGCAAAATCAGGGTGAAATGCCCACCGCGCAACAAAATAAGTCATCGTATACAGAAATGCAAGAGACCATCCAAGGCCTAGATTCCACTTCCAAAGAAAAATTTGAGAACAAAAATATATTGAATGATATGAAAATTTTGGAATCTACAGGAATGCGTAGCGAAAAATTGGATTTGCTTTTTAAAGCCTTAATCACCATTCAGCCTACATCCTCTGCAAGAGAGTGGGTCTTTTCAACAGCGGGTAATTTTAAAACTTAAATCCGAAATAAATTAAATCCTACAACGCTAAATGCTTTAGTGTTCCTGAAGTATTACTTTTTATTAAAAATGAATAAAATGGGTGCATTCAGGTCCGCCATCACAGATACCGCTACCTATCGGTATCATAATTGATTATGCAACTTCCCAACATAAAGTGCCATAATTTTTGTCACTATATAAATATACGCTACGTAATATATCATAATACGAACACCGATGGAAAAAATGATATTTAGCTCAACAGTTATATCAAATGTATCGGCTGCATTCAGTACTCAACATGTTGATTTTATTCAACATGTTGCCAACAGTTGGCGGACTTGAATGCGCCCAATGTAACGCGTTGATGAAAGGTTCTAAAAATTTGTAATAATTGTGTTTAATAAAAAGAAAAAACCCACGACTGTAAAAATTAAACGTTTTATTTTTTTATTTATCGAACCACGCACATAACGCGGGATATTTTTTAGAATATTCATTAAAAAAAAAAAAAAAAAAAAAAAAAAAAAGTGATAAAGTGAATCGGAAGTATATTGTCAAGTTGGACAAAACGGAAAGTTTTTGTTTAAGAACAATAAAGAGTTGTGAAAAGTGAAATTTGATAGAACAGTTAAATTGTGTTTGATTATCACCGCGCAAGCTACTATGTTTTATATATAGTATTGAGTGATACTCCAATAAGCTGATCAACTAACCAAGTAGCGACAAAGATGAACTTCAGCACAATCCTAACAACGGTTACATGGTGAGTAAGAATATTTATTTTTGGTCAATCCTATTTGGTCAAATAAATAAATTGTTGACGCTCAGGTGTTTCTGTACATGTGTATACAGGCCTGAAATACTTAAGAAAAAAAAAGAAAAAAAATATTGAAACAGTGAAGATTGTTAAAAGATCAAATTAAAAATTAAATTGTAAACTTGAAGAAAAAAAATTTATATAATTTTTATAAAAAAAATTAAATATACTTCTAAGACGCAATCAATTTTGTTATTCCTAGATGAATACGATCGAATAAATTTTAATTGATTAACGATAAAAGAATAAAAATATAAAAATATATAATTATTCAAAATAAATAGAAGTTAGATATTATGAATAAAGATAGAAATTTAGAAGAATTAAAGAATCTAATAGAAAATTTAAAAATAAATAATATTGAAAACCAATTTATAATAGCGGAAAACGAAGATCAACAGCAAGATTAAACATTCTCTTGAATGCATTCAAAATAACAGACCCAATTAAGTCATTGCCGACATTCTCGGGCAGAAATAATACACTACATGAGTTCATTACAAACGTTGATGAAATAATTCATCAAACGGGGCAAGTTATGGGAGTGGGACAAACCCCTCTAACTTTTTTAAGGGCCATTAGAAATAAAATAATTGATAATGCCGATAGTATTCTTATGGTACGAATATTGATTGGAGAGAAATAAAAACGAATTTTATATCACATTACGGAGATAAACGAAACGAAACTTCGTTAATCCGTGATTTACATGTTATTTTCCAAGGTAACGATACCATTGAAAAATTTTATGGAAAAATTCTAGAAATTCAATCATCATTGATTGATTATGTTAGCTTGTTCAATTCAGCTGCGGTAGTAAAAACAATGAAAGAAAAGTTGTATCAAGAAATGTGTTTATCCACATTCCTTGCTGGGTTAAGAGAATCACTAGGTTCTAGTATTAGATCACGAGACCCTACAACAATTTCTGAAGCATTTAATTTATGCTTACGAGAACAAAATATGTATTATATTAGGAATCATAGAAATATGCCTAATAATACTAATCCAGTTCAAGTAAGACAAATACAAAGGCCATTAATTTACCAGAAGCCATTGAATAAAAATAATACTTACTATAATCATAAACCATTCCCCCTTTAGGCTCCAAGGTCAACCAAATTTCAGTTCACCACCTTATCGTCAAAACTTTGGTCAACTAAATTCTAGACCTCTACCACCTCTTCCAAAACAATCTCCTCCAATTTCTAATAGAAACAATCGAGTAGAACCAATGGATACTCAATCAAATTTAAATAAATATAGTCAGCCAACAATATTTAAATCCAATCGACCATTTCAAAATAATTTTCAATCAACAAGTTATCCCAGATTCCAATCTAGAGAATTGTTCAACGTAGAACAAAATGTGGATTCAAGATCAAGAATATATTGAATACTACGAGGAACATTGTAATTATCTACCAGATTTAGATAATTACCAACCACAGGAACAATGTTACCCTATATCGAAATTGTAATTAACCCCACTTTTAAATTTAAATTTCTAATTGACACTGGATCTGACTCTATAGTTATATAGATCCAAAATTTATCAAACCTTCTAAAATTAAATTAATTTTTATTCATTAAAACCCTTTTCAAGGAACATGAAATAAATCAACAATTTCTAAAATGCTTCATGAAGGGATCATTAGGCCATCATTTTCTCCATGGTCTTCTCCAATTTGGATTGTACCAAAGAAAAGCGATGCTTCAGGTAAAACAAAATGGCGTTTAGTCGTAGACTATCGCAAACTAAATGACCAAACAATTGATAACAAGTATCCCTTACCTAACATCAATGAAATTTTAGATAAACTAGGAAGATGCAATTATTTCACCACGTTAGACTTAGCATCTGGTTTTCACTAAATTGAAGTAAATTCCAGGGACATTCTAAAAACTGCATTCACAGTGGAATTCGGTCACTATGAAGACGTGAGAATGCCATTTGGATTAAAGAACGCACCGTCAACTTTCCAAAGAGTTATGGATAATGTTCTCCAAGGACTTCAAGAAAAATCTTGTATTTTCTACATGGACGACATTGTCATCTTTAGTTCATCTCTTCAAGAACACATCACCAATTTAACACAAGTATTTCAAAGGCTAAAAACTGCAAATTTGAAAGTGCAGTTGGATAAGATGCGAATTCTTACACAAAGAATTAGCATTTTTAGGCCATATAATATCTGAAGATGGCATTAAACCCAATCCCGAAAAAATAAAATCAGTAAAGAATTTTCCATTACCCAAAACCGAAATGCAAATAAATTCCTTTTTGGGACTTTTGGGTTACTATAGAAAATTCATTAAAAATTTCGCAGACATAACTAAACTATTAACGGCATGTTTAAGGAAAGACAAGAAGAATAGATAAACTGCTTTAAACGTTGCAAGGAAATGTTATGCAATAATCTAATTCCACAATATCCGGACTTCGAAAAAGAATTCACTGTCATAACGGATGCAGGTAACTTTGCTTTAGGAGCAGTTTTATCGCAAGACGAAATAGGAAAGGATCTTCCCATTTGTTATGCCTCTAGAACATTGAATAATTCTGAAACAAACTAAAGCGCAACAGAAAAAGAACTCATAGCAATAGTTTGGGCTGTTAAACAATTTCGGCCATACCTTTACGGTAAACGTTTTAAAATTGTTACAGATCACAAACCACTTCAAATGGTTAATGAATTTAAAGGAACCCAATTCTAAATTAGTTAGATGGATGTTTGATTTATTAAAATTTTTTTTATTTATTAAAACTATGTCTTTGTAAATGTTCGTTGTTTTTATTTTTTTGAGTGATGAATTAGGGTAACATTTATCTGGGTTGGTTGATGGGTTGTGTATTCAGCATCAAATTTCTGTCTAGCGGTTACACGTGATTCACACATATCTTCAAAACCCCACGCATTTTTCTCCCTGAAGCTTAACCAGCAACGACCGCGAAAATTCCTGTGTGAATCAAATCTGATAACGTGGAGAATGAGTTTAGTTTATTTTTTTTTTATCAACTCATGCGAAGCGTTACACTATGTTGATATTATAATAACCTGGTAGTGCTTTGATCAGTCTATTTTGAATGTTATCATGTCGGAATATTGCTGTCCAAGAACATAAAATAGAGCTGCTGCAAACACCCGCACCACTAGATGACACACTGTCACCACCATTCTCTACCAACGAAATATGGAAACACTTAAAATAAAAAAAATTAAAAAGAGCATCGGGTCCTGGCATTATCACATACGAAGTGACAAAAAGGAAAGACCCAAGTGATGTGCTTATGTGCGTTTTGTTCAATAAAATCCAAGCGTTGAAGAGAATTCCCAAATTGTGGAAGAAATCAAAAACTTACCTCTTCCATAAAAAAGAACCAGCGCAAGATTTTAGCAACGTGACAAGATAAGCGATGTTCAGAAATGGTTTATGTCCTATGATGGATACATGGAGCATAACTTTGTGGTTCAATCTATTATGGAGGATACCCGGACAAATCGTAGATTCTGTTTCATGCCATGGCTCGACCTCTCTAATGCATTTGGTTCAGTGCCGCAAGCTGATTGTCCTTCCAGGCACAGTTGTTACCGAAGAGCTGTATAAAGAGAACACAACTAATGGACGCGAACGAATCACGAGGGCACTCAATTTACGTTACAGGCCGAGCATGTATTAGTTTTGCGAGATGGAGAAGCTTTAAACATCTAAGAATCCCATCAGGAATGCGAGCAACCAATAACCCATACATCGAAATTTTATAATGAGGATTTCAATGCCGTTCAGCAATTAAGAGGAAGGTAAAAAAATGGATGAACCTTTTCCAATGAGAAGTGCCCCAAGCAAGTGATTGCTTGCAAAGTAAACCTTTAGCATCCTGAAGGATGTAGTCCAAAAAAATATGAAAAGGCTGCTAACATTAAAAAATCTACTGATTATCTGAATGACTCACTGGAAGGAGACTTGCAGAACGACGAAGGAGATATTGCTTCGATATGGTCCTGTGCTCGAACATCCTGCCGAAGACTAACAGCGATGTAAGATTTTAAATGGATAGCAAACAACAACCGGCTGCCCATGTTTGTAAGCGAAAAGTGGTGCAGCGTTCTAATTTTGAAAGGCAGTAAAAAACGCTATGCGAAATCAACTCTTGAAAAAATTACAACCACGGAAAAGTATTTCAGGTGTCAGCAGGCTTAAAATATTCAAATCATTACATGAGAGCCGGTAACTTCACAATGTAGTAGACAAAATAAAAATCAGTTGAGTTGAGCGCTGAGGAGAGTGCTGAATTAATATGACAGCTAACTTCAGGCTTCAATCTATATTTCTCTTTCTCTTATACAGAGATATGAATATTTTGTTTTATATAGGGTCAGTGTGTGTTTTAAGTTTAAGCGGAAAAAAGAATACAAAAAGGTTTATGTTTATAATAAAAAGGAATAAAACTAGCTTTGTTAAAGTTATTTGAGTTACTGTATTTAAGTCTTTAAAAATACAGTAATATTTGCCTATTACTTTAACAAGATACGCTGTGTAACGAGCTACTTATTGTGCTCGTTCCCAGTGTCAAATTTATTTGTGTCCACCCCCGAATTTTTTTTTGTTTAAATTATTTTAAAATTTATTTTTTTATGTTGTGTACCTGCTCATTGCCCCTACATTGTTTGTTTCCAAAATAAGTAACGGGTAATTAGTAGGTATATATAAAGCGTGTTTTAATGTAATTCAAAATGAGTTTGAGCAGAAAATTTGAATGGATCAACAACATATAGACAAATTTAGTTAAGTTAAATATTTTTGTTTTTATTATATTTATTATTATTTATTTATTTGTGTGTGTGTATTTAGTATTAAAGATTGTGTTTTGTCGTTTTAATTAAGTTTTGTGTTTATTTAATTAAGATTTTTTTTTGTTTCTTTTGTTAATTTATTTAAGTTTTTATATTTTATTTATTGGCTGTTTTTTTTTAAATCGTTGCTATTGTTTTACTGTTAATTTATTTTAATCTTAATTAAAATTACTGTTCAACTTAAAATTTCTTTGGTGATTCTTTTTTTATTTTTCGTGATGTGATGGTTACATGTCCGGTTGCGTGCCGAGACTTGTTCAAGTGACCCCGCCTTCCTATCCTCTAATCCTTTCCTGCGGTTATTCCAGCTTCTAAGCATGGCTTGCAAACCCCACGCCCCACCCTGAGCTCTAGCCAGCTATCATATCGCAGCAAGGCCTCTGCTGGAAGAATTCTGTTAACGCCATCGGGGTGCGGATCCTACTGGTGTCGTTTTTAATGACGCTAATGGGACTCGCACCTTGATCCGTTACAGCAGTTTGGCGGTTTATCCATCGTGCAAAACTGGTACTGGAGACAAGAGATATCGAAGATGTGGCTATACTAATGAAATCGTGCCACATGAATATTATATACATGTTTTTTGTTTCAGATGGATCCTGTGGGCTAGTTACATAACATAGTTATTCCACGACCAAATGACGCGATAATCAAAACTATTGATCATACACATATCTAATATATTTTCTTTAAAACATTTTTTTTAAAACAAACTTGTGTTTACTTTTAAAGGCACACATATTCCCATAATTTTTTATATGTAAATACTTATCAATTTTTAATCAAGGCAGGTTTAATGTAACGCGTTGAAAGGTTCTAATTATTGTGTTTAATAAAAACCACGACAGTACACCTAAATAACGTTTTTATATTTTATTAAAATCGAACCACATAAGTATAACTGGCGCAGCCGCTAACGGATATTTTTTAGAATATCTAAAAAAAAAAAAAAAAAGTGATAAAGTGAATCCGAAAGTTGAACAAAACGGGAAGTTTTTGTTTAATAACAATAAAGTGTTGTGAAAAGTGAAAGTTCATAAAACAGTTAAATTGTGTTTGATTATCACCGCGCAAGCTACTATATATTATATGTATATAGTATTGAGTGATACTCCAATAAGCTGGACAACCAATTAAATAGCGACAAGGAAGGATTTCATCACAATCCTAACAACGGTTACATGGAGTAAGAATATTTAAATTTTATGGTCAATCCAATAATTTTTTTTTACACCCTTTTTATTAATTTTAAATTGAATATATCGCTACCTTGGAAGAATACCAACACAACTCCAAAAATTTGAAAATTGACTTTTTTACATAAAACAGTCGTATTATTGTCATATTTTTATGTTCTAGAATGGTGCAACTGAACTACACACGTAAAACCAGTAGGCGGCAGTTATAAACTGCCGTTTTATTGTTACATTTATATTAATGAAAGTGCATTATTTAGATTTGTACCAGTATACGCATATTTTTTTTTTTTTTTTTAAATATTTGTGGTGAATTGTTTTGTGTTGTGTCAGTCTTGTTTAAAACATTGGTGTAAAGTTTATTAGTTCTATTATATTTGCTATATTAATATTCAACGTAAGTTTTTGACTTGTGTCACTTTAGGAGAAACAAAGTAGGTAAAAATATTATAAGTGATTGCATTCGCATAAGAATCGGAATTTTAATAACATAATCATAGAATAAACAATGTTTCCTGCATCCAGAGGTAGTTTAATGGTGAGATTGGCTAGAAACAAAGCTGATCTGAATGGCGAATCAATTTTGCAAAATTCAACCGCTATTTGGCATATTTCTTCAGCTGAAATTCAACAAGGCATTATTGCTGAAGAAGATGAATATAATTAATTAAATGTTTAAATCTGGATATGAATAATACGAGTACGTATTATTATTTAACATAAATCAACCTGTAACTATGCACAATACTACAGAAACGTCTACAACAGTAACAATATCAGAATCAAATGTACTAAATTCTCTCGCGGTTTGCAGTTTGGAGTTCCTGATAAGATATGTCAAAATGCAGAGCAGTTTAATATGATTGTGATGATTGTCTTGTGCTAACTTTCAGTAGTTTGAATATTGGCTACCAGGAAACCGGACCAATTATGTCAATACTGACTTACTCTTCCTTTCCCTTCGCCACAAAAAAAAAATACTAACTATCGATCGCTTAGGTGTCTGCAACTGGGTCGAGTGTGTCATAACTAACATTCCATCCACTTCTTCGGTTTTGTTATATGTTACACGGGTGTACGGTGGTGCCCGGCATTCCGGGAGTTCCTGGTTCGTTCTTGGCCGTACACTCTAATCAATCAATCAATCAATCAATCAATTCAAAATCTGTCAAAATGCATGAGGAAAATTTACTAAACACAAAATTAAATTGGGACGGTGAAAACAAAGACACTTTTTTTAAATATATACCTTTTTTATTACAATTTACAACCTTTTAACGAAATCAAAGTAAACGTGCGAAAACAAAACATTAAATAATTACCACCAACTTCATATCTCGATATGTAATCCTACTACCTTGTATATTTCATTACAATCTTGAAGTTTTTAGTATTGCTTTGTCTCTCGGAGAATAAACAACACCTGTTTCAAAAAGTGTTTGGGCTATATTGGCAGAGTTGGACAGCGATGAAGAATATATTGGTAGGGTAGTTAGTGGAAATGAAGAAGACTTCGAAGTAATTAGTGATCATAACTCGGAAACCGAACAAGAAGCAGTTATGAATGATCAGAACATTGAAAGTATTGAACCAAATACTGACAATTATAGGATGAAACGCTTTGGAGAAAAACCCCTTTAGCTCAAACCCGAACTCGAGCTGAGAATTTATTTACCAATAAATCAAATCTAACGGAATACTCGAAAACTGTAAAGACACCGTTAGAAAGTTGGAACTCATTTTTCACGTTTGTTGATAAAATCGTGGAGCACACTAATAATTATATTATTCAACAGCAAGTGAATTACAAAAATGTAAAACATGCTCTTATAAAAGATAAGATAGAAATCAATAGTTTGTTCGGATTGTTGTACCTTGGTTGCTATGTAACGTTGGTTGCTATGTAACTGTAGACGAAAAGTTAGAAAGTTTCCATGGGCGTTGCAGGTTTCGTAATACATATCGAACAAAACGGAAAAATACGGTATACAAATATTTTCTGCTGTTGATTCGATATCGTATTATAATACATCTCAACTGGAAATTTATTGTGGGCAACAACCACCTGGACCCTACAATTTGTACAATAAACAGAAGCCATCGTTTATCGCTTAACAAAACACCTGCAAAATGCGGGGCGAAATATAACCACCGATAAATGGTTTACAACCTACTCTTTGGCTACAGACCTGCTAAAAGTTACAAAGACATTGGTCGAAACAATACGGAAAAATAAGAGAGTATTGCCAATAAATTTAGTAACGTCAAAAAACGGGCAATAAAATCAACCATTTTCGGCTATCAAAAGAAAGTAACGAGACTATCTTATGTACCTATATAAGAAGAATAAATGCGTGCTTCTTTTATCTACGCTACATAAAGATGGCTACATTGATTCTGGCCCAAAATCCTTACCAGAAGTTATTGAGTTTTATAACAAAACGAAAGGCGGTGTTGATACAACAGATCAACTGTGTGCTTCATACAATGTTGCTCGAAGCTTGCTTTCAGCCTTATACAGCCTCAAATTGATAGGCGGTATCATTTGGGTATGAGCTCGGCTCGTAAAATTAGTTGGCAAAAGTTAACCACCCAAAATACTACGGTAAACGAGCCCCAACAATCTAACCCGACAAAAAATCATACCGAAGAAGCTAAACCGGTTAACAAAAAAAAAATTTGTAGAAAAAAACCGTTGTCAAACTTGCAGTTACCAGGCCGACCGAAAAACAAAAACAAAGTGCTTAAAATGTGACACTTATATTTGTGGATGTCACTCAGTTACAATTTGTATAAATTGCAATGAACCAGATGATGTAATTATTCCAGAAAAACCCATTATCTAATAATAATGTTTAATTTATTAGTATATTGCAACAGGTAAATTGGTCAATTTTAATCTAATCTAAATTAAAAAACATACTCTATCGAAATTATTATTTTTACTAATATATTTTAACTAAGTCATTTACTACAATTTTGATAAAAAATTAAATGTAATAAAATTAGTTAAATTTATTTTTTTGTATATTAAAGTTTTAATAAATTAATCTGAAACTCATTCTGAAGTATTAAACAAAGATTGTCAGCGTTCAGGAGCATTTTAAAGTATGGGTCGATGAGACCTACGGTTAGTATTAATGTAACATGAATTGCGGTTAGTAACGCAGGGTTAAGTGTGTGCGGGTTATTATAGGTATAAAAATATATCCTATTCCAAGGGATGGCAATTGCCTATTCAGTGCATTAATCCATCAGTTAGAGCTTTGTGATTCCCATTTTGTACCTCTTTCTGTCAGTGATCGCCGAGCAGAGATAGTCAATTTCATTCAAACTGATCTTGCTAATTTTTCTCCAACAAACTTGGATTCCTGTCATTAGGTTTATTATTCTCTGATTTCCTATCACACTGAAAGTCAATTACATCATTAATTCAGCCTAAATTTGTTGTATTTCCTCCAGATATTTTAATGATCTTCTAGAAGATGACTTTTGGGGTGGTGCTGAATGTTTGTCAACCACCTCAAACCTTAAAAATTGAAGAATTAGTGTCTATTGCGGTGTCATGCCGAATAGCACAATTTTTACTCCGGCTTCTGGTGAGTATCAATATGAATTAAATTTGTTATATCTAATGATTCAATTTCACCAATGTCGAAAAACTATTTGGATTACACAAATTACCAATGAAAAATTTTCAACATTTCGCAAAAAGAATATAGTCAGTGGCCCGACTAAAATTAAAAAAAGTAGTTGATAAAGCATGTCACAAAATTTTGAAAGAAATAGTTGGTCCAGGCCAAAAAAAATCGTTGGTAATAATTGGAAACAACAAAATTTCATCAAATTCGATAATGAGAGGCTATTTATAAAAACACCGCACTCAAAATTAATTACAACTTTAAAAAAATAATCGGATGTTTTAGAAATAGGTGATTTTCGATCGACAAAATTGTGCAGCAAATGTCATGCCGATCGCCACATCGGCACCAATTTTGCCAAAAATGTGGTACTACGTGGCGTCGGGATGTAAATGCTGGCAGGAACATTTTATATTTGGAAATTAACAAAATTTTAAATTTAAAAACCCACAAAAATTGTTTGACGTTGATTGTATATCTAAAGATATACAATTTAAAATCTAGGTAATAAATTTATTTAATTTATTTTTTTTTTTATTTTCTTGCTTTTCTTTTTATTTTTTTAAGGTTGTGCCGTATTATTGTAAGTATTAAACAAAATTAAAATATTTTCGTTATCCATATATTATGCAGTTTTAATTGCCTTTCTCTAAGTCGCATAAAGAAAGAGTTATTCCCACAGTTTTTATTCTAACTGTTGATATCAAATTATAGAAAATCCTCGAGTGACAATCAGAATGCTGGCTCAATCACTCGCTGCATACTAACTAATTCAAATATAAAAATACGTCTAATCAACATTTAGTACATATTTAGTACATTTTCGGCTTATCAGTATAGGAAAATTAGTTACATTTTAGTTGCGGATGTAGCATTCACAAAGCTGCGAGCACGAAGACACAACTATAATGAATAGCAAGGGATGCTTGGTACTGTAAAATAGGAAGTCTGCCCGTGGAATCAACCAAAAAACAGTTTATTTTGGTCTCCAAATTTTTGAGCTATAAAAAATAAATTTTTAAGTGAACCAAAAACATAACTGGCGCAGTTGGTGGCGGATTATTTGTATAATCTGAACCACACGCAAAAAGTGATTTTTTTCGAAAGTGTTCGTAAAATCGAAATTACAAGTGTATATTGTAATAAGTGCTCGCGTTTACTTAAGAAAAAAAAATCATTTAAGAATCAAGTGCATATTAATTCTAAACAGACAATAAGTGAAAAAATATATAAAAGTAAACAAGTGGCTGACATCGAAGGAAAAAACCAACAATTTATAAAAAATTATTTTGCATTAAATGACGGCTTATCAGTTGATGATAATAATATTCGGGTGAGTACAAATTGGAATCCATAAATTGTTCAAAAATTCTTTGATTCAAACCTTTTTAAAAAATAAAATAAATAAATCCCAAAGATAGGAAAAAATGAAAAGCGAAGACGAACAAATTCAAGGTCAACAAAACATGGCTAAAATGGCCATGGAAAACATGTTAAGTACAATGAAAATTCCAGACGCCATAAAAGATCTTCCTCGTTACGACAGGGATAAAAATGGGTTATTCGGTTTTATCCAAAATGTCGAAGAAATAATCCAGATGTGCCAAGAAGCATGTCGATTAAATCGGAATTATGGTTCAGTAATCATAAGAGCGATCCGTAATAAAATTACGGGAGATGCTAATTCTGTCCTATTAATGTATGATACACCTTTGAATTGGCTTCAAATTAGAACCAATCTAATAACCCATTATGCCGATAAACGGGATGAATCTAACTTATTCCGTGATTTACACCAAATTTCACAATAAAATGATCCTGTAGAGAAATATTTTTTTCACGAATTATTGATATTCAAAATACCATGAATACCAACATAGAATTAAATAAAGCCCAAGGCGCTGATAGATTAATAATCAGAACGAAAAAACAAATGGTAGAACAAATGTGTCTCTCTACATTCTTAGCAAATCTCAAAGAACCATTAGAATCAATGGTGAGAGCAATGAGCCCCGCATCATTACCTGTTGCGTTAAGCTATTGTCTAAGAGAACAGAACATCGCATATATGAAACGTAATAATTACGAATTAGGCTAACTATCCATTCCACCTAAAATTCCTTATCGACCCTTACCTCAAATACAGTATAAACCTCCATATAATCCAAATTTCGGCTATAAACCAAATCAACGTCAATATTTCAACCATCGACCTTTTACGCAACAGAACTCACATTTCAATAATCAAGTTATAAAATATAACAAACCTCCAATTCCTACTCCATTTAGAAAGTCAGAACCCATGGATACGAGTTCAAATCACAATAAATATAAACTCTTTTTGTCTTTTTCGGACAACGACCAACCTACCCTTAAAATAATTTTCTTCCTAAAAATCAAGGAATGTTCCAACAAGAAGGACCATCCAATGTTCATGCTCAGGACCTTTTTAATATAGGGGATAGTCAAATTATCCTGATTATGAACCTAACTTAGAATATATATATATATATATATATATATATATATATATATATATATATATATATATATATATATATATATATCCAAATCAACCCTGTAATAATCAAGTTGATATCACAGGTCACCCAGAACCCGTGGATGAAATAGTCGAGACAAATTATGTCCCTTCCTTTGACCATATAATTGAAGATGAGGATTTTTACCCCTCAGAACAAGCATCGGATACGTAGACTTTAATTCTGACGAAAGTCATACATTACCCAATCAATAATTAAAACTTTTTATTGACACAGGTTCAAATAGATCATTTTTAAATCCAATCTTAATCCATCAATCAAAACGAATCTTTATCGATCCCATAAATATTAAATTGTTCAATACTCACTCGTCAACCAATTCTAAACGGATTAAAAAAGTTTAAAATCCAAGAACCCATCGAATTTATATTATTCAAATTCCATGAGTATTTTTATGGTCTAATTAGATTAGATTGGATGAAACAATTGAAAATAAAATTGTACTTATCAACTTCTAAGTTAACTACTGACAAAACAGAAATTCTTCTCTTATATAAACCTAATTAATGTCTAAAAACAACAAAATTGCCCATCGTAGAAATTAATCGCTGAAATTCCAGTAGATTTCGAAAATGGAGATATCTATCTAAAACCCATTATCCTAAACGGAAATGTAATTATCCCTGAAGGAGTTTACCATTCAAAGAATTATTATGCAACTGTGGAAGTCATAAATTATGGGAATCAAGAAAAACAATTTGCCATAGAGACCTTAGATTACCATAGTTCCGAAAAAAAAATGGAACAAATTGGATTTTTAAACACATTCGGTTTCTTACAAGAACCGCATTTTTAACGTAAGTTCATTTAATATCTAAATACTATTATTACTGCATTTAGATATTAAATTATATTTATTTATTAATATTTCAGACACTCCGACATGAATTAAAACAGCAACCATTACATTATCAGCTTCGATAATATTTCGTTAAGATTTAAAAATTAGTAAACGCAAACGAACGTCCCACTTAATTCACATAGTAATATATAGTTTATAAAACTGGCTATAAAAATTATTTAAGATTACAAAACGCCATATCTGTATTGGACACAAACTTTGTCAACTCATTTCAAACCTAAAGATATCGAAGGTGATAATATTTTTATTTCACTATCATACATAAACCGTTAAATAACCTATGGCATTGAGCCACCTGAGGTATTTTTTTATGTAAAAATTCAATATATTGTTACGGTACCACCTAGCGTGCGATAGCACAAGTCCAAATATATGAGGATTTCTCTAGGCTTAACCCTAGAGACATCTATTAAGAATCGATAGTACTGATCGTACTAAAAATTGATCAAATGAAATGTAGTAGTGACATCTCGATAGAAGTAGAAAGTTCAAAATATTTTAATTTGTGTATATAAGCGAATCGATGTTGTATGCGAGGGATAGTTGTACTTGAAATACGAAAGCGATAACAAGCGGTTAAAATAAAGTGATAGTAAGTGATTTTTATTGTTAAATAAAGTTAACAATACTAAGTGATTTTTGTGAAATAAAGAATTGGTAAAAGAACTAAGTTGTGAATAATTGTGTTTTATTGAGGCAATTATTGTCTGTGAAAGTGAACAGTGTCTAAAGTAGAAATTGTGTAGTTTTTGTGAAAGTTGTTAGTGAACAGTGGTGTTCAGATATAGTTATTCACAATCCAGAGATACGAATCTTAAGTGACAAGGCAAGAACGTGGCAATATATTGTTAAGGTACAACCTAGCGTGCGATAGCACAATTCCAAATATATGACGATTTCTCGTCGTTAAAATCAAAAGTGATATGAAGTCATTTTTACAACCTCTAGATGTTGCAGTAAACCGTTCATTTAAATTGGCGTTTCGTAATGAATGGAATCAATGGCTTGAGTGTGGCGAAAAGCAATATACAAATAAATAAGAAGTTATAGAAAACGACCATCGTATCAAGCGATTGTTGGTATCGTTGATAAGGCGGTAAAAACATTGTCAGGAAACATTATCAAAAAAAAGTTTTGAGTGTTGTGGAATTGGGGAACGGGGAAACGTTATTCCAATTGAAAAATTAAATTCGAAATTAAAGCAAACGTTGGAATGAAGAGGTCATGAAAAAAATTCAACCGATCAACACGAATTGGTTCTCAATATATCTGACGAAGCTGATTCTTCATCAGATGACGAAAATATTGAGCTCATTCAAATACCGGGTGCCACATCACCAGAAACGTCTACAGATTCGGAATCTGCATAAATTTAAAGTAAAAAATTACTTTTCGCTTAATTGAGATTTATTGATTTCTTTATTATGTTTGTACAAATGAATTAAATTATGGATGTACATATTAATCACAAACAACAATATTGAGAAACTTCAAGCGGATCCAACAAACGAATTCAACATTAAAATTAAACAAATCATCACGCAATATCCAACAACATATTAAGTGATAAAAACATCAGATACAATAAAATGATAAAACCAACAGCGCCGTATATAAGAGGACTACCAAAATTACATAAAGAAGGCACACTTATAAGACCAGTTGTTAACTTCACCATAGCACCAACATTCAGAATAACAAAATACATAAACAATTTATTAAACCAATATATAAACTTAGATAATAATAATTCAATAAAAAATAATTTAGATTTCTTAAATAAAATAAAACCAATAAAAATACCACAGAACGCTAAACTAGCGTCCTTTGACATATCCATTATGTACACAAACATACCGATAAACGATACAATAACAATAACTAAAAACTTATTAATCAAAAATGGAATAAAACAAATAGATACAGATGAAATAATCAACCTAATAACCGAAATAACTAAACAAAATTACTTCACACACAACAACGAATTCTTTAGACAAAATGAAGGCCTACCCATAGGTAGCCCTATATCCGGTATCTTAGCTGAAATACATTTAAATGACTTCGAAAACAAATATATACATAATGACATTAATAAGCATAGGCACAACATAATTTATTGGCACAGATACGTTGATGATATAATAATATTATTTAAAGGTACAAATAGCCAATTAGATAAATTACACCATTACATCAATAACTTACAACCAACAATAAAATTCACCTTAGAACTAGATAAAGAAAACAAACTCAATTTCTTAGACCTCACCATAAAAAACGAAAATTCAAAACATACCTTCAAAATTTACAGAAAACCCACTCAAACGGATCACACAATACCCAACCAATCACATCATCCATATCAACACAGAATATCAGCATACAACCATATGGTCAACAGATTGAATAACATACCCATGAACGAAACAGACTACAGAGAGGAACTAAACATCATAAAATACATAGCGCATAAAAACGGTTACAATCCCACCATAATAGATCTAATAAAAGATAAAAACCGCCAACTTTTAACAACATTACAAAAGATCGATACTAATAGCGACAAAAAATACATCAGTGTAGAATATAACATAGCAACCCACAAAATACTTGAAAAATCATTTAGAAAATTCGGATACACCACCGCCTACAAAAATAATAATAAACTAGAAGTATAAATACCAAATTAATTTTAAGAAATTGTAATAGTATATATAAAAAAACTGAAGAAGGAATAATCTCCGAAATCGATTTTTTAAATAATAATAAATAACCCATTATCACAAAAAAGGAATAAAAAATATAATATAACAAACAAAATAAACAAATCGAACCACATAAAACGATCTTATTCTAAATAATATGTAATATGGTACTTTATCTTAATTACTTTGTTTTTCTAAATTTATATAAACATATAATTTTATAAATTAAAATACAACTTTGTAATAAATATCATAAGATAAATAAAATAATGTAAACAATCATGAATATTTATGTTTATAAATGAACACTTGGGCATTAGTCATACTATTATTCTTTAAATCAATAACATAAAATATGCCAATTAAGCATAAACATTTGTAGCGGTCAGAATTATTCATATTTAAATAATTCGGTTCCCCGAAAATTCTACGAAAAACAATTCTACGAAAGCGCAATACATCGAACAACAATTCATCGAAAACAATTCATAGTACAACAATTCATATAAAACACAATTTTACGAAAATACAATTCTTCACATTAACAATTCATCGAAAAATAATTCTTCGAAACCCCGTTAATTTAAAAATATTTAGCATAGCTTACAAAAACAAATATTAACCATAAGAATTGAATGAAAGTTGATCAATGTCAAATTTCAATTTTTTTTATACGATTTCCATTGAGTAAAAATAGTACACAGAAGAAAATCAAAATCACTCAACAGAATCTTATTAGATAAAAAAAAAATTATTTACTTATAACAAAAACATTTTTGCTAACCATAATTGATATGAAACAAAATATATATATATATATATATATATATATATATATATATATATATAAATATATATATATATATATATATATATATATATATATATATATATATATATATATATTTATATATATATATATATATATATATATATATATATATATATATATATATATATATATATATATATTTAATTATAAATATTTTATTAATTTTTGAATAAATTTTGTTTGTTTATACTAATTCTTTATTATTATTTTTTATTTAAATTTAATTTAAGAAACTTTCCGTATGTTCCTTGTATTAAATTATTTAACTATTCATTCCGATATTGTTATTAACAAATAAAATTTAAATTATAAACAATTAAACTAGTATCTAATTTGTTGTTAATAAAAGATTATATTTTAATAATTTTATTTAATTGTTAGTAAGAAAAGTTCATACAAAGTCAATCTAATGAAAATTCCATTTTTGTATATGTGATGTTTTATTTTTGTAAATATTTATCGAATTTATATTTACTTCGTGCATGTAATATGTTTACTTTAAAGATTTATTTATGGTTTTAATTATTCGGTAATTCGGTATCTATTTTTTAAATTGAATATGAATTTCGAAGTACTAAAAACCGAAAAAGGTAAAGATATTGTTCTTTTAGAAGGATATCTGTATTACCATGACAGAAAGTATAAAAATAAAATTTATTGGCGATGCGACCATTATTTTAAAAATATGTGTAGTGGTCGCATTCATACAGAAGGTGGTTTGGCCTTCATTGTTAAGGCGCATTCTGGTCATTTACCGAATGCAGCGCAAAATGAAGCAGTAAGGGCGCTTAACTCCTTTAAAGAACTTGCTGCTGATTGCGCAATTCCTACCCGAGAAATCCTATCCCTTAATTCTGTGACAATTCCCTTAGCAGTTGCTTCTTGCATGCCTTCAACCAGTTCGATGAGTAGAACTGTTCAAAATATTCGTGACTGTAAGATTCCTTTGCCCTTATCTAGACAAGATATGGTTATTCCTGATATGTTTAAATTAACTAAACGCGGTGATAAGTTTTTATTTTTCGATTCTGGCCCTATTCAAAATCGAATTTTAATTTTTACAACGAATCGTAATTTAGATTGTTTACAAAATGCATTTGAGTGGTTCGTTGATGGAACTTACAAGGTTGTTCCACTAATTTTCTATCAGTTGTTAACTATCCATGCAATATTAGAAACGAAATCGATTCCTCTAGTATTTGCTCTTCTCCCAAATAAGTTGGAATCCACTTATACAATAGTTTTTGATGAACTCAAAAAACTAAAACCATCATTAAATCCTACATCTATCATGAGTGATTTTGAGCCAGCTCTTGCAAATTCAGCAAGAAATGTGTTTCTTACCATAGCACAACGATTTTGTTTATTTCATTTCGGACAAAATATTTATCGTAAAATTGTGTCCGAAGGGCTTAAAACAAATTATGATACAAATCCTGAGTTTGCTCTTCAAATGAAAATGTTAATGGCTCTAGCATTTGTTCCTGTAAATGATGTAATTAATGTATTTGATGCGTTAAAAGCCTCAGGCGAAATTCCATCTAGTGCTGATAATGTCGTAGCATATTTTGAGGAGTTCTATGTTGGAGCGCTCGATGATCGTATCAGAGAGCCACCACACAGACGAAGTCCTCGATATTCTATTCACGCTTGGAATCATTTTGATTCCACGCAAAACAATGCGCCACGAACAAATAATAATGTTGAAGGTTGGCATAATGCTTTTATGAGACTTGTAGGCTGTCACCATCCAAATATTTGGAAGTTTTTAACAAAACTTCAATTGGAACAGTCTTCAAATGAAATGAAAATTGAGCAAATAAATGCTGGCACAGAAATGCCTCCGCCCAAAAAAAAATATCGCGATTTAAACTCGCGATTAAAAGTGGTAGTTGAGCGATATTTGACATCGCTAGACAAAATCGCTTATTTGCGAAATGTGGCGGTGAATATTTCATTGTAGACCTTCGATCATTTTCAGTAAATTCTAGAAGTTCATTGTTAATAAAGTAAGGACTCATTTATCTGATTCAGTATTATTTTTCTGAATTAGGTAAATTTTGAACTTTTTTACAATGGAAGTTTAGAATTGAATGAAAATGATTAAGGCAGTGTTTATTTGTTTTTTTTTATTTGATTTGGGATTGTTCCCTTAAATTTGGATGTTGATGCTCACTTAGCAAGTCCATAAAACCATAATGGCATCCTTCTACATTATTTGTGGCACGTATTGTGTTGCGTTAATGCGTGGAATATATCGCAGGTAATATAATTTGGGAAGATTAGATAAAAATTATTATTTTATCGAAATTCTCAAATTATATATGTCCGCAATATATTGGCATTATTTGAACTATTTGGTAATTTTTACGGAAATCAATATACAATAATGACATTATTTATAAGAAATGTGCTAGAGTTATACATTTTCAAGAATGGCAAGCTGAAAATTTGTGTCATGGTTTGTTTTAGGCTTGAGGCCTAGTGATTTAAACAAAACCGTTGTATGTTGTAGAAAATATACTCTTGCAGATTTTAATAGATTGCGAAAAATCATTCATTTTAGATGAGGATTTTTGAAAGAATTAGTTTTTGTTCTGATAAACTTTAGTATAAGTAGGATTACTTCTTTTTTCGGAGATTTGCAAAACTATTGGAATTGAAGTTTTATTTATTTATGGTTTGAACAATTGATAAGATATTATGGAACATTGTATACCAATTATCGTTCCGTTCAATTCATTTTGTAAATAATTTATTTCTTTTCGTAGTAAAAATTAAAGTAATGACATTTTGAGTAAGTGTCGAAACGAAAATAAATTCTTTACCGTTTTTATAATTCAAACATATTGTTTATTACTTATCTTGGTTATATTTGGTTAAAGAAATCTTATGGTCACAAATTATTTAAATGGTATTTATGATGAACTGCATTAAAGGTATAGTAGGTGGAGCTGCTATGTAGAATTGTTACAGAAATCCCTTTTCCTTAATCTTTTTCCTCTTTTCCTTCCTTATTTATCCTTCTTATCCAACCCTCCAAGATCACAGCCTTGACGTGGCGGAGCGGCTTGAGGATAGCAATGATAGAGTTGGCAATACCAGACAGGGTTACCCATACTGGAATGGCAACTCTGGAGCTATCAGACAAATGCGATCAATCATCTATGATGGTGGTTTAAATAATCCATAACTTCCACAAGTTTCTAGCCATATAGAACCGTTTCGCACTTCTAACTGACAACGTCAAATTCAGCCGATCATTCCGTTTGAAAATTCCAATCCGAACATTTAAGTGGACAGTGCCAAAAATCTTACCTTTATTATTACTATTATCAAATACATACATTGAAATCATTCTGTTAATCGTGCAAATTTGTACTAAACCTTTTATTAAATTCAAAGAAACACAATTGATAATAGCTCCGGTATTCCGTTTAAATGTTACTATTTTATTGCCCATCAGAAAATCTTTGCTCAAACGCTTGTGTTCCGATTTGATAAAGTTTAGTCTAAGAACTTTGTTTTTAGAATTAAGTAGGCTAAGTAAATGTCTAACTTCATTACAACTGTTACCTCGTATATCACTCCAGTTAAATCCGGCTACATTGTGCCTGTTGTTATCCACTTTTCCTATGACTTGTTTTGTTTTCAATGCTTGTTTTCTTGATTTACGGCACTTTCTCTGGAAATGGCCCTTGCTGAAGCTTGAACGGCAGATAGTATCTTTTATTTTACATTCTTCCATGTGACCAAATTAATAAATAAATATATATATATATATATATATATTGTATATATATGTATATATATATATATATATATATATATATATATATATATATATATATATATATATATATATATATATATATATATATATATATACATAAAAAAAAGAGGTTACCACAACACCGAATCGGTGTTACATAGTATCTCACCGATGGGATATTCCAAAATTTAATCCGATCGGGTTTTTAAGTTTTGATGTCATATAACCTTTTTGGGATAAAATATTTTACACTGATTTAGACTAGTTTTAAACATTTCCAGATTAAACAGTTAACCCCTTCTTTATATTTTGATAACTAAATTTTGGATACAATTATTTACCCCGAATAAAACAAATTTTAAACATTTCAGTGGTAAACTCATAACTCCTTTTTTAGATTTTGAAAAATAGTTTTGGATAAAATAACTTACATTTTTGCAGAGTTAACTCTCAACACCGTTTTGATATTAAAATAAAATAAAAATTGGATAAAATAATTTACCCCGATCAGACCAACTTTAGATAATTTTCTGGTGTAGATTTATCTACATTTTACTTTTCATGTTTTTAAAATTCCTAATTAATAATTTTAAAAACTCTTACAACTATTGATAAATCAATAGCTTAACTATTAATAAACTATTAATAAATTAATATTTTAAAAAGTTATATGAGTTTATACCGTAAAACTTTAAAATTAGCATGATTCGGTAAAATTGTAGAAATTTTTAAGTAAAATAAATAATTTTCAATTTTCAATGATTCTATTTTAAATCACTATTTAAATAAATGTACGTATAAAAAAATTTTAAACTTTCGAAGAATTGTGTTTTCGATGAATTGTTAAATCTTCATATAAAATCTCTCTGTGACGCGAAAATTCTTCGAAACACAATTCATCGAAAAATTCATATTAAAAATTTATTTTTACTATGGAATTTTAATTAGATTGACTTTGTATGAACTTTTCTTACTAACAATTAAATAAAATTATTAAAATATAATCTTTTATTAACAACAAATTAGATACTAGTTTAATTGTTTATAATTTAAATTTTATTTGTTAATAACAATATCGGAATGAATAGTTAAATAATTTAATACAAGGAACATACGGAAAGTTTCTTAAATTAAATTTAAATAAAAAATAATAATAAAGAATTAGTATAAACAAACAAAATTTATTCAAAAATTAATAAAATATTTATAATTAAATATATATATATATATATATATATATATATATATATATATATATATTATATATATATATATATATTATATATATATATATTATATATTATATATATATATATATATATATATATATATATATATATATATATATATATATATATATATAAATATATATATATATATATATATATATATATATATATATATATATATATATATATATATATATATATTTTGTTTCATAACAATTATGGTTAGCAAAAATGTTTTTGTTATAAGTAAATAATTTTTTTTTTATCTAATAAGATTCTGTTGAGTGATTTTGATTTTCTTCTGTGTACTATTTTTACTCAATGGAAATCGTATAAAAAAAATTGAAATTTGACATTGATCAACTTTCATTCAATTCTTATGGTTAATATTTGTTTTTGTAAGCTATGCTAAATATTTTTAAATTAACGGGGTTTCGAAGAATTATTTTTCGATGAATTGTTAATGTGAAGAATTGTATTTTCGTAAAATTGTGTTTTATATGAATTGTTGTACTATGAATTGTTTTCGATGAATTGTTGTTCGATGTATTGCGCTTTCGTAGAATTGTTTTTCGTAGAATTTTCGGGTTACCAAATAATTCAACACCGCACAACACTTTCACTTCAATTGACTTAGGCGACAATAAATATTATTACAATTGTGATATGCAACAAAATCATTCACTCTTAGTGACTACACTGCCACTTATATTCAGAATAATTATGTTTTGTATCTCCACTCATCTTTCAACAACAAAACATAATTCCGTATTTTGTGCAGCGGTCAAATGAAAGTCAAACAAGATGACTCTTCATAATTTGTGCACATTCATATTGATATGCGTTTGGTCAATATGAAAATCAGAAGAAAATGCATCACCCGTTTTTGTGTTGCGCTCGTTGGCTATGGCAATAAAAAACGGGACAATCAAGAATATCGGTCTTGTGGGGTAAGAGAATAAAAATTAGTTAGTCAGTTTAAGTTCGCGAGTGCGAAACGGTTGGTGACAAAAAAAATTCCAAAATTCTAAATTATAACAATATTGTCAATTGTAAATAGTGAATAAAATAAACTTTATATAAATTAGATAATTTATAATAAATTAAAATAACGCAAAGAAACTAGCGTTATACATTCAAGATTGTAAATAACATAATAAAATAATCATAATATAAACAGTAGAATGTTCTCGAACAAATCATTATAATATAAACAAATCAAATTGGTATAAATAGGGAACATTATTGTAAAGTAATTCATTCACATAAAATAATTCATTAAATAACTTAGCTCAAATAAGTATTATCTATCTCTGAAGAGTATGATGTGAATCGGGTGCAAAAGTAATTTTCATCGTTAAAATAAATAAAAATACCAAAGCATTTTTAAAAAGTATTTAATATATAATAAATACGTTTCTCACGCGTAATAGACACCACTAAAATTAAGCAACTAATTTCACCGCCGAAATAAATCATTTTTAATCACTTATATAAATTAATTATCAGTTTTATTTAGTTGTAAAATGAAAGTTATTTCTCAAATTAAAGTCAAATAAAAATAAAATCAAGTAGTATTCTATAAACTAAAAAACTAAAACTAAAAAAAACTATTCTAAATTGTTTGAGCTGGAATTCTTTTCCAACTAGATCCAGTGTTTGATTTGTCATCGTTTCCGTAAAAAAAAAAAAAAAAACTCCGCTGTCGTAGTTAACCGATTAAAGTGGTGTAGAGATTTTTTGACAAGTTTTGTATCAACACTAAAAATTTTGAAAGAGGATGACCATCTCCAAAATCCAGTGCTTGACCGCGGCATCTTATTAAAATCCCAACCACTCAAGCCGTACGATTCTTCGAATATTTTGACCATCTCGACAAAGATCCGCCAAAGGTTAAAATTTTGGAATGAGATGGATTGGAAAAAAAGCAAATTAATCGAGTCAACTGGTGACATCTTCAGCAAAGAAACAGGTGGAAATCGCAAACCAAAAAACAAAGGTGCATTCAAAAAACATATGACGTATACTATCGTCAACGACAACGCCCAAAAACAATGTCAGTTCTGTAAGACAACTGTTCATAAATTAAGTGATTGTGCCAAATTTCAAAAATCTGCACCAACAACTGCAGCCGACCTCATTCAAAAATATTTTAAATATTCACCAAATGTCGCGAAAGTTTCATTCAACAACGGGACACCAGTAATTCTGATTGGACAAGACAATTGGCCTGTGATTGTCATCCGTAAAATCATATACGGTCCCTGGAACGGTCCTGCCATGAGTAAAACCCTACTGGGTTGGGTGGCCCATGGGATTATTGAAGAGCCCGAAGACATTCCGGATTACACCTGCCACGTTTTCCAAACCGACAAATCTCAAACAGACAGAGATGGTATTAACGTTTTACACGAGTTAGTAAAAGAGCAGTGGAAGTTCGAATCATGTGGAATAAACCCCGAGACAGAACTCGGATTATCTGTAGACGACAAACGATGTAACAAGACCCTTGAAAACACAAGGGTCCGAGAGTAAAATCTATGCCATTTCTCATTTACACTGTCTGGAGAGAAGAATGGATAGAAATTCAAATTATGCAGCATTGTATTCCAAGAAAATGAAAGAATACATCGACAAAGGATATTTGAAGAAAATATCCACAAATGACATCGACAGGGCAAATCCAAAATCATGGTATTTACCATACTTCTGAGTGGTAAATCGAAACAAGCCAAACAAACTGCAGATCATATTTAAAACTGCATCCAAATCCAACGGGAAATGTCTAAATAATTTCTTATTATCTGGACCCGACTTGTACAATTCATTACCAAACATCCTGATAAATGTCCGCATCCAACCGGATCGCATTCCTCCCCGACATAAAAGAAATGTTTCTACAAGTCAAAGTTCGTGCCGAAGACCGACCAGCCCAACGAATGGTATGGAGGGGAATCGATCGACATCGAGAGCCAGACATTTTTGAGATTCAAGTGGTATTTTTTGGTTCCACATGCGGTCCCGTGCAATCAATCGATTCGGGAAGGAGGAGAAATAGTCAATGCTGACTGGGTGCATGCTATTGGTATTCCACCCTTTTCCTTCATTCCAAGATGTGATTGGATATGTAATACAAACGTCTTTAATGACATCAATACCACATGAGGAGAGCCTAACACATCTTAAGGATTCGGTAAATTCTTGGGTATGCGTTTCTACTTGCAAGGCCGGTGAAGGAAAATGCAAACACATTGCAGCTTGCTAGCTTGACATTTACAGGTATGCAATAATATTTTTATGTGGTTTATGAAATAATATTTATAACTAAATTATGCATGATATTAGGCACCCAAAGTTGTACAGAATCAGTTGTACTGAAATAAAACAAAAATGGGGACGGTGTTCAAAAGAATTGATCAAAAAATATAGTGCGGTGTTTCACCGCGGGTAAGTGGAAAATAAAGAAAAATGAAAAGTATATAAGAGAAAAAAAATCTTAAATCGTTAGAATAAAAAGTGAAATTGTAACGTCCACACCAAAAGATCGGTGTCACATAAAAATTTATAGTAAAATAAAGTGTTTAACCAAAACTAAAAATAATACAAAAATATCTTTAACCAATTAAATTCACGCATAACATATTTTTGGTGGCAGCGGTGGGATACACTAAAAATAAAATATATAGTGTATCTTAAAATAATAAATACGAAATCAACGTGATACGTAATAAACTTTAAACCTTTAAAAAGTGTTAAACGTTAATAAAAATAAATTAAATATTAACAAATAAAAATTCTAGTGTTAAATATTTTAAAAAAAAAAGTGATAAATATTAACAATAAAAATATAAAAACATCAACATCCATCAACCAACATTCATCATTCAAAAAGTTGCAGCTTATGGGCTAGTTATGTAGACTGGTTATGTAGACTTGGTTTTTATAGTTATTTTTATAGTTTTTACTTTTTTTTCAAATAGTTCGGGATACTTTTTAACATTTTCAATCAGCAATTCAAAATTTATTGCATTATCAAAATTTATAGCAGCATCCATTACTGTAAACTTTATTTGGTTATAACGGCACATATTAAACAAATTTAAATTTTGACGTAAGTGCTTAAGGATAACAAAAAAAATAACAAACCGATAGCACAGAAAAAATAATATATTAATTTTTTCTGTGCCGATAGCGTATAACCGGAAAAAAGAAACAAAAGCAAATTGAATTGATTTAATTTCTTCGTTCGTTTTCATTTCGATTCGTCTATATAATGGGTCTAGTACGTTTTTAAGTATTTAATTCGTTCGTTCCATTTCAGTTCGTTTCGTTTTCGTCTACATAACTAGCCCATTAGGAGGAGCTTTTATATCATTAATATAATGAATTTTGTTTTATTCATCATCATAATTTTTATGTCGGGAATGGTGAGTTCCTTGAACATCGAGTACGTAGAAAATCACAATGGATTTTATTACAAGTATTTAGGAATTACCAAAATGGTCGATCGTTGAAGAGATCGGACGTGCTTTGCTCGTTCTCTTCTTTTTAAAATTTATAATTTAATTTAATTTTTAGTTAAAGGTGTGTGAGTGTGTAATGGGAAGTAATATTCCAAAAAATTTAATTAATTGATTTAATTTATTGTACTATACCAAATAGTTTTAAATTGTTAAATTTAAGTTTTAATTTTTATATAGAATGTTGTGTTGAACGAAACTATTTGGGAATATCGGTATTAAACTATATTGTTAGTGTGTGTTTGTGAGTATTATGTATTGGATTACATAATAATTATAAATGGAACTCTGTCGCTTTTACCAGAGTACAGGTAGTATTTCCACCTTATTTCACAATTTATTAGTAGGTAGGATTTTATTAAAATCTATCATTTTAGATTTTGAGTGTAAAGTTTTTGTTGCTTTCTTGTTACTTTTTGTTTGTCGTTTTCGCTCGATTTTATAACGGGAAAAATCGAACAAAAGGTACATGGAGTATATATGGATGTTGGTATACATTTGTGATGTGATTGTTGTGTGCATGTGTTGTACACAGAAGGAAATATTGGTTTTGTTTGGTGTATACATTTAAAAAAAAAAATGAGGAAAAGGGAAAAAGATGGAATGTGTATGGGTGTCACGTGTGTTGAAATTTGGTTTTTGTGTACAGGTTGTTTCACATGAACATTTTTTATTTTATGGAAGAGTATGTATACGCATTATGTGTATGTATATATATACACTCAACTCTTTTTTTACACGCTTTTTTTTACACGATTTCGAAATAACACGGTCCACAAAAAAGAACAATTACTCTTTTTTTGCACGATTTATTCGATCTAACACGAATTTCAAAATATGTATATAATTTTATAATTTTAAAAAAATTCACGTTTCACAGTGTATTTTATACACTATGTACATGTAGGTACAAAAATAAAATATAATTAGGGGAATACCCTAATTTTATTATATCTCTTTCATTCTCTTTTCTATTGTTCGTTGCATTTTATAAATTGTGTTAAGCATCATTGAGTATTTTGTGTTCATAGTGGAACTGAACGACGCATAAATAATTATCTTACGTAAAGCTATATATTTTCAATATTCGCCCGTAATTCGACAGTTTATATTTAAACTACAGTGTATAGGTTTTTGATACCTTTACCAGTATAATTCGTGTTGTTGATAATTTGTTACAACTAATAAAGGTAATGTTATTGTATCCAGTTTAGAAAATTTCTATAAGTGATTTTTAAATCAAATTTTTATTATAATTTTAGTAGGAGTACCTATTTTATAAGATGTCTAATCGGAAGAGACAAGCAATTTCTTTAGAAACTAAAATAAAAATATTAGACTGTCTTAAGAGAGGCGAACGTCCCACATATGTTGGCAATAGTTTTGGTTTTAATGAAGCGACTATTAGAACTATAAACAAAAAGGAGGATTCCATTCGACAATCAGTTATTTCTGGATCAAAACTTAGTTCTTAAACATCATCATATAGTCGAAATGCTCTCTTAGAGAAAATGGAAAAGCTTTTAAATTAATACCAAATAAATTTGAAATTTTCCATAAATTAAGTGATTTAAGATATTTATAGTTATGTGATGACTCAACATCAGGGGTTCGATTCTGTTTCGATGAAAAGAGAATGAAAAAAAAAATTTTATCAATTTGTTTTCATTTGCTTTTATCGTTTTATTTTATCATCAACATCGAAAACGCGATTCCGGTTTACCAAATTGATAAAATACATTAGTTCTGAGTTTTTTACGCATGATGTCAGTGAAAACTGTTATACATTTTCAGTTCAGTGTTATATATGTTTATATATCTAAATAAAATATATGTCAAAATTTGAAATAGATATTTTGTATACACAAATTTATATAAATGTATGTCTTATAGAAAAATTGAAGCACATTATTACGATTATTATGGCAAAATTAATTATTATTTAGTAAAATTGAAACTCGTGATTGATTTTTAAATTTTGTCATTAACAGAATACACACAACACACATATATAATACATACAACACACGAAACACAAACATTTAGGCGTAAAAAGAATAATTTTATCATCGGCGATAAACTCTTTTCAGCAACAAAATCAAATTGATAAAATATCTCAGTTTTTCACCAAATTTGACACAAGTTTATCGTTTACCACGAAAAGGGAATCGCGATTTGTGTTTTATCGATGATAAGTTTATCAGTTATCAATATCATCGAATCGGAATTGCACCCCAGATGTCCATTAAACGATAATCGTAATTAAACGATAATCATATTTTTCTATTTAATCTGTAACATTGTTACACAGCTAACGAAACAATGGCTCTTTTGCGCGACAAATTCAATGGTCGTGTTATCTCACGTGCTGGCGATGTCAATTGGCCGCCAAGATCATGTGATTTGACACCGTTGGACTTCTTTCTTTAGGGTTATTTGAAAGAAAAGGTGTACGTCGATAAGCGAGCAACAATTCAAGAGCTAAAGGATGAGATAATTCGGCACATTAACGGCATAGAACCTCAATTATGCCTAAGCGTCATCGAACATTTGGACCATCGGATGAAGGTGTGCCGCCGAGGTCGCGGCGGCCATTTGGCCGATATTTTGTTCCATACATAATTGAACCATACCATATTATCATAATAAAAAGAATTGACAATAATTTCCTAAATAATTTGTGTTTTATTCAAAATCAACATCGGCCCTTGAAATTTAACCACCCTTTATAAAGTAAATAAACGATGAAAAAATTGATCAAGTCAAAATGCACCAGATATGATTGCAATAACTGATTTTCTGATTTTATATATTCAGGAGAACGATGCTGATTTCTCAGGAACATTACTTGACGATTGGACATTATTTGCAATGGAGATCGGCAAAACAGGAGACGTTATAAATCCACTCTCTCTCTCTCTTTATGGGAGATACAAACAACCGAAACCGTGTCAGGAGGAAGTACCAAAAAACCGGGATCAATTTTTTGTGTCCATGGTGAGAATGGCAAGGAGCATTGAAACGGCGCAGCAGGGTTACAGCACCATATTCTGTAGACATTCAATTGTACTCTCAATTCACTGGGTATTCCGCAGCAATGGTCCCTGACTCTGGGTTCATGAGAGTCATGTGTGCCATGGACATGTTTTTTAACAAATTCCTAAGTCACACTTTTGCAAGCAGCAGACTGTCAACTCTTGTAACTCGCAACAGAGGTTGTGTAGTATTGACCGGAATCGCCTACATTTCAGATTTGACTTCTTTAAAGCCTAGTCAACTTGTTCAATATGTTCTTGATTCAGTGGTTGGGAAGGAAATAAAGAGTACTCTTACACCAAATCAAGAAATTAAGGAAGCTCACTCGTACGCGAATTATTTGATAGATATGGGACTTTCCCACAAATTTCCGTACTCTGCTACAAGCTGCTCAGGTTTTCATTTATGGTTGCACACAATTAGGTGTATGTACCAATCTTCACGTTCTAAAAATGCTATGTTAACAGATGCACCTTTTATTTTTACGATCACCACTGGGGCGACAAGGTCAAGCAAGGAATACAATTAAGAATGGAACACAAAGAAACAGTTCAAAATATCGAGGCAAGAGACGGAACTTCTAAAGATAAGGAAGCTCCTCAACCAAAACAAGTACAACAAGAGCAATATGAAGAAGACGAAAGTTCAAATTACAATGCTTTCTCAACCGATGACCTTCTCGGATACAAATCTCCTAGAGCCTTGCTAGATTTGATGACAGAACATCAAACTATTCCGCAATTCCTAGAAGATATCATTAAATTTTGGCTATCTCATTGTAAAGGGTCGAGAGCCAACATTGTTGGAAGTATTTTGTGTAACGTATTTAATCTAGAAAAATAACAACAGTGGGCAGCAGGAAGATAATAGAAATCGTTGCCTCGTTCCATCTAGGAGAAATTGTGATCACTTGAAAAAAAAATACATTCTAATCAATCAATCAATCAATTAATACCGGAATAAAAAATTTAAAGATTATTTCAAAAAATGAAAATTATTTTAAATTTATTAAAAGTTTCCAGCATACTAACAAATCTCAACTACAGTTAATGGAGTACCTAAACATTAATTATGGCGTCGAATATATGTTAAATGGAAAGACCAGCCAAGATTGTCTTGAAAATTTATTTTCGCAATTACGAGGCAAAGGTGGATTAAATTAAAACCCCACTAGTCACTAGTTACTAGTGGATAGGAGTACATTTTGCTAAATAATAGTAATTAAATTATTATTCAATAGTGAACACTCTAATTGATTAGCTGACGATGGTAAAACAGTAGAATTAGTGTGGAAAAGTTTTCATGAAGACTATAAATTGAGCTTAATAAATACAGAACCTGATAATGATGCTACTCCTGAGGAGTGCAATACTGACTTAAATAACCAAAACAACCTTCTTAAACAAAATGCACTATTGCATTATGCCGGGTATTGTGCATATAAAAAAATCAATTGCGATAAATGTCGTAATAAAATTTTAAATCAGAATGATGAAGTAACAGCAACATCCGAAAACTTCATAATGATGAAAAATGTTAACAAAACAATGAATTAATGGGCGTTAAAAGTAGCGTCAATTTTATTGTTAACTTTTGAGCAGTCCTTTATTAAAGCTCGTTATTTGCCAAATATTAGTTCGAAAATATCCGAAAATATGTTTACATATTGTAGAACAGCATTTTCTACAAAGTTTACCGTTGAAATACGATTTGAGTTACGAACATATACAAAAATTAATTAATTAGTTGAAATTTTTCTTATTATTACTTATCGTTGAAGAGATCGGACGTGTTTTTACCGATCTCTTCATTTTTATTTAAAAATTAAGAAAAAAAAAGTAAAAAAAATTAATTTTATTTTATTAATTTTTGAATTTAATTATTTTATTTTAATTATTTTATTTTAATTAGACCAACAAAAGAAATAATAGTACTCCTGATTTAATAAAAATGTATCGAAATACGAGTACATATATATATATATTACGACTTTAAATAATGGGTGCATAGTTTTTCCACTAAAGGTGGTGCTGTTAAAGACCCTCGCGTTCTCGACGAGATAAGGAAAACATGGTACCATATTGAAGCAGGCGTACCAGTAAGTCTGCCTGACGTAGCTTGCTTTGCCAGAGCCCAATTGAGTAAAAGGCCTAAAGATAAAATACGAGCCACGTGGGGCTACCTTTTAAAAGAACATCCAAATCTTAATATAGCCTACGGGTTAGAAATAGGAAATGGAGGCATGACCTTCATCCATAAAATGTGTGAGACATTTTCCACAGCGTCAGTTCTCTTAGGAGACTGGAGTCAGTTCGATAAAACAATTCCAGCATGGCTGATAAGAGATGCATTTCGTATAGTTTCCGAGTGTATCGATTGGACCCATGTTTAAGATTCCGAAGCTAAAGTATGGTCAGTTAGATCTTGTAGATCAAAACAAAGATGGCGTGCTTTGGTCAATTATTTTATCGACACTTCAATAAGATTAAGTAACGATGAACGTTACATTAAACACTGCGGAGTCCCCTCAGGTGCTTGTTTTACTAATGTTATTGACTCAATTGTTAATATGTTAGTCATGCGGTACTTGACTTGCGAACTTACAGGTTCATCACTCTTAGCAGATTGCTATCTAGGAAATGACTCAGTCATCGTCCTCCCCATGAAAGTAGACTTAGATCTACTCTCATCTCTAGCTCTAACCGAATTTGGAATGGTCTTTTCAGCTGAAGAGTCAAGCCAAATCATGGATAGACGCTTCATAAACTTTTTAGGTTATTATAACCATAGCGGTTTTCCTTACAAGCCTTTGAATTCAATTATAGCATCAGCTATTTATCCAGAACGCCCAGTAAGAAATAAGTTTGAAACCATAACCAGATTAGTTGGTCAAGCTTACTGTCGTTTCGAACCCCATGAAGCACCAAAGTTTCTCTCAGCCGCGCAAGGCCTGTTCGATGAAGAGAACCTTCCCCGGGATATGATTGCCTGGTATATACAATCAAATCCCCACAGGTTTAAATACCTCAAAACAATCGGAATTGACCCTAAGAAAGTCACCTTTCCGGTTCCAGATGAGTTAAATCCAACGTGGAGAACTCTCCTTTCTAGCAAGAGACGGATGTGGAAGCCAAAAACCGATTCTCTGTCAAAATTATATGCTGAAGGACTGATTAGTTATGCCCACCTAATCAGTACCGAACTTATGTTCGAAAATCTAACGTATTGTTAGTAAGCGTGTTAGTATTTTCGTTTCATTGTGTTGTGTAAATGCATATAGCATATTATAGTGTATATAATGTATATTATAGAGTATATAGTGTAAAGTGATTTAGTATATAAGGCAATACTCGTAAAATAAAATATATATAAAAAAAAATATAAAAAAAAATAAAAATTAAAAAAAATAAAAAAAAAAAATAAAAATAAATAGAAAATTAGATAGGAAGGAAGTGAAGTGGTGAAATGGATAGGAATCTCTGTCGCTTTACCAGAGACCAGGTATCGGTGCACCATTCTAATGGACATTTTTATTTTGTTATTTTAATACTTTAATTTGTACATAGGTGCAATAAAAATTATTATAAATCAATTAAGCATTCAAAACCCGTTTCGACGTCACGAAATTCTCAAGAGCAAATTTGGCTAATTTTTACTTATAAGGAGTAACAGAATAATCAGGTAAGGAGTGTATTTTTTGAAAAAATTGGTTTACAAGATTAAATAAATTAAATAAAATGCAAAAAAAAACATTTCATAAAAATTTTCCGGAAAAATTGGCTTGCACCTCCTTAAAAATTAAGATAAACAATCCTATAAAACATTTTTTCAAAAATCCACTCCTTACCTGATTTTTCGGTTACCCCCCGTAAGCACAATATTGATCAAGAACGATTCGCCGATTTCAATAAATCGATTGAAGCCATGCTTCATAGAGAACCACAAACATTCTTCAGCACCGAACGGGATACCACCCAATTCGATCACACAACACCGTCGACACCTACCGCTAATATGAAACAACCGATTAACATAACGGAGAAGCGAGTAACTTTCTACCTCGCGGATTAACCAAGGTCCAGAAGGGGCCGTCCCATCGTCAAACTGGTTCGGTT
Source organism: Tipula confusa (assembly GCA_963556175.1). Taxonomy (NCBI): domain Eukaryota; kingdom Metazoa; phylum Arthropoda; class Insecta; order Diptera; family Tipulidae; genus Tipula; species Tipula confusa. The sequence continues at coordinate 202,906,307 of OY744476.1, read as the reverse complement.
CCGATAATCCTTTTATCTGTGTTACATATTTTATTCTGAGGTAGCATGTTAAATTTATTTCATGGCAGTGCTGCAGAGCTAAGATGAACCTTCAATTTAATCATATAAAAAATTTACCTACATAACATGTGCTTTGCAATGAAAAAACAATTCCCCATTATCCTTGTAGTAAATATTGAACACCCCACAGTCAAATACCAACTGAAGTTCCAATGTACGACAAAAATTGGTAATTAATTTGATTTCCGCTTCATCAATGTCAATGTAATTTATTTAAAATTTGCACTAACCTTAAAATTTTGCATTTGGAAATGTTCTCGAAAAACTCTTGGTACTCATTCTGAAAAAAATATTAACAATTTCACTTGTGTAAATTAACACCACGAACTATTAATATTAAAATCACTATCGTATATTGTAACACACTATATTTTAAACGATAAAAATTAACACATTGGATTAATTTTAACAGAATTTATATAATCAATAAAAAAAAATTTATTACGCGGTTACCATCGCAGAGCACCATACACTTTGAAAAAATAATACGCAATGAACATAAAACAAATGAAAGATCGCAAAGCCGGCCGCACAATATAACAGTTTGTGTTATAACAATTAGTACAATTCTATCCAAATCAACTCGACTATATAAACTCAACTGGACCAGTAGTTCAAAATATATAAAAGAAAAAAAAATTAATTCAATTGACCATTTATCCGAGAAACAATTTTAGTACTTATATTTTATGTTTTGGAAAATGTATGCATTTAGGCGACTTTATTGCATTATAATTTTTGATAACAAAAAAAAAAAAAAATTGCGAAATGCGTTAAATTTCAAAAATGATAGTATCGTTTTGCAGTGGAAATTGTAGTTGTCTACCAATTGTTGCTTGTTGGAAATTCAGTTACGAGATGTGTCGTAATATTTAAAAAGAATCATCCTCAGCGAAAAAACTTGATTTGTGACTAACCGATTTGGACAAAACCCTTCTTGGTAGTCACCTACAATTTCCTCCGTCAGGGTGGTGACTGTCTCGTATATCATGTTAAACAGTAATTTGTCTGCTGTGCAAAGAAGAGCTACGCCACGATACTTTTTGCACTTTGAGCGACCTCAGTTTTTAAGGATAGGGCACAACGCGGCCACCTTCCATTCATAACTTCGCTTTTCCATACTAATAGAATAAGGTCGAAAAGATAGTTCCACAAAGTATATTCTTCGAATATCAAGAGCTCGAAATTAATACAATCAACCTCAGGGAAATGGTTTCGTTTTAGTATATGCATGTCCAGTGAGAATTCCTCGTAGGATCGTTCCTCTATGCACATCTCCGCAGTCTATATTTGACAACTTTTAAATACAGCATTCGAGACTTGTTGAACATTAAATAAATCAGAGAAATGCTCCTTTCAAGTGTCGAGCACTGCATCGCTTTTAACACGGAGGTTTTCATGCTGGTGGTTCTCATGGCAAGGACCATTCTTTCGTGCGATTGTCAAATGTATTCGCGCTTCTTTATATGCTATATTCTGTTTCTCGATAGCAAGACGACACTCCTCATCTAACCAATCACTTTTGGGTTTAATTTTTACCATACCTAGAGTCCCCTGGGCAGCATTGACAACTGAAGTTTACAATACTTTCCATAGAGCGTTCACTTCATCAAAACAGACGTTGGTTTCCATAATGCTACAGCTAACAAGATTCTGATATTGTGCTTTCTCATCTTCGTTTATTCAACCTACACGATCAGGTTCCATTTTCCTGTGATCCCTGACTTGTACGAAAACTGCCATCTTAGCTTTGCAGTGACCAATTTGACTGCGAAACGTCTTACGAGAGTGTAAAGAAAGAAGAGTATGAGGAAAAAATGTGCTAGCCACAATAGGGTCATGCGCGAGCGAAAAGTACATCATTCTTTACCCATTATCATTTGTAAACGTAGCTTACACATACAATTTTCAACTGAAATCCAATACAGCTTTTTTCATCTGGCGCGCAATGTGAAAACCAACACCAAGATTGCCGAAGTCATCTCCACTATGAAGGCTATCGAGTTTCTTGGACAGCAACAAGTTTCAAGTGATACTCTTGCATACAGTGCCATCAAGCGCGCCTGCCCAGGAGGCTTTGGTGGGATTCTAAGGATAACATGCTCATTTAGAAGTTTTTTACCAGGCATGGGAGAAATATGAACTTACGTTTACTATAAAATATTTACCATACATTTAAGATGCCGTTCTCATACAATCTGTAGATTTTAGTAAATCGTAAGTCTAAAATTAATAAAATTTACAAAACTATTTATTAGAAAAATATATCTAATTATTTACACATTTCAGTTATCAACTATTTGAACTTAAAATTAATAAAAAAAAATAAAACTATTTGCCTTAAGTGATTACCTACTTAGCTCTAAAAATTGCATTATTTCACCGCAATGAGTTCATACATCGGTACTGGATCTCTGCATCTATTTATATCTGGTTCTTATAGTGAATTAACGCCACATATGATGTACATCTAGCACTGAATTGATTACTGCTGCGGGAAGTGAACGTCGTCTTTAATTTATAGTTTAATTTATTTTGGTGATTTTATAAAATTTTATCGTGTTTGGCTTCTGCGATCGTGCATAGCCACTATGCATTTAATAGAAATCCGCCAAGCTCCAACTCTTTCGACCATTCGGTTCCCAGCATCCCGATACATTTCTTGTATGAGTTCAATTAATTTCTTTGGGATGCTCATTTCACAAATTGTCTGCCATATTGCGTTCCTGTTTATCGTATCGAATGCGCGTTCGAAATCGATGAAGAGCATATACAATGGTGAATTCCATTCATTGGATTGCTCAGTGATGATACGGATTGTGTTGATGTGATCAGTGCAACTTCTTCCTGGTCTAAATCCAGCTTGTTCGTTTCTTAATTTTGCATTGATCGTAGGTGAGATTCTGTCACCTTTATTGTTGTGTTGAGGAGGGAGATACCTCGCCAGTTCCTACACTCTCTTAGGTCACCTTTCTTGGATATCGTAATTATCAAGCCTTCTTTCCATTTCAGTGGGATTCTCCCAGAATTCCAGATTTCTTGGATTATTGGTGTTAATATGCTTGCAGTTATATATGACTCTCCTTTGAATATTTCGGCGGTTATATTGTCTGTTCCAGCAGCCTTCAGTCTATTAATGACATCTTTAACTTCCCGTTCCTTTGGTGGATGGGTGTTGCTAGTTTCGTTATTGATGTCAATTGATGACTGGAGATTTTCGGGGTTGGCGACGACGTCTTCTTCGAATATCTTAAATACTTTGACGAATTGTCTAAATAGTTTGCAATGTTTGCTTCGTATCAAGACAAATTTTCTAATGATAATAGCATCTTAATGGTTTGTTGGTGTTACTATTTCTAATTTGGTCTTGTTTGATTATTTTATTGACCTTTGTAGTGTGTAAATCTATGTTGATAGATTTCGGTATTCCTCTAGTTTCAGAAGATTATAATTTATGACAATGCAGTTCGTTGATTTTACATCACATTATTTGAAAATAGTTTTTATTTATTAATTTGCCAGTGCCTAGATTATCTGCCCACCATATCAACGTTTTCATTTTGTTGGCCGATTTTAACGCCGATTTGACGAAATTTGAAATGCAATTTTTTACAATATTATTTTATATGGCATAAGGCCATCGACAACCTTTACAGCGTCTCTTACTCGGTTAGAACTCGATTTTAAGTTTTACATATGTACAATCTAAATTTAATAATGAATTGCTTTAATTTGTTTTTTTTTCTTACATTATTAAATAAATCTATGGTATAGAAACCGAAGTTGGCTGATACCACGCCTCTTAAGAGACCTTATGCACCTTTTGATACGAATTGTGTGTCGACGTTGCAGGTAGTCAAAAAATCACGTTTTACACACAATTCGATCACGGGTGTAAATTTTTTTTATAATTATTTAGTTTTGGTCAACGGCGAGTTCCGAACTCGGGACCATGGCTAGTCGGTTACACCCGATAAAATAACCGATATAATTTGGTGACTTCAACCCGAATTTGTGTAAATCTTCTATCTTTCGATTTTTAAAAATCGAACAAAATAGAAAATTTACACTATTTTATGTAAATTTTTTGGTTTTACTGTTTAAGAACTGCTATGCAGCGCCATTAAAGCAATAGTTTTTAATACATTTTATTATGCTTTATTGTGAGCTAATATTGCTTTAACAGTGCTCTTAAAATAACTGATATTATTCAAAATGGTTGGTTTTTTTTAAATTTCAAAATCGTTTTTAACCAAATTCAAATCTAAAAAACTAGTTTAAAACTTTTGACAGATTGTGAATTAGCTACCTCCGATTTACTAATCACTAAAAACAATAAGGATATCATTTTTTTCTATAATACAATTATTAACGATTGGTTGTCCCGAACCGTTCACCAATCAATCGTACTTAATAAAAAAAAAATCGTGACAAAAACGTTTTGTCACGTTTTTTTTTTTACTGAAACTTGTTGTTAAATTAAAAGGATTTAAAAACAAGTTTAAATTTATGGTAGATGATAAATAATTACCTGTCACAGTCTTATCACTGACCATTAGCTCTAAAGATTGTCGCGACAATTGAACTTAGTTGTAACTTTATAGAAGTAACATTATCATCTACTAAGTCTGTGTGCGAATCGGTTAAATATTGTAACGGATCAAGGTGCGAGTCCCAGAGGTGTCATTAAAACGACACCTTTCGGATCCGCACCCCGATGGCGTTAACAGAATCTTCGGACCAGAGGCTGAGCGCGGTTATTGAGCCGGCTAGAACTCAGGGAGTGATGGGCGTGGGATTTGCCCAGCATGGTCGAAAGCTTGATAAACCGCGGGATGGAAAACAGGAAAGGAAAAGGAAGGAAAAAAGGTGGGAGAGTGGATATACTCACCCTTCGGCCATCATGCGCCCCCACGCACGTGACCTGACCGACGAGACCATCACATCATCAATAAAATAAATTAATTAAACATCAGGGAACCACAAAAAAAATGTAATATATGAATTGAAAAAAAAAAAATGATACTAAACGAAAAATCCAAATAACTCAGTAAACTTAACTAACTTAACTAATATTTAACAATAAAAACTTAATTAAATTTGAATTAAATAAAAAAAATTTCTTAATTAACTTAACTAAACTTACGATTTACCCTCCACCCATCAGGCGCTTTAACATTATAACAAGTTGTTGTTGTTGTTTGGCAAACTATCAGCATTCAGAACACGTTAAATCGATGTCAAATCCTGACCAATGTCAAATCGATTGGGTTAGCTGTTCCTTCTTCGGCATATATTAATTTTTATTTTTTTATAATTTTTATTTTTTTTTTTTTTTGTTAACGGGATACAATAAAACTCAATAAAACTTCCAGTTAATGGTAAATCTAATTTGGCCTAATTTGATGATGAAAATATTGGCAGTGTTTTAGATTAAGATACCAATACTTTGTCTGATTGGGATATCACGTGGATAAAGGCTGGTACTTCTAATTTTATTTGTACCGTATGTGTAGTTGATTTTACAATAGCATATGAACCACTTCCACTCCTTTTTCTTCAACTTTTTATAGTTTTTAATTTGAAACTTTAGTTTATTACGATCACTTAATCGAAAGTTTCTTAATTCACATTAATTATTATTTATAATATAGAGGAATACTCAACATTATATTCAATATTATATCCACGGAATTAATTGATAGAAAAGTACTGTCCGAAACATGAACCACTTTCACATCTTTTTCTTTAACTTTTCTTATCGTTCATTTAATTTTAAATTATTCTAATTTTCTAAGTCTATTATTTGATCACACAATCAATAAAAAAAACAAAATACTGTTTGCACCAAAAATCATTAATTCATCTCAAAAATAAAAAAAAATGGACTGATCAACAATTGAAAATCGACTCTTTTCTTCTGTTTTTTTTTTCTTTAAACTTGTCTTCAAAATTAAAATATTGACTCTCTATCTTTTATTTTTCAAATAAAACTGACCCCCCGCATGGAAGTGTGCGCATTTATATACCCACTCAGATCCCGTTACTGAATTTGTAAACAAAAAGAGTAAGAGAACTGAGCGGGTACACACACACGCACACCTCCACCAATACCTATACATAACCGAAACAATTTTGACAGGGGTGGGCACACCTTGTAGCGCGTACCACGAGGTATGCGTTACAATATTTTAACTGTGGTACAAATAAAAATAGATAAAATAAATGGTTTTATATTATGATGCTCAATGTGTCGAAGGAAAATATGATTAAATTTTTTAACTGCACCGCCGCGACCAGTTAAAAATTTTGTAGTGAATAAAAAGTTTAAATTTTAACTTTTTACGCATTTTTATTCCGTTTCACAGACTTATGCTGTGTGAATCGAATTTTCAAACTAAACTTTTCACATGTCGAAGGAAAGTATAATTACAATTTTTACTGCATCGCCGCGACCAGTTAAAAATTTTATGGTGAGTGAAAAGTTTAAATTTTAACTTTTTACGCGTTTTTATTCCGTTTCGCACACAGACTTATGATGTGTGAATCTGCTTTTCAAACTAGTTTTTTTCAAATGTCGAAGGAAAATATGATTAAAATTTTTAACTGCACTGCCACGACCAGTTAAAAATTTTGTGGTGAATATAAAGTTGAAATTTTAAGTTTTTACGTGGTTTTATTCCGTTTCGCACACATACTTATAATGTGTGAATCGGCTTTTCAAACTAAACTTTTTAAATGTCGAAGGAAAATATGATTACAATTTTTACTGCACCGCCGCGACCAGTTAAAAATTTTGTGGTGAATAAAAAGTTTAAATTTTAACTTTTTACGCATTTTTATTCCGTTTCGCACACAGATTTATGCTGTATCAATCGACTTTACAAACTAAACTTTTCAAATTGTTCAAGCTTCTGCTATTGCTTCATAGGTGGTAGCTGAAAATAGTACATTTTCGAGGTAAATTTTCGGTGACTTTTCACAAAAAATGTAAAATAACTAAAATATTTTTTTAGTTTCAAGTAAAGACACAGTAAGTGACTTCTAGTAGTTCCATCTATCTAGACATAGCATTAGTTGATTAAGGCACACAGATTTAGTCCGAAAATGTTCAACCTAAATTTAATTTAACGCCATTATTTATTGTACAACTCCGCAATTATTGACGACTACTACAATTTATTTTATAATCCTGGCAAATATTCTAGATGCCGTAGTATACAAATAGTGTAATTTTGTATTTGCTCTCTCAAAGTTGAAATTGTTGTCAAAAACCATTATTTCTGTGAAAAAATATAAAATAAAATATAAATATAATTGTTAAATCTTTGTTTTATCGCCCCAGCTCCAAAACCTGTTAATTTCGAACTTCTTCCATAATGCTTTGGTCAAACAGACTTACATTAAAATAAATTAAATTATAAAAAACGGAAATCGTGCCTTATGACCCAAGTCATGTCGATATTAGAAGAAATTATGTACACAATAGTGCTTTGGAAAGAATTTCAAAGAAACTAAATGTTAAGTTATTAAGTATGAGAGAGAGCCTTTATTTTGTTTTGTTTATAACACTAGCCGCTTGTGGCGTTCTATTTCCTTCTTGTACTAATTCTCTAAAATAATCGTGTATGGACACTTGTATTTTTTATTCGGATTATATTTCTTTTTATTTAAGTACATAATCACATCAGGTTATGGGCCCAGACCCACTTAAATCATAAAAAAAAGAAGTTCAATTTGTTAAATTTCGTGGTTAACGAATTTAGCGTAATTATTTTTTTGTGTAAAAAATTAATAATAAAAATAAAAATTAAAATGGCGGCAACGTTTGCGTCCATAGAGAAATTGCGTGGAAGACATAACTATGAGACATGGAAATTTGCTGCTCAAGCATATCTTCAAATGAATGCCCTTTGGAGTCATGTTGAGGGCACATGCAAGGAAAGTGATCCAGAAAAAAAATGAAGATTCAAAAGCCAAGGCGTCGATTGTTTTATTAGTGGACATTATGAATTTTTTACATATTCAAAAAGCAAATACGGATAAGGATTTTTGGGCCAGTCTGAAAGTGGTGTTTGAAGATTCCGATCTACTTTGTGGTGTAGCATTATTGCCTTAACTTGACGATGAGTGGATTGGCACATTGTTGTTGGCCGGATTAAGCGACGAGTACAAGCCCATGATTATGGCGATAGAAAATGTTGGCACAATAATTTCGGCTGACTTAATAAAAACCAACCTACTTCAAGAAATTCGTTGGGATGATAGAGTTAAGGGCTCTGTCTCTGCATCAGCCATGTACGTGAACTGGCTTCAAACAATCGTAAGAAGAAAGTCAAACAATTATAAGAAGAAGAAGAAATAAGTAAAGGACGGGAAATGTTTTGGATGTGGCGTAGTTGGTCACTTCAAAAACAAATGTCCGAATAAGAATATGGCTAATCATTCGTCAGTTTTTTCGTATTTGACGGCATGCAATATTGAATCGAATGAGTGGTATATAGACTCGGATGCCTCTGCACACATGACATATGAATAACTTTGGATGAAAAATCTTAAACCAGTGCCAGAATCAAGGGAGGTCACGATTGCAAATCAAACAAAATTGAAGGCCGAATTGATTGGCAATGTTTTACTCCAGCTACGGGTGAATAATCGTATAGTAAATACTATAGTTCATGATGTTCTGTACGTGCCAGAACTTTGCACAAACTTATTGTCAGTTAGTCAGTTTGTAGGAAAAGGTTTAATTGCCAAGTTTAGTGCAAATGATTGCAAAGTTTTTGACAAAAACAATAAATTACTGATTGAAGCAAAAGTAAAAGCAGGGATGTTCAAAGTGACACACACGAGTGAAACATGTTTGAGGGTCAAAGTTGAGAATTCATGGGAATTATGGTATCGACGTCTAGGACATATGGGTCACGATAGCTTGATGATATTACGTAATGGATTTGTGGACGGGATGAGTTTTGTCGGAGGTCAACAGGACAAGTGTGAAACTTGTATAAAGGGGGAACAGACTCGCCTTCCGGGCAAGTACAGCAAATCTCAAGCTTCCAGAGTACTAGAACTGGTGCACACTGATCTGTGTGGTCTAATGCCAGTTGATTCATTTGGCGGCTCGCGATATTTAGTGACTTTCGTGGATGATTTTAGAAATCTACGATTACAAGTTATGTACCTTTTTGGTTTCACATAAACCGAAACGTTACAAAAGTAATGACAAATGGAGAGATAATATGCTTCTCCGAGGAAATTCAACCAGGTTTATTCATAGGAAATTGTGTTACTGTTGCGAAAGACAACAAAGCAATAATTCCACTTATCAACTCGATAAAGTAGTAGAAATTCCGCCATTCACTCACAAAACAAGAGAAATGAACAAGTACGACATACAAGCACCTGATAATAGCGAAAGGAACAACAGAACAACGAACAGGCACAACGAAACAGTTGTAGACAAGATTAACGAAAAGTTAGACCCAAACTTTTCGTTAATCTTGTCTACAACTGTTGTATACACAAGACTCCATACACAAGACTCCGAGCTAATTCACATCCCAAGGGTCGAGCATTCCATACAACTATACAGTGATACAGCCCCAATAAACGTGAAACAATACCGTATCCCACAAATTCTAAGAGACGAAGTAAATAAACAAGTTGAAGAAATGCTTCAAGAAGGCATAGTATGCACAGTAAAAAAAAAATTGAATTTTCAATGCGAATTTCACATACCTTTGATGGCAAAAACGCTATTTTTACATAAAATTACATAATGTGTTAATTTTTACTGGACAAGTCATTTAATTATGTTTGTGTACCGTATATTTTCGAAGAAAATGTAATATTACAGATTTGGAATTATAATATAGCACACCAATTGTTCCACATTTTTATTTAAAATTAAATTTACATAACAACTGTGTAAAATAATTATTGTAATATGTAAAATTAATTTTTGTTTGCAATTTATTTTTACAGCTAGAACTTTAAATCAAATTCGTATTACAAAAAATTATAAAATTGAATATCACTAGAGATTTCATGTACTTTTTACATACAAAATTTAAATTTCAGTGAAAAGTATGTAATTTTACTTCGGAACCGAATTTATTTAATTCGGGTTGACAAAAGCGAAATAAAAAAATGACGCCACATCGTCATTTCATTATTGTAGTGGATTTCACAGAAAGCAGTCGACATTATTAAAATAATAATTAAGTTTTATTTTTTAAACATAAATTTATATAAAATCAAAACTAATTATAGTGATAATTACATCTAAATTCGTGCACAAAGAAAGAAATAATTAAAAAAAACATAAATAAGAACCGCATTATATCGAAAAAACAAAAGTATAACAGGTACGTAAATAATTTAAGGTTATGTATTCATATATGCTTACAAATTTGTATTAGCATATAAATATACATACATATTTATACAATCTATTTATTAAAATAAATTTAATTAGGTTTTGAGAATTCAAACACTTGGTGATTGTGGCGTTTCAGTAAATCAGTATAATCCTTGAATAATATTTGTGGTGTTCCTTCTAACTATATCCATTGTCATGTTTGTTTGTAGAAATTGCAATCACATTTCCACAACATTAATAAAATACAGTTCTCATTTAAGATCTCACATATTAGAGCCAGGAGCAATATTCAAGTGCCTTTATAGTAATTGTGAAAATGATTTCAAGAATTATAATAATTTTAAATCACATTTTTATAGACATCATAGAAAAAATTCGAAAGCAACAACAAAATGTGAAACTTACTTTTATTGTACTAAGAAAAAATGTTTATTTAAATCAAATAGCTTAGAAAATGTGTTGCGTCATGTGATGAAACATTTGAGAATTGCATGTAACCAGAAAATCATATGTCCAATCTCCGAATGTTCGAAATTTTTTTCAAAAGAGAAAACATTTCGTAATCACATAAATACCGTTCATAAAGTAAATTTTTTACGAAATAAATCATTTTCCCGGGATGTTTCAGCTGATAACCAATTTGAAATACAAGATGTAGGGAAAGTACCTGAGATTGTGAGTCCAACACCAAACATAAATAATAATCAAGAACATGTTGATGATAGTTCTGTTAGAGATATTAAAACTATAACATTAGAGTTATTACTAAAACTGAAAAGTGAATATAATGTCCCTGAACGAGTTATATCCGTAATTGCCGACAAATTATCGTATTGCTCAGAAATATTAACGGATGAAATTAGCAATGTTATTGAGCAGCATTTTACTAAATTTTGCGAACATCAAAATTTTGATTTGAAGAATAAATTATTAGTTTCTATTTTGCCTAAATTAAATTTGATGTCTTACAATGCGATGTCAACCTATAAAAGAAATCAAAACACAACTCAGTTAATGATTAAGCCTCTTAAAATCAATTTGGGATTAAACAACTACCATAAACCTTGTTTTTACTATTATATCCCCATATTGGAAACGTTAAAATCTTTTTTAACAGATCCACAAGTAAAATCACATGTTTCTTTCCATAAAGAAACAAATTATTCTAAACTTCAAGATTTTAAAGATGGTTTATATTATAAAAATAATAATTTCTTTTATAATAAAAATCGAATTGAACTTCTTTTTTATGTTGACGCATTTGAAGTTTGCAACCCATTGGGCTCAGCTAAATCAAAACACAAACTCTTAGCCGTTTATTTTATTCTTGGCAATTTAAACGTTCACAATAGGTCACAAATCAACAATATAATGCTATGTATGTTGTGCACTGAGTCACATTTAAAAACCTTTGGATTTAATTCCATTTTTGAGAATGTTATATCAGATTTACAAATATTAGAAGTAGATGGTATAATTATTAATGAAAATACGGAAGCGGTAAAAGGATCTGTAATCGCAATTTGCGGAGATAATTTAGGTTTACATCAAATTGGGGGTTTCTTAGAAAATTTTAGCTCAGCTGAATATTTTTGTAGATACTGTCATTTAACTTTATCAGATTTTAAAAACCATTTTCGAACACGACGAGATTTAAGAACGAAATCATCATACACTGATGATGTTTCCAATTTAGATTCTATAGGAATTAGTAGGGGAATTAAAAGCAATTCTTGTTTTAATAAATTAAATTATTTTCATGTAACCACTGGACTTCCTCCATGCATCGCCCATGACTTGTATGAAGGAATAATACCTCAAGATTTTTGTATGGCCATCCATTATTTTGTTAATAACGAATGGTTCACATATGATTATTTCAATATTGAGTGTAATCGGTTAGCAAAATCATTGAAATATAATGTGAGCTTTCCAGAAATAAAATATAATAGTAAAAAAGTTTCTGGCCATGCAATGCAAAATTTCTATCAACTTACTTTACTACCATTAATAGTCGCTGGTAAAATTAAAGATCCAAATGATTCTGTTTTAGAAATGATTGTATTATTTTTGGAACTAACTCAAATTGTTTCATCACATACTGTAACATTTCCCGTAATTAATTGTTTGGAAGGATTAATTGATAGATACCTTGAACTTCGAATTTTATTATTTCCAAATAAAAGACTTATACGTAAACACCATTATATACAGCATTATCCTTTACTTATTAAATTATATGGACCGCTAGTTAAATTTTCAACGCTAAGATTTGAAAGCAAACACCAATATTTTAAGCAAATTGCAGCCAAGAGTAGAAATTTCATTAACTTAACAAAGTCATTAACAGAAAGACATCAAATTTTGCAATCAAGTTTATATATGGCAAAAGATTTTCAACCGATATTGTGATCCCAAATTTACTGAAATCTAAATTTGTAAAAGGTGCAAAACATTTTCCATATGCAGCCTGCAAAGTGACATATAAAAATATTAAGTATTATTCGGGCCAGTCTCTAACAATATCAAATAACGTTGATGGAATTGTTAAATGTCTAGCAATTAAAACCATTTTAGTCAATGATAATAGTTCCGATATAGTTTATTATGGAAACATATGTTCTATGATGTATAATTACAAACTAGGGCTCTATGAAGTTAACCATGTTTATGTAAATGACACGATAGTTTCTCCGTCTGATTTATCCTCTCCTTTTCCCTTTATCACCTTTACAATCGGACAAGTCGAATATGCCACATTAACATGTGCAGTCCCATTCTTTTGGTGAGGTTTAAAAATTTATATTTTTTATGATATAATTTTTTAAGATTGTTTCTTTTTCAGATACTATATTTATATTATGGCGTCAATGCGGTTGGTCCTAAAAATTTGGGATGCTGACCGAATAATCAAAAAAAGTTTTGTAAATTCTGCTGATTTAAAAATGTTGATAGAAAAAGGTATTTTAAAACATAAAAGACCATAATCACTGATATTTTAACTAAATTTATCATTACTTTAGCAAACGTGGCGGGAATTCGGGGCTCAAAGCTTGTTCTTGAGTCCGATGGAACGGAAATTGACGATAATGATGTTTTACAAATCTGTGTGGAAAAAAACGAGATTTTCCAACTACTTCCAGAAAATGTCAGTTGGACACCTCCAGCCTCATCTTCAACAAATTTGATCGAACCTACCTTTATAGAACAACCCAATATTGAGCCGAATGCAAATATTGACTCCAGTGCTATTATAAAATGGATTAATTCTTCTGCACTCACAAATGAAATAGCCACCGTGCAGTATGTAGAAGTTCCGAATTCTCCACAAAGCACAACCATTTCTATGTCAAGCGGGCTAATTTCTTCTATAGGCTCAGAAAATTCGGGAAACATCGGCATTAAAAATGCTCAAAAATTATTTGCAAACTACGAAATTCCTTTAGGCAAAATGCCGGAGGAAATAGTACGTTTGCTGAACGAGCAAAAACATTTGAATCGATATTATACGGATTTCGTTCACTCCATTGTTACTGATATGCAAAAAATTTCATACTACATACCGCAAACAATCTTTCGGAAAATCGCAGAACAACTTTTATTGGCATTTCCCAAAAGCCTTGGAGTAGTAAATAGTGCTGGAGAATTAGTATCGGATGAATCGGTGGGTTTAGCAACAAAGTTGCTAAATCACAATAATTACATAAATAGGACGGCCAGTGGTAACATCACGAACAAGGCAACAAAACGAAGTACAAGAATAGCAGAAGGTATTCCAAATTTTTATAAAAATGAAAATATTGAAAATTATTCGGATGAAGCAACTGAGATGAAACGAATTTGGCTCAAGGAACATTTTAAAATGGAAATTGAAAATGAGGAATTACGAAAGGAAATAATATCAGTATTCCAAAATACATTTAATGCCCAAAGGAAATATTTATTGAATAATCCACCTATAGTAGAAGTACTACAAAGTTGGCCCCATTTACTATCGCCGTATTTTCTTATTAAACATTTCGAAAATTTAATGAATATAGAGGAGAATATGTTTGTTGTACGTTGGGAAAAACTCCAAACAAAAACATTGAAACTTTTATAGAAGAAACCCAAATTAAATAATACTAATTCGACAGACGATGATTTGAAAATTCTCAAAATCATAACGAAGTACTTCAAGGAGAATTTAGATATGCTGATTCGTCAATATCCTGTAAGTATCTAAGTTTATACAAACATACATACAAATACATATTGAAATAATAATGATGTTACTTGTTTCATTACATTTACAGCAAGGAACAACACAAAATGAAATTGAAGCTCTAAGCGCTACGCCATGCTTTGCGATTATCAGTAAGTAATCTAAATTACCTAGTAATTTTACAACAAGATACAAAAAAAATCAAATCCCATTTTAGTAACCAAAATAATTTAATTGTAACAACATTTGGTAGTTCAATAATAAATATAACTACACCAAAAATTTGCAACTGGCAGAATATTCCGTTCAAACTGCAGTTAATCCTACAAAATGGCAGAATATTGCTGCCAAAATTGCAGCAATGTAGATATAAAATAAATCAACTTCCGAAATTGTGGGTTGTGCAAATTTTACTCGGAATGAAATGATCTATATAAATTCATTGTTTGCTGTTACAAAGCAATTACACTTAACTAATACACTAATAAGAGTATTTCTTTTTTCCTCAGATTCAGATGATGGAAATATTTTCTATCTTATAATAGAAAACCAAATAGTCAATTTCCAGTGCTGTTCGGTTAAAAAGGCAATCTATCAGCTTATTGCAGCATTTTTTGTGTTTAATTTAGAATACCCCAGTTGCCTTTCGCAAACGTTGGAGGTATTACAAAGAACGTGCCTCAATCTAAACACGGACTATTCAAGGTCGAAAAAACAAAAATTAAATAGTAAGGCGAAGGTGTTTAATTTTTTGAAGGAAATTTTATAATTAATACCTTTATGATAAATTCTAAATTACGGATTTTTATTATGGATATTTTATTTTGTAATAATATTTTATTTTTTTTTTAATATGTTAACTTTTGTGATGAATTAAGACTTATATAGGATAGATTCTTATAAAATTTTAGATTTATACTAAAATAATTATATATGTAGTTTATGAATTATTTTTTTATTTGAAAAAATTAATGTATGTATACATACGAACGTACTATATGTTATAATAATAAAATTAATTAAAAAAAAAAAAAAAAAAAAAATTTTACTCAATTTTTAATTTTTCTGCATTTCAAACCCTGTAATTTTAATTGGGGGTTGATTGCTACATTACTAGATATAGCATGTAAATTTCGTAGTTCCGAAGAGCAAATTTACAAGGAAATTTTTTAATTGTACATACGTGGCGTCGTAATTTTACGGTGGAAGTATTTATGTCTACATAATGTTCGTTGTAATATTAACGACAAAGGATTTATATTCACATTTAGAAGATTGTAATTTTACGTACAATGCATTTAAATTCACATTCTTGCAAATAATATATTACAGCCCTTTCCTTTTAATAATTTACTAGAGCTTCTATGCAAAGTTACGTCATTTGAATTGAATTTTAATATACAGTAGTAATTTTATAATGTAAGTAAAATTACATGAAAAGGATAGGCAACTTTGCCCACTGGCAAAAGCGTGTAAAATTCAATGAAAATTTTTTACTGTGTGTCACAGTATTAGTCCCTTCAATTCACCACTCCTTGCGGTACCAAAAAAAGCAGACAAAAGAGGTAAAAAAACAATGGCGAATCGTTTTAGACTTCCGAAAGCTAAACGAAGCCACTATAGGTGATACTTTCCTCCTCCCAAATATCACTGACATCTTCGACCAACTAGGTCATTCAAGGTATTTATCAACATTAGACTTAGCCAGTGGTTACCATCAAATTAGTATGAACCCTAACGACCAATAGAAAACCGCATTTAGTACTGATTCTTGGACATTACGAGTTCAAACGAATGCCCTTTGGTTTAAAAAATTCTCAGAATACATTTCAGAGAACGATGAACCGCATCCTAACAGGCTTACAAGGCACAAAATGTTTCGTCTACTTAGACGACGTGATCATTTATGGTAAGAATCTTATAGACTATAACCAGAAACTGTCCACACTTCAACCAACAAAATGCAATTTCTTAAGGAAAGAAATAAATTACTTAGGTCACATTATATGTGATACAAGCATAAAACCAAACCCTAAAACAGTCGATTGTGTAGTAAACTATCTACCTCCTAATAATAAACGCGAGGTTCAAGCATTTTTAGGCTTAGCGAATTATTACAGGAAATTTATACCCAACTTTTCGAAGATATCCGAACCCATCAAAAATCTCATTAGAAAAAAAAAACTTTTTATGGTCAGAAAACTACGAAAACTCTTTTCAGTTATTAAAGCAGTTACTCACAACTTCACCAACACTGTCGTTCCCTGATTTTGACGAAACTTTCATTATCACAACCGATGCGAGTGATTCAAAGGTAAATCAAAATGTACATTTCTGTATTTATATGTTTAAGTACCAAGGCAGTACATATAGAAATGGTAAGTTATTTAAGCAGCGATGCATTTGTAGCTGCCTTAAAACGATTTACCACTCGACGAGGATGCTGTGAAGAAATTTTCAGTGATAACGGATTTAAAAATTCAAATAATATTTCTCATTTTTTTTTTAGAAAAACCAATACTTTGCACTTTATACCTCCACACTCACCTCACTTTGGAGGAATCTAAGCATCGGCAATTAAGTCCATGAAGTTTCACTTTAAAAGAGTAATTGGCGATTCAACTCTTACAATGGAAGAAATGATGACCTTACTCACTGACATAGAGAGCATAATGAACTCCTGACCACTCTGCGTGTTACCTGCTGATGACATAGATGCCCTCACTCCCTCGCACTTTTTAATAGGTCAATCAACAACTAAAATGAGACGTCTTAAGATTTACTAATCTTACGACGTCTCATTTATCCCGATGACAAATGATCCAAAATATGAGTCAACATTTTTGGAAAATTTTGGCGTCTCGAATACCTCACCTCCTTGCAACAAAGAACAAAGTGGCTGCAACCAAAAAACTCCGTACAAAAAAATGGCATAGTTGTCATAAAGAAAGACAACATACCTGTAAACAAATGGTTACTAGGAAGAGTGACAAAACTGACGGTCTAACGAGAGTTGTCACAATCAAGACAAAAAACGGACAACTTAAAAGGCCAATAACAAAGTTGGTTTGACTTCTAATTGAACCTGATGGTTCAACGGCGGCAGAATGTTCGGACGCGACCATACTAACACCAAACTTATAGATCAATCTGATAATACAATCACCAAACTTATAGATCAACCTGAAAATACAAATACCATAAGTTATGGACCAACCTGATAATTTAAATCACGAAGTGTATGTGATACCGACTGAGGGTGATGATATTGAGGAGTTGCACAAATTTTAACAGTATCTTAAAAAATGTCAGATTTTTTCGGTGCTTCATGAGAGTTTTAAAACAAAAACAAGATATAGGCAGTTGGTCTCAAGAAGTGTAAGTGAACAGTTAAAAATTTTCAAATAAATAAATAAGAATTCAAAAATTAAAGCAAAAGTTGTTAAGTGTAAATAATAAATAACAATAAATGAATACAAGAAATATACAATAAATATAACATTGACGCAGCCGACAACGAAACGTCCCAACGTTTCCAACAATCAGGTAAGTACCTCTATTTTTATAAAATTTAACAACGTAGTTACATTTGTGAAAATACATCCGTGAAAGTGAAAAAAGTGAAGTGACTTAGTGCCCCATGTCCCAAAAATTCCTAAACCTACCTAGTGCAATTAATAACAAAATCCTAACACGTTTCCAAGCAAAAATCATCGACGATTCCAACAAACAAGTAGCCTAGTTACCAGACAACGACGTCCCAGAAAATACTAACAAACCAACTCACACACCCACCACAGACAAAACCGTTCCCCAAAAACCACAAAAATAATATAATGAACGACTTCCAAAAAATTGAACATTTGTCTCAACTAATCCCAACATTGAACGGCGACCCAAGTGAAGTCGAAAGGTTTATTTCATGTGTCGACAGAGTACACGAACTATGCGACAAAGATAAGGAACGAGCCTTCCTGGTCACATACATCCTATTCAAGTTAGGCAACAAAATCTACAGCACAGTAGATGTTAGTATGAAATACCAAGCCCAAATCATGGTCAGATATTAAAGCTCAATCATCTCGATTCTATCAGACTGAAGACACCTTCGACGACATTGAAATGAATGAGAATGCCATCTCTCAAATTTGAACCGAAAATTGAAAGCATCCAGGTATACTATTTTAGGGCAGACAACCTACGAAACATAGCAGAAAAAAGAACAATACCCCGATTTATCATAGGCTTACCCTAAAATATCCGTATTTTCGTTAGAGTTAACCAGAACGAATCCTTAAAATCGTGTATGGAAGCAGCGGTTCAAGAATTATCCTTTGAGAAAAACTTACTCAATGGTCCAAATAACACAAAAAAACGAGAGACCGAAAGAGAATAAACAAAACTTCCTGAAACTTTACACCCCAGAACCAACACTAAATTTTGCAAATACTGCAAGAGTAACGGGCACGTCATAAACGAATGTAGGACGAAACAGAGAAACAACCAAATGTCAAGATAACCCCAATACCCACAACATCCATCAAGACATAGCTCGTACGAAAATATACCACCTTACCAAAACCTCTCGCGCGCTGACGAAAGAAACTTCACATCTTTCAGAAACGCTTCTCAAGCATACCAAACTAACCAAACAAACACAAATTGGAAAGACGCACAATAATTCAAATGGACAGCAGCAACTACCGCAAAGACGGGGAAGAAAGGAAAACAAAGATGTATCATGACCATCGCACCAACAATGAATAAGAACCACGCATATATCCAAAAGAGGAAAAAAGTGGGTGGATTATACACGCAGCTAATAGAAGATATGCGGCGCCGATTACATGACAGGCCCCCTAAGACGCTAACAACAAGTACATCAGTCATACCATCTTCATCATTCTCAAAGCTGCAACCAATATTAGATGAGGTATAAGCGAGACATAACCAACCAGGAATTGACGAAACAGATGAGGGTGCAAAGGGCAACCAATACTCTCAGCCAAATTACGGCCAATCCCAAATTAGGAAAGATAACAACATTAAAAGATTGTTTAAGAAGCAAGATATTTTGATGCGGCAAATATATGAAAAACTTGCCTCAATTCAGTACTCTTTGGACACTAACATGAACCAAAGCGCGTACATCAAATTGAAACGAAATCAATTGAATAAAGAAATGGAGGAAATCGATTCAATCCACATAGCTCTCCTTATGGAAACGAAAGAAAATGAACAAACGTCAGATTACTTTTCCAAAGATTACTATGGAACGCTTAAGGATAAAGTGGACTCTATGATAGTAAAACTCAAAGAAAGCCAGACCGAATCAACAACTTATCGGAATAACAAAAGTAACGCTACCTAAAGTTGAGCTACCAATATTTCATGGAGATTATGAGCAGTGGAGCTCCTTCAATGATATTTTCACGGAACTTATCCAAAACAACCAACTATCGAATACAGAGAAAATGTCATATCTCAAATCGCACTTACATAAAAGTGATGCACAACTAATCAGCCGCCTGTCAACAACAGGCGATAATTACGAAGTGGCGTGGAGCTTGCTGCAATCAAGATTTAATAATCCTCAACTGCTAGCAGGCAAGTATTTCAATTCTCTGCTGTCATTGCCAAATATACAAGTTGCAACTGCTGGAGCTTTACGGAACCTACATGATACCGCAATCGAGATGATACACAACATAGAACAACATAGAACGACTTTGATTACCTTTATTCTAATCAAAAAACTGGACCCAGAATCCGTCAGACTCTACGAAACTACATTAGCCAATCCTAGAGAGGTCCCGAAAAGTCGGGAATATTTCATCTTCATAGAACGAAGGTTCCAATCGTTAGAAGCAATGGCGAGCACAAAAACAACTGTGCCAAGAGCACCGATCATTTCCTCAAATATGCCACCATTTAGACGTGTACAGGTCGGAACAATCAGCTCTGATTGTGTTGTAAAGAATTGTAAAGAACGTCACCATTTAGAACAATGCCAACAGTTCAGAAAGATGACAACATTAGACAGGGCAAGGTTAGTATGTGCCTCCGATCTATGCGTACGGTGTCTATCAAAGCACTATAAAGATGATTGTAGAACAAAGCCATGTGTGGTGTGTAACGGGTCCCACCACACATTACTGCATTACAACAATGCAGCTTTCTCAAGCCAACTTGCGGCTAGAATTCTTTTGTTAAATCGTCAACAACCGGCCGAGCCAACTCAAGCTACAGCCAATCAAAGTACCCAACAAGGGTCCGTGCTATTACCAACAGCAGTAGTAAGAGTAAATTCAGCCACCGGACAACCTATCACCTTGAGAGCATTGATAGACCAGGGGTCACAGATTTCCTTAATTACGGAAGATGCGGTTCAACGCTTAGGACTAAAGCTACGCCAAACGCACATCCACATATCAGGAATCGGAGCTAACACGAGCCCAGCAAACGCTATGGTACAACTATGCATTTAACCACACTTTTTATCGTCATACCGATTAAAAGTTGAAGCATATGTGTTGCCGAAAATTACTATGGAGATTCCGGAACGTGCAATCATCTAAAGCCCTAACAAAAATTGGGAGCAGTTAATTTTGGCTGACCCTAAGTTTAATATCCCCGCTCCTATTGAGATATTATTGGGAGCCGACGCGTATGGTGATTTGATAAGTAATAAAATAATCAAAGGGAAACCAAGTGCAATCAAAACTAGGTTTGGTTGGATGATTTCTGGGCCAAATCAAATAAACATAATGCATCGTGTTCAAAAGGTTCACAGTGGTACAATGAAGATTGAATCGACAATGAACCGATTCTGGGAACTGGAAGTAGTTACGGGACCTATCGCAGCAGGTTCAAGCGAAGACACGACGTGTGAACAAATCTTCCAGAACACCATCAGGAGAGAGTCGAACGGGCAATATGCGGTGCAACTACCATTCAAGGAGCAACAACTTGATCAGCTAGGCAGTTCCAGACAACGGGCACTGCAAAGATACCTTCATCTAGAAAAGAAATTAGGTTCCAACCAAGAATTGCGAGAACTGTATAACCAGTTCATGACGGAATACCACACTTTGGGCCACATGAAGTTAGCAAAACCATTTACTGGAAAATATTATTTACCCCATCACGCGGTAATAAAGACAACACCAGAATCAAGAAAGATCCGAGTGGTTTTCGATGCGTCAATGAAAACCTCGACAGGTCCCAGTCTAAATGATACCATGTTCGTAGGTCCTTCACTACAAGCTGATTTATGGACCATCCTGTTACGGTGGAGGAAACATCGAGCAGTTTTTTCAGCAGATATCGAAAAAATGTATCGACAAATTAAGATGCAGGATAAACATCATCCATATCAGACCATCCTGTGGAGAGAGCACAAAAACCGGCCTCTACAAGAACACCAACTAACCACAGTAACTTATGGGACATCGGCTGCACCTTACCTCGCCATCCGAACTCTCCATCAATTATCAGATGACGAAAAAACCACTCATCCGGAAGCCAGTCACATTCTAAAAAACGACTTCTACGTAGATGATGTACTAACTGGTACCGACACAGTAGAAGAAAGTCAACATCTTCAGACACAACTAATCCATTTACTTGAAAAAGGTGGAATGAAGCTGGGGAAATGGGCCAGTAATCATCCAGATATCCTAGAAGGAATTCCGGAGGCCAAGAGATTGATCGGTGATCTGAATTTAATAACCGAAGAGTCAGTGAAAACGCTGGGAATTCACTACAATCCAGATGGAGATCATTTTTTGTTTTACGTAAACCTGCCGCCAAACACCAACCAACTAACTAAGCGGCAATTCCTGTCCGAAATGTCAAGGATCTTTGACCCATTAGGGTGGCTAACACCACTTACAGTTAGCTGCAAAATCATGTACCAGAGTTTATGGAGCTTGAACCTAGGGTGGGACGATAGTTTACCATTTGAGTTTTCAGACAGATGGGATCGACTCAAAACAGAACTTCGAGCCACTCAGCTGTTGCAAATTCCACGGTACATCCAATATTCCAAAGTCGATTGCACATTCGAGCTTCTTGGGTTCTGCGACGCCTCCGAGCATGCATACGCTGCAGTAGTGTATAGCAAAACCATCATTCAAGGAAAGGTGGCGGTTCAGCTCCTGACAGCGAAATCAAAGGTCGCACCGACCAAAACACAGCTGACAATCCCAAGGTTAGAGTTATGTGGCGCCTTACTCTTAAGTCGACTAATCCAACAAGTCATTAAGGCACTAGAAGTAAACATAAGCAAAGTCACCTTGTGGTCCGACTCAACCATCACTCTTGCATGGATACGAAAACCTCCAGCAACGTGGAAAACATTTGTTGCACATCGAGTAACTGAGATTCAGGTCAACACTAATATGCACTCATGGAATCACATCCGAACCGAAGATAATCCAGCCGATTGTGCAAGTCGTGGAGCCTCTTTGAAAAAATTGACAACAATGGATAACTGGTGGAACGGGCCTCGTTGGTTACCTAATTTTGAGTCAAATCAAGATAATATGCATTTCGAAACGTCAGAAGAGAAGAAAGCGAAGCCATCTGTCCTCAGCCATCTCCAAACGGTAGAGGCAGAATCACCCATCCTAACTTTAATCAACAACCAGTCATCTCTTAAACGTCTCATCCGCATAACGATTCACCTCTTAAGATGGAGAACAAAGCAAAGGGGTGTCGTACAACCAGAAGAATGGGACCACGCGTTGTCAGTCATAGTCCAAGCCGTACAACAGTCGGTATTTAAAGAAGAACAAACCACACTGGCCAAAATAAAGACGGTCCGGAAGAATAGCCAGTTGCAGTCATTACATCCTTTCTTAGATCATCGCAACATCATCCGTGTAGGAGATCGGTTAAATAATTCGCAGTTATCTTACGAAGAGCAACATCCTATGATTCTACCGTACACGGGTCCACTCACGAAAATGATATTGGATTGGGGCCATCGAGAAACATTTCACGGCGGCAATGCGTTAACATTGGCATTCATCCGCAAACACTTTTGGATCATAAAAGGGGTACAAGCAGTAAAACAGCATAATCGCCATTGTGTACGATGCCATCGCTTTAGTACTAGAAGGTCGCAACAACTGATGGGAGACCTTCCGACACCTCGAGTTACCACATCAAGGCCTTTTACCCATACGGGAGTTGACTACGCGGGACCTATAGATATTCGAATGAGCAAAGGTCGTGGAGCAAAATCGTATAAAGGCTACATCTGTATTTTCATTTGCCTCACCACTAAGGCGATTCACATCGAAGTGGCATCCGATCTGTCAACTGACGGCTTCATAAGCGCATTCCGTAGATTCACCTCCCGACGAGGAAATGTCGCCCATATGTACAGTGATAACGGAACCAATTTTGTAGGGGCTAATAAAGCATTACAACCAATAAATTGGCATTTCATCCCACCGTCTGCTCCGCACTTTGGCGGATTATGGGAAGCAGGCGTAAAATCCATAAAAACTCATTTAAAAAAATGTATAGGCGAGACCAAACTAACCTTCGAGGAGATGACAACTCTACTCTCCCAGATTGAAGCCTGCCTCAACTCTAGACCACTCTGCCCACTAACAGAGGATCCCGAATCATTGGCGGTATTGACCCCGGGACACTTTTTAATCGGGGATGCAGTAACCGCTCCACCAGATAAGGAACCTCTTGGGCTAAAAACATCACTCATATCACGATGGAAACTGGTGCAAAACATTCGAGTACAGTTTTGGCAAAAATGGATGTCAGATTATTTACACCGGTTACAACATCGTCCGAAATGGCATCGAGAGACCTCAAACCTCACACCTGGGGATATTGTTCTACTCCGAGATGAACTACAAGCACCAACAAGATGGAAGTTAGGTCGGATTAAAGCCATTCACCCAGGAAACGATGGGGTGACTCGCGTGGTAACCATGAAAACCGCTGACAATCCTAATATCAAGAGACCCATCACTAAAGTATCAAGGCTTCCTTTACAAAAACCCAATATTGATAAAGAGGAAATTGAATCAATCATACCACCACCACGAAGGCAACTTCCTAGTCGCAATGCAAGGCAGCCTAGGAACTCATCATCTACCATTAACCGACTACTTCATCATACATGCATGCTCCTATGCATAATGGGCCTCGCATCCAGCAAGCCAATATCCAGCCAAATAGATTTCGCACCTGCAACCATAACTACATGGAACAACTCAGGAATGTATTTCGACGAAGTCATCAAAGTAGAACTGCTAGCCACCCATTGGAAGCTGATAGTTCGGTACAACATGTCCAGCTATTGGCAAGAGATGCAGGACGTTGAAAAGGGACTTGCGTTACTCGAGCAGGCGTGCAGGAATGTCGAACTTATAAAATGTGATCTCATACTACAACAACTACACTGGCAGTTTACGAATATCAAACAAGACAATGAATTCCTAAGGCAGAATAATTTTAACCATCGGCGGCTAAAACGAGGAGTAGGTGACTCGATCGGTCACATCTTAGGAGATATGTTCGGAATATTATCACAACGAGAAGCCGAACAATATGAAAGCCAATTCGAGCTAATACAATTAAATGAGGAACACAATTTACAGCTGTTGCGGAATCAAACCTCAATCCTCGACAACACGATAAAATTATTCAAGCATAGTAACAACATAACAACCCAACATTTACAACAGTTAATGGAAGCCCAACGGCAGTTCGAAATGGAGCTGACGCAGTTAAAGGAGTATCGAACCTATCAAGATAAGGCATTAGGTCTGCTACTTCTTTCGCTACAAGTAGGACTTTCCATGAAACACCTCGAAGACTCCCAGAAAGGACTGGTTGACGTACTCCTCGGGGCTCAGCATCACATCATTCACCCTTCGGTATTATCCCCAGTGCAACTAGAAGACGAGCTGACCAATATCCTAAAGTACGTGCCGAAAGCGACTGTTATTCCAGGACATGGACAGCTTGAACTACAGAATCTTTACCGGCTGATGACGGTAAAAACTCGTATAACCAACTCCAATGCTATCATAGCCATCGAACTGCCATTAGTGCAAGCATGGACCTATCAACTATATGAAGCATTATCCGTGCCAATTATCATCAACAACTCGCAATTAATCATTCATCCATCAACCCAATACATACTGGTAGATCAGTATCGGGAACGCTTCGCACCAATCACGTCTGCCGAACGAGCAACATGCAAGAAGATAATTGAAAATCTTGTATTATGTGACTTCCCTACGCTATATACCCGCCATGGCAAACACACACAATGTGAAATCTCCATGTTTTTAAACATTCCGGTTCAACATGAGAGCTGTCATAACGGTAGCACCACCGCAGAATTATTTCATCAAATTACACGCACCAAATCAATGGGTCTTCGGAGTTGACAAGACACTAACAGTCGACTTTATTTGCAACTCGAAAATCTATCCGAAGGAAACTCTCGAACACTACGGCGTTCTACAATTGGCACCTGGATGCACTCTTCGTAACAACGATCTACACCTATCTGCAGTTAGCACCAAGACTACCAGTCGAGATGGATCCTTTATTCCAGCCTTTAACATCTCATCCTACAATGTGGAATCAACGTCTCATGTAGCGCAACACTTTAGCATTATTTTCACTACTCCAGACACCACTCAATTGGAAAAGGACATCAACTCATTACAAATTGAGGAATCCAGAACTCTAACTCCTCATCACATCCACCATTATGTTGTGTCACACATCATCTTATGGACACTTATTGGTGCTGCAATCATCCTGACAATAAGGTACCTATGCAGAAAACGTCCCCAGGCTGCTCACTCAGCCACTCGAGGAGAATCTCGGCAAATGGCGCATCCAGTTATAAACGAAAGTCGAGTGTGATTACAGGTGGCAAATTTACAATCCATACACTATCATCCGAGCAAGACACAAAATATCAATATGGCCCCGGGAGCATGTTTACTTACATTTGGAAACAATACAATTTTAATTAATCATCATTAAAGATACAACGTAAACAAATTATATTCTACAAATGCGGAAATATAATTTATTTATTATCTCTTGAAACGTTACTCTTTAAGTAAATCGTTTACTGCTATTTAAGCATTTTTTTTTTTTTTTTTTTTTAAAAAAGATAATATTTTATATATTGCTGTATAGCTAATTTTGTTTCTTAATTAATAATAACATGTAATAATATATGCGTATTAATGTTAAATAAATGATAGATCAATAAATTTATAAAAATAGAAAATATGTAACTCAGATTAATAATAACAAAAGAAACCTCCAATATTCCATAGTATTCATATGGTTCTTAAATTTAATTAAATAATTCATCATTCATCGCGACTATATCATTGATAACTGGGAGTAGAGGCAAATCCTCTTCTCTCCCCTCATTGGCAAATGCGTCAGCCCGTCCAGCAACATATGCGTTTACGGTGTCTCTCAAGAACCCAATATGTGTTACTCGGTTTAATCGTCCAGGTGTAGCACGTAGACTAGCATCACCAGACAATTGAATTAATAGCTCGGATGCAACAAAGAACAATGACTTAAATTGAGTCGCTCGTGCAGGGCCTAAGTCAACATTGAAACCATAAAATCTATTATTTCCAACGGCAACACGGGCGAGATTCAAATTAATGAAATCATTGGGAATCGCTACATTAATCCTTCTCCAATTGAAATCTGGAAATTGGCGGATGGCACGACATATTGTTAGGTATGATGTTAACCCCTGTCCAGCCATTCTAGTAGCAATCAGACGTAATCTGATCAACTCCTGTCTGTCATTTAAGAGTGCCAAAATGAACCGAGAAACACGATTTGCGTTTTCGGCCGTCACGTAACTCCCAACATTGCTGTAAAAGCTTTTGACGAGGTCTTGATCAACTACGACTTGAACATTGACCGCAGCAGATACTTCCTGGCTAACTCGCTCAGCTGCTTCACGGGTAATTGTTCCGCGTTTTGCATAAGATACAATGATACCTGTAAAAATCTTGTGTAGTGACGGGACAATGTTGGGCCGAATCCGTGCTGCAATATTTCGGAAATATATAACCCAGTCGCCAATAGGGGCTGCAGCCGCGGGGACCGCTATGGCATCGAATAGTGCTTGGGTTTCAATGTAGAACTCGTTAAACAAATTTCTTTGCTCAGGTCCTACTAGGGCACGCATATCATTGACGATATCTCTAAATATCGCCGCATCAGCTTCATTTCGAAGGTTGAGATGATTAGCGGCAGGAATTGAGATCGCTGCTAGTTCAATCATAAGCTAGTTCAATAAGGGCAACTGTGAAGGTGCTGATTACAGATTTGGTAGTCACTCCTGGCATGGTGTAGTAGTACAAGGAAAAACAACTATAAGGCTTTCAGATTACAGCGCTTCAGTGACTCTTAAGGAAGATACTATACATTTGCGTAGTGGGATCATATGTGACTTCCATAAGGGGTCCTGCAATGATTACGAGGACGGATTCAACACATGGGACGTTAATATCACCATTAACACTACGGCGTTCTACAATTGGCACCTGGATGCACTCTTCGTAACAACGATCTACACCTATCTGCAGTTAGCACCAAGACTACCAGTCGAGATGGATCCTTTATTCCAGCCTTTAACATCTCATCCTACAATGTGGAATCAACGTCTCATGTAGCGCAACACTTTAGCATTATTTTCACTACTCCAGACACCACTCAATTGGAAAAGGACATCAACTCATTACAAATTGAGGAATCCAGAACTCTAACTCCTCATCACATCCACCATTATGTTGTGTCACACATCATCTTATGGACACTTATTGGTGCTGCAATCATCCTGACAATAAGGTACCTATGCAGAAAACGTCCCCAGGCTGCTCACTCAGCCACTCGAGGAGAATCTCGGCAAATGGCGCATCCAGTTATAAACGAAAGTCGAGTGTGATTACAGGTGGCAAATTTACAATCCATACACTATCATCCGAGCAAGACACAAAATATCAATATGGCCCCGGGAGCATGTTTACTTACATTTGGAAACAATACAATTTTAATTAATCATCATTAAAGATACAACGTAAACAAATTATATTCTACAAATGCGGAAATATAATTTATTTATTATCTCTTGAAACGTTACTCTTTAAGTAAATCGTTTACTGCTATTTAAGCATTTTTTTTTTTTTTTTTTTTAAAAAAGATAATATTTTATATATTGCTGTATAGCTAATTTTGTTTCTTAATTAATAATAACATGTAATAATATATGCGTATTAATGTTAAATAAATGATAGATCAATAAATTTATAAAAATAGAAAATATGTAACTCAGATTAATAATAACAAAAGAAACCTCCAATATTCCATAGTATTCATATGGTTCTTAAATTTAATTAAATAATTCATCATTCATCGCGACTATATCATTGATAACTGGGAGTAGAGGCAAATCCTCTTCTCTCCCCTCATTGGCAAATGCGTCAGCCCGTCCAGCAACATATGCGTTTACGGTGTCTCTCAAGAACCCAATATGTGTTACTCGGTTTAATCGTCCAGGTGTAGCACGTAGACTAGCATCACCAGACAATTGAATTAATAGCTCGGATGCAACAAAGAACAATGACTTAAATTGAGTCGCTCGTGCAGGGCCTAAGTCAACATTGAAACCATAAAATCTATTATTTCCAACGGCAACACGGGCGAGATTCAAATTAATGAAATCATTGGGAATCGCTACATTAATCCTTCTCCAATTGAAATCTGGAAATTGGCGGATGGCACGACATATTGTTAGGTATGATGTTAACCCCTGTCCAGCCATTCTAGTAGCAATCAGACGTAATCTGATCAACTCCTGTCTGTCATTTAAGAGTGCCAAAATGAACCGAGAAACACGATTTGCGTTTTCGGCCGTCACGTAACTCCCAACATTGCTGTAAAAGCTTTTGACGAGGTCTTGATCAACTACGACTTGAACATTGACCGCAGCAGATACTTCCTGGCTAACTCGCTCAGCTGCTTCACGGGTAATTGTTCCGCGTTTTGCATAAGATACAATGATACCTGTAAAAATCTTGTGTAGTGACGGGACAATGTTGGGCCGAATCCGTGCTGCAATATTTCGGAAATATATAACCCAGTCGCCAATAGGGGCTGCAGCCGCGGGGACCGCTATGGCATCGAATAGTGCTTGGGTTTCAATGTAGAACTCGTTAAACAAATTTCTTTGCTCAGGTCCTACTAGGGCACGCATATCATTGACGATATCTCTAAATATCGCCGCATCAGCTTCATTTCGAAGGTTGAGATGATTAGCGGCAGGAATTGAGATCGCTGCTAGTTCAATCATAAGCTAGTTCAATAAGGGCAACTGTGAAGGTGCTGATTACAGATTTGGTAGTCACTCCTGGCATGGTGTAGTAGTACAAGGAAAAACAACTATAAGGCTTTCAGATTACAGCGCTTCAGTGACTCTTAAGGAAGATACTATACATTTGCGTAGTGGGATCATATGTGACTTCCATAAGGGGTCCTGCAATGATTACGAGGACGGATTCAACACATGGGACGTTAATATCACCATTAACACTACGGCGTTCTACAATTGGCACCTGGATGCACTCTTCGTAACAACGATCTACACCTATCTGCAGTTAGCACCAAGACTACCAGTCGAGATGGATCCTTTATTCCAGCCTTTAACATCTCATCCTACAATGTGGAATCAACGTCTCATGTAGCGCAACACTTTAGCATTATTTTCACTACTCCAGACACCACTCAATTGGAAAAGGACATCAACTCATTACAAATTGAGGAATCCAGAACTCTAACTCCTCATCACATCCACCATTATGTTGTGTCACACATCATCTTATGGACACTTATTGGTGCTGCAATCATCCTGACAATAAGGTACCTATGCAGAAAACGTCCCCAGGCTGCTCACTCAGCCACTCGAGGAGAATCTCGGCAAATGGCGCATCCAGTTATAAACGAAAGTCGAGTGTGATTACAGGTGGCAAATTTACAATCCATACACTATCATCCGAGCAAGACACAAAATATCAATATGGCCCCGGGAGCATGTTTACTTACATTTGGAAACAATACAATTTTAATTAATCATCATTAAAGATACAACGTAAACAAATTATATTCTACAAATGCGGAAATATAATTTATTTATTATCTCTTGAAACGTTACTCTTTAAGTAAATCGTTTACTGCTATTTAAGCATTTTTTTTTTTTTTTTTTTTAAAAAAGATAATATTTTATATATTGCTGTATAGCTAATTTTGTTTCTTAATTAATAATAACATGTAATAATATATGCGTATTAATGTTAAATAAATGATAGATCAATAAATTTATAAAAATAGAAAATATGTAACTCAGATTAATAATAACAAAAGAAACCTCCAATATTCCATAGTATTCATATGGTTCTTAAATTTAATTAAATAATTCATCATTCATCGCGACTATATCATTGATAACTGGGAGTAGAGGCAAATCCTCTTCTCTCCCCTCATTGGCAAATGCGTCAGCCCGTCCAGCAACATATGCGTTTACGGTGTCTCTCAAGAACCCAATATGTGTTACTCGGTTTAATCGTCCAGGTGTAGCACGTAGACTAGCATCACCAGACAATTGAATTAATAGCTCGGATGCAACAAAGAACAATGACTTAAATTGAGTCGCTCGTGCAGGGCCTAAGTCAACATTGAAACCATAAAATCTATTATTTCCAACGGCAACACGGGCGAGATTCAAATTAATGAAATCATTGGGAATCGCTACATTAATCCTTCTCCAATTGAAATCTGGAAATTGGCGGATGGCACGACATATTGTTAGGTATGATGTTAACCCCTGTCCAGCCATTCTAGTAGCAATCAGACGTAATCTGATCAACTCCTGTCTGTCATTTAAGAGTGCCAAAATGAACCGAGAAACACGATTTGCGTTTTCGGCCGTCACGTAACTCCCAACATTGCTGTAAAAGCTTTTGACGAGGTCTTGATCAACTACGACTTGAACATTGACCGCAGCAGATACTTCCTGGCTAACTCGCTCAGCTGCTTCACGGGTAATTGTTCCGCGTTTTGCATAAGATACAATGATACCTGTAAAAATCTTGTGTAGTGACGGGACAATGTTGGGCCGAATCCGTGCTGCAATATTTCGGAAATATATAACCCAGTCGCCAATAGGGGCTGCAGCCGCGGGGACCGCTATGGCATCGAATAGTGCTTGGGTTTCAATGTAGAACTCGTTAAACAAATTTCTTTGCTCAGGTCCTACTAGGGCACGCATATCATTGACGATATCTCTAAATATCGCCGCATCAGCTTCATTTCGAAGGTTGAGATGATTAGCGGCAGGAATTGAGATCGCTGCTAGTTCAATCATAAGCTAGTTCAATAAGGGCAACTGTGAAGGTGCTGATTACAGATTTGGTAGTCACTCCTGGCATGGTGTAGTAGTACAAGGAAAAACAACTATAAGGCTTTCAGATTACAGCGCTTCAGTGACTCTTAAGGAAGATACTATACATTTGCGTAGTGGGATCATATGTGACTTCCATAAGGGGTCCTGCAATGATTACGAGGACGGATTCAACACATGGGACGTTAATATCACCATTAACACTACGGCGTTCTACAATTGGCACCTGGATGCACTCTTCGTAACAACGATCTACACCTATCTGCAGTTAGCACCAAGACTACCAGTCGAGATGGATCCTTTATTCCAGCCTTTAACATCTCATCCTACAATGTGGAATCAACGTCTCATGTAGCGCAACACTTTAGCATTATTTTCACTACTCCAGACACCACTCAATTGGAAAAGGACATCAACTCATTACAAATTGAGGAATCCAGAACTCTAACTCCTCATCACATCCACCATTATGTTGTGTCACACATCATCTTATGGACACTTATTGGTGCTGCAATCATCCTGACAATAAGGTACCTATGCAGAAAACGTCCCCAGGCTGCTCACTCAGCCACTCGAGGAGAATCTCGGCAAATGGCGCATCCAGTTATAAACGAAAGTCGAGTGTGATTACAGGTGGCAAATTTACAATCCATACACTATCATCCGAGCAAGACACAAAATATCAATATGGCCCCGGGAGCATGTTTACTTACATTTGGAAACAATACAATTTTAATTAATCATCATTAAAGATACAACGTAAACAAATTATATTCTACAAATGCGGAAATATAATTTATTTATTATCTCTTGAAACGTTACTCTTTAAGTAAATCGTTTACTGCTATTTAAGCATTTTTTTTTTTTTTTTTTTTTAAAAAAGATAATATTTTATATATTGCTGTATAGCTAATTTTGTTTCTTAATTAATAATAACATGTAATAATATATGCGTATTAATGTTAAATAAATGATAGATCAATAAATTTATAAAAATAGAAAATATGTAACTCAGATTAATAATAACAAAAGAAACCTCCAATATTCCATAGTATTCATATGGTTCTTAAATTTAATTAAATAATTCATCATTCATCGCGACTATATCATTGATAACTGGGAGTAGAGG
This sequence comes from Tipula confusa, assembly GCA_963556175.1. Classification (NCBI taxonomy): domain Eukaryota; kingdom Metazoa; phylum Arthropoda; class Insecta; order Diptera; family Tipulidae; genus Tipula; species Tipula confusa. The sequence goes on along the minus strand of OY744476.1, from coordinate 202,873,033 downwards.
CAAATCCTCTTCTCTCCCCTCATTGGCAAATGCGTCAGCCCGTCCAGCAACATATGCGTTTACGGTGTCTCTCAAGAACCCAATATGTGTTACTCGGTTTAATCGTCCAGGTGTAGCACGTAGACTAGCATCACCAGACAATTGAATTAATAGCTCGGATGCAACAAAGAACAATGACTTAAATTGAGTCGCTCGTGCAGGGCCTAAGTCAACATTGAAACCATAAAATCTATTATTTCCAACGGCAACACGGGCGAGATTCAAATTAATGAAATCATTGGGAATCGCTACATTAATCCTTCTCCAATTGAAATCTGGAAATTGGCGGATGGCACGACATATTGTTAGGTATGATGTTAACCCCTGTCCAGCCATTCTAGTAGCAATCAGACGTAATCTGATCAACTCCTGTCTGTCATTTAAGAGTGCCAAAATGAACCGAGAAACACGATTTGCGTTTTCGGCCGTCACGTAACTCCCAACATTGCTGTAAAAGCTTTTGACGAGGTCTTGATCAACTACGACTTGAACATTGACCGCAGCAGATACTTCCTGGCTAACTCGCTCAGCTGCTTCACGGGTAATTGTTCCGCGTTTTGCATAAGATACAATGATACCTGTAAAAATCTTGTGTAGTGACGGGACAATGTTGGGCCGAATCCGTGCTGCAATATTTCGGAAATATATAACCCAGTCGCCAATAGGGGCTGCAGCCGCGGGGACCGCTATGGCATCGAATAGTGCTTGGGTTTCAATGTAGAACTCGTTAAACAAATTTCTTTGCTCAGGTCCTACTAGGGCACGCATATCATTGACGATATCTCTAAATATCGCCGCATCAGCTTCATTTCGAAGGTTGAGATGATTAGCGGCAGGAATTGAGATCGCTGCTAGTTCAATCATAAGCTAGTTCAATAAGGGCAACTGTGAAGGTGCTGATTACAGATTTGGTAGTCACTCCTGGCATGGTGTAGTAGTACAAGGAAAAACAACTATAAGGCTTTCAGATTACAGCGCTTCAGTGACTCTTAAGGAAGATACTATACATTTGCGTAGTGGGATCATATGTGACTTCCATAAGGGGTCCTGCAATGATTACGAGGACGGATTCAACACATGGGACGTTAATATCACCATTAACACTACGGCGTTCTACAATTGGCACCTGGATGCACTCTTCGTAACAACGATCTACACCTATCTGCAGTTAGCACCAAGACTACCAGTCGAGATGGATCCTTTATTCCAGCCTTTAACATCTCATCCTACAATGTGGAATCAACGTCTCATGTAGCGCAACACTTTAGCATTATTTTCACTACTCCAGACACCACTCAATTGGAAAAGGACATCAACTCATTACAAATTGAGGAATCCAGAACTCTAACTCCTCATCACATCCACCATTATGTTGTGTCACACATCATCTTATGGACACTTATTGGTGCTGCAATCATCCTGACAATAAGGTACCTATGCAGAAAACGTCCCCAGGCTGCTCACTCAGCCACTCGAGGAGAATCTCGGCAAATGGCGCATCCAGTTATAAACGAAAGTCGAGTGTGATTACAGGTGGCAAATTTACAATCCATACACTATCATCCGAGCAAGACACAAAATATCAATATGGCCCCGGGAGCATGTTTACTTACATTTGGAAACAATACAATTTTAATTAATCATCATTAAAGATACAACGTAAACAAATTATATTCTACAAATGCGGAAATATAATTTATTTATTATCTCTTGAAACGTTACTCTTTAAGTAAATCGTTTACTGCTATTTAAGCATTTTTTTTTTTTTTTTTTTTTAAAAAAGATAATATTTTATATATTGCTGTATAGCTAATTTTGTTTCTTAATTAATAATAACATGTAATAATATATGCGTATTAATGTTAAATAAATGATAGATCAATAAATTTATAAAAATAGAAAATATGTAACTCAGATTAATAATAACAAAAGAAACCTCCAATATTCCATAGTATTCATATGGTTCTTAAATTTAATTAAATAATTCATCATTCATCGCGACTATATCATTGATAACTGGGAGTAGAGGCAAATCCTCTTCTCTCCCCTCATTGGCAAATGCGTCAGCCCGTCCAGCAACATATGCGTTTACGGTGTCTCTCAAGAACCCAATATGTGTTACTCGGTTTAATCGTCCAGGTGTAGCACGTAGACTAGCATCACCAGACAATTGAATTAATAGCTCGGATGCAACAAAGAACAATGACTTAAATTGAGTCGCTCGTGCAGGGCCTAAGTCAACATTGAAACCATAAAATCTATTATTTCCAACGGCAACACGGGCGAGATTCAAATTAATGAAATCATTGGGAATCGCTACATTAATCCTTCTCCAATTGAAATCTGGAAATTGGCGGATGGCACGACATATTGTTAGGTATGATGTTAACCCCTGTCCAGCCATTCTAGTAGCAATCAGACGTAATCTGATCAACTCCTGTCTGTCATTTAAGAGTGCCAAAATGAACCGAGAAACACGATTTGCGTTTTCGGCCGTCACGTAACTCCCAACATTGCTGTAAAAGCTTTTGACGAGGTCTTGATCAACTACGACTTGAACATTGACCGCAGCAGATACTTCCTGGCTAACTCGCTCAGCTGCTTCACGGGTAATTGTTCCGCGTTTTGCATAAGATACAATGATACCTGTAAAAATCTTGTGTAGTGACGGGACAATGTTGGGCCGAATCCGTGCTGCAATATTTCGGAAATATATAACCCAGTCGCCAATAGGGGCTGCAGCCGCGGGGACCGCTATGGCATCGAATAGTGCTTGGGTTTCAATGTAGAACTCGTTAAACAAATTTCTTTGCTCAGGTCCTACTAGGGCACGCATATCATTGACGATATCTCTAAATATCGCCGCATCAGCTTCATTTCGAAGGTTGAGATGATTAGCGGCAGGAATTGAGATCGCTGCTAGTTCAATCATAAGCTAGTTCAATAAGGGCAACTGTGAAGGTGCTGATTACAGATTTGGTAGTCACTCCTGGCATGGTGTAGTAGTACAAGGAAAAACAACTATAAGGCTTTCAGATTACAGCGCTTCAGTGACTCTTAAGGAAGATACTATACATTTGCGTAGTGGGATCATATGTGACTTCCATAAGGGGTCCTGCAATGATTACGAGGACGGATTCAACACATGGGACGTTAATATCACCATTAACACTACGGCGTTCTACAATTGGCACCTGGATGCACTCTTCGTAACAACGATCTACACCTATCTGCAGTTAGCACCAAGACTACCAGTCGAGATGGATCCTTTATTCCAGCCTTTAACATCTCATCCTACAATGTGGAATCAACGTCTCATGTAGCGCAACACTTTAGCATTATTTTCACTACTCCAGACACCACTCAATTGGAAAAGGACATCAACTCATTACAAATTGAGGAATCCAGAACTCTAACTCCTCATCACATCCACCATTATGTTGTGTCACACATCATCTTATGGACACTTATTGGTGCTGCAATCATCCTGACAATAAGGTACCTATGCAGAAAACGTCCCCAGGCTGCTCACTCAGCCACTCGAGGAGAATCTCGGCAAATGGCGCATCCAGTTATAAACGAAAGTCGAGTGTGATTACAGGTGGCAAATTTACAATCCATACACTATCATCCGAGCAAGACACAAAATATCAATATGGCCCCGGGAGCATGTTTACTTACATTTGGAAACAATACAATTTTAATTAATCATCATTAAAGATACAACGTAAACAAATTATATTCTACAAATGCGGAAATATAATTTATTTATTATCTCTTGAAACGTTACTCTTTAAGTAAATCGTTTACTGCTATTTAAGCATTTTTTTTTTTTTTTTTTTTTAAAAAAGATAATATTTTATATATTGCTGTATAGCTAATTTTGTTTCTTAATTAATAATAACATGTAATAATATATGCGTATTAATGTTAAATAAATGATAGATCAATAAATTTATAAAAATAGAAAATATGTAACTCAGATTAATAATAACAAAAGAAACCTCCAATATTCCATAGTATTCATATGGTTCTTAAATTTAATTAAATAATTCATCATTCATCGCGACTATATCATTGATAACTGGGAGTAGAGGCAAATCCTCTTCTCTCACCTCATTGGCAAATGCGTCAGCCCGTCCAGCAACATATGCGTTTACGGTGTCTCTCAAGAACCCAATATGTGTTACTCGGTTTAATCGTCCAGGTGTAGCACGTAGACTAGCATCACCAGACAATTGAATTAATAGCTCGGATGCAACAAAGAACAATGACTTAAATTGAGTCGCTCGTGCAGGGCCTAAGTCAACATTGAAACCATAAAATCTATTATTTCCAACGGCAACACGGGCGAGATTCAAATTAATGAAATCATTGGGAATCGCTACATTAATCCTTCTCCAATTGAAATCTGGAAATTGGCGGATGGCACGACATATTGTTAGGTATGATGTTAACCCCTGTCCAGCCATTCTAGTAGCAATCAGACGTAATCTGATCAACTCCTGTCTGTCATTTAAGAGTGCCAAAATGAACCGAGAAACACGATTTGCGTTTTCGGCCGTCACGTAACTCCCAACATTGCTGTAAAAGCTTTTGACGAGGTCTTGATCAACTACGACTTGAACATTGACCGCAGCAGATACTTCCTGGCTAACTCGCTCAGCTGCTTCACGGGTAATTGTTCCGCGTTTTGCATAAGATACAATGATACCTGTAAAAATCTTGTGTAGTGACGGGACAATGTTGGGCCGAATCCGTGCTGCAATATTTCGGAAATATATAACCCAGTCGCCAATAGGGGCTGCAGCCGCGGGGACCGCTATGGCATCGAATAGTGCTTGGGTTTCAATGTAGAACTCGTTAAACAAATTTCTTTGCTCAGGTCCTACTAGGGCACGCATATCATTGACGATATCTCTAAATATCGCCGCATCAGCTTCATTTCGAAGGTTGAGATGATTAGCGGCAGGAATTGAGATCGCTGCTAGTTCAATCATAAGCTAGTTCAATAAGGGCAACTGTGAAGGTGCTGATTACAGATTTGGTAGTCACTCCTGGCATGGTGTAGTAGTACAAGGAAAAACAACTATAAGGCTTTCAGATTACAGCGCTTCAGTGACTCTTAAGGAAGATACTATACATTTGCGTAGTGGGATCATATGTGACTTCCATAAGGGGTCCTGCAATGATTACGAGGACGGATTCAACACATGGGACGTTAATATCACCATTAACACTACGGCGTTCTACAATTGGCACCTGGATGCACTCTTCGTAACAACGATCTACACCTATCTGCAGTTAGCACCAAGACTACCAGTCGAGATGGATCCTTTATTCCAGCCTTTAACATCTCATCCTACAATGTGGAATCAACGTCTCATGTAGCGCAACACTTTAGCATTATTTTCACTACTCCAGACACCACTCAATTGGAAAAGGACATCAACTCATTACAAATTGAGGAATCCAGAACTCTAACTCCTCATCACATCCACCATTATGTTGTGTCACACATCATCTTATGGACACTTATTGGTGCTGCAATCATCCTGACAATAAGGTACCTATGCAGAAAACGTCCCCAGGCTGCTCACTCAGCCACTCGAGGAGAATCTCGGCAAATGGCGCATCCAGTTATAAACGAAAGTCGAGTGTGATTACAGGTGGCAAATTTACAATCCATACACTATCATCCGAGCAAGACACAAAATATCAATATGGCCCCGGGAGCATGTTTACTTACATTTGGAAACAATACAATTTTAATTAATCATCATTAAAGATACAACGTAAACAAATTATATTCTACAAATGCGGAAATATAATTTATTTATTATCTCTTGAAACGTTACTCTTTAAGTAAATCGTTTACTGCTATTTAAGCATTTTTTTTTTTTTTTTTTTTTTAAAAAGATAATATTTTATATATTGCTGTATAGCTAATTTTGTTTCTTAATTAATAATAACATGTAATAATATATGCGTATTAATGTTAAATAAATGATAGATCAATAAATTTATAAAAATAGAAAATATGTAACTCAGATTAATAATAACAAAAGAAACCTCCAATATTCCATAGTATTCATATGGTTCTTAAATTTAATTAAATAATTCATCATTCATCGCGACTATATCATTGATAACTGGGAGTAGAGGCAAATCCTCTTCTCTCCCCTCATTGGCAAATGCGTCAGCCCGTCCAGCAACATATGCGTTTACGGTGTCTCTCAAGAACCCAATATGTGTTACTCGGTTTAATCGTCCAGGTGTAGCACGTAGACTAGCATCACCAGACAATTGAATTAATAGCTCGGATGCAACAAAGAACAATGACTTAAATTGAGTCGCTCGTGCAGGGCCTAAGTCAACATTGAAACCATAAAATCTATTATTTCCAACGGCAACACGGGCGAGATTCAAATTAATGAAATCATTGGGAATCGCTACATTAATCCTTCTCCAATTGAAATCTGGAAATTGGCGGATGGCACGACATATTGTTAGGTATGATGTTAACCCCTGTCCAGCCATTCTAGTAGCAATCAGACGTAATCTGATCAACTCCTGTCTGTCATTTAAGAGTGCCAAAATGAACCGAGAAACACGATTTGCGTTTTCGGCCGTCACGTAACTCCCAACATTGCTGTAAAAGCTTTTGACGAGGTCTTGATCAACTACGACTTGAACATTGACCGCAGCAGATACTTCCTGGCTAACTCGCTCAGCTGCTTCACGGGTAATTGTTCCGCGTTTTGCATAAGATACAATGATACCTGTAAAAATCTTGTGTAGTGACGGGACAATGTTGGGCCGAATCCGTGCTGCAATATTTCGGAAATATATAACCCAGTCGCCAATAGGGGCTGCAGCCGCGGGGACCGCTATGGCATCGAATAGTGCTTGGGTTTCAATGTAGAACTCGTTAAACAAATTTCTTTGCTCAGGTCCTACTAGGGCACGCATATCATTGACGATATCTCTAAATATCGCCGCATCAGCTTCATTTCGAAGGTTGAGATGATTAGCGGCAGGAATTGAGATCGCTGCTAGTTCAATCATAAGCTAGTTCAATAAGGGCAACTGTGAAGGTGCTGATTACAGATTTGGTAGTCACTCCTGGCATGGTGTAGTAGTGCAAGGAAAAACAACTATAAGGCTTTCAGATTACAGCGCTTCAGTGACTCTTAAGGAAGATACTATACATTTGCGTAGTGGGATCATATGTGACTTCCATAAGGGGTCCTGCAATGATTACGAGGACGGATTCAACACATGGGACGTTAATATCACCATTAACACTACGGCGTTCTACAATTGGCACCTGGATGCACTCTTCGTAACAACGATCTACACCTATCTGCAGTTAGCACCAAGACTACCAGTCGAGATGGATCCTTTATTCCAGCCTTTAACATCTCATCCTACAATGTGGAATCAACGTCTCATGTAGCGCAACACTTTAGCATTATTTTCACTACTCCAGACACCACTCAATTGGAAAAGGACATCAACTCATTACAAATTGAGGAATCCAGAACTCTAACTCCTCATCACATCCACCATTATGTTGTGTCACACATCATCTTATGGACACTTATTGGTGCTGCAATCATCCTGACAATAAGGTACCTATGCAGAAAACGTCCCCAGGCTGCTCACTCAGCCACTCGAGGAGAATCTCGGCAAATGGCGCATCCAGTTATAAACGAAAGTCGAGTGTGATTACAGGTGGCAAATTTACAATCCATACACTATCATCCGAGCAAGACACAAAATATCAATATGGCCCCGGGAGCATGTTTACTTACATTTGGAAACAATACAATTTTAATTAATCATCATTAAAGATACAACGTAAACAAATTATATTCTACAAATGCGGAAATATAATTTATTTATTATCTCTTGAAACGTTACTCTTTAAGTAAATCGTTTACTGCTATTTAAGCATTTTTTTTTTTTTTTTTTTTTAAAAAAGATAATATTTTATATATTGCTGTATAGCTAATTTTGTTTCTTAATTAATAATAACATGTAATAATATATGCGTATTAATGTTAAATAAATGATAGATCAATAAATTTATAAAAATAGAAAATATGTAACTCAGATTAATAATAACAAAAGAAACCTCCAATATTCCATAGTATTCATATGGTTCTTAAATTTAATTAAATAATTCATCATTCATCGCGACTATATCATTGATAACTGGGAGTAGAGGCAAATCCTCTTCTCTCACCTCATTGGCAAATGCGTCAGCCCGTCCAGCAACATATGCGTTTACGGTGTCTCTCAAGAACCCAATATGTGTTACTCGGTTTAATCGTCCAGGTGTAGCACGTAGACTAGCATCACCAGACAATTGAATTAATAGCTCGGATGCAACAAAGAACAATGACTTAAATTGAGTCGCTCGTGCAGGGCCTAAGTCAACATTGAAACCATAAAATCTATTATTTCCAACGGCAACACGGGCGAGATTCAAATTAATGAAATCATTGGGAATCGCTACATTAATCCTTCTCCAATTGAAATCTGGAAATTGGCGGATGGCACGACATATTGTTAGGTATGATGTTAACCCCTGTCCAGCCATTCTAGTAGCAATCAGACGTAATCTGATCAACTCCTGTCTGTCATTTAAGAGTGCCAAAATGAACCGAGAAACACGATTTGCGTTTTCGGCCGTCACGTAACTCCCAACATTGCTGTAAAAGCTTTTGACGAGGTCTTGATCAACTACGACTTGAACATTGACCGCAGCAGATACTTCCTGGCTAACTCGCTCAGCTGCTTCACGGGTAATTGTTCCGCGTTTTGCATAAGATACAATGATACCTGTAAAAATCTTGTGTAGTGACGGGACAATGTTGGGCCGAATCCGTGCTGCAATATTTCGGAAATATATAACCCAGTCGCCAATAGGGGCTGCAGCCGCGGGGACCGCTATGGCATCGAATAGTGCTTGGGTTTCAATGTAGAACTCGTTAAACAAATTTCTTTGCTCAGGTCCTACTAGGGCACGCATATCATTGACGATATCTCTAAATATCGCCGCATCAGCTTCATTTCGAAGGTTGAGATGATTAGCGGCAGGAATTGAGATCGCTGCTAGTTCAATCATAAGCTAGTTCAATAAGGGCAACTGTGAAGGTGCTGATTACAGATTTGGTAGTCACTCCTGGCATGGTGTAGTAGTGCAAGGAAAAACAACTATAAGGCTTTCAGATTACAGCGCTTCAGTGACTCTTAAGGAAGATACTATACATTTGCGTAGTGGGATCATATGTGACTTCCATAAGGGGTCCTGCAATGATTACGAGGACGGATTCAACACATGGGACGTTAATATCACCATTAACACTACGGCGTTCTACAATTGGCACCTGGATGCACTCTTCGTAACAACGATCTACACCTATCTGCAGTTAGCACCAAGACTACCAGTCGAGATGGATCCTTTATTCCAGCCTTTAACATCTCATCCTACAATGTGGAATCAACGTCTCATGTAGCGCAACACTTTAGCATTATTTTCACTACTCCAGACACCACTCAATTGGAAAAGGACATCAACTCATTACAAATTGAGGAATTCAGAACTCTAACTCCTCATCACATCCACCATTATGTTGTGTCACACATCATCTTATGGACACTTATTGGTGCTGCAATCATCCTGACAATAAGGTACCTATGCAGAAAACGTCCCCAGGCTGCTCACTCAGCCACTCGAGGAGAATCTCGGCAAATGGCGCATCCAGTTATAAACGAAAGTCGAGTGTGATTACAGGTGGCAAATTTACAATCCATACACTATCATCCGAGCAAGACACAAAATATCAATATGGCCCCGGGAGCATGTTTACTTACATTTGGAAACAATACAATTTTAATTAATCATCATTAAAGATACAACGTAAACAAATTATATTTTAATTAATCATCATTAAAGATACAACGTAAACAAATTATATTCTACAAATGCGGAAATATAATTTATTTATTATCTCTTGAAACGTTACTCTTTAATTAAATCGTTTACTGCTATTTAAGCATTTTTTTTTTACTATATAACATAGAATAAGTACAGTAAATAAACAGAATAAAATATACAGTCAACTAGTAGACGTTTTATTTTCACTGTCGCGTTAAAATCAATATACTTTGACCCCACCAGTGGTAATCTCAGTATATTTACTTTAAAAACGTTACGACATATAAATTGTTAAATTTATCAAAAGTGCTTATATTGGGTGGAATATTAACTTTCCTTTAGTCTAACACATAATGAACACAAAAACGATACTTTATAATAACAATGAATTTATATTGGACGTACCCTTTGTTTTACTTTTGTATGACACAAACTATATTTAAAGTGCTCCATGTGTGTTTATATGTGGTGGGCACGTATTAACATTAGTAATTACTTTGGTAACGTTTCTTGGTCGGTTACCTGTTGTACCTTTTCTAAGACTTCTCACACAAGTGAGACTAACTAAACACACATGTCGTTACATTTCATTTCCTTATTTTTTAGTAAGCTCCTCCCTTTCGCTCACACAAACAGAAAACAATTATTAAATTTTCTCTCTCCATAAATACTTTTTGCCTGGGCGTTGTACACCATTTGTAAGTACTTGAGTCAATACTTTTACATACTAAGTAGTACATGCACTAACGGACACATTACAGATACAAATCGGACACATTGTTTGTCGGGTAATATATTTATTTAACATAAAACAATTTTTATTTTGTTTATTTCAGGTCACAGAATTTCTTAAAAATTTCACAGAGTGCATCAAGGAACAGGATTTAAAATCACGTTTCCTGAAATATGACGACATGGTAATAGGTCAACCTTATCCAGTTCGGAAAATTCAAATGGCGAACACCCCTTTCGGTGAAAGAATTAGGATTCATTTAGAAGATGAGGTAGTCACTTTCGGGGCCATGGTCAAACAAGATGATTCGTAAATATAAAAAACAACGGCTTTGTAATAAACTTACAAAAGTACTAAAAGTGAAAAATATAGCCTTGATCATCCAGGATCGAGCTGGGGAAGAACCACACTCCCGGGTAACCAATATTTTGTTACCCGGGAGTGTGGGTATTTTGTTAACCAATATTGTTATGATGTACGTTAGATATTTATTATTATGATTTGTACCCTTAGATATGACTGGAAGAAAAACTAAACGTTTATCTAAACGTTTAAATAAAGTGAAATCTATCCAGAGTTTGAAGAATTCGCTTCCAAAATATTTGCAAAATACACTAACAGCGTCGTCAAGCAATCATCAAATATCAACTATAGAAATAGAAAATAACGTTATCATATCTACTGCAAGAGATAGTGAAAATGATGAAATAACTGTTTTTAAATAATGAAAAAGAAAACTCTATTGATGCTAATAAAAATTCTAGCGATGCGAAAGAATATGAAATTTTTACAGTAATTCGGCCTGAAAATTCATCTGACGAAAATTTTGAAACAAACATAATATCTGACGATACAGGTATGTGGGAAAATAATATATACAGTATTACCGCACGAAATCTTGTTGAAAATGAAACAAGTAAAAAATTTCAATTTTCCGTTGTCAACAAGTGGGCGTAAATTTTCAAAAAAATATTACTTAAGACAAATGCCGAACGGAGAAGAAACACAACGCGAATGGCTTGTTTCTTCCATTACGAAAAATGCTGTGTATTTTTTTTGTTGTAGGATATTTGATTTCGGTGATAAAAGCAGTCTAGCCGATTCATCTGGTTTTTCAGATTGGCAACTTTTATCGTTAACTTTGTCTCGACATGAAAAAAGTCAGTTTCATAATGAAAATATAAAAAAATATTCTTTATTTATGTTTCAATTTCTCACAGTTAAAAATCTTCTGTTTAAATGGTCTTCTGTTTAAATACAAGGCTTCTATTGTATTAAATGTTATACAATACAATATTCTATTATAATTTAATGCAAACCACCGATAAACAATTGTGTAATACAATACTATTAAAAAATAATGATATTGTATTAAATATTTGTGTTAAAAATGACTGCAGCGGTAATGGCTCGAGGGAACACACTCAACTGGAGTGCAGAAATCCCAATCATACTACTAGGGATAAGAGCAACTGTAAAAGAAGATCTAAATTGCTCACCCGCGGAAATGGTCTATGGACAAACAATTAAACTTCCAGGGGAATTTTTTGTCGAAACCCCTCTTTCACAAGAGACACATAATGACACAGTCGTCGATCAGCTTCGCCACACAATGCAAAATCTGATTCCAACCAGCTCACGACAAACTACTCAAGAAAATATTTTTGTACCCAAATCATTAGACAAATGTGAGTTTGTGTTCGTGAGAACAGATAAGGTCCGCACAGGATTACAACCTCCATACGAAGGCCCGTACAAAGTGATACGACGGCTTCGTAAGCATTTCATCGTATCGATCAAAGATAAGAATCATAATATCTCAGTCGATCGATTAAAGCCAGCATATGGCATTTTAAGCTCACCTGATGATATATCAGCTTATCGAGCACGAAAAAAAGTCCACTTTGCTAAATGATTGCTCTATTTAATATGATAACATGGCTCGGGCACTTATTGCCTGGATACAAAATACTTAGGGCTGATTGATTCAGCTAGATAGCTGTCAACCTTATGCCACAGTCGTATGCACAACACGCCTATGTCGACAATTCAATTCATACAATGGTCGATCCATTATAATGAATACGAACCATTGCCAACCAATTACGCATACTCAACGCCTCTAATGGATACATATTACAACATCATTCACACCTTCACTACTGAGGGGGGACATCACTTGCGGGGGAGTCCTGTAGCGTCTGCACAAAGATTGTACATTGCTACAATAAACTCAGTGCACCACAAAAATCTGGTGCACCACCCGGTATTTCATTTTCATATTTTAATTCGCCAGAATGTTGGCATGCAATGAAATACAAGATTTCGATTATTGGAATCGCGGGTTATCCAACACACACTTATAAGTAATACACAGTGTGTTTATATTTACCAAGGTGGCAGCAGTATTTAAAAACAAAATACTGCGTTATTAAAGTACATGTTCAGTATAGAAAAGTGTGTAACGTAACTTCCGGCCTTCCAAAAATAATTTCGGGATGGTGCCGAGTAAATATGTTTTTTTTCGTGAATATATGCGGTAGAAAGGTAGTGGTCAAACCATATAGTTTATTATAAAAGTGTAAAATAATTTATTGAACTTATTAAATTATAAGTGAATTTATTGTAAACTTAAAATATAAATAAATCTTTAACAAATAAATAAATATAAATAAATAAATATAAATTATATAAATAAATATAAATAAATCTTTTATGAAGAAATAAATATAAACAATTAAAGTGAGTGACGGCGATACCCCCCAGGAAGGTGAGGCGCTAAAAATCCATTATTTTACTCATATTTTTACTCAATGTTACTCTCATCGACAGTTATCATAAGCAAAAAAAATTATAATATGTACTTTTTATATGATAGCTATATATTTTTTTTTCGTTTCTCGATCAGTATATTTTTACATTCTTGAAAAATCCTGAATATTTCATTTATATTTGTGTAGCGTTTAGCGCAGATCCATTTTAAAATATTTTTTTTTTTATTTTAATCAAGAGAAAAGTAAAGATATTCAGGTTTGTAATAAAAAATGTTGTCGTGAATCGTTTTATTTATTTTAATTTAATCGTAATTTTTTGTTTATTATTTTTGTATTAAATCAAAATGGCCCATTTAAATAAATTAGAATTTTTTAAAAAGTGAAAAATACGTATTTAAACTAATAAAAATTATTAAACATAGTGATAGCGAGTTTAAATATAAAGATTTCGTAATTTCAGGTAAGTCGCACGTTAAATTTGTTGATTATATAGTTTTTAATATGTAATATTGGAAGTATTAGTTTATACTATACTATAAGGTCACATGACAGTTTCTAGTGATTTTATTGGCTTATTTACTCAATAGAATTAGTATTAAAAATTTAACACTTAATATTTAGTTAAAAAATAATTTATTAAATAATAATTATATAAAATTTTGATATTATAGTTCTTACTAAATATAATAACTTAAGTTTTTTTCAAACTTCAATATTTTAGATGACATATCTCATTTTGTGGATTGCGAAGAAACGCTTGTTCCAGCCCATATGTTTCTAGGAATAATAAAACAATGTTATACTCATCCATAATTTCACCTGAATATTGTATTAAAAGAACCTACATCAGCTTTACAAAGAAGTGGTATTAATAATTCTTAAAAATGAATAGAAACAAGTTGCCATTTTGATTTTTTGAATAAAGACATCGATAAAGGTAGCGTATGCAATCTTCCAACTATCTCTCATATTATTATTAATTTTTATTGTTTACAGACTCTAGAAATCTACATTGCTCCAATCTCTTCATGCCATCTTACCTCCAACTCAAGTGAGGCATAGTACAACAAAAAAATTATGGAAATTTAGTATAGTAGATAGCCAAAACGCATTTATAAGGACGGCATATACATACACAGTTACAGAAGAAATGCGAAAAATCAAATAATCAGAATATTTCCACTACAATATAAATTTACAACCAATAGTTTTTATCATTCGGTCAAATAATAAAACTAGCTATTATGTAGCATTTGATAAAATAACTTACAAATTTAATCATTTATTGCAAGCACTAAATACGTGTTTCAAACTACACTATGGATTTAATACATAGTATTACGTAAACATTTACGTAATGGAGAGAATACGCAATTTTGATGTGAATAAAAATAATTTGACGTTTAAATTTTGAGAGAACGCTTATATACATTTGAGTGTGCCTTTTATCAGCCTCAACATTTTTGTATATATTGAATATATTGAAGTAAAGTTTGCATGTTAAAATGGACCAATCAGAAGATTTAATGGAAAATCAAATTAAAACTAGTATTAGAAAGAAAACAGATTCAAAACAAACGGGAAATAAAAAAATTATTTTAAAACAACATGAATAGGATTTGTTAAATTTAATGGGTACAAAAAAAATCCCGTTATGATTAAAATAAAAGGTAAATTCATTTTTATATTTTAAATTTATTATTTTGGGAAAAAATTTACAATTTATTTTGCAGGTGTATTAGAATGTGGTCAACCAATAAAATGCAACGGCATGAAACCAACACAATTAATTATAATTCTATTGAAAACTTTTATTTTTTGAACACAACCAGATCTAGATCGACATGATCGAACATGATAGATTGTGTAATTTCTTATCGGAATATATATATATATATATATATATATATATATATATATATATATATATATATATATATATATATATATATATATATATATATATATATATATATATCTATTTCATTTTTTTCAGTGTAGTGATAAAGTTTTAATGAGTGAAATTTTAGTGAAGTGATGATTTATATCCGGATTTACAATTTATATGGTTAGGTGGTGAGAAAAAAACAAAAACATTAATGTCACAATTCAATATGGTAGCAAAGATGCAAACCATAATTGATGTATTTGCTATATTTTATTCACCAAATAAAACGATAGCGATGTTTTTTGTTTTTTTTTTTTTTTCAATCGAATCATCGATTGACTCAATCTCAAGAATCAATTTTTATTTTAATTTTATTTTTTTTGGAGTCTAATTTATATTAATTTTAAAGTTTTGTGTCAAAGAAAGTGTATATAAATTAAATTTTCGGCGATTATTTGACGTATTTGTCATAAAACGGTTAATTCAATTGATTTGTATAATATTTAATCAAATTTTATAAAATCTAATTTATATTATAATTTTTATAATTTTATATGTTTAATTATGTGATTATGTAATTTTATATGTTTAATAAATTAATTAAATGTAAATTTCAGGCAGAAACTAATCCAATTTATTACAACTGTGGTCTACATACAAGATGCTGCTTACCTAATTAAAAATTCTACACTGCATTACTTTGTACTAAATCTCGCGTTGCCCCGCTAAGTAAAGTTAGTCTACCACGGTTGAAGTTTTGTGCTGCTAAACTCCGTGCTCAATTGATGAAGAAAACTAGATCATTCATAAATACGGACACTTCAAACATTTGCTACTGGTCAGAGTCCACAATAGTATTGCATTGGATCCGAGCTTCATTGTCTACCTGGAAGACTATCGTAGCCATTAGAGTGTCAGTTATTCAAGAACTGACTGAGATTTCTTGATGGAGGCACCCTTATTCTAAAAATATCCCCGCTTACTGATTTCCCGGAAAGAAAATGATTTCCCAGGAACACAAAATCAAATCAATAAAATTTCACAAATGGTATGGTCGATTGCAACGAGTTATGGCTTTTGTCTGTTAATTTATCGCGAATGCTAAGCTGAAGGGCACCGATGTCAATCTACCAAAATTTGGATTGTTGAGCATATCCGCATTGCACAAAAAGAATACTTTCAGGATGAACTTCAACTTCTACCAAAGCGAAGAATTATTTCAGTGAAGGCTTATGTCTGCCCGTTAGTGCGTTTCGGTCGTACAACCTGCATTAGACGTGATTTCTTTAAATTTTTAATAAGTGCTTTCGATCATAACAGTAAGGCTCCAGGAAATTTCTTAATACTTTCACAATTAACAGTTGGATTCAAAAATGTTTTTAAAAAATATTTCAAATTACTTCTAATGTCCAGTTGAGTCAAAAAAAAATGTTATGATTGGCAGTAGTGTAAGCTGGGAAGCACATAGTAAATACCACAAAATGGTTTGAGTTGTCGGTGAAGCCAACTATGGTTTCTACGTATTGATTCTCAAATTATATCATCAACTAGAACATAAATTAGCTACATATTCTCAAAAAAAGCCTTAAGTTATATTAAGATAAAATGTCATGAACCAGTCGCAATAAGTATATAATGACCATCCAGTGCGTACAGCACCTGTGGCGACATCGATTATTAAGTATTTACACTGCAAAATGGTACATCAAGTAACTCGTTCCACAAATAAAAATAAATTGTGGAACGAGAAGACTCTGTGCTTGAAAAAAATAAAAGATAGTGGAGGCGTTTTTTACGCATTAGATTTGTTATAAATCTTAGAGGTTTCGGAGCTTATTTTTTATGTGCGAAGAAATTTGTAATAACCATACATAAATAAAAAAAATTACATAAATAAATAAATACATAAATACATAAATCAAATTTAAATAAAGAAAAAATTGTGTATAAGTTATACGGTTGTGTTTCAAATCACCAAAGGAATTGATTGGTTGTGTTTGCACGTAACGCAGTTACCATAAACCCGAAAAGATGACCCAACAACAAGTGAATGAGAGTACGGGATACGTAAGATCCTTCGCTTCATAAAATACTTTCCAAGGTGGGAACCCGGACGTGATTGGCATTTTTGGGATCACGTAAAGTTTTTGCAAACGTGGGCAAGTTTTGTTAATCAACGGTAACTCAACCGCTACTCATAATTCCGTGTGTTAAACGATAATCAAACTGCAGCACATAATTTAAAATAATCCAATGAGAAATCAACGCACACCACCTGAAATAATTCAACGTGTATTAAGCTATTAATCAGTATATGTGGACAGAAGCATTCATACGTCGATAGAATAAATTACAACAATCAACCATACATCAAAGTTAGAAATATAAGAAATATTAGAAATAAGATTCGGAATTATTGTGATCTTAAAAGTAATAACGTCAAATAAATTCATTGTATCCGATTTTACTAAATAAAAGTTTTTTATTTTAATACGTAATTAGCGCAGTTGATAGCGGATATTTTTTAATATCCAAAGTAAAGTATGTTAAGTCAAGTATTGATACGATCGAGAGTGAAAAAAAAATAATAATAAAATAAAGAAAAACTCATATCGAGAGCATATCGATAAAAGTGATCGTGTTTACTAGACAGAAATATAAAAACCTTCACCAAAAGCAGTTAAAGTGTAGAAACGAAGGAACATCGTGACTCCAGCAACACACATCGCATTGAATACATACCACCTACGTTATGAAACTAATATCGGTACTACTAGTTGCCTGTTAAGCCAAATTTTTTATACATGTTCAAAAATAGAGAATCCTCCCCTGAACCCCACAACAGTAGTGCTATTCGTAGTCGCGGTAATTCACAAGCGTTCGCAGAATACGAACATAGTTTAGTAAAATCTAGCAATTCCACGGCCTATGGAATTGGTGATCTTATAAATAAAATTAATAATATATCAATAAAAAAAAGTAATATCGACAATACCACGGTTTATGGTAGAAACGAAGAATTAAATTATAGAAAAGAAGTAGATCAAACAAAAAATAATATTAATAGTAATAGTGATAAGAACAAAAAACAAATTAAGATTCCTAATACAGAAACGATCACAGAACTGTATAATTAAAGATGTAATTAAAGATTTACCAAAATTTAGTGGTAACAAACACACTCTTTATGATTTTATTGAAAATGTAGATGACATTTTGGAAAGTTACACCCAAATTATTAGTGACAATAATGGGCCTCGAACATTCCTTAGAGCAGTCGCAATCAAGCTTGAAACGTCACGCGATAAAACATCTTCTGCCGGTTTCAGTTTATTTTTTGTTATGTATATGTGAATGTGTAGGTATAAATGCACATACATATATACATACATACATTGTTCACGGGATGATTAATATTATAAGTTCACGGAATGACTTGCAGTTTTTGTTTTGTCGTTATATTATATTTTTATCATTAACCCGGAAGGCCATAAAGAAAAAGAGAGAGAAAGATATGGAATTTATTTTAAAATTTTTGTTTGTTGGTTTGCATATTCCGGGATTAACCCGTTAATACTGTTGGGTGGTAATAAAAAGAAATTTTTTTTCACATGCGATATAGTCGAAATTTTGAGATTGAAGAAGTACAAAGTAAAAAAAAAAATAAATAAAAGAAATAAAAAGGACGGAAAAATTAAAAAGTATAGATAGAAGTACATAAAGTGTAAAAAAAAAAAAAAAAAATATATATATGAAACTAAGTAAGAATTATTGTAATACGACAATAAAAACGGTGCAATAGACTATTAAACAAAATATAGTATCTATAGGTGTGATCCTTTAATCAAGTTACATTGTCCGACACATCCCGCATCTCCCAATGTCACGATACCAGTATTATATTCAACAATACCTGAAGCAATTCAAATTAATCCAACAGCTCATAATAAATCATGATCATCATCAACGCTTAGTCATCAACCAATATTATAATTACCACGATACATTGTATCTTAAAAAATAACAATATTGTTTATTTCATATATCATAATTTGTTTATATAAGTATATATTTCATTAATATTATTTTCATCATAATTTGTTTATATAAGTTTATATATGTAATATGTTTATATATTACATTACATATTACATATAATATATAAACATTAATATGTTTATATATTATATGTAATATGTTTATATATTACATATAATACATTGTAATATGTTTATATAAAATCATGATTATAGTTTACGCAGCTGCATATAACATAATATCATACATTGTAATATTGTTTATATAAAACCATAATTTTGCGCAGCTGCATCTAAAGATTGTTTACTCTATTCTTTTGTTTATATTATCATTTAGTATATAAACTCAATATCTTTATTCAATAAGTAGAGTTCTCAGTTATCACTAGCATAGATCGTTTCTATGTAAAAAATGTGTTAATATTATATTTTATAAATAATAAAGGTAACTCAGTGGATAGTTCCACTGAGTATAAAAAATATAATTTAATAAGTGTCTCCCGACATAATTATCATAAAAATGTGAATAAATGAATTTTTGAAATTAACTTTTATGGATTAAGTGAATGTACAATTAAATTAGAACTTTACAAAACACAAATAAAACATAAAAAGCAATAAATTATTTAAACTACATATAAAAAAATAAAGAATTTGTAAAAACTGTTGGTGTAATTGTGAATAAAAATTCATAGATTATTAGTCAAGAAATAATATGTATAGGTGTGATCCTTTAATCACAAAATTGTAATCCAAGAATTTTAATTCTCAAAAATTAACTTTTATGGAGTGTGTGCATTAAAATTATAGTATACATTACAAAAACCAAAAAAAAATAAAAAGAAAAATTCAATTTCGACGGTTGGAGCATTGTATTAGGGTGTTCCAAATATAATAACATCAAAACAAAATAAAAAGAAAAAACAGAACCGATATTTATATATAAATATATATATCTACATAAATATATTTTTATATATATTACATCGATTTCGTCATCATCGTCAACCTTGGATCCTCAACATACAATTCAACACATTTCAACACAATTCTACACATTTATATACCATAATGTTAAGTACATGTTGGTGATTGGGGTAAGAATATTTTTTTTTAGTAAATTGTTGTCTTAGGCGTTAAGTTTTTTTTTGCCTCTAATTGTAGTATTATTATTATCATCATTAATTTTTTTTTTTGTTTTTTCTTTGCAATTTTTTTTTGTGTTAATAAACGATAAAGTTAAGTTGAATATCATTTTTTTTTTTATATCTTTCATATCTTTCGGTTTTTCTTTCTCTCTCTTGTAAAAATGGTTGTTGAATTCTGCGTAATGATTATAAAGTGCGGTTAGTGGTAATGTGTTGGATGAAACGGTAAGTGAGATAATAAATATTCGAAACGGTAAGTTAGGTCATGTCTTAGATTTCCCCCCTTCCTCGGCAATTCCACACCCACGCTCCTGAGTCATAGCCGGCCCATGATGACCACGCCGAAGCGCTAGGTTGTAGACAACAAAAATAAATTCAGTAACGATTTTTAATTTAATTGTATGTGTTATTTTCTGTCGAATGTAAATAAAAAACTATTTTTTCTTAATTAATATAAAAGTCTTTGTTTAGAATCTTATGAGACTAAACATATCCGAAAAATTTAAGAAAAGAAAATGATTATAATTTAAATTGTATAATTTAATGTAAGTTTATAGTTTATACTCATATCTTGTTTACAAACAAATCATTATGTAATTTGACATGGTTCAAAGTAGCACAGGCTGATGAAGAGGATAGTAATCCTCGAAATTAATCCCGTTAAAATAAAAAGAATAATTATATTATAAAATTTTTTAGAAAAATTTTTTCTTTTTAGAAAGAATTTAGATAGAAAATTAATATAAAATTTTTTATTATCACATTAAAGAAAGTTTTACTTCTTTGCTGTAAATAATTTTTAATTTTTATATATAAAACTAGAAGTATTGAATTCTTTGTTTTTATTAAAACAAGATTTCCTTATTTCGTTTTATTAAAATTAAAAAAAGAATAATGATAAAATTATAATTAATGTTATATAATTAGTTAGATGACGCCACGAGATTATCCAATTTGGTGATAATCTCGAATTAAAAATTATAGCAATAACATAGAATAATGTAGAACAGAAATTGGCGATAAAATATTGTAGATGTCTTTCTAGCAATAATTTGTATAAAAGTCCAACAAATTAGTAACATGGTGACATTCTGTGACAGTAGGCATTGATATTTCAATAAAATAAAGGCTAACATTGTGATTTATTATCAAAAAAACTAAGTTGTGGAAAATACTACTCGTATTGTTGGAAATTACAATTTGGATTGGGACATTGGGCATTGGCTAATTTCCTTCAATTACGAGCTAACAAGGGTGAACCAGTAGAAATTTTTCAAAGGCAATTATTGTGCTGGCAAGTGAAAGCCAATTCAGTGTTTCCTATTATATATAATAGGAGCCCTAGTATGGGGCTACCCAATTATATAAGTGAAATTATTCCATATATAAACAAATAACTTTATAAAACAATTATACATATATAGTGAAATAAAAGTGAAAAGTGAATTTGCATTATTTATTTTTTTATTAATGTGGAGCCCCCGAGACTCCCATATATGAATTAATAATAAGTATAAAATCAATTTAATTTTATAATAGACTCGTGTATATATATTATAATAATTAGTGGGTGAAGTGCAGTGTGTACTCCACCAAAGGAAATCCCCTTTTTGGGGTAACAAACATTTCATTCGTGAAAATTCGAAATTTTCACAAACTTTTTTTTTATTTATTAATAATCAACTTTCATTTATTTAATAATAAACAACAATCAATTTTTTTTTTGTTTATTTTTTTGTGCACCTGTGAACTAATCCTATTGAACATTTTTGTTACATTGTGTGTGTTTTTTGTTTCCTGTGTGATACTTTTTCCTGCTTTTTCGTTATTGTGTAAACAGTCCCTTTAAAAAAATATTTATATAATTTCATTTATCTCTTCCTTTTAATTTTAATATTTACAATATTAGAAAGAAAAAAATTTAACAAACATAGTTAGGGGCCGGAATGATCTGGTCTCCTGCAATAAAAACAATCTAAATCTTCTAAAAATAAATAAAGCTTGAACAATGTTAACATCAATCGCAACGATTCATCATCAATCTGATGAAAGAGTTTTATCTCCGGCAAACCCTCTACCCTTCACAAACGACAACGAAGATAACATCAACAACGCATCATCGAATCAATAAATGTTGATTCTTCGCCATCAACGACAACAACACCAGCACCAACAACAGTACATACAAATAAACTATCACCTAATTCAAAAAAAAGGAGTGCAACCAAGAATAATAAGGCGAGTGAGTTATTCTCTTTCAAAAATACTATTCAAAATTTAAATAACGAGATAAAGTTATTAAAAGAACAATTGACTGAGGCACACAAAAATAATTTTATTTTAAAATCAAAAATGACGAACAACCAAATTATTAATAATAATAACAATAATACTGACAAAATCTCATTCATCTCAAAAAATACATTTGAGTCTCTCACCCAAGAAAATGAGGAAATTTATGAAATGAGCTGCGATCAAAACGAAAACGAAATTATTATTGATAACGATGACCTCTTCGAAACCGTTAAAAAACAGGTCAAAAATAAAAATAATGCTAAAAAACCAAACATTAAAAACACATTACAAAATAATACTATTAACACTGTCAACGGCAATAACAAAAATCTGGCAAAGAAAAATTTATCACAAAATAATACTAATACAACACCTATTGATAACATTAATAAGAATAATAATAACATGCTTTCATCATCGTCGGCTGATGATCCACCGGTGACATCGACAACAACAACAAAAAATCGGCGACCACCACCCTTACTTATATTTGGGCAAGATATCAAAAATACTGTTGCACTTGCCAAAGGAATCAATATCGAAAAATTCCAAGTTAAGCGAATAAATTCCAACAAGCATACGCTTACGACGGACACATTACAAAACTATACTGCGATTAAGACAATTTTTGACAAGGTCAAAACAAAATTCTTTACATACATACCGAAGGAACTGAAGCCCAAATCTCTAGAATTACGGGGACTAACGGAAACCGAAAACGGATACCTACTAACGGATACCGACTCTACACTACGACAGCGACCATCGAGCCATCCAAATTATTATACAAGGCGTGGGAGAATTTGAAAGAGGGACCAACCAAATTAATGACAACAACAACGACGAGCAAATTCGCTACAACTTTATTGGAATTGACTGGAATAAATGGACCAAAAATTTCTCGAACAACAAAATGGCAATGACGACGACGACGAACATTTAACACTCAACC